>JAUDYJ010000015.1:8634380-9234380 GCA_030761175.1 Masticophis lateralis
AGCATGATGGATGATAGCATGATGCATGATGATTCCAAAGCACCAGAAGACAAGACAAGAAACAATGGAAGGAAACTAATCAAGAAGAGAAGCAACCAAGAAGTAAGGAGAAACTTCCTAACAGTGAGGACAATTAACCAGTGGAACAGAAGTTGCCTTCAGACCAGTGGTGAAATCCAAATTTTTTTATTACTGGTTCTGTGAGGGTGGCTTGGTGGGCGTGGTGTGGCCTGGTGGGTGTGGCAACGGAAGGATACTGCAAAATCCCCATTCCTTCCTCGCTCCTGGGGCAAAAGGAAATTGCAAAATCTCTACTCCCACCCCACTCTGGGGCCAGTCAGAGGTGGCATTTGCCAGTTCTCTGAACTACTCAAAATTTCCACTGCCGGTTCTTTGAACTACTCAAAATTTCCGCTACCGGTTTTCCAGAACCTGTCGGGAACCTGCTGTATTTCACCCCTGCTTCAGACGTTGACTGGACAGTCACTTGTCTGAAAAGGTCTAGGGTCTCCAAGGTCCTTTCCAGCTCTGTTCTGATTCTGATGCGGGTGGGGAAGGAAAGACCATCAAAGGCTTTCTTTCCACCCTTGGTATGAGAAGAGGCTTTTGAGAAGCAGCTGAGATCAGATACCAAAGCACCATCTGTGTTGCACCAAAGGCCTTTATTAGGGGGACAATGCACAGATATACTGCAAAGGAAGACGTTGTGCCTTCCTGAGGTTAAGATATGCCAGTAATAAAGGAGGATATCAGTAGCTCAGGATTGAGGTGAAGGGTCCTTGGCGCTCTCTGATCTTGGCTATTTCCTTGCACTCGTGATGTTATCTAGCTTGGGCAATGAAACGCCGGCAAGAAAACAACCAAGTTAAGATACGTTCACGGCTAGAAGAAAGCAGTGGATGGGAGACGGTGGCTCGGTGGCTAAGACACTGAGCTTGTCGATCGAAAGGTCGGCAGTTCAGCGGTTCGAATCCCTAGTGCCACGTAATGGAGTGAGCTCCTGTTCCTTGTCCCAGCTTCTGCCAACCTAGCAGGTCGAAAGCTGCAAGTAGAAAAATAGGAACCCCCTTTGGTGGGAAGGGAACAGCGTTCCGTGCGCCTTTGGCGTTGAGTTATGCCGGCCACATGACCACGGAGACGTCTTTGGACAGTGCTGGCTCTTCGGCTTTGAAACAGAGATGAGCACCGCCCCCTAGAGTCGGGGACGACTAGCACGTATGTGTGAGGGGAACCTTTAACTTTTACCTTTAAGCAGTGGATGAGCCACAATGCACTCAGCAAAATCCTGATGGCTAGGAGTTAGAATGTCAGAGTCAAGGTTATCTCAGCTGGGAAGGGATGGGAGAAATCTACGTCTGCAAAGGTGACCATCTCATTCCAACCGAAAGTTGTCAGAGGTCATGTCTCCTGGAGACCAACAAATGCTTGGTTTGGTCCGAAACCATCCTCTGCTACCACGTGTCAGAGTGACAATCAGCCTCGGTTCACCTCTAATTAAGTGCAATTACCCCAGGAGGGGAACGGGGCTGATTGCCACCCTGACACGGACCCCATCTTCTCTTAAGTACAGTTCGCTGAGAACTGTCCCAACCTCCCTTTAAAGGAAGCAGAACATCTCAAGTTGCCACCAGCCTCAAGGACAGAAAGACCCAAACATTCTATTTCAAACATACATGACATGTCAATCCTTAATCTGTTTCCCTTCCGGGTTCCCATGAAGGCAGCCTCTTTGTTCATCACGCTAAGCCAGTCTTACCTAATCTGGATAGCCTCCAGGGGAAGGATCTCAACCTATCTTGCAGCCTCTTTCCCCAATCATATTGTTCAGGTTTGCCTGGATGATCCAGGGAGTTTTTAAATCAAGAGTCGGTTGAATAAATAAGCCATTGCAGCTTAGCGCGCACAGAATACTGATGGCGTGCTCCAGTAAACCAGGCAACTATCTCAGATCCTCAATATAGAAGTCCCCCAAAGGTGGTGGTGGTGGGGGAAGTTTGGTTCCAAAAGGCAAGTGGGCTTTCTTAAGTCTTTTCTTTGAAAACGTTTCGCTTCTCATCCAAGAAGCTTCTTCAGTTCTAACTTGAATGTGAAGTGAAACTTTTTTTAAAAAAAAAACAAAAAAATCCAGCAGGAAAGTCCACTTGCCTTTTGGAAGAAGCATCTTTCGATATAGACAGATAGCTCTCTAGATAGATGGAGGGCTAAGAAGAAAGAAAGAAAGAAAGAAAAAAAGAAAGGAAGGAAGGAAGGAAGGAAGGAAGGAAGGAAGGAAGGAAGGAAGGAAGGAAGAAAGAAAGAAAGAAAGAGATCTAGATAGATAGGTATAGATAGATGATATATATAGAGAATAATAGATAGAGATCTAGATAGATGAGAGATGAGAGAGAGATGATAGATAGATAGATAAATAGATAGATAGATAGATAGACAGACAGACAGACAGACAGACACAGACAGAGATCTAGATAGATGATAGACAGACAGACAGACAGATAGATATAGAAAGATGATATATATAGAGAGAATAATAGAGATCTAGATAGATGAGAGAGAGGAGAGAAAGAGAGAGAGATGATAGATTAGATAGATAGATAGATAGATAGATAGATAGATAGATAGATAGACAGACAGACAGACAGACAGACAGACAGACAGACAGACAGATCTAGATAGATGATAGATAGGTATAGATGGATGATATATAGAAAGAGAATAATAGAGATCTAGATAGATGAGAAAGATGATAGATAGATAGATAGATAGATAGATAGATAGATAGATAGATAGATAGATAGATGGATGGATGGATGGATGGATGGATGGATGGATGGATGGATGGATGGATGGATGGATGGATGGGATATATATATATATATATATATATATATATATATATATATATATATATATATATATATATATATATGTATGATAGATAGATGATAGATAGATAGGGAGGGAGGGAGGGAGGGAGGGAGGGAGAGAGAGAGAGAGAGAGAGAGAGAGAGAGAGAGAGATCTCCAAAGATGCTTTTTCCAAAAAATATAATATATCCACTAAGCTGCGTGGGGAAGATCCGTGAGTTTTTATATATAACACTGATTAAGCCATAGTTTATAGTTACACTATAACCAGGACCTCATTGGGAGCCTCTGTAAACCACAGCAGAACTATGATTCACGGTCATGGATTCAGAGAGATGCCTCCCATCACAGCTGGTCAATCCTCACTTGATGGGAAGCTTTCTTGTGATCAAACCTGAGTTATTTTGTAAGCCAAGCAGGGAAGAGTAACTTTGGTAACATAACTATTAATTCGGTTAGAAAACAAGAGTACGAAGAGTTCAGTGTGCCTGCATCTCTTAGAAAAGATAGGTGGTTTTTTATTTATCAAGCCATTGCAGAATTAATTTTGCTGTTAACGTTCCATGAATTGTTTTGGCTACCTACTAATAGGTGAAGATTTAAGACAGTCATGAATATTTAATTTAAAAAGGGGGGGGGGGAGAAAAAAACCCTGCCAATTAAAAATCCTTTAAGAGAAGGCAGTTCAATATTTTTACATTAACTATCTTACGCCAATTAGGATGATTACTTCTCGGCCCATTCATTTTGAAGAATTGATTTTTTTTCCCCCTCAAGGTTCTCTTTCTACACTTTTGTCCTATAAGGCATATGATACAAATAATAAGGATTGGATTTTAATCACGCGGAGCCCACATCGCCGCATTTGGCAGACAGATCTAAAACAAGCCCAAGGAAATCAAGATAAGAGATGGGCCAGTTATAAAAGATCAAGGCTTCAGAGCTGTGTATTTTTACAGGAACTGGTTATATACGAGATATAGCGGATGGAAACTAATCAAGGAGAGAAGAAAACTAGATCTAAAGGAGAAATTTCCTGACGGTTGAGAACAATTAACCAGTGGAATGACTTGCCGTCAGAAGCTGTTTCTAAACTATACTATTTCTAAAATAGTATAGGGCCATAATGGCGAATCTATTGGCCCCTCCCGTAAGGCTTAAAAGACCAGCAACGGCTCTTTTTTTTTTAAATTTGATTTATATGCCGCCCTTCTCCGGAGACTCAGGGCGGCTTACAATGCGTTAAGCAATAGCCTTCATACTTTTGTATATTTATATTTATACAAAGTCAGCTTATTGCCCCCAACAAACTGGGTCCTCAATTTACCCACCTTATAAAGGATGGAAGGCTGAGTTGACCTTGAGCCTGCCTGGGATTGAACTCGCCAGTAATTTCAGCAGCTGGATCTTAAATGCTGCCTTTGTAGGAGGCATTACTCCCCTACGCTACTCAGGCTCTTGGGCTCTTTGCCGAAAAACAACCGTTGAGAGATTTGTTCTCGTCTTGCTGCACTGAACTTTGGCCAAGCGAAGCCTTTGGCAGTTTGCCTAATTATACCAAGCTTGGTGATTAGACTGAAGAATTTGTGTTATGAAGAATTTGTTATGATTTAGTTTGGACTACGCTGAGAATGAGTTAATTCTCAGCTGTTTTAATAAAGTCTGTCTGTTTTCGAATTGTTTGCATCTAATACTATCTACTAGCTTTCTCCTCCCACCCCCCACCCCCTGGTAACTAAATGCCACAGACTATCAAGGATTCTCATTATTCACCCCACAGCAAAGAAGATCCCAATGGAATGCCACAAGTTCCAAACCCAACACCTGCCCTTCCTGAAAACACCCACTACCCAAATCAGGGACCAATTGGTTTGGTTTTTTTCCCCCTAATCTCAGCTCCTTCCTCTACCCAACAGACTCAAAACTTTGAAAGATTTCTGCAGCTCGAATGACACAACGTAAATTAATCCAGGGACAACAGCCATGTGGTCATTTAGAATTCTTCTGCTCCGCTCGGGTGGAGAAGAATGGCCCCAAGGAAAAACAAAAGGGAGACAAAACCAGGGATCTGAAATCGAAGCCAGAGTTTGCAGAACGATAGAAGAGGAGAGGAGAAAGCCCTCCTGGAAGCAGGACTTGGATCATTGGAGGGAAAGGGGCGGAGAGATGTCCCAGCATGGCACCACGGATGATCCAGCTCTCCTACCGATCCACTTGCCACAAATTAAAGGCTGCGAGAAGCGTAGAATCAATGCATAAGCCAGCACTTTCCCTAATCTGGGATCCTTCAACTACAATAACCCAGAGGTCTCCAAACCTTGGCGACTTTTAAGACTGGTGGACTTCAACTCCCAGGATTCCTCGGTCAGCCATGCTGGCTGAGGAATTCTGGGAGTTGAAGTCCACAAGCCTGGCTGAGGAATTCTGGAAGTTGAAGTCCACGGGTCTGGCTGGATAATTCAGGGCTGTCCAACCTTGGCGACTTTAAGATTTGTGGACTTCAACTCCCAGAAATCCTCAAGTCTCCAACCTTGGTGACTTTTAAGACATGAGGACTTCAACTCCCAGAATTCCTCAGCCAGCATGGCTGACCGAGGAATCCTGGGAGTTGAGGTCCACAAGCCTGGCTGAGGAATTCTGGGAGTTGAAGTCCACAAGTCTGGATGGATAAATCAGGGCTGTCCAACCTTGGCGACTTTTAAGACTGGTGGACTTCAACTCCTAGAATTCCTCGGTCAGCCATGCTGGATGAGGAATTCTGGGAGTTGAAGTCCACAAGCCTGGCTGAGGAATTCTGGGAGTTGAAGTCCACACGGCTTAAAAGTCGCCAAGGTTGAACAGTCGCCAAGGTTGTAGGATGTTGTAGGATGTAGCCTACAACATCCTCCATCATGCCTGGCCAGCACTTCTGGCAGGGGAATGATGGGAGCTGTAGCCCAATGCAACAGGCAATCACTTAGTGGATGGAAAGGGAGCCCATTCTGGTCCGCTGAAGCCCAAAAGTCTGAGTAATGGCTCTCGATAAGCAGCAGCAGTAGTAGAAGCAACAGCAGCAGCAGAAGCAGCAATAGCCTTGGGGCGTGTCTTGCCTTGCCTCCTGCAGAACTTGGCCCTGGGCAGGGTCTGTCTGGGCTACGTGCCTGCTTCTGTCCTGCTTCTTCCAGCTCTGGCCATGCCTGTCTGGATCGCGCCTTGGTCTTGGCACCTGGCAACCAAGAGCAGACCTCTGCTGAGGCCTGACAAGAAAGCAACAGTCTTTAATTTGAAGTCCACCGTTCCCCTTCAGACCAAAACAAAACAAAACAAAACTCCACAATGTGGTTGCAAACCAGATCGGCAAGGGAAGGAGGGAGACAAAACAAAACAGAGGGTGGGGAGGCGAGGGGGGTCTTCCACCGACAACTGAATTCACTTTGCTGGGCCTGGAGTTCGTTGGAGGTTCCTCGCCACCGTTCCTTCTGAGAACAAACGGTGGAGGCACTCACCAAGTCCGATTCGTCGCCGTCTTCTTCTTCTTCGATGGAGTCCGCAGAATCTTGTTCCTCCTCCGACTCTCCGTCCACCATCTGCGACGGACCAAAGAGAGGTTTCACGTGAAAACAGAGAAGGCTGAGCAAACTAGGTTACACCTGACCAGATCTGTAGGCTATCTAGTCCGTTAGCTTGGTCTTTAGGTCTATGGAGATTCTCCACCTCTCCCTGAACAGAGGTGATATTCAGCTGGTTCGGACGAATTGGTAGCGGAGATCACAGGTGGGCCTGCACCGGCTCTATGCCATCTCTATTGAGGCACGTTTTTGAGGCTGGCCGCATGCGTGCAAGGCGTGCGCGAGTGGCAAAACGCAAAACGCATGCACGGAAGGTATGCGTGTGTGCGGCGAACCGGTGGTAATGAAATGTGAAACCCACCCCTGGCCCCGAAGGTGCTTTCCCAAAAAAGGCAACTGGACTTTATTCTTGAAAACGTTTTTCTTCTGAATGGAAGGAGCTTCTTCTTTCAAGAAGAAGACAACGAAAAACAAATACAAGGAAGTCCAGATGCTTTTTTGGGGGGGGGGGGGAGCAGCACTTTTGGGATTATTGCTACGCAACTCCCTAAATTAGGAAAGTTGAAAGCCCGAAGGGTTAGCTCCTGTCTGCATTCTCATTGTGCCTCAGCTGAACTGGGGGTGCTGTGGTTTTGATAAGGTGAAACAGGAAACCCCACACTGCCAACTAAACCTTGGAGACATAGGCGGTATTCAGCCGGTTCGGGCAAACCAGTAGTAGCGACCTGCGATCCCGTCCTATATCGCTGTGGTTTTGACGTCGCATGCATGCGTGGAGGGCACGTGTGAATTCCTATGTTGTTTGACGTCACACGTTTGACGTCACACGCACCGGTTTGGCCAGCACTGGAAATGGGAGCGTGTGCCACTCCCATTTCCAGTGCTGGCCAAACCGGTGGAGACGGAATATGAATCCCACCTCTGCTTGGAGGCCACCTAAAGCCATGTTCTCACACGCAAGGTCTAACGTTCTCCAGAGGACCATCTGAGATCACCTTTCTGGTATTGCTAATGTCCGCCACGTCTCTGTCGTTAGCAGTTCTGTTCTCCTCCACAGGAAAAGTGGCAGTCTGATCGGCTCCACGTTCATCTTCTTCCTCTAGTTCATCTGAGTCGTCTTCTTCGGAATCAACCTCTAAACGTTCCCCGTTCACGTGTGGGCTGCCGTCGTCCTTCTCAACCTGGAGATTTTCCCACACATAAAAGTCAACGGTGAGTCTAGACCTCACGGGACATTCCCGCGGCGCCTTATTTTGGACACTTTGTGGAACGGAGAAAGTGAAATTAGAGTTATAAATGAGCAGTGTTCCGAGGAGCTGTCACGGAGATGAGGAGAGGGGTCAAGCTATTTTCCAAAGCACCTGAAGGCCAGACGAAGAACAATGGGTGGAAAGTGAACAAGGAGAGATTCAACCCAGAAATAAGGAGAAATTTTCTGACCATAAACTGGATGACTACTACCACTCTATAAAGCCTTAGTAAGACCACACCTTGAATATCCATCCAGTTTTGGTCACCAAACTATAAAAAAGATATTGAGACTCTAGAAAGAGTGCAGAGAAGAGCAACAAAGATGATTAGGGGACTGGAGGCTAAAACATATGATGAACGGTTGCAGGATCTGGGCATGGCTAGTCTAGTGAAGAGAAGGACCAGGGGAGACATGATAGCAGTCTTCCAATATTTGAGGGGCTGCCACAGAGAGAAGGGGGTCTAGTTATTTTCCAAAGCACCTGAAGGCCAGACAAGGAATAATGGATGGAAACTGAACAAGGAGAGATTCAACCTAGAAATAAGGAGGAATTTTTCTGACAATCAACCCATGGAACAAAAGTTGCCTTCGGACGTTGTGGAAGCTTCATCACTGGAGGCTTTCAAGAAGAGACATGGACTGCCATCTGTCAGAAATGGTGTAGGGTCTCCTGCTTGGGTGGGGGGTTGGACTAGAAGACCTCCACAGTCCCGTCCAACTCTGTTATTCTGTTAAATTAGTGGTCCACCTAGTTCTAGGGCGTCTCTAGGAATTAGCCATGACTCTTTACAAATGCAAAGAGGGCACAGAGAGAGAATGTCATAGGTGTACCTGACAATGCAAGAAACTCAACACGGATCTTTCCAGATGTAGAATGTATGTTCTCAAGCAACCACACTCACTCAAGGACTTGGTGCACACTAAGCCATCATAAGACTTACTGGTTTTGGATTAGGGTGTTATACTGGCCCAGCCAATAAGGTTCAGTCAGCCTTGGTTAATAACCAAGCCATGGTTCAGCTGATATTGAATGCAGAGGTAGTCCTTGACTTACAACAGTCCGTTTAATGACCGTTCAAAGTTACGTCACTGGGAAAAAAGGTGACTTACGACTGTTTTTCACACTTAGAACTGTGGGTTATGTGATCCCAATTCGGATGCTTGGCAACTGACTCTTACTTATGACGGTCGGCAGTGTCCCCAGGTCACGTGATCGTGGGGGAGCCAGATTCCCTTAATAATTGTGTTATTCATTTAATGAATAAATGAATAAAATGGGACAAAGCTCACTTAACACAAAGGTCTCATTTAGAAACAGAAATGTTGGGCTCAATTGCGGTCGTAAATCGAGGATCACCTCTAACTGCTTAAGAAAGACACACACATACACCCCAAATCAAAATCTTGCTTCTCAAAAGAATGCCTTTCAGGTAGATTGAGTAGAAGCTCCTACGGAAGATCTGAAGACCAGACACTGGCCAGAAATGATGAGTTATGATCCTTTATAAGTGGGAGGGCAGAAACCTAGAAGGATGTATGTTGAAGAGCTAAATATTTGTGTGCGTATTTCCAAGCAGGAGAAGATGCTGCCCATATCTTTGAGCAGACAAGTCCCAAAGATCAAGGAGAAAAGACATTCTGGAGAGAAAAACGGATTAAATTCAACAAGAGGGCGCTTATTTTTAAGGCCAAATTCTTCGCAAATCGGGGGGGGAAAGGGTGGCGGGGGAAGACAGACAAGTCCTTCAGTTGTGTTTCTGAGCTTTATTGGACCAGCAAATCCCACGTCACCGCATGTCATACATCTTGAGCACCTTCTTCTCGCTTCTCACCTTGCCGTCTGGAGAATGAGCGATGCTTTTGAACATCTCAATCACCGTCCTCTGCTTTAAAACTTTGGTCTTCTTCTTGGGAACCAGGCTGTACGTTCCCATCCTTCGTTTCTTCTTTCGAGATACTGAAGTAGCTGCAGAGGAGGACACGGAGAAAGGCCCATCAGGGAGGAGCAGGGAGAAGGCAGGTTCTACCAGGGACAGACAAGGAGGAACACTGCCCAGGACAACAGGTTCTTAATGAGACCTTTCTCTCTCTCCTCTCTCTCTTCTCCCTCTCTCTCTCTCTCTCTCCTCTCGCGCTTCTCTCACACTTCTCTCTCTTCTGTCTCTCTCTCCTCTTTCTCTTCTGTCTTTCTTCTCTTTCTCTTTACTCTCTCCTCTCTTCTCTCTCTCTTGTCTCTCCTTTCTCTTCTGTCTCTCTCTCCTCTCTCGCTCTTGTTTTTCTTCTCTCCTCTCTTGCTCTTCCCTCTCTCTTCTGTCTCTCTTTCTCCTCTCTCCTCTTTCTCTTCTCTTCTCTCTCTCCTCTCTCCCTCTCCTTTCTCTCTTTCTTCTCTCGCACGTCTCTCTTTTGTTTCTCTCTCCTTTCTCTTCTCTCTCGCTCTTCACTCTCTGTCTCTCTCTCTCTCCTCTCTCTCGCTCCTCTCTCTCATCTCACTCTTCTATCTCTTCTGTCTCTCTCTTTCTCTTCTCTCTCCTCTTTCTCTTCTCTCCTCTCGCTCTTCTTTCTCTCACTCTTCTCTCTTTATCTCTCTTCTCTCTCTCTCTCTCCTCTCTTCTCTTTCTCTCTCCTCCTGTCTCTCTCTCTCTCTCTCTCTCTCTCTCTCTCTCTCTCTCTCTCTCTCTCTCACACACACACACACACACACACACACACACACAAAGGGAAAGCACCAAAGATTGAATACCATCTGCTCTCAGAATTACCACTGTCTGATTGAATCTGATAGAATCTGGAAGCCACTGCCCTACAGGGACTTGACAGAACTTGGAAACGGGGGAGGTTAAGGATCTGGAAGAACCCCAATTCACACTTTCTCTCCATTCCGAGGATGGGGGTACTCAACCTCTTCTCAGACTGCTCCACTTCAACCTGAGCCCTCTAACCCCTGAGCTTTCCCCTTTTACCTGTCTGTGATTTTGAGGCGGCCACGTAGCTCTGATTCTGAGGTAGAGATGAATGAAGGCCGGAGATGGAGGAGAGCGAGGCGGGCTTTCCGAATTCCAGAACGGCTTTGCTACCGTCTTCCTTAGGCGTTCTTGTTTCTTTGGGGTCTTTGTTGGTATGCTGGAAAACAGAAAGGGGGCCTGTTATATATCTTTAAAAGGGATTCAAGAGTGGGAAACGGCACTTAAAAGGACGCCGGGTGGGGTGGGGGGAATCCGTTTGGTGAAATAACATTGGGTTAGGATAGAAGCAGATCTAAAATAGTAGCAAGGAATGCAGCCTATGAAAGCAGCCACATCCAAGAGAGGTATTGTGACCCAGGCTTCCTGAGAAAGCATAAATCACGATCTTAGTCCCCCCAAAAAACTTCTTTTGTTGAGATGGCTGTGAATTATGGTCATTCACAGCCCATAACGATTCACAAACAGTCTATGCAGTTTCCAACAGATGTCTGCTCGAGTTGACACAGTCTTTCAGGGTAATGTTGATAAGCACCCACCTTTATCTCCCTTGAAACGCTGCCAGAGACAGTTTTGCAAGGCCAAACGGAGCACAGAGTCAAACAGGACTTCTCAGAGCTTGAACTGACTAGATGAACTAATCTGCTTCCTGCAAAGGCTCACAGTCCGTGTGCTCCTCTTTTATGTCATATGGAAGGGGCCAATCAACTCCAAGCCTTACTCCCAAGTCAACCTTGTTTTCTGAATTGTTCCTGTCTTCTGGCAGCTCTGCGCATGCGCACACTGGGAACAGGCTCACGCTGTTCTTCTGCCTCGCTGATATCAGATTCCGGAGGCAGTACATCAATCCCAGATGGCCCTGGCCCCCTCTCTGCCTCTGACACAGAGCCCTCGTCTGAGCCTTCCCCAGACTCCAGGACTGGCCCATGTTCCTCTCCAACCTCCTCACTATCCGACTCTGCTGCCAGCTCCGTAGGCCACCGGCAGACCACAACAAAAGATATGGATTTCGACTCCCATTTAAGCAAGGGTCGCGCCACTGAGGAATTCTAGAAGGTTCCTTCATGAAGAGGTGCCCAGACTGGCCAAAGCAGAATTAAATGTCGTAGAGAAGCATTCTCTCTTCTTGAAATCATAACATCTGCATGTCACGCATGTACCACCAGAATTCGTTTGGGGTAGAGGTGATGGCATCAAGCTAGAACCAGGTGACCGGGAGTTCTAGTCCTGACTTAGGCACGAAGCCAACTGGTTGATCTTCGGCCAGCCCTTTCTTTCTCAGAAGAAAAGGTAAGAGCAAAACACTTCTAAAACTTTTGTCAAGAAAACTTCAGGGACAGTCCTTAGAAGTCAAAATTGACTCAAAGGCCCGTGTGTTTGCATGTAGATACATACAGTACTTTTCAAAGAACCATGGGACATAAAGCTCATCCTAGGATTGCAACTTGCACTGTAATTTATTGCATTTTGTATGATCCTCGTCAATCACCCAAAATCACTCCAGCTACAACAGAGAGAAACATTCTCACATAAAAGTTAAGACTTTGCTTGTAATTACCCAGTTATGCTGGCTACGCTGATGGAAAACGGATTGATACTGTTCTTTTAACTTCTGAGGATGGCAAATAAAACATATGGCTTCCTAATTTTATCGGTTATAAATAACCGAAAAGGTTTTCCAATCAACAAAAGCAGTCAAGCTGAAATCTTTTTTTGAGATATTTGATAAAGGGGAAGAGAACGTTTTGGACGTGTTTTAAATGTTACGGTGCGTTTCGAATTAGTTACCTGGACATTTATCTTGACTGGAATTACCAGACAAATATCTTCAGGAACAGCCACACAATTGCTCATATTTCCCTTGCATTATGCAGAGTTGTAAAAAAAGCAAAAATTCAGGCCTCAAAACCTGTAAAACGGGTATCAGAATGCCTGAACGTCTGAATTTCAGAAGGCCAGGAATATGTTGTATTTTTCAGATTATAAAACGCACTTCCCCCCCCCCCCAAAAAAAGAAAAAGTGGGTGGAAATGTCTGTGTGTCTTATAGAGTGAATGTTGCCAAAGCCCCATCCACTCGCCGGCCCACACCCTTCGGCCTCTGCCTCCCAGCAATTTGCCTCCTTGCAGCAAACAGCCTGGTCACAGCCTGATTAAGCATGAGCAGCTGACTGGCGGTTGGATCCGACTCCCGGAATACCAACGATCAGCTCTTCCAGATTGTGGGGATCGCCGCTGCCCATTGCTGCTGTAGCCCCCCATCGCTGCCGCTGCCTATTGCCTCCTTCATGTGCCCCATTTTTGGCCTCTGCGCACCCCACTTTTGGCCTCTGCACAACCTGTTTTTGGCCTCTGCGTGCCCCATTTTTGCCCCGTTCCAGGTGGCGGAGATTGCTGCCACCTGAACGGGCCAAAAACAGGCCAAAAATGGGATGTCCGGAGGCAGCGATAGGCAGTGATGGACGGTGGCAATCCCTGCAGCCTGGAACAGCTGATCATTGGTATTCCAGGAGGCTGATCCAACCGCCAATCAGCTGCTCGTGCTAGATCAGGCTGTGCTGAAGCTGACGAGACTGTTTGCTGCAAGGAGGCAAATTGTTGGGAGGCAGAGGCAGATTTTTTTCCCTTGTTTTCCTCCACCAAAACTAGTAGTCTGGAGCGTCTTATAGTCCAAAAAACACAGTAAATATCTCTTGAGAAATCATTTCTTGGGGGGGGGGGATTCGTAACCCAAAAAAGGGCAATCCTGAGAAATTTCCCACCGTGCATCACTGGATTCCTCCAGTCCAGGAGGAAGCCTTTAAACTTAGCCTACAGCTTTGCAGAATTGGGCAGGCAATCAATACTCAGAGCTCGCAGGCAGGAGATGCTGGAGGCAGAAAAATAGCCTATTAGCTGCAGAGGTGAAGATAGAAATATCTATTTAAAATCCCGCCTTGCAACGTTTTCGGCTGCTGGGAGTCAGAATCCCTGGCTGATCTATCGCAAATGATCTGGAGATCCATTAAAAGGGGCTAATCTGTCCATCTCTGATTGGATAGATCTAGCAACTTAGCAAAGTCAGGATCATTTAAGCAATGATTGCAAAAGGCCGACAATGATGTTTTAACTGGCAGAACGTCCTAAGGACTTGATGACTACGGAGATTCTCAGTCATTCAGATCATGGGTGTTTTTTTTTTTTTTCAAAAGGCAGCTGGACTTTTCTTTGCCTTTTCCTTGAAGAGGTTTTGCTTCTCATCCAAGAAGCTTCTTCAATTCACCAGCAATTCCCTTCACTTCAACTGAAGAAGCTTCTTGGATGAGAAGCAAAAGCTCTTCAAGGAAAAACAAAGTCCGGTTCCCTTTTGGAAAAGCACCTTTGGGCATGGAAAAAAAGGAACTTACGACCGTTTTTCCCACTTATGACCATTGCACCCTCCCCATTGTCACAGGATCGAAATTCAGGCTGACATACTTATGACATTTCGCAATTCACTTATACTTATGACATTTGCAGTGTCCAGTGATCGTACAATCTTCTTTCTTGACCTTCTCCTACGCAAAGTCAATGGGGAAGCCATATTCCCTTAACAACCATGTTCCTAACTTAACCACTGCACTGACTTAACAACGGTGGCAAGAAAAGGTTGTAAAATGGGGCAAAACTCAGTTAATAACTGTCTTGGTTAGCAACAGAAATGGTGGGTTCCATTGCGGTCATAACTTGAGAACTAAGTTATTATGTTAGAGCTGTGGTGGCGCAGTGGTTAGAATGCAGTATTGCAGGCTAACTCTGCCCACTGCCAGGCGTTTAATCCTGACCGGCTCAAGATTGACTCAGCATTCCATCCTTCCGAGGGCAGTCAAACGAGGACCCAGATGGTTGGGGGCAATAGGGTGACTCTGTAAACTGCTTAGATAGGGCTATAAAGCATTATGAAGTGGTATACAAGGGCTATTGCTATTGCTATTCCTTCCTTCCTTTCTCTTTGTCTTTCTCTTCCCTCCCTCCTTCCCATCTTTTCTTTTCTTTCTTTCTCTCTCCTCTCTTTCCCTTCCTCTCTTTCTCTTTCCTCCCTCCCGCCCTCCCACCCATTCTTTCTTTCTCTTTTCCTTCCTTCCTTCCTTCCTTCCTTCCTTCCTTCCTTCCTTCCTTCCTTCCTTCTGTCCTGGCACAGTGGTTAGAATGCAGAATTGCAGGGCTAACTCTGCCAACTGCCATCAGTTCGATCTCAACAACTTAAGGTTGACTCATCCTTCCATCCTTCCAAGGTTGGTAAAATGAGGACCCCAATTGATGGGGGCCAATAGGCTGACTCTGTAAACTGCTTAGAGAGAGCTGTCAAGCACTGTGATAACAGTATATAAATCTAAGGGCTACTGCTATTGCTATATACATTACCAGGTGAGATGGAGACTTGGGCATTGTCTTCCGGGCTCGGTGCACCTTGAGCCCGCCTGTTTTTTTAGCTTCCGGGTCCTTGCCACTCCCGTCTCCAAACTTAGCCGGGAGAGCACCCTGTGCTTGCATAAAGGGGCTCAAAGTCCTCCCCTTGCTCCCTCCGGCGGGAAGCGTCTTTGCGGCGTGGCCTGGCAGGGCAGCAAAACCACTGTTTGAAGTCCTGACGGGCAGGTCCTGAGCCATCTGCTTGGGCAAAATGTACCCGTTGCTGCCCGTCACCGTGGTCTGAGTGAAGTCATTTGCTGCTTTGAGGTGGTTTGTCTTCCCAGCATCCCCGTCTCGTTCAGAAAATCCGTTTTCTGCTATCCGGCTCAGCTTGGCCACTGAGTCCCCTTGGCTCAATTTTGCATTGTCCTGAGTGTTCTTGGCTACGCCAGGGTGGCTCTTGAATTCGTTGCACTCCAAGGAACCGTTGGTCTCGCCGTCAGGAGCCATCTTGAGTTCCCCAACTTGCTTGTCTATGGCGCCATCGCCGGCGGCCATAGCATTAAATCCTAGAGAAAGCGGGGGGAGGAAAAAAATCAAGACATTAAAGGGATGCCAAGGGGAAAGAACTGCAGATGTAAGCATCTGTCAGGCTGAAAAAATCAAAACCACCAGTTAAGTTGCAGCATAGATTTATCCAAACCTGTAGCCAAGAATCTGCTCAACTCAAGTTCAACACTGAATTGGCACCAGATAAGAGTCAATGAAATAAACTCTTGAGTGCTTGTGGGAACGAAACAATTCTAAGCTGATAACGCATTTAACTCCATCCTCATCTGCCTGCTCTCCTCCTACAGCATCTCATTGTAAGGGCAAAGATTCATAATGCCAGCTGGTATTATTAATGGAGGTAGTTGGGCCTGTAATAGTACATGGGACCTGGCGAGATGTTTCATTAACGAAAGTCAACTCAGCTTTACGTATCGCTCTAAGCCAATGTTTGATGGTGTTATTCTGGCCTGATTCACACCTAAGTCACAAAGTCCATTCTTCGAAAGGCAGAAGTTCTTTGGGGTTCCTGCACCTGCATCCTGTAGCAAAAATCTACAGAGAAACATAGCAGCCAATGAATCAGGCTGTTAATTGAGTTACATTTTTAACACCGCAATATAGATTGGAGAATTTGCTCCTAAAAGGATTATATTCTATGTGACTGACAGCAAAGACTGAATACAGAATAATAGAGTTGGAAGGGGTCTTCTAGCCCAAGCAGGAAATCTATATTATTTCAGACCAATGTCTAAACTCCTCTTTAAAACTTCCACTGCTGGAGCACCATCAACTTCTAGAGGCAAGTTGTTCCACTTGCCGAGAATTAACTGAGAGTTAACTGTCTCAGATCTAGAGCAAGAAGATTTTGCTAGATTTTTACCTAGGCCTGGATCCAAATCAGAAGACGACTAAGGAGAATGCTGGCATTTATACCAAAGGTGGTATTCAGCTGGTTTTGACGAACCTGTAGCAGAAATCGTGGCTGGCTCTATGCTGTTCTATTTAGGGATGTTTTTGAGATCGGGCGCATGCACGGAAGGCGCGCGGAGCAAATCGGTGGTAACAAAAAGTGAAACCCACTGCTGATTTATACCCAACGGGAACTTTTAGAGATCTGGAAGAGAACACAACTCGGCTGTTGTAATCTTTAGAAAGGATTTGAGGTTATGCTTTCCCTGAGAATGTTTTAACTGGAGCTACAGAATCCGTGGCAGTCCAATGGTGAGGTTCACTGTTCTCCGTATGCAAGAAAGGAAGAGGACACCCTGGATTTAAAAGATGGGACTCACCTTCTTCCTTATTGTTGGTGATGTCTTTCAACAGCTCCGTCTTCATGCAGCCTTCTCGTCTGGTCTCTCCCTTACTCATCAGAGCTTGCTAAATGGGAGAAGGGGAGAGAAAGGTTAAGAAATAGGGAATATAAACAAACCAATAAAGAGCGTTTGGGTTTACGAAGCATTTTAATCCCCATGATTCACTAAGAAAGGAAGTGGACAGCCTGGACATCAAAAGGTTTATTCATTTTCAGGTAGGTGACATGACTAGAGGTTAGGTAGGATAGAAAGAAAATGGTTTTGTTTTGTTTTTTTAAAATAAAGGGCGATGTCAGCATTTCACGCTGCATTTACTCTAATGCTGACATAAGAAGGAGAAGCGGAGGCATCTGGAAAGGGACAGTTGACTCTTCACCTACTTATTTTCCCTGGAGAGAATATCACCTAAGAGATGGGATGGGAGGGGGGAAATTCCTTTGAGTGGGAGCAGTAGATTAGGGGCAGAGTGACTGGGAAGATGGCCAATGAGTGTAGAGGAGTAGGGAGAGGAAAAGGAGGGTTTTGGCTGAGGAATCCAGAGTTGGCTGCGATGAGTCGGAGTAGAATGTTCGTGCTTAATAAGAGGTTTTGTTCATCAAAGACTTTGTTTGAAATGCAATTTATTTGAGACGACTTCGAAACCTGACAGGCAACATGATTAAAAGTTAGAATAAAAGATAGAAATACGAGAAGGGGGAATATTAGCGTATACACTTTTATATAATAAAATAAAAGCAATAACGAGAAAACAAGGAATAGTTGGATAATGGCAGACTACAACTTAATATAAACGTGTATCATGAATAGAAATGTGTAAGTTGATTGTATGTAATAACTAACGATGATTAATTCTACTAGTTTTATTCATATTAGAATGTATGACACTCGGCTGCCAGACTATTCACGGACTGATATGTTTGTAAAAAAATAAAAAACTGGGGGGGGGGGAGATTTATTCCTTTGTAAAATTTACAGGCCACCCATCTTCCTTCAAGGGTAACTATGAACTCACCTGCTTCCTTATGAGAATTCAACACCCCACACCATCACCCCAGGCAGAGGTGGTATTCAGCAGGTTCTGACCCGTTCTGGAGAACCGGTAGCGGAAATTTTGAGTAGTTCGGAGAACCGGCAAATACCACCTCTGGCTGGCTTGGCCCCCATTTATTCTCTGCCTCCTGAGTCCCAGCTGATCGGGAGGAAATGGGGAAGTGGGGAAGGAATGGAAATTTTACAGTATTCTTCTGCCACGCCCACCAAGCCATGCCATGCCCACCAAGCCATGCCCACAGAAATGGTAATAAAAAAAATTGAATCCCACCAGCGACCCCAGATCAGGGGTCGGCAACCTTAAACACTCTAAGAGCCACAAAGGTCCTACCCGGAAGCCCCCTGTTCAATTCTGGAGGCAACCGGAAGTCTGATTCCCCCACCATAGAGTCTCCTCCCAGCACGGCATCTTTTTTCCTCTACTTGTCGTAACCGAAAGCCTTATCAATTGTGGAGCTGACTGGCGACAGGGAACCGCAGCAGAGGGATGAAAGAGCCACATGCGGCTCCTGAGCCGCAGGTTGCTGACCCCTGCCCCAGATCAATGTTCATTTCATGGTTTAACCAAGCCATTGGGTCCAATTTCTCTATGGCATGGTGATAGTTGGAAAAGCAAGTTGGTTAAATCCACAAGGTGGTTGAAAGCGGACTCAAAAACTCAACCCTGATCTCTACAACACCTTACAATCAATTAGCTGTATTAAGATGTCTTGCTTGTTTGAGTTCTGAGGGGTCCCTGGTACTTTTTTTGAGCTTGGCTGTTCTCTTGCTGGCATGTCAAGACATTTGTGAAACTTCTGGAAGCAAAGAGCCAAGTTCAGAGAGCATCCTGCCGTTCAACCCCGAGCGACTAATAACTTTCTTCCTTTGGAAAGATGCTGTATGTTATAATCCATCATTCTATACTTGGAATGTTGCGTTTAAAATTAAATTCTCTGAGTTTATGTTTTTTATAAAGGTGGAAATAATTATTCCAAGGATGATTTGGATGAACACGGGAGATATTTGGGTGTTTTGCTGAGTATAATAAACACAACAACTTTGCAAAGGAACTTAGGAACGAAGAGACTTCTGAGTCGAGTCCATTCTAAAATCAGTTCCCGTCACTCCATGCGATGCTGAATCAAGAAACATTGGCTTCTAACACAAGGATTGAGGATAATTAGAACTGCAGAAAAAACCATGGCTACCAACCTGCCTTCCATGGAGGACCTGTATTCTGCACGAGTCAAAAAGAGGGCTGTGAAAATATTTGCAGACCCCTCGCATCCTGCACATACTGTTTCAACTCCTACCCTCAAAACGATGCTATAGAGCACTGCACACCAGAATAACTAGACACAAGGACAGTTTTTTCCTGAAGGCCATCACTCTGCTAAACAAATAATTCCCTCAACACTGTCCAACTATTCACTAAGGCTGCATTATTATTAATCTTCTCATCGTTCCCACCACCCATCTCCTTCCACTTATGACTGCGTGACTGTAACTTTGTTGCTGGTATCCTTACAATTTATATTGATAGTTTCCTGATTGCTTATTTGTACCCTATGACTATCATTAAGTGTTGTACCTTATGATTCTTGATGAACTTATCTTTTATGTACACTGAGAGCCTATGCACCAAAGACAAATTCCTTGTGTGTCCAAATACATTTGGCCAATAAAGAATCCAATCCTCTCCTCTCCTCTCCTCTCCTCTCCTCTCCTCTATTAGAATTGAAAGGCATGCACCCCAGATTTCAAAACCAATTGTTTGGAAGAAACTTCCACTCACAAAACATGTCATCAAATGGAAACATCAGTTGAGCACTCCAATCTCCCTCTATGAAATTGAATGTGCAAAAACAGTGTGGGAAGTGAGGACTTCCACAGTTCTAGCAAAAT
This sequence comes from Masticophis lateralis, assembly GCA_030761175.1. NCBI lineage: Eukaryota > Metazoa > Chordata > Lepidosauria > Squamata > Colubridae > Masticophis > Masticophis lateralis. Next base: position 8,654,174 of record JAUDYJ010000015.1, read on the forward strand.
TCAGGAAAACACTTTATTTATTTACCCTGGTAACTAAATCTCGATTCCCCCATTCCCCACTCCCATGGTTAGTGGGCCTCAATCATTTCTCCCATTAAGTTTCAACTTTGGAATAAGACGAAATGTTCTGATATGTTACTATACAAATGTACATTTTTGATGATATGTGTGAAATCAGTAAAATAGAAAAGAAACTGAAAAGAAAGAGTATATAAATAGAAAATCAGGGTTGCTCGGATACCACTTTGGAAAATATCAAATTGAAAATGAATGCAACAATGGACAGAGAATGGAAAGAGGAGTAGAGGGATAGATAGATAGAGGGGAGAAGAGAGGAAGGAGAGAGGAATGGAAGAAAGGGAAAAGGAGAGGAGGAAAGGGAGGCGAAATAAGAATAGGAGAGAAGGTTAGAAAGGGAGGAAGAAGGGAGGAGTGGGGGAAAGGAAGGGGAAGGAGAGGAGGAAAGAAGAAAATAGAAGAGGATAGAAGAAGGGAAGGGAGGGAAAGAGAGAAGGAGAGGAAGGGTTGTTGTAAAATAAGGGAGATGGAATGGGAGAAGAGCAACCCTGAGTTATACTCAATTTTTTTAGGATGAAGAATGAACTAACATGAAAGTTAAGACAATAGGTATGATTAACAATGGATAAGAGACTGTACATTTAAGACATGTTTATGAGAAATAAAAACCAAAATTTTTTTTCAAAAAACCCCCCTGAAATGTTCTGATTTGGAAAAGAGAACATTGACCGGACGTAACTTCTCCTGTGGGTCAGAAGAACCAAAAAGAGGATTCCGCATCTCGTTGAGTATGTATGGGTTGCATACTTTCAAGAATTTCATGACTGAATGTTCTGAATCCGATAAGATTCCTTTTGACCTACTTCTGTCCCAAAAGGTTTGTTGGAACCAGTATTTATTGGGTGCCCTTACTCTGTTGCCTTAGATATATCTGAAAGCACCAGGCTGAATCGTATGGATTTTTTTTCCCCAGTCTTGCTTCCTTGACTTTTATGTTTGGGCATAAAAATCTAATGGAAAAGGCAAGCTTGCAACCCTCTACTTCTGGATATAGCAGAGATTTGTCTCAAAACAATATCTGGGGGTCCAGTCTCCCGGATGTTGCTTTTTCAAAAATAAATGTTGGAAAAAAATGTGGAGACTCTAGAAAGAGTGCAGAGAAGAGCAACAAAGAGGATTAGGGGACTGGAGGCTCAAACATATGAAAGAACACTTGCAGGAACTGGGTATGTCTAGTTTAATGAAAAGAAGGACTAGGGGAGACAGGATAGCAGTCTTCCAATATTTAAGGGGCTGCCCCAAAGAAGAGGGAGTCAAGCTACTCTCCAAAGCCCCTGAGGGCAGGACAAGAAGCAATGGGTGGAAACTAATCAAGGAGAGAAGCAACCTAGAACTAAGGAGAAATTTTTTGACAGTTAACCAGTGGAACAACTGAGCTCCAGAAGTTGTGAATGCTCCGACATTGGAAGTTTTTAAGAAGAGACTGGACAACCATTTGTCTGAAATGGTGTAGGGTTTTCTGCCTAAGCAGGAGGTTGGACTAGAAGACCTCCAAGATCCCTTCCAACTCTGTTGTTATTCTATTCTATTCTATTCTATTCTATTCTATTCTATTCTATTCTATTCTATTCTATTCTATTCTATTCTATTCTACCCTACCCTACCCTACCCTACCCTACCCTACCCTAATCTAATCTAATCTAATCTAATCTAATCTAATCTAATCTAATCTAATCCTATTCTAAAAGGCAACTGGACTTTTTGTTTTTCCTTGAAGATTTTCTTGTTTTTTTCCCTGAAAATGTTTCGTTTCTCATCCAAGATGCTTCAAGGAACATCTTCAAAGAAAAACAAGAAAGTCCACTTGACCCTTGAAAAACCACCTTTGAGACAACCATGACCTGAATGGCTGAAGAAATCCATAGACATCCAGAAGTCCTGGGAATACTTAAAATCTGGAGCGGCCACTTAGCACATTGTTTTTTTTACATCAATCCACAGCACGTAAGTTGTATCTCGTAGGATGGATCGTCCACAGCAACATAAATGCATTTGCAAATTTATTCTTAAGAAACCCAGGCAACATTTAGATGAGGTCATGAATGTTAAGGGGGATGGATTAGAAAGATATAAGCCAGAGTTAAAGCATGACCACTGTAAAGAAAGATTCTAAAAATCGGAATTAAACTCATGGGTTCTAGTGCCACTCAACCCCAGCATTTCCAGAATATGTTTTGAAAATACACAAAGAACAAATGTTTTTTTAGTTTAGTTAAAAAAAAAAAAAACTGGCCTGCCCCATCATCAAGATGAACCCATTTTGTCTCGGGGGCAATATGGTTTTTAAATAAACTCCATTAAGCTAGAATAGGAATTCAAGAGATCTGAAAAGCAGGACAGGCCTTAAAAACCTTTCAAAACTCAAGGTTGAAACCAAGCAATTCCTCTCCAGAGTCGAGACCAAACTTGAGGATGGATTTTAAGTTCGCGAAGTGTCACATATCTTATCTTTTTTTTTGTTTCCCCCTTGAAGATTCTTTTAACCGGTCCATATTCTAAATTCCCCAACTGTCTTTGGGCCTTCAAAAACCTTGGTTGAAAGACCTTAATTTACTACATCACAGAAAGCACCCAAAAGATGCTTTGGCAATCCAAATGGCCGCCTTTACCCCTTCGACCGAAGGGGAGCCCACCGTTTCTCTGAGTAAATGTTTGGCTCTTGGGACCTCGTTTTTTTAACTCTTAGGGAGCAAGGCTAACATCCAAAGCTCAACCTTTACAAGGCCTTTCTCTCTCTCTCTCTCTCTCTCTCTCTCTCTTCTGTCGTGCACCTTATGGATCTTCACCAAAACATCCCTTGTTTTTTTTTCCCTTCCCTCTTTTAGAACTCTCTCGGTTGAGCCCCATAACTCAACAGCTGGAGGTTGGAAGGACTCTTCCGCCACCCTTCACCGCCCCGTTGGCTCTTTGTCTCGCAAGAAGCCCATCCACCAATTGTTTTCCGTCAAGTTTTTTTTTAAAGCATTTCAGAAGCGACGCAGGAGGATGGGGGAAGCAATCACCTCGCTTTAACTCCAAGGGAATCTCCTTTCCTTTCTGGATCCAGCCCCAAAGATGAAAGTTAATGCACACCGAACCATGGAAAAAAAAAACTCAAGCCAAGACTCATGGAGTCTTCCCCATGCACGGAAAACCATTTTTTTTTGCAATGGCCACCCAATCTCTTTCCCAAGCTTCAACGTGCTTCCAAGAGATCCTAGCAAGGACCTCCATCCGCCCGCCCCCACCCGCTTTCCCTTCCCCTCCCCGCCCCACTTAAAGGCAAGACAAACTTCCCTGGAGCTCAAACACCTCCATGCCCCAATCTCTCGGCTCCTGATTGGCAGAGAAATCTTATACCCAACCCTCCCAAGCAAAGAAATGTCAGCTTAGCAGCAGATCCAACAAAAGCCAACAGCCAAGCGAAGGCTGTTTCAGAATAAAAGCCTCTGCACTCGTTTTTCTTTTAATTTCCTCCCCCCACCCATTTTTTTTTTTTCCTGCAGCTGTCTGTCTCCCTTCTCCTGCCTACGGGGGCTGAGCGATTAATAACGTTTCGGTCACTAGAGGGGTTTATGGAAAAGGCGGCGTATGCAAAGCCAACGAGACATTGGCGAGACAGATGACACAGGCTCCGAAGGCAGATTAGATTATTCGACACTTCTTAAAGCCAGCACTGATGGGATTGGGTGGAAGAGGGGCTCTGTTTTAAGGGAGTGGGGAGGACTGTATGCCCGTCTGTCCCCTGCGGGTTAGAAATGAGGAGGGCAAAGGAAACAGTCCTTTTGAAGTTCTCATCCTACCAATCTTTGAAGGCCAAAGACACACAAGTGACATGGAACTTAGTCAGTCACTGACTAAGCCATCATGGGTACAGCACGATCTAGCTTGGTTCTTCTCATCTTTCATGGGATGGGGAATTGATATAACGCCCAGTGAAGAAGCTCTCTGATCCGAGATGATCGACGCTCTAGGATTGAAGACGACAGCTATAAAATTCCGCATTCTTTTCTGATTATCAACACCCTGAGATGGCAGCCTTCATGAAGTTTGCTTAAGTTCTTATGGGTTTGGGCAAGATTTGAGTCAAGCTTTGTTGTTCTTAGTTGCGAAGTCGTGTCCGACCTATTGCGACCTCATGGACAACGATCCTCCAGGCCTTCCTGTCCTCTACCATCCTCTGGAGTCCATTTAAGCTCATGCCAACTCCTTCAGTGACTCCATCCAGCCACCTCGTTCTCAGCCATCACCTTCTTCTTTTGCCCTCAATCGTTCCCAGCATTAGGCTCTTCTCCAGGGAGTCCTTCCTTATTAGGTGGCCAAAGTATTTTCAGTTTCCTCTTCAGGATCTGGCCTTCTAAAGAGCAGTCAGGGTTGATCTCCTCTAGGATTGACCGGTTGGATGGCCTTGCAGTCCAAGGGACTCGCAGGCATCTTCTCCAGCACCAGAGTTCAAAGCCCCCAATTCTTTGGCGCTCGCCTTCCTTATAGTCCAACTTTCACAGCCATACGTTGCAATTGAGTCAAGCTACACACACACACCCCAAAAAAAAACTTGCAGAGGTCAACTTCTGACTGTGGAAAATGCTAGTTCTTCTCCAACTACAGTAGCTTCTATATGCAGACCAAGGAGCAAGGCCAAGGAGAAATCTCAAGAGGCCTACAAAACTAGAGTTGATTGGAACTTCAAGAACAATTGGATGCGTCTTCCTATCCCTTGCAACATTTCTTTTTCCTGCAGTGCCGTCCCCCCACTTTCACCCCTCTCCTTGAGAACATCTTCTGCCTTCCAGAACCAATGCCAAGAGTCCTCACCAGGTTCTCATCACTGACACAGCCCAAGGAGAGGCCTTGCCAAAGCGATTGCTCGCTTTACTGCCCTGGACTGCCAAAACATGTGTGATGTGGTGATGCCAAGGGTGAGGCATGAAACAGAGACACCCAAATGTTGCAACTGAATGTCAACAGAATACCATCCTTTTATGCCTTAAGAGTGCAGAGAAGAGCAACAAAGATGATTAGGGGACTGGAGGCTAAAACATATGAAGAACCGTTGCAAGAATTGGGTCTGCCTAGTCTAAGGAAAAGAAGGAGCACGATAATAGTCTTCCAATATTGTGGCATGATACCAGTCTTCCAATATTTGAGGGGCTGCCACAAAGAAGAAGGAAGTCAAGCTATCCTCCAAACTACCTGAAGTCAGGAAGGAAGCAATGGATGGAAACTAAACAAGGAGAGAAGCAACCTAGAAATAAGGAGAAATTTCCTGACAGTGAGAACAATTAATTGGTGGAATAGCTTGCCCTTCAGAAGATCCATCACTGGAGGATTTTAAGAAGAGATGGCACAGCCATTTGCCCAGAATGATATCGGGTCTCCTACTTGAGCAGGAGGCTGGATTAGAAGACTTCTCAAGTCTCTTCCACCTCAGTTATCCTGTCAAAACTACTATCTCTCAAACACCTTGCCAATGACTCAGGAGAAAAAATATATATATTAAAAAGTCCCATCCTATAGGCATGCAGAGACAAACACACATACAGAATCCGAACCGAATCATCAGAACCCAAGTTTCCTTCCTTCCTTCTCTCCTAGGCCTTCCTTCTGGTCCAAAGCCAGGTCTTCAGGAGGAAGGTGGAAGAAATCAATGCGATAGATAGATAGATAGATAGAAAGATAGATAGATAGATGATAGATAGATAGATAGATAGATAGATAGATAGATAGATAGATAGATGGAGGGAGGGAAAGAAGGAAGGAAAGAAGGAGAAGGGAAGAGAAGGAAGAAAAGGAAAGGAAAGGAAAGGAAAGGAAAGGAAAGGAAAGGAAAGGAAAGGAAAGGAAAGGAAAGGAAAGGAAAGGAAGAGAAGGGTAGGAAGGGAAGGGAAGGGAAGGGAAGGGAAGGGAAGGGAAGGGAAGGGAAGGGAAGGAAAGGAAAGGAAAGGAAAGGAAAGGAAAGGAAAGGAAAGGAAAGGAAAGGAAAGGGGAAGGGGAAGGGGAAGGGGAAGGGGAAGGGGAAGGGGAAGGGGAAGGAAAGAACAGGACAGGACAGATGGAAGGGGAAGAGAAGGGAAGGGAAGGAGAAAGAGAGAGACAAAGAGGGAGAGAGAGAGAGAGAGAGAGACCCAACTGCAGGATGCAAGGGTGAAAGGAAACCCTCGGCCAACTCAAGAGCAAGGAGGGACCCAAAGGCCTGAAGAAGCAAGAGGAGAGGAGAGAGAAGAAGGAAGAAGGGGCAGGCAGAAAGAGGAGGAGGAGGAGGAAAAAGAAATGGAATTTCTGTCAAGGGCTCTTCACCAACTCAAGGAGTCCAGATTTTCCCCAAGGGCTGCAAGGCTTTGCAAATCTCTTAGACAAAGAAGAAGAAGAAGCCAAGGCTTCGTTCCTGCTCTGTCATGGTGGGTGGAGGGGAGAAAGGAGCCTGGCCTTGCCTTGCTTTCCTTTCCATCCCCCAAAATTGCTCTGAATTAGATCATCTCTCTCAACCACCTCCCCCTACCGGCCGGTTCTGAGCATGCTCAGCTCGCCGGGGTGTTCTGCCATTTCATAACTGCATTGTTTACAGGCTCACAACAACCTGCCATCTTCTTCTTCTTTTTTTTTTTTTTTTTTTTGACAAGGGAAAATAGAAGAAGCTGGGGGCTTACCACCCCCGGGGAGGGTGTGGGTGGGTGGGACGGAGGGAGGGAGGCAGGGAGGGGAGGAAGAGAGCCTACTCTCCATGGAGGTCTCACCGTCCCTGCCCCTCCCTCCCAACCTCTCGTTCCCCAAGGCTAGCTACTTTCCTTCCAACCTCCTGAAAGAAAGGAAGGAAGGAAGGAAGGAAGGAGGAAGGAAGGAAGGAAGGACCACCAGTCTAGGAATGTTTCAAAGGGGATGGGGGGTAGAAGAGGAAAGAAAGAAAGAAAGAAAGAAAGAAAGAAAGAAAGAAAGAAAGAAAGAAAGAAAGAAAGAAAGAAAGAAAGAAAGAAAGAAAGAGAAAGGAAGGGAAAGAGAGAAAGAAAGAAAAAAGGAAGAAGAGAGAAGAGAGAAACAGAAAGAAAGAAAGAAAGAGAGAGAGAGAGAGAGAGAGGGAGGAAGGAATGGAAAGAAAGAAAAAGAAAAGAAGAAAAAAGGAAGAGAAAGAAAAAGAGAAAGAGAAAAGAAAGAAAAAGAGAGAAAAAGAGGAAAGAGAAAGAGTGAAAGAAAGAGACAGAAAGAGAAAAAGAAGAAAGAAAGAAAGAAAGAGAGAGAGAGAGAGAGAGAGAGAGAGAGAGAGAGAGAGAGAGAGATTCAGCCTACCCAATTACTGAAGTTACCGGTAATTCATTTGTTAGAGAGAAAGGAAGCTTAGAAGATTGGTGATCCAAAGTGACAAGTCTAATAGGAACTGGAGCCAAAGAATCCCCCTTGCAAACTTCCCGATGCCAAGTGCTGGTGAGAGAACCAGCGCAACCCCCAAATTCTACCCCATTGCAAAGACTCAACCCCACCCCACTCCCTCCCCAGTGTCTTAGGTCAGATCCTTTCCTTCCCACCCAGCAAAAATGTGGCAGAAAGAAGAAGATACTTTTAACAATACAAGCAGCCAATCTGTTGTTTCCTTTTATGTATCTGTTCGGGAAGAACCAGAAAGTAGAGAAAAACAAAACATTAAAAAAAAAAAAACCCTCAAAGGCAGATAATTTCCAGCGCATAAACAGAAAGACCTATTTACTTCTTTCATTCTTTTTTTAAATTTTCTTTTATCCCATTACGCTAGCTTCTATTTTGCAATTCACCGCCATGTTTTTGGCTGTGAATGAGCGTTTCAAGGCGACCCACCAAGGACACCCAAATAAATCCATGGCTACGTGGTTCACAGATGTCAAAGGAAGACATGCATCTCTCTGGGGAGTTTGGGGAGGGGTGGAAGGGAGAAAATTGAAAAGAAAGAAGCTCCAATATTTTGAGCGCCCGGGGGGTGGGGGGTGGGGGGTGGGGAGGGGTAGTCCAGGTGACTTTGACATGAGAAGCTTCACATCTTGATGTATGCAGTCTCTCTTCTTTCCCGAACACCATCACTCTGCTAAACAAATAATTCCCTCAACACTGTCAAACTATTTACTAAGTCTGCATTACTACTACTATTACTCTTCTCATCATTCCTATCACCCATCTCCTCCCACTTATGACTGCAGGACTGTAACCTTGTTGCTGGAATCCGTACGATTTATATTGACTGTTTCCTGGTAGGATTCGATTGCTTATTTGTACCCTAGGACCATCATAAAGTGTTGTACCTTATGATTCGAGATGAATGTCTCTTCCCTTTTTATGTACACTGAGAGCCTATGCACCGAAGACAAATTCCTTGTGTATCCAATCACACTTGGCCAAGAAAGAATTCTATCTACCCGTGTTCCCCCGAAAATAAGACCCTGTTTTATATTTTTTTCAAACCCGAAATAATCTATCTTTCTACAGCATCTACCCATCCATCCATCTGCAGAATCTACCAGCAATCATCTATCTATCTATCTATCTATCTATCTATCTATCTATCTATCTATCTATCTATCATCTATCTATCTATCTATCTATCTATCTATCTATCTATCTATCTATCTATCTATCTTTCTACAGCATCTATCTATCCATCCATCTATAGTATCTATCTACGGTATCTGTCGGTCTGTCTGTCTGTCTGTCTATTGCATCTGTCCATCCATCCATCTACAGTATCTATCTACGGTATGTACCAGTATATCTAGCTAGCTAGCTATAAAAACAGAAGCAGAAAGAGTTGTCCTTGCAAAGTCATGCAGGAAAGATGGGAAGGATCCAAACGTCTCCACTGCCAATCATAGCAGCCTTCAACAACTTCCGCTAGAACGAGCCAGAATGCTAGTTTCAAACTTCTGGAAACTTCCTTCTAATCTATTCGCCAATGGGGTATTATATACCCATTATATACCCATTTTCTGTTTTTGAGCCATAAAGGAGTCGGATTTACATCGTTTGAACTCAACCATCCCTTTTCCAAATCACAATTTCAAACGCAAAAGATGGGCAATCGTAACCCAGTTTAACTCGACCATGGTTAAGCCATAATGTTTCTCAAGGCACAAAAACAGATGGAATATATCCCCCGAGCTAGGAATCCGAGTGATCAAATTCCACAGAAGACCGTTTCCTGTTTTGGAATTTCAAACGTTATTCAATCGCTAGGACTATATTCTTGCATTTTTCCCCTCTCCAAAAGTCCAAGGACAATAACTCGGGGTCAATTAGCAGATGTTTCAATCTCTGGCATCTCCCTTTAAGGCTTCCAAAGCTTTCCTGTTCCATATTAGTATGATCAATTGTCGAAGGCCCAAGTAACCCTGTTTATCTCACTTTCCTATCGTGTTGCCCCGAAAATAAGATTGGGTCTTATATTAATTTTTGCTCCAAAAGACGCATTAGGGTTTATTTTCTAGTTAGGTCTTATTTGGGGGAAATACGGTACTAAATGCATCCATCTGGCTGACAATCTTAATCGGGGCTTATTTGGGGGGGTAGGGCTTATATTACGAGCATCCTGAAAAAAATCATGCTGGGACTTATTTTCCATTTGGGTCTTATTTTCAGGGTTGAGTAGTTTGGAAACAGGAAAGGAAATGGGTAGTTTGCTGACGACCGTTTTTTGCTACTCCCAAGCTCAACACCAACGATATTTATCTCCTGAAATATTTATCTCGAAACCAACTCAAAATCTACTTTAGATTCACCGGTTGTCTTTTCTATATGGAGTGTCTCGACCTATCAAATTCCAGAAGTTGTACCAATACAAGAATTCCATCTGACAGAAGACATCTGTTTTAGACAAGTTTTGAAAGTATCTATGAAGATTTAGAACGTACATCTGGGACCACCTAAGTCTGAGAACTGCTACTGCAGCCAAGTCTTGCAAAAACTAACAGGTTGGCTTGGGAAAAAAAGGAGTATCTGCTTTAACTGGAGTCTTTCCACATTGGATGCAGAGCTGTACACTTGGAAGGGACAAAAACTTCCCGAAATTTCATGACTGGCTCATCTTGAACTTTCAACGTTGAGACGTCAAGGATCAGAAATGAGACTTTTTGTACCCAAAGCAGAAAGGTACCTCCATATCTTGGCGAAAGGAAGCCATAAATCACTGGAAACTAATAAACCACAAAACCTTCAGAAAAAAACAAACGGAAGGAAAGACAGATCAAGATATTTTGGTGCTCAAGGTGGAAGTTCACTCGATTTGCTGCTTTTTAGGCCGGCCCTTGACACGTAATAACTGACAAAACAGTATGAAAATGGAAATGAGCCATCAAAACACTCTTTTTGCAGTTGGAAATTGCAGGGGAAAAAAGAAAAATTAAACGCTGTTGACGCCTTGAGGAGCCCAAGAGTGATTTAAGGAAGATTAAGATCAGACCCGAAAGTGCTTTTTCAAAAGGCTTTCTTTGTTTTTCCTTGAAGACCTCTCACTTCTCATCCAAGAAGCTTCTTCCGTTCGGACTGAATGGTGGGGAACGGAAGGATTCAATCCGAACGGAAGAAGCTTCTTGGATGAGAAGCGAAATGTCTTCAAGGAAAAAACAAGAGAATCTCCATCAGGTTTTCACCAATTTCAATGCCTGAAGCAACTGAAAGCTTTTTCCACTGAAGTAAACAGGAATTCCTTCGCTCTTCCCTCCCCACCCTGTCCTGAGAGATTTTGCTAAGGCTGGAGGCTGGGAAAGGAATTGTTGCATTCCTGTCCACCATTAATCTTGCATCAATCTCTAAGCTACTCCTAGTCACAAAGCGGTTAGCTAAATATGAATTTTCCTTCATCTGGGGATCTTCGAAGAGGGGCAAGGGGGGAAATGATTCTGAATAAGCTCTCCCATCATCTGAACGAACCAGATTAGGAAGGGCAAATTTCACCCCTTCCATTTTATTGATTGCAAATCATGCTAATAATAATAACGTGCAAAGTTGTAATGCCGGGTTTCTATCATCCTGGGTTGGCTGGAAAAGGACATTTTCATTCTAAGGCTAAGTCAGAATTATCAAGACGTTGGGCAAGGTGGGAAAAGTTTGTGTGATTTACAAGCTGCATCAAGAAGTGGTTATCAGAGTCCAAGACATGTGTGCAAATTAGTGTACATTTCAAGTGACAATAAATTTATTCTATTCCTATTTCATCCCATCCCTATTAGTTCTGTTCTGTTCTGTTCTGTTGTTCTGTTCCATTCCGTTCCGTTCCACTCTCGATTCCACTCCACTCTACTCAACTCGACTCTTACTCTACTAATCAAGGAGAGAAGCAATCTAGAACTAAGGAGAAATTTCCTGGCATGAGAACAATTAACCAGTGGAATATTTTACCTCCAAAAGTTGTGGGTGCTCCATCAGTGGAGGTTTCCAATGGAGAAGAGACTGGACAACCATTTGTCGAAATTGCTATAGGGCCAGGATGGCGAACCCGTGGCACGCGGAGCCATGTCACCTGGCAGACACCAGGTTTTTCAATTTTCCCGTGTGAGCATGCGTGCCAGCCAGCTGATCTTCGGACGTGCGTACGCACTAGAAACCCGGAAGAGTAGCTGCCTGAAACTGGAAATTCATTTTTGGGCGCACGCATGCGCCCTGGGCATCTCCTCTTCTGGGTTGCGGCCCAGACCCCCAGGTGCTCCCTTTTCGGCACTCGGTGCCGAAAAGGTTCACCATCACTGCTATAGCGTCTCCTGTTTGAACAGGAGACCTCCAAGGTCCCTTCCAGCTCCTTTTTGAATTGAATGGGAGTCCAGATTCGACCATCTCAATGTGCCCACGAAGGAGAAGAATTAAACCTCATCAGGAAAAGGATCTCCGATATATTCTCCCCAGCCACTTAATCATTCCCTGGCGAGCCACTAAAAGGCAAATTAAAAGGAAGAAAAAAAGAGGGGGGAAACCTAAGGCTTCGGTTCCAAGAAAATATCACTGGCATTTTGCTAAATTTTTGATAAAAACCACTTTTAAGTTATGCTTAATCGACAAGAGGGATTTCTCCAAGCCTCCTGATCAGGCCCTAGAAACTGCAAAAATCTTTTATTGAAGCGACCGACAGCCAAACCATCGTAAGCCATCATCTCCAAAAGGAAGCCTGATTGCAGACCAAGTGGAAGGAAATCAGTTTATGTTTTAAACTCACCCTGGAACTTTATGAAGAGGGGAGCCAAGGGTAGGTAGGGAGACAGTGCATCTGTCTTAAATAGGCTTTCTCCAAAGCAATTTGAAATCTGAGCACTACCATTTATTCATGGTTAATCAAATTTATAACGAGGACCCAGATAGTTGGGGGCAATATGCTGACTCTGTAAACCGCTTAGAGAGGGCTGTAAAGCACCGTGAAGCGATATATATATATATATACACCCTGTTCCCCGAAAATAAGACGCAGCCGGAAAATAAGGCCTAGCATGATTTTTCAGGATCCTTGTAATATAAGCTCTACCCCAAAACTAAATCCCAGTTAAAATCATCAACAGATGGAGGCTTTTAGTAATGTATTTCCCCCAAAATAAGACCTAACCGGAAAATAAGTCATAATGCGTCTTTTGGAGCAAAAATTATTATTATTATTATTATTATTATTATTATTATTATTATTATTATTATAATATTATAATAATTTTATTTCTATACCGCCCTTCTCCCAAAGGACTCAGGGCGGTGTACAGCCTATTAAAAGCACAAAGAGACATTAGTTAAAAAATAATTAAAATTAATAAATAATTTAGGCTCAGATTTAAAACCAATATTTAAACACCCAATTTAAAAATCATCACATTGATAGCCCGGCCTGGCGGAACAGCAGGGTCTTGAGGGCACAGCGAAATATACGGAGGTCGGAGATCTTACGAATTTCCGGGGGCAGTTCATTCGAAAGGGTAGGGGCTCCCACAGAGAAGGCCCTCCCCCTGGGTGTCACCAGCCGACATAACTTGGCTGATGGCACCCTGAGGAGACCCTCTCTGTGGGAGAGGACTGGCCGGTGGGAGGCTACTGGTGGCAGAAGTTGGTCTCGAAGGTACCCAGGTCCGATGCCATGGAGCGCTTTAAAGGTGGTAACCAACACCTTGAATCGCTCCTGGAAGACCACTGGGAGCCAGTGCAGCTCGCACAGGAGGGGGGATCACATGGGCACGAGTTGCGCCCATAACCACTCGCGCGGCCACATTCTGGATCAGTTGGAGCCTCCGAGTGCTGGGACCTGGTCTTATTTTGGGGGGAGCACGCTAAATCTACTGTGTTTCCCCCAAAATAAGACATCCCGATAATAAGCCCAATCGGGCTTTTGAGTGCATGGCAATAAGGCCAAGCGCTTATTTCAGGGTTCAAAAGAAAATATAAGACAGGGTCTTATTTTCGGCAAACACACGGTATTGCTATTGCTATATGCCCTCTTCCATCTCACTCTGCAAAGCAACACTGAGTGGCTTATAATAAAAATAATAAATATTAAAATATGAACAACAATAGGTATAGAACTATTTTGAAAAGCAGGAGCTTGAATCTAAGGCAAGATGGAGACCCCACTGTAGATACAAAACTAAAAAATAAACAGGCAGGAAAAGTACTTTAGTGGCATCACTGCTACGAATCCATCAGCCACCTCCAACTTAAGAGCAACCCTGTTAAGACCTCAGCAGGTCCACAATTCAACAACTACACTGCCCATAAGGCCAAGAAGAACCAAAATCCAAGGCAAGATGGATTTAAGATTTTGGATATGGAAAGCCTTTGGATATGAAAAGCACAGTTAAGTACTTGAAATTTAATTTAGAAAGTTGGAACAAGGGACGTTTGTTTCACCAGAATCTCTGGAAATATGACTCAGTCCACCAGCCCGTTTATTTTTTCTTCCTACCATCGCTCCCCAAAAGACAAAGTTCTGGGGTATACGGTTGAGGGAAAGGACGATCGTGTTGAAAGCCTTGCGGGATTCAGGACTGCGATCCTCGGGAATGCTGCTCTGTTGGGTTGTCAACTCTGCACCAGAGGGCTTTCAACATCTGTTACCCAGCGCACACAGGACAAAGGCTGTTTGTACCAGCAAAGCTTGCTTCCTTCCTGGTTATGAGCAGCCAGCCGAATTCCAGAATTTCCAGATTCCCTCCACTCGTCAAAGGAAGAATAGGAACGTCATCGGCTCAAATCCTAGATCTTAAAGCAGAACCGGCAGGAAATTGCAATGATCTAAGGAGACAAAGATGGACGGGTGAGGAGAGAACACTGTTGAATGTGCTTACACTGAAAGTAGCCCAGCAACAGAAGGATCCATTTTTGCTCTTTTCTGATGAACCCCTTATGTGAAGAATGACACTGGCTGCATTCAAACGTTCTGTAATTCCTTAAATGTGGCTTGGGAAGGAGTCTCATTCTTGTCAACCGTCATGTCAAGTTCAAAGTGTGTTTATGCTGCAGTTCTTTACCAGAGGTAGGGAAGGGTGAGATGGAATGTAGGCTCCAGACATCAAGAAGACAAGCCGTGAGAGCCAAGGACACTTCAGCAAAACTGAAGACTTTTTCTCATAACAATACAGTGACACTCGATTGGACGATGCGACCTGCACTAATAGGGGGAGGGAGAATCCTATTATTTAATTATGTGGGTTTGCACGGGAATTAGCTAGATCTGGTTTTGCCCTCTCATCGGTGCCAAAATGTTGCATTCAAATAAAGTTTTGCATTCAGAGATTGGAACAACTCGACCGTGCTTGCTTTGATTGGGTTCATCAGTTGTAACGTTCACAGTTCATTTTCACTCTCTTCCTTTAGAGAGGACTTACTATAGCACCTCCAGTGCCTATGAAGATTCTCAGTCATCCAGGTCATGGTTTTCCCCAAAGGTGCTTTTTCAAAAGGCAATTGGACTTTGTTTTTCCTTGAAGGCATTTTGCTTCTCATCCAAGGTGCTTCTTCAGTTCTGTAGCACCTTTAGCTTTGGGGTGACATCCTATACAACACAAAGTGTGGTTAGGAAGAACTTTGCAGTGATCTCCAGTGGGCCTTGACAGAGGATTAACAGACATGCAGAAGATAGTTCCTGCACTCATAGTCTTGACTTGTTCAACCGGTCTATATACTGTGTTTTCCCGAAAATAAAGAGTGGGGTTTATATTAATTTCTGCTCCAGAAGACATGTTAGGGCTTATTTTCAGTGATGTCTTATTTTGGGGGAAATATGGTACTAAAGGCATCTGTCCAGCTGAAAATCTTAACTGGGGTTTATTTCTGGATTAGGGTTTATATTACGAGCATCCTGAAAAATCATGCTAGGGCTTATTTTCCACTTGGGTCTTACTTTCTGGAAAATACGGTATTTAGGGATTACAAGTCACATCCAATCTGATGCTCAAGAACAACTGAAGTTTTGCGTCAATGTGATTGACAGATGTACAAAAGGAAGACATCCAAGGCTCAGAAATAGACAAGGTTCAATCACGGATCGATGAAAGCATAAATGAACACTGCACGGCTGACTAAAATATATTCATTTATTTTATCTTCACCATGAAGCTCTGTTCAAAGTTATTTCTACCCATTTCACCTAACTCTCACCCAATCTGTTTCATCGATGTTTTCAAACTCAAGTCATCAACAAATATGAAAAAAGTAGAGACTGATTCCTAGATTTTATCTATTATTTATTACTTTATTCTAGAATTTTTAACTAGATATTCCTTGAGTGTTTTCATTTGTTCTGGTCTCTGGTCTTTGGATGTAATAAACTTGATTTTATTATTCTTAGTCTGTTCTTTTTAGGGTTACCTCTCTGTTTTGGCTGCAATCAGTAATGCTGTAAGCCGCCCAGAGTTGTTTAGATATGAGTGAGGTGACAAATGAATTTAATAAATAAAATTAACAGACAAAAAAAGGGACCAGGCTATTTTTTTCGACTCGGGCAAGGGAAGTTTTCTCTTTCTAGGAAGAACATTACTTCTTTGTTTAAAGAATGTGCTTTCCAAGCTGTCATGAAAACTTTTCCTCTTTGCTTCTTCATTCTCTCTAAATGACATTTGAAATTCTTGGGGTGTTTTTGGGTTGTTTTTTAAAAAATCTTATTGTCCCGTTCTTAGGAAGAACAAAACCTTCTTTTACCTAAAAAGAGGAAGAAGGTTCTTACTTTTGTCAGAGTTTTGCTTAACTGAGCTAATTTTAATTGCCCTGAGGATAAAAGGAGAATTGTACGGCCTTATCAAGATTCTCAACTGTATAAGCTAACCCGGCATCTAGTGAAGACAGAGAGCTCTAAAAGGAAAATAGGAAAAAAAACAAGTCTAAAGCTTTTCAGCTTTTCAGGTGAAAAATATTTCGCTTTGTATCACACTAATGCCAATCCAAGACACAACATTTATAGGGGAGATTATAATAGAGCAACATTGGCAGCCTCTTCCCCCCCCCCCAAAAAAAAGTCTTTGAAGAACGGTAAATATTCACATGCCAAGGAAGAAAATATGGGCAGAATCCAAGACCCAGCTGAACATGTTCGCAGCGCATTACAGAATTCAATCAGAATATGGAGGTCTTTTTTGCTGTCGCGGGCCAAAAGTGGGGGGAGCACGGGGGGATTGCGTGCATGCGTGCCCACACTCACAATTCAATGCAGGGGGGGGCCCCACGCATGTGTGCACGACCCCACTGTGCTTTCCCCGCTTTTAACACGGTGGGCCAGTTAGGCCCATTTTTTGCCCTCCCCAGGCTCCAGAGGCTTTCTTGGAGCCTGGGGAGGGCGAAAACAGCCTTCCCCACCCCCCGGGAGACTGGAAACGGCCCTTTTCCCGACTTCCGTTGGGACCGGAAGGCCTGGAAATCTGGAAAGCCTGAGTAGCGTAGGAGGCTAATGCCTCCTACTAAAGGCAGCAATTAACATCCAGCTGCCTGCCATTTCTGCGAGTTCAATCCTAGCCAGGCTCAAGATCGACTCAGCCTTCCATCCTTTCTAAGGTAGGTCAGTTGAGGACCCAGTTTGTGCAGGCAATAAGCTGACTTTGTATAAATATACAAAAGTATGAAGGCTATTGCTTGACGCACTGTAAGCCGCCCTGAGTCTCCGGAGAAGGGCGGCATATAAATCAAATTTTTTAAAAAATCAGCTGGCTGGCGTACGCAGGCACACTAGAACTGAGCTAGGGCAACACTCGCGTGCCCACAGATATGGCTCCACATGCCACCAGTGGCACGCGTGCCATAGGTTCGCTATCACGGCCCTATACCATCTCAGACAAGTGGCTGTCCAGTCTCTTCTTAAAAGCCTCCAGTGATGAAGCTCCCACAACTACTGAAGGCAAGCTTCAGAAACTCAAGAGAAATTGAAAGAAATTCAACCCCTCTCCTGCAATATTTAAGCAGGTGCTGCTTTAAAAGTAAACATCCGTGCTCATCTCTCTGGTACGGCACAGGATTCAAGGTACTGCCACTGAAGAGGCAAAATGCAAGGTTGAGCCTTCACATTAAGATCAGTCAAATCAATCAGAGCCGGAAGGGACCTTGAAAGTCTTCTAGGCCAACCCCCTGCTCTACCATTCCAGACAGGTGGCTGCCTAGTCTCTTCTTAAGCACCTACAGTGATTAAGCACCTACAATTTTTGAAGGCAAGCTGTTCTACTGATTAATTGTCCTCTCTCTTAGGAAGTTTCTCCTTCGTTGCTTCTCTTGATCAGTTTCCATCCATTGTTTCTTGTCCTGCCCTCTGCGACTTTGGAAAATAAGCAGACCCCTTCTTCTTTGGGGTAGCTCCTCAAATACTGGAAGACTGTCATCATGTCACCCCTAGTCCTTCTTCTCTCTAGATTAGCCAAACCCAGTCCCTGCAACCATCCTTCATATTGTTTTAGTCTCCAGGCCTTTAATCATCCCAGACACTGAAACATATGCAAGAATGCACAACTAAATACACCACTAAAACCTATGAAGGAATACACAACTGCCGTTCCCAATTTCCCACTTCCTTGATCGGCCCATCGTGAATTCAAGTCCAACTGCTTCTCAGCAACCACGGAGCAAAAAAACAGCTTCATTTCTACAGTGGCAGCTGCGACCGTATAAATAAATATCTTGCTTGGGAAGAAAGAGAGTGGGGTGTGTGGAAATTTGTGTTCTGAATCATGCATAAGGCTTTTTTGCATTCATGAATGCGCTTCAGGTAGGCCGGTTGAAATCAATCTCGCCATTCGGGGCCCACACGGGGGTGAGGGGGGGGGGTTGCCTGCCTCTCATCCCTGGCGAAAGTAGAAATGAATTGGGGGTGGTTGGGAAGATGATGGCCATGTTATGGTGGGGGACTTCCTCCTGCCCCTGAAGATGGACAAAATGGCTGCCACCATGCAGCGTGCTTTCTGCAGTTGCTCCAGATGTTCTGCTTCGCCTTTTTTTTCCCTCCAGCATCTTCTTGGCTCTCCATCTGGCAACACTGGCACACACCGGGAACCGAGGATCCAGCTGGTTTTTGAGTCCAAAACGCTTTTATTCCCAACTGTCTCCCATGATCATCAGCTGACTCATGGGTTTTAAAGGCAGATCTTGCCCAAAGACAGTGCCCACAAGAAGAATCGCCAGATTAAAGAGGCTGAAACAGATGTTCCCAGAGCTCTACAAAGAGATTTTCCTAATAAGAGAGGGAGGAAACGGTACTGCTGCCCCATTTAACAGAAATGGAGCTGCTAAAGTAGTGAAGAACTGGCAGACAATAAACCAATCTGCCTTCATATATATATATTAAATTCAATCAAGCTGTTTTATTCTATATATAGATATAGATAGATAGATAGATAGAGATATGAGATATATACCTAGATAGATAGATAGATAGATAGATAGATAGATAGATAGATAGAGATAGATAGATAGATAGATAGATAGATAGATAGATAGATAGATCGATCAATAGAGGTATATATCTCACATGCACATATATATATATACTATACTAGTCTCCCTTTATTTCTTTATCAGTAAAATATAAATTTGGTATAAAATGGTTTGTCAAGAATGCGACTGCTTGAGGGCTCCTGGATTGGAGCTGAAAGGCGAAAAGGATGCAGTATGCTCCCTCCCATATCACATGCTGGGGTAGACCAGGTGTCTCGATAGAAAAACACTTGTGGTACTTCGACAGAAAAACACTGAATCTATCCCCTGGCTCAGCTGATAAAGGGAGGAGAACTAGTGGCTCAGAGGTTAAAACAACTGCCTAATATACAGGCAGCTCAAGTTCGAATCTGAGTAAGGGTATGGCTAGCTGATGAGAGCTAAATAGCTTGAAATAGATCTATACTAGTCTCCCTTTATTTCTTTTTCAGCAAAAATAAATTTGATACAAAATAGTTTGTTGTGACAGCGACTGCCTGAGGGCTCCTGGATTGAAGCTGAAAGGTAAAAGGGAAGCAGTATGCTCCCTCCCATATTGGGGTAGACTAGGGATAGGTAGACAGACAGACAGACAGATAGATAATTGGTATCTATCATCTATCTATCTATCTATCTATCTATCTATCTATCTTTGGTTATTCGGGTCTTCTCCCGCGTAAAATTGGAAGTGTCTTGGCGACGTTTCGACACGAAGCCAAGAACACCAGCCTGAAGATGACGAATGAGAGCGGGTGTTTGTATGTAGGTCTTTGGTTATTCGGGTCTTCTCCCGCGTAGAATTGGAAGTATCTTGGCGACGTTTCGACGAAGTCTCATTCGTCATCTTCAGGCTGGTGTTCTTGGCTTCGTGCTTCCAGGAGCAAGAGCTTCATTGCTCCTTCGTGCTTCATTGCTCCTGGAAGCACGAAGCCAAGAACACCAGCCTGAAGATGACGAATGAGACTTCATCGAAACGTCGCCAAGATACTTCCAATTCTACGCGGGAGAAGACCCGAATAACCAAAGACCTACATATATATATATATATATATATATATATATATATATATATATATATATATATATATATATATATATATATATATATAAACAGCTTGATTGAATTTAAGACCCCAAACCCTCACCGGCCTGTCTTCCTGAAGGCAACCATCAGTGAATGTTGGATGGCACAATTTATCTTGAAGACGAATAAAAGACGAATAAAAAGGGTCAAGAACACCATTTGGTTGGTTGGTTCATTCTCTAAATTTATCGAATCTCACACAAGCATTCCCAACTCTCGTTAAACTCTCCCGATCTAAAAGGATCACCGGTTTCACTCAACCGCCAGCTCTTTTATCTATTTGGATCGGCAGCCTTGGATGGAAAGTAACCCAGAAGAAGTGTGGGTGCAGCGTGGTAGCCAAGTAGCTGAAAATTGCCAAATTTTCCCCCATCCGGGGTTTCTATAAGTCGACCAAAGAAGCAAAAAGTTAGGTAGATGAAATGAACGCAAACACACAAGAACCCTTCTTGACAGTTGTTCCTATTTCGGAAAGTATTCCTGCTGGGAATCTCCTTATCAGAAACAGATGGTTATCTGCAAGATTGACAGCAGGAAAAAAAAAATCACTCTCTGGATCCTTTCTATAGGTGAAGACTTTCATCCGAAAGCCTATTGATCCTTCAACTTGGGATCAATATTGGTCTATTTGACTTCTGCACGTGCGAAATCAGCCACAGAAACACAGAGCAGGCCACAAAACCAACTTAAGTCAAGTCAGGAAACATTTTAGGAGCAAGAATGCTTGAATTCCCCAGAAGAGGAGACGCGTTTGTTAAAAAGCTACAGTCTCTGCCAACCTAAAAAGCCCAACAGCATCCATCCAGCAACCAACAATGGAAGTTCCATCCTGTCCTTCGCACACCTTTCTTACCGCAATCCTCTCAAACCCAAGACACCTTCCAGCGTCCAGGTGCTGCTTTCTTCTGGCCTGGGCCTCTCAAATCCCAACAAAACACCATGCATGAACTCAAAAGACAGGGGCATTTTCCTGCCCCCTCCCAAAGTCTTTGCATTTCTGGAACAGATTAATTTCCCCTACTTTGCATGACAAACAAACAAATAAAAAAAGATATCACATCAATAAACGGAAGGAAGGAAGGAAGGAAGGAAGGAAGGAAGGAAGGAAGGAAGGAAGGAAGGAAGGAAGGAACAAGCTGCATACTGCATTCCTCTCCCCGGCCAGCAGTTCGTGTGTGAAAGCAAAATCAAATGTCTTGCAAAATGGAGCCAAAATCCAGGGGAGAAGTGCAATCCAGAGCAAAGACCAACCAGGCCAGGTCTGTTCCCCTTGTTGGTTAAAATCCCTGCCCCAAAATTCAGGTTACAAGTTTCCAAGGTCTGAAGGAGACACCCAGGAAGCTTGCTTGAAAGCCATCTCGTGTCAATTGTCTTCTACTCCTTCCAAAAGCCATGCCAGCTTTTTTTTCCAAGGAAGCTTCTGGATTCAGAGCCCCTTTCTTGAAGCCCCCTCAACCCAATCGAGAATGGAACAGCCAGCCTCAGCCTACCTCTAGGTCCTGTTTGAAAGTGGGAGGGGGGAAAAAACACCCCCACAATTCTCCGTCCAGGCCTCTTAAAAAGTCCTTCCTTTCACATCACCATCTCCCTCTATGGGTGCAGTTTGTTAACTCGAGCATGCTCACTAAGGGCTGCTCTTCAGCCATTTCGGAGGTTTAATGAAACGTAAGCACAAGGAAGTGTCATTAGCTAGAAGAACAGGGATTCACAACCCACCTCTCTCTCTCTCTCTCTCTCTTCTGGCATCTCTCCATTCCAAGAGAGGAAAAAGTCCGGGCCACAAAGCCGAGGCCAACTTTTCTGCTCAGCAAGGAGAAAGAGAGAGATTCAAAAAGCTGACCTCAAAATGCAAAAAATAAAAATAAAAATACAAAGGAAATGCCACTACGAGTTGGGTGGGAAGGGACCTAGAAGTGTTCCCCACCCCAGGTTGTTGGGTTTTTTCTTTTTTCTTTCCAAAGTCACATTTCCCTTCTCCAAGCTTCTCCATTTCCCCAGATGGCATTCATCGAACGTGCCGGTGGTATTTAAAGAGCCAGATGCCATAGGTTTGGTTTTTTTTCCCCCTGCCCCGTGTCACGGGAGATCTAAAAAAACGAATCAATTCATCCCTTCCTGGAAAAACAAACATCTTCCATTCAATGGACGGACTCTGTCCTGAACAGAAACAGAAAGCTGGCCCGCAGGTCCTCGGCGCAAAGTAGAAAAAAATTATTTACACAGGTAGGTAGGCAGGCAGGCAGCAAACAAACTGCCATATTTCGTTTTCATTGGGCTGACCTCCTGACCAGCGGTGGGGTTATTTCCAACACTGCTCATTCTTCGTTTCTTCGTTTGTATGGATTCACGTTGCTGAGAAGGCCGGCAGGAGAAATTTCCATGAACCAACGTTGGCTCCAAAAAACTATTCCTCGCAACTATAACGTCGGTAAGGTTTTCCAGGTCCAGTTTATTTGGATTCAACAGGAACGAATCTTTTAAGCCTGCCAAAATCCTTTTTCCTAACTTCAGATGTATGTGGGAATTTCCTTTTGGCTTTGCAAAGTTCATCAGGCATTCACATTTATCCAGAAAACTCTTGGGTTGTTCTATTTTTTTTTTTCCCTCTGCTTCTATAAATTTAGTTCCACGATATTCCCTTTTATTAGACATCAGCACATTTTAATTTGGGAAAGTCATCGCCCACATATAATTCTGAGTAAGCTTTCATAAGAACATGTATCTATAGTCAAACAATGCTAAAAACGAGACCCACATATCCCCTTATTAAAACTGTGGAATTTCCATAAGAAAGCAGCGTGTCTTATCTTACAATTTTGCAGTTTCCTTTACAGTTATTTAAAATACGTCCACGTAATAAGTTAAGAACCCTTTTTAGAGGACAGACAAATCCCTTTATTTGCTTTACCTAAATTAGGGTTACAGAACCAAGATAAATTTTCTTGGCTTTTAGCTTCGCCACAAAGACATTTTGACTTCTATTTCTCTACGGAACCAAAACGATCAAGCCTCTAAATGTAATTTTGGGCAGCGCTAAAAGAGCTATTATTACATCCGTTGTCATAAAAAGTTGCAAGGCGTATCAGGGAGGCGTTAGGAGAGGAAATAGAACGGTGATCATTTAGGCACGTGGTAAATTTAGGTGAAAGTTAATAAACAAATAAACTTTGGAAAAAGTTTGCGCATGGGAGGTAAGTTTTTGGGGTGGAAGAAGGAATTATTCTTCTGGAACCATCTAAAGGTTTAGCCTCTGATTTCCAACAAAGACCAACCAGGTGTTTTAACCCTAGAACTCCACCCCAACAGCTGTTCAAAGGGATTCATTTACACAACAGGTAGGAAATGATAATGAATACACTTCTTAGAACCAGTCACTTAGTTCAGCACATTAATACCGGGTTTCTCTGAAAATAAGACCGTCTTATATTTTTTTCAACCCTTAATTTTGGGGAGGTCTTATTTTGGGGTGCGTGGAGCAAGACGGGGCTTCTCTTGCCATCTTACCTGATTTCCACCTCTGTGTTTTAAATATTTTTTGGGGGGGTAATTTTCGGGGGGAGGCTTATTTTAGCGCATGCGCTCAAAAGCCCATTTGGGCTTATTATCAGGGGATGTCTTACTTTCAGGGAAACAGGGTAGCACCAATCTCAATGCAGATTCTTGGAGACTTCCCCTCCTTACATTCTTCAACTCACTTATTCTAAACCTCTGTTTCCTTTCCTTTAACCAATTACAGATCTATAACACGATGCATCCTATCCAAAGATAATTTACATGCACCAGAGGACGGGATGAGAAGTAAAGGATGGGAGTTTGTTAAAAAACTTAGAAAACTTTTTTTTCAAACTTAAAAAAGTAGAATACAACGTAGAAGTATCAGGTGGAATTTTCTGGTAGGGAGAACAATTCATCAATGGATCGGCTTGCCTACAGAAGTTGTGGTTACTCCATCACTGGAGGGTTTCAAAAAAATAGACTCAATAATCATTTGACTGGGATTGTATAGGTCAGTGATGGCTAACTTTTTTGCCGTCACGTGCCAAAAGCAGTGGGAGAGCGGGAGGGTTGTGTGAGAATATGCCCATACCCATAATTCAATGTGTCCTGCCCCCTATGCAGGCATGCGACCCCCTTCCCGCTCCCCCCACTTTTGGCATGCGATGGCACGGTGGGCCCAGTAGGCCTGTTTTTCACCCTCCCCAGACTCCAGAGGCTTTCTAGGAGCCTGGGGAGGGTGAAAATGGGCCTTTCCCTCCCAAAGGAGGCTGGAAACAGCCCATTTGCTGACTTCCGGTAGGCCCAGAAGGCCCAAAAATCAGATGCATGTGTCAGAGATGGGCTAGGGCAACACTTGCATACCCACCGATATGACTCTGCAGGCCTGCTGTGGCATACCTAATTAGATACTTGCGAGATTAGATACTTGCACGAGTATAGGTAGTCCTCGACCTACGACCACAATTGAGCCCAGAATGTATGTCGCCGAGTGAGGATTTTGTGAGGTCAGTTTTGTCCCATTTTTACGATTTTTCTTGCCACGTTTGTTAAATTAAGTCACACCGTTGTTAAGTGAATCTGGCTTCCTCGCGGACTTGGCTTGTCAGAAGGTCGCAAAAGGGGAGCACGTGACCCGGGGACCCTGCAACCGTCGTAACTATGAATCAGTTGTCAAGCATCCGAATGTAAATCGCGTGATCCCCGGGCAGGGGTGAAATCTACTTACCTTCCCTACCGGTTCGGAAGTGAACGCTCTGCGCGCATCACATATGATTTTGGACCCTCTGTGCATGTGCAAAGCCTTCTGTGCGTGCACAGAGGGTCAAAAACAGGTTATTTCCTGGTTGAAACCAGGAAGTAACGATGTCCAGGCGGGTGGGCAGAGCTTTGCGCTGCCGCCACTACCAGTTCGCCGAACCACACGCCATCATTGCTACCAGTTTGCTCGAACCAGTGCAAACCGCTAGCATTTCACCCCTGACCTCAGGGATGCTACAACGGTCCTAAGTGTGAAAGTGTCTTTGTAACTTGGAATGGTGATTAAGTGAATTGTTGTACCCGTAAAATGCTGGACTAGAAGACCTCCAAGGTCTCTTCCAGGCCTATGATTCTACGTCCAACTATGTCCAGCTATGCAGTGACCGCCGAACGTTTTTCATTAAAAAATGCTGACATATTCAAAAGAATTCTATAATATTTGCAAGAAGAAACCTGTCCTTGCTTAGGAAAAGACATTGATTCCTCTTCACCAAAGGAAGTGTCTTTGTGTCCTTCGTTTTCGGATCATTAAACAATTCCGAAAGTTAACTTTCTGGGATCCCAAATTTCCTTTTTTGGGTTTTTTGTTGTTGTTTTGCAGAGGCTGTTTTTCAGCCCAGAGGCTGCTCTCAGGAACAAGTTTCATATTTTAATTAGGACATTTAAACAATTGCAGACTGGAGCCAAAACTGTTGCTGTTTTTCTTCAGCAGCTTCTAAAGCAAAGAGGAAGTAATTTGCATGAAAATTGGTATTCCGCCTGCATTGAATCACCTTCACGCAAACAACTCAAACATGAAACATTTTGAAATCTACGTTGGCTTTATTTTTATTGTTTTTGCTCTGTTGTGTTTCTGCAGTGTACACACTTCTGGCTGAAATCAGCTGTTTCCCCCAACAATCGAAGAAATGTCTTTAAATAAGCATACACCTTCGTCCAAAGAGAGACCGCTGATATAGACAAAGAAGGGGCGTATTCAAAGACAGAATATGCCAGGCAGTCATAATTTAGAAATATAGGTCGCAGATAATAGCAATAACTATCCCTTTTTTAAAATGTAGCTGCACTCCATCTTTCCTTCAGTAAAGTAGAACGTGGCACTCAAAATAGAAATGGAACAACTTCAAACGTCTAGGCCAAGGGGTTTGCAACCTTAATCACTCAAAGAGCCATTTGGACCCGTTCCCCACAGAAAAGAAAAAACCGGGAGCCACAAAACCCTTCCCGTGCCTGATTATTTCTTAAGCGGCCACAAAACCAGCATATGTAGTTGAATTAAACGCTCCGTTTTCTTCTGAAACTTTTCTCTTCTTGGATTTATCCATGATGGTTGGCCTACCAGGGGTTGAAAAGCTTCATAAATCGCGTGCCGGCGGATGTCGCACATTGGCGGTTGTGACGCATATTTTTGAGCTGCAGCAGAGAGGTGAAAGAGTCACGAGGCTTCAGAACCACAGGTTGCTGATCCCCGGCCTAGGTTACATCCAAAGAATTTAAAATTGTGATATTATTTTCAACCTCTTGAAAAGGGATCCTGTTTCAGACTCATGAAGAAGAGAATGGAGCAGGTTGAGATCTCGCTGGCAGGTAGATATGTCTTAACACCTGGGCCTCTCTCTTCTTTCCCCTTCAAAGCATTGTGAAGAATTACGAGGATAATCAGAACATTATTGGGTACCGAAGGATCACAAACTCAGTTCCATGTTGATGCTCAAAATAAATTCTGATTTTCGTAGGTCTTTCCTTTCTAAAGACTTCAGCTGTGGCATTGGGGTTTGGAGTCAGTCATCTCAGAATTTGAGTAACACA
Organism: Masticophis lateralis; assembly: GCA_030761175.1. Taxonomy (NCBI): domain Eukaryota; kingdom Metazoa; phylum Chordata; class Lepidosauria; order Squamata; family Colubridae; genus Masticophis; species Masticophis lateralis. Next base: position 8,680,737 of record JAUDYJ010000015.1, read on the forward strand.
ACATTCTGCATTTAGTTTTTTTAAAAATCTAGGCCATTGGGTTCTTTCTGGACAGTCAAGACCGTCTCATCAATGTGACTGAAGAGCTTCAGTCAAATACTGTAGCTTTTATGAAATGAACTTCTTTGTCATCTATGTCTCACAGGTGCTTTTTCAAAAGGCAACTGGACTGTTTTGTTCCTTGAGGAAGGAGGAGAAGACATTTTGCTTCTCATCCAAGCTCTGACAGTTCTGACAGGATGGTTGGGAGAAGGAAGGATGAATGGAAGACCTAAATCCTTCCATCTCCTAACCATCCAGTCAGATTTGTTGAAGCTTCTTAGATGAGAAGCAAAAACTTTTTCTTTTCTTCTTCCTTCTTTTTCATCTCCTCCTCCCCCCCCTTCCTCTTCTTCTTCCTTTTCTTCTACTCTTCTTCCTCCTCCTCCCTCTTCTTTTTCTCTTCTTCTTCTTCCTCCTCCTCCCTCTTCTTCTTCTTTTTCTCCTCCTCTTCCTCCTCCTCCCTCTTCTTCTTCTTCCCTCTTTTTCTCCTCCTTCTCTTCTTCTTCTTCTTCTTCCTCCTCAAGGAAAATACAGTCCACTTGCCTTTCAAAAAAACACCTTTGACACAACGATGACGATGGATGACTGAGAATCTCCATTAACGTTTGCCTTCTAGAGCTCCATTTGAGCTCCAGAAATGGTTCTTCAAGACCAAGATTGCATCATGTTCCTGCAGAACGCATTGGCACTAAGCTAAAGGCAACAGTGGTAGACCAACATCACCGTTTCTCCTCCACCTCACCCAACATTCACATGTTTCGGTAGAAGACTTGCCTGGTGACATGCTCTTCCTCTATGACCTTCTTGTTAACAAGGCCAGGCTAAAAATGGGAACAAGTTTTCTCCTCTTGCTAGTTGCAAACAGACCCTCCTGAAATGTCCCTTGAAGAGACATTTATGCCACCAAAGCTGAGAACTCAACCCATCCCGTAACGAAAAGTGGGAAAGGCGTTGACATCTCTTTTGGGGGGCGGGGGGGGGGGCTGGTAGAGACTTGGCAAGAATATCTACCGAAGGTCAGTAAACCCACAGCGGGTTTTTTTTATGGAGAGCAGCTCAGAAAGGTTGGTTGGAATATACCAAGAGTTATTTGTCACTTCTCCCAACACTCAAGCGAATTAAAAAGATTTGTGTCGTTCCCCTTAGAAGAAAATATCTCATGTTGTTGTCGTGGAATGACACCCATCCTGTTCCAAAAAAGGGTTTTTGAGTTTGGGAATGTGTGAACCAGGGGTAAAATCCAGGAGGTTCTGACGGGTTCTGGAGAACCAGTAGCGGAAATTTTGAGTAGTTCAGAGAACCGGCAAATACCACCTCTGACTGGCCCCCGAGTAGAGTGGGAATGGGGATTTTGCGGTATCCTTCCTCTGCCATGCCCACCAAGCCACCCCACGCCCACGAAGCCATGCCCACAGAACAGATAGTAAAAAAATTGGATTTCACCACTGGCGTGAACCCTGAGCATCGTTCATTCAAAAGAAGGGAAGGACGTGTACTCAAAATTGTAACTTCGTCTTCGATTTAACTTCCGTTACCCCTTTCCTTTATCCGTCCTTTCTCCTCCATCTTACAGCTGTGGGTCATTAAGGGGAGATGCAGCAATTCACTTTAACTACTGTGACAAGAATGGTTGTACAATGGGGCAAAACTTTGCCTGCTTTGCTTAGCGACGGAAATCTTGGGCTCGGTTTTATGGTCGTAAATCGAGAACTGCCAGCATTTTTAATTCAGGCTCAATGTTGTTCAAACATGCTGTTTAGAACTGAAGTGGGAAGTTGATTGTATTCCTAAAGATAACTGAAATATAAATGCCTTTGGTTTTTGACAGCAATATCCCTTCTGAAATCAAATCAGAATGATGCATTATGTTTTTTTAAGGCAATTTAAAAGACTTATTTGATTCAAATCATATCTCCACAAAGCCCTCCTTTTTTTCCCCAGTATGCACGCCGTTAAAAAGCAAAAATTCCTACTGTTTCCATTTTCATCTAACCCGCCTCCCTGAAGCAAACTATGATTTATCAGCATCAGCGAATCAGGAAACCAACACAAAACCAAGATACATTTAAATGCTTTCGAAGCAGTCCTCTGGCCCACTGGTTCTATCAATAGGTATTGTCTGTCTAAAACATCAATATTATTTTTTTAATGAACAAAATGTACAAAAGTATTATTTTATAGGCTAAAGGATACATAGCACATTTGGCACTGGAGTTTGGAAAATCAACACTGCATATATGAAATTAGATACTTGCACAGGTTTTAATTTTCTTCCCAATTTCCCTTTTTCTGGAAAAGGAACCCGTTTTTGCATCATGGATTAAAAAAAAGTCACCAGAATGTTGACTTCTCCCCCAAAATATCTTGGTAAATCTCTTCTAATAACCTTACCTGGTGAATGGACGCCATTTTTTTAAGAAACCTGAAAAGCATTTTTTATGACTGTTTAAAAGAGAACTGAAACTACAGATACAGAGAAAAACCCTTTTTTCTCCTAACTTTCCAGAAACTTCCCATTTTCCAGGAAATAACTGGATTCGGTTAAAAAACAAACAAAAAAACCCAGAAAGCTCTTATTGTTTTTTCCCCTATTTTCCTGCAAACCTTTTTTGGTGCATGTCCTCTACCCCACCCAATCTTGCCATCTCTAACTCTCCAATTCTGGAAAAGGGGGGAAGAAGAAGAAGAAAAGAAAGAAAAGAAAAAGAATTCAAGACACAAGTAATAATACAAGGATCACCTCTTTTTCCTCCCTCTATACTGCATTATTAGTATTATTTTTACCCATCTTCCTGCCTGTCGATTTCCTGCAAATAATTCTTGCAGCCAAAAATAGAGGGGGGGGGGAAGCTTGCCATCATTTAATGGAAGGGGAAAGAGAGAGAGAGAGAGAGAGAGAGAGAGGAAAGAGGAAAAAATATGGTGGAAGAGAATGAGAGAATGCCCCATTCAGAGCTGAGTCAACACAGCCATTTCAGCTTTTCTAACTCAAGCATGCAAAGATTGGATTGCTTCGTTTGGGGTAAAATCCAAGGTGCCTTTCAAATCTGGCCTCCAGAAAAATAGATAAAAGGATCGAAAAGAGAGAGAGAGAGAGAGAAAAAGAAACAGAGAGAGAGAAAGAGAGAGAGAGAGAGAGAGAGAGAAACACACAAACATACACAGCTCTTGTTTTGCTATTTTGGTTGATCGATCCTTTTCTCTCCAACGGATCTTCTGGAAACAGCCTTTGGAGTAGGAGGACCTGCAGCTGGAAGAAACGTTGTGAAGGAAACTTGGAACTGATCATACCTCCGAAGCCTATCTGCGCTGGCCTTGGGGGTTTTCATGGAAGGCTTTCGGAGAGGCCTAGCCTACACTCTCCACGAGTTTTAAGCCCACGGTAGATGATTGAGGAGAGCATGCTCCGTCAAGCTTTCTCGTGACGCCTCCAGAGGCCCAGCTTTTGCATTGCAAGCCGGAGAAGAGAAAAGAGGAAGTAGAGTGAAAGAAGGAAGGAAAGAAGGAAGGGAGGAGGAGGAGGAGAAAAAAGGAGGAGAAAAAGGAGGAGAAGGGGGGAAAAGAAGGATGAGAAGGAGAAGGATGAGAAAGAGAAGGGAGAAGGAGAGGGAGAGGGAGGAGAAAAAGAGAAGGATGAAAAGGAGGAGAAGGGGGAAAAGGAGGATGAGAAGGAGAAGGATGAGAAGGAGAAGGAGAAGAATGAGAAAGAGAAGGGAGAAGGAGAGGGAGGAGAAAAAGAGAAGGATGAAAAGGAGGAGAAAAAGGAGGAGAAGGGGGAAAGGAGGATGAGGAGAAGGATGAGAAAGAGAAGGAGGAGGAAAAGAGAAAGAGAAGGATGAAAAGCGGAGAAAAAGGAGAGGGAGAAGGAGAAGAATGAAAAGAGGAGGAAGAGAGGAGGAGGAGAAGAAGGAGGAGGAGGAGAAGGAGGTGGAGGCAGAGGCGGAGTAGAAAAAGAAGAAGAGGGAGAAGGAGGAGGAGGAGGAGGAGAAAGAGAAGGATGAAAAGGAGGAGAAAAAGGAGAAGGGAAGAAGAGGGAGAAGGATTAAGAGGAGGAGAAAGGGGAGAAAGAGGCGAAGACAGATGTGGAGGAGAAAGAGGAAGAGGAGGAGATGGATACAGCGGGAGGTGTACTGAAGACAAATCCCTTTGCATGCCAGAAGGCTGCCAGCTCCTCCTTTTGCTTCTTCTTCTTTCTTCTTTCTTTTTTTTGCCCCATTTTGTCCCCTCATTTATTTTTAAGGCAGCCGGAGGTAAAAAACCAAAACTCCAGCTTTGTTGAACCAAAACAAGAGAGAGAGGTTGAAAAAACAGAAGGGATCCAAGGAAGACCCACCCCAAGACTTTTACCTTCCTCAAAGACAGGACGGAGGAAACCCACCAACCCAACCTCTTTTCATACCAGTTGAGGATATTTGGGGACGGGAGGGGGAACCCCTGGTCATGGGAATACAAACTGGGCCCCCACCCCCCACAACATCTGGAGAGAGCTCTCCAAGCGAGGATTTTTAAATCTAGACCTTGCATATGCAAATCTCTGCATGTGTGTGTGTGTGTGTGTGTGGAAATTTTAACGCTTCAATTGGTGTTTTTTTTTTTTGCCCGTTTCTATGACAACATGGATTTATGGGTCTTTGTGAAGAAGAAAAGGGTAGGTTTAAGATAAGAACGGGGAAACAAAACAGACTCCGTTTGCATATCAGCCTATCACTTCCACGCCATATTTCCCCCTTTCAATGGACCCCATCCTGTCAATCAATCAATCAATCCTGAAAATCAATCAATCTATCAATCAATCAATGGAAGCTCCCACTTGTTTAGGAAATGTCACCTGCTAAAAATAAAGATGTCTCCTTTTTTTTTTTGTGAAATGGACCCACATCCCACCAAGGATTTATTCAGGGAAGGGTCATCCTGAAATAGGCGCCCGAGTGCACCCAGGAGAAAAAGAATCAACCAAGGAGAATTATTTGTAGGTCGGATGTCGAAATGAGGGGGTTCCTCGGGGCTCCTTGAGCTTGGTGATTTCATGACCCAACTAGGTAATGGCTAGAAGGGAGTAGGGATTTGGAGGAGGAGTTGGGGATAGGACTGTGGGGGTCCTTGGTCCTGAGTTTGGAGGTTTCCTTGCAAAATGTTTCATGACCCAACTAGGTAATGTCATCAGGGCTAGAAGATAGTGGGGGCGGAGGAGGAGGAGGACTATGGGGTTCTTGATGCTCTCTATGCTTGGTGGTTTTCTTGCAAACATTTCATTACCCAAACTAAGTAACATCATCAGTGCCAATAGGGAGTGGGTTTTCTGGAGAGGAGAAGGAGAAGGAGAAGGAGAAGGAGAAGGAGAAGAAGGAGAAGGAAAAGGAGAGAGAAGGAGAGAGAAGGAGGAGAAGAGAGAAGGAGAAGGAGAAGAGAGAAGAAGGAGAGAGAAGGAGAGAGAAGGAGAGAGAAGGAGGAGAAGAGAGAAGGAGAAGGAGGAGGAGGAGAAGGAGGACAAGGAGAAGGAGAAGGAGAAGGAGGAGAAGGAGAAGGAGAAGGAGAAGGAGAAGGAGAAGGAGAAGGAGAAGGAGAAGGAGAAGGAGAAGGAGAAGGAGAAGCTTGGTGGTTTTCTTAGACGTTTCATGTCCCAAATTGGGCAACATCATCCATGCACGAAGGGAGTTGAGTTTATGAGAGGAGGAGGAGAATGGAGATTGTGGGGTCCTTGGTGCTGTCCGAGTTTGGTGGGTTGTTTTTTGGTTTTTTGCAAACTAGGTTTGGGTAATGAAACGTCTGCAAGAAACCCCCTCCCAAGCTCAGAGACTCCCCCAAGGACTCCTTATATAGGCAAAGACTGGGTGGCATTAAACATTCCCGAAATATAAAGTACCGAGAGACGAATAATGGATCCTCCTTTGCACAACCCACAGAAAGAAAAAAAAACAGGCTGAAGAATCAAATCCATGAGATGGTGAATTCGGAGGCATCACCTATCTCTGCCTATTGCCGAACACAACAAGCTCTCTATCACTAGCAGGAAGCATGGGGCCATTTCAAACAGGTTTAACCTGGATTTTGCACACTCACACAAACACAGACACACCTCCCCATAAGCAACAGTTAGGCTAGGCTCAGTGTTGTAACTGAAGCTAACCTTTGGAGTCGGCACGCAAGGAAGTCGGCGAGACTCACTCACCGCCCATGTAAGGGGAATCCCGCCAAGTCTTGATTGTTATTTCAGACTGAATTATTCCAGATGAACCAGCAAAAGTTTTGGAAATGCTGGAGACACACACAAAAAAAAACCAAAACCCCACAACAACAACGACAACCGATTCTGCCAACCGTCGGGCCCAAAGACATCAGGAGAGGCTACAGGTTGGAAGACAAAAAAAAAAGCTGTTTTCTAAGACCAGGTAGGTCGTCCTCGACTTACGACGACTGAGCCCCAAGTTTCTACCTGGCTAATAAAACAGAGCAAGGCGGTCGTGAAATGAGTGCGGTCTCATTTCGCGACCTTTCTTGCCGCAAACTGAATCGTTGCAGTCGGGGCGGTTAAGATCGCAGAAGGGGGGGGTCACACGAAACCCACCCACCCACCCACCCCCTTCCCGAGGACACTGCAACCGACGGAAGTACCTGTCAGTTGCCGAGCCTCCGGTTTTTGATCACGTGACCATGGAGATGCTGTCAAGAGTCTGAAAAATGGGTCACTTTTCATTCTTCACGGCTTCGAACGGTCACTAAATGGACGGCCTCATCGCGATTGAGAAGCAAAACAACAGCTACAAACAGAGCTGATGGTTTTATTTTTATTTTATTTTTTGAAAAGAAGGAAGACGTTAACTTTTCTTCTGCTTCGTTTTAACCTCCCCTCAAAATACTTAATAGTGGTAACCGGCCACAAAAGCAGTTTATATAGAGGAATGGCGGCTTTGTTAGTAGCCTGTAAACTTGAGGAATAAACGAAGAAGGGGAAAAAAAATACCAATAACTCCCACACACACCTGCCTGGCCAAAAGGAGATTTATCACAGGGGGGTAATTACAATCCTTAGAGCCATAATGTAGGGATTTAAAGTTATCAGCTCCTGGGTAATGAGCAGCTAAAAGAGTTGAGGGACTGCAAAAAAGGCTTTTTAATCGCCCTTATTAGACACATAATGACAGCTGACAGTAAATTAAAGCCCTTCTCACCAACCCTTCTTGCTCTGGATTGTGAGGGAGTTTATTCATTTTTGGGGAGAGTCCTTAAAATAAAAATCTATTCGTTTTAGAGAACGGTCAAGGAAAGATCTCATCCTTGGTGTGTATAAACCCAGATTTAAGCTTTCGTGTACCAATCCAGAATTCTGTTTATCACCCATCTCCTGCCACTTATGACTGTAACCTTGTTCCTTGTATCCTTACGATTCATATTGATTGTTTCCTAGTATGATTCGATTGCTTATCTGTACCCTAGGACTATCGTTAAGTGTTGTACCTTACGATTCTTGACGAATTGTATCTTGTCTTTTTATGTACTCTGAGAGCATATGCACACAATTCCTTGTGTGGCCAATCACACTTGGGAAAGAAGGAAGGAAGGAAGGAGGGAGGGAGGGAGGGAGGGAAGGAGGGAAGGAGAAAGAAAGAAAGAAAGAAAGAAAGAAAGAAAGAAAGAAAGAAAGAAAGAAAGAAAGAAAGAAAGAAAGAAAAGAGAGAGAAAGACAGACAGAAGAGAGAGAGAAAGGAGAAAGAAAAAGACAGGAGAGAGAAAGAGAGAAAGGAGAGAAAGAAAGGAGAAAGAAAGAAAGAAGAAAAGAGAGAGAGACAGAGAGAGAGACAGAGAAAGAAAGGAAAGAAAGGAGAAAGACAGAAGAGAGAGAGAGAGAAAGAAAGAGACAGGAGAGAGAAAAAGAAAAGAAAGAAAATAGAGAGAAAGACAGAAGAGAGAGAGAGAAAGGAGAAAGAAAAAGACAGGAGAGAGAGAGAGAGAAAGAAAGAAAGAAGGGAGAGAGACAGACAGACAGACAGAAGAGAGAGAGAGAAAGGAGAAAGAAAAAGACAGGAGAGAGAGAAAGAAAGAAAAGAGAAAGAAAGAAAGAAAGAAAGAAAGAAAGAAAGAACGAAAGAACGAAAGAAAGAAAGAATTCTGCCTTTCGTAAGGGTACAAGTCACTCTTAACTCTTTTGCAGGGCTCATATAAACAAAGAATTTTAGAAGATTACAAGCTGGCTGGTGCAGGAACTGCCTGGCCCAGGAGCTAACCATAATAAACTATCGGCCTTTATAATAGTTTCAGAAAACAAGCCTGTTGTTTTATGCCCAGTCACCCTCAGTGCATGCTAAGGTCATTCTGTGCTTATTAAGCCACCGAGATAAACTTAAAATAGCTCCCAGGTCTGCAGATGAGATAGATGTAGATATAAATTGGGTTTCTTTGGAAAAGGAGAAAGCAGCAGCATTGATTGGGGTGGGGGGCAGCTCATGAACGTTGGTCAACGTTAACTTTATGAAGCCAACATGTTAGCAACTCAACTGAATGACGGATCTCTGCTAGGTGCTTCAGAGGTCAAGCGGTTAAGGTGCTAGACTAAAAAGCTGGAGATGGTGAGTTCTAGTTTCCTGCCCACCCCCTTTAGTACTGAAAGCGGCCTGGGCAACTTTGGACCAATCACCTGCCCTAAGTATTAAAGTCGGCTGGGTGATTTTGGGCCAATCACCAGGAGACGGTGAATTCTAGTCCCACATTAGGCATGAAAGCCAACTGGGTGACTTTGGCTCAATCACCAGGAGACGGTGAATTCTAGTTTCGCCTCAGGCACGAAAGCCGGCTGGGTAACTTTGGGCCAATCACTAGGAGACGGTGAGTTCTAGTTCCCTCTTAGGCACGAAAGCCAGCTGGGTGACTTTGGGTCAATCATCAGGGGACGGTGAGTTTAAGTTTAATATTGTTTCTTGTCTGCTGCCCAGCTTTGCTTCATTATAAAGTATATATTTCATAAAATGCATACTTTTTCTTTTATGTGTGTATATATATATATATATATATATATATATATATATATATATACACACACATACATACACATCTGCAAAACAAAAATCAGGGATGCTATTCACCTGGCCTCGAAAACCCGTAAGAAAATAGCAATATGCCGCTCCCCCATTTTTGGAAGGAGTAAAAAAAAAACTAGGCCACAACATTGCTGTGCAGGAAAATCATAAAATTGGGATTATTTACTGCGCTCGGGCCCAAAACTGCAACCCTCAGCAGATTTGGCTGTCTTCCCTGGAAGAACCACAAAAAGATAGAAAGGATAAAACGGCTTGCAGTGGGTTGCCCACCCACCCACCCACCCCGGCCCCATATTTTCTCCCCCCCTGCTCCATCAAGGCATGGGGTGGATTTAAAATACACCCCACACCTTCAACCTTGCTCGGTGGCTTCCCTGAACTCCAGATGGGATTTTGCTAAAGGAGGAGAAAAGTTCTCCCCGTTGACTAAACCTACAAGAGATTCTCCTTCAGAATATAGATAGTCCATACGATTCATTTAGTGACTGGTTCAAAGTTGCGACAACACTGGGGAAAAAAGTGACTGGTGACCGCCGCAGCTGCCTCGCGATCAACAGAGAAGCCCTTCTTACCCACTCTCCCATGTGGTACAAAGTCCTCGAGTTACATGGACTAAGTCGTAAAAGGGTCACCTGATTTTACAATCCTTTTTTTGTGGTTGAACATCGCAGTTGGACGACCCCCTCCAAACTTCTTGGAGTTGGCCAAAAGTAGTGAAACTAGTCATCAAAGAGGAAACGGATACTTCCTGCTGCTTAATTTCAGGGATGGATGGATGGAGACAGGAATGAGAGGAAGGAAGAAGATAGATGGATGGATGGATGGATGGATGGATGGGAGGGAGGGAAGGAGGGAGGGAGGGAGGGAGGGACTAGACCTTACAGATGGGAGGGATAGACAGACACAGAGATGGATGGATAGAGACAGGAATGGAGGGAAGGAAGAAGATGAATGGATGGATAGATGGATGGATGGATGGGACTAGAATTTACAGATGGGAGGGACAGACGGACAGACAGACACAGAGATGGTTAGAAAGACGGACAGAGATGGATGGATAGAGACAGGAATGGAGGGAAGGAAGAAGATGGATGGATGGATGGATGGATGGATGGATGGGACTAGAATTTACAATGGGAGGGATAGACAGACAGACAGACACAGACATGGATGGAAAGACAGACAAGAGATGGATTGATAGTCAGGGATGGATGGATGGATCTAAGTAGGTAGATGGGGAGGAGAGAGAGAGATTCATCACCTGTCAACAGAAATCTTCAATGTACCTACTGTTATTCAGGGATTTAACCAGGCTAGAATTTATATTGTGAGCAAGTCACAATTTGCTGAATGAATTGCAACTTGCTGGTACAACACAACACATTTAAGGCCCTAAAACCATGATTTGCAGGAATCAAAGGCCAGGTTCACACATTACAGTATGCCAAAGCCAAGTCAATCAGCTCTAGTTCAAGGTGAGATCCCAAACCACCACCTAAACACAAAAAGTGTCTAATTTAAGACGTTCAATGTAGAAGATGCAAAAAGCTAAGTCAAAGGGAGAGCGCCTGGATTCAGAAAATCGCTCGATTATAGTTAAGTTTTCCAGACTAATCGAGGGGGGGTGAGAAGTGTTTCCTGGAGCCAAAAGTCCATTAAATGCAATTTCAGGTAATTGACCTAATTCACCTCCTTATGTAACTGACACCACTTCCATCTTTGACAGGGAAACCAACAGGCAAAAATGACTCAGCGAATTGTTATGGGCTGCTTCGGGAACAAAGGTCTTTGGTCCAACATTTGGGGGGGGGGGGGGGGAACAGACAGGGGGAGTAAAAGCCGAACTAAATTTTTGTCCGCTGCATCCAAAGACGCACAGAATTGTGATTCTGCTGTACAGGATGACCCCGTTTTGCCTAACTTCACACGTAGGACGGGTGGCTCGCTCCGACACAACATGTGGTCTGTGAATCATACCGTCCAAATATCTATATTTGTTCGTCGCCATAAGGGTCAGCTGCTATCTTCAGCCTGTACGAGTTATTTCATCTTCCCAACCAGAAATCCGAATTGGGTTGGCATTTACCGCAATCGCTGTTGTTATGTTGTTCAAATACCGGGGAAATCTCCCCCTTGTCCTTGTCCTGGATCTGGGGCCAGTCAAACATTCGAATCCCTGCATCGCACAGACTCACAAAACCCCTTAATTCAACATTTTACCGGGTTATAATCCCGCTCGAGCCAAACCACGTCAAATGCCTGTCTCTTCCTTTTGGTATGCAACCTCGCCACCATGCAACTTGCAATGTGTGATCCCTTCACTGTACACCGGTAACACAAAACCTTAACACATTTCAACAATGTATGGCCCGGGGGATGTCTCCTCTGCAGGACTTCCTTTGATTCACAGACAATATTGCCCTATTTTTCCTTTCCTGAAATGAGTTTTGGGGAGTTCGGAAGGTCTGGATTCAGGATGGGACTTGTAGTGGATTACCGTATTTTTTGGAGTATAAGAAGTATCTTGTTTGGAGTATAATAAGTATCTTGTTTCTGGCCCGACCCTCTTTTAAGCTTTGTTTATATTTGCAATAAAAAATAAAAAGCAAACCACCCAAAGCTGCAACTATATATATATATATATATATATATATATATATATATATATATATATATATATATATATATATATATATATATTCTTACTTTTATATATATATATATATAAAAGTAAGTTACTATATATATAGTTACTATATATATATATATATATATATATATATATATATTTTCTTACTTTTCATAAGTCTTTTCTTCTTATAAATATAATGTATGTATGTATGTATGTATGTATGTATGTATGTATGTATGTATATAAACCAGCTTTTTTGGACCTCGCCTCAAAGCTTCAACTAAAGTTTTCAAAAATGCAGGAAAGCAAAGATTTTAAAAAATCCCATTTTTTGCAAAGGCTTTCAAAAGGAGGAGCCCCCTTCTCGCGCAAAATTAAATCACTGACTTTGCATTAGCTTTGCAACCACCACACCAACTTTTTCGGTGCGTTGGGACTACAAGCCCCATCGTCCCCAGCCAGGGGAGCCAACTTCAGAGCAACCAAGCCTTGCTTTCTAAATAACGCTCAAAAATCAGCATTAGGGGAGGGGGGGGGGAAGGAGAGAAAAAGTTAATATGCATTTAATCTCCCCAGCATTTTGCAGCTTGCAAGCCTTAAAAAAAAAGCAATGAATGAATTCCCTGCAAGAAGGGAAATCAGGGGCCCCGCCAGCTGGATAATTCATAACAGCCCCCGGGGCCCCGCGCTCTGAATAAAGCATTGACAGCCCTGCCTTAACGCGCTCCTTCTCCGCCTCCTGGAGGGCTTGGCCCCGCCCACGGCGCGCGGGCCCCGGACCGAGCATGGCGAAGCGCCAACTGGGCTGGAGAGCGGCCACGCCGAAACCCCGGACTCTGGATAGCGGTCGCCACTTGGCGAACCCCGGAACCTGGATAGCCGTCGCGCTCGGGTAGCAGCTGCGAGGGAACGTTCGATGGCTATACAGGTTCCAGGGCTCTCCTCCTCCTCCTCCTCCTCTCCCCCCGCCCCCCTCTGCGCCACCTTCACCTTCGCCCACCCCTTTCCGCACACAATGGGAGCGCCCCCGCTCATGCTTTCTATTGGGAGGGCTGGGCTGAACCATGCGGTGGCGGGGGGGAGGGTCTAGTGAAGAAAGGAGGAGGAGGAACGCGAGGGCCGGCGCAGCGCTGAGGGTCGGCTCGGCTTCCGAAGGGCCGTTGGAGGCTCCCCCCTCCCTCAAAGCTCGTCTCCTCCTTTCACTCCCCCGCGCCTTACAAGGGAGGTGGACGCACCCGGCGCCCGCACTCACCTCGGCATCCACAGTGGCCATGGCCGGAGCAGCCCTGAAGCGTAGCCCCGCCCACTTTTCGAAAGCTCGCTGCGCGCGGCCCTCCCTCGGCCCCGCCCCTCTTCATTCATTCGCTCAGGAGGGGAGAGCAGCGCGCCTGCGCGGCGACCGCCAACCATGGAGCTGGCCGGGGAGTCATGCCGGCTGTCATGGCGGCGCCCAGCAGCAGAAGCAAAATCTGCCGTACGGGGTGGGCGGGGCTTGGCTAGGGCAGTCATTTAAAAAAAAAAAAATCCAGAGATTGCATTTTTCACTATAAAATCGTATTTAAAAATAAGTTTCACCGCTGGAGCGGAGCTCCTTGGGCTATTTGCAGAAGGAAGGAAGAAATGCACTTTGGAAACTTTTTAAAAAATAAATAAAATCAACAAACATTTTATTTTATGGGTCTGATTTCAGTGGTGAAATCCAAATTTTTGTACTACCGGTTCTGTGGGCGTGGCTTGGTGGGCGTGGCAGGGGAAGGATACTGCAAAATCCCCATTCCCATCCCACTTTAGGGAAGGAAACTGCAAAATCCCCATTCCCATCCCATTTCAGGGAAGGAAACTGCAAAATCCCCATTCCCATCCCACTCCAGGGAAGGATACTGCAAAATCCCCGTTCCCAACCCATTGCAGGGAAGGATACTGCAAAATCCCCATTCCCATCCCACTTCAGGGAAGGAAACTGCAAAATCCCCATTCCCATCCCTTTCCAGGGAAAGATACTGCAAAATCTCCATTCCCATCCCATTTCAGGGAAGGATATTGCAAAATCTCCATTCCCACCCTACTCTGGGTCCAGCCAGAGGTGGTATTTGCTGGTTCTCTGAACTACTCAAAATTTCCACTACTGGTTCTCCAGAACCTGTCAAAACCTACTGGATTTCACCCTTGGTCTGATTCTTTACTTGCTAAAAGTTATGGGGCAAAATTTATTTAAGTACTCTGATATATTTGGACTTTTGATTCCTTGCCCTTGCCGGAGTGAAAGCTCTCCTGATTTTAAATGCGATCAGAAAATAATGTAGGAAGCAATTAGGTAATTTCATGCAAAGTGGAACAGCTTTTCCTTCCAGATTAAAATGGGTAGGATACATAACCAACGAACAGATAAAATTGCTGTTTATTAAAAACTCTTACTTTCCAAGCTTTTCAAGGCTCTGCAATAGGCCTGTTAAGTGGTTTGTTATCTGTCTCTGGTCCTGAACATAATCCCAGATCAACCTTTTTCAAATCCCTAAAGGAGATTTTTTTCCCCCTAAAAAGATTTCTCTTTTGCAAATTCAAAGGCGCAACATCTTTCAACTAAACAAATAGTTAAGGCATGTCTGCCAAAAAAAGAAATCAATGAAGAAATTGAACTATCTGTAAATGACATCCCTATTCTTGAAATGAGCACCCTTTGGGTCCAAAACAGGCAATTTCTCTGCAAAAGAGGGATGTTTTGCAGATTCTGCAAAACTGAAATTAAAAAGAAAAAATCAGGTGAAACTTAGGTGTTAAGGGAGACCTTCCAAAGAATTTGGTGGCACAGAGCTTCTTCCAGAAAGAGCTAATCAGATGAAGCAAGGAAGGCTTAGCCAAAAGGATCCAAAAAGGAATACAGACTTCAAATGCCATGATTTTAATCATGGTTTGTTGAATAAACCACAGTAGGGCTCACGGTGCGGTGTGCAAAGTCAAATCCTGATCCCCAGATACCTGGATTTATTAAAAAGGCTCAACTGAGACCAAACTGGCCATAACAAGATTTGGGTGGCTGTGCATGCCGCCACAGTTGCGTGTCCTTGATTTTGTTCACAATGCAACTTTTTTCAAGAACTCCATCCTCTTCTTTGTGCAATACTTGCATCATTTTACCTGTGTTGCTTCCCTGGGGGTGATGGGTGGGAAGGTTATTCTGTGAGCTTATTAGCTAAGGAAAGGTTTCATCATCCCTGAATAGTCACTGCAAACAATGGCACCCTAACAATAATAAATTATCTCTGGGATAATAGTCCTAATTACAGTACTTGGATAGCAAGTGGTTTTTTTAATTCATATTAATAGACTACCGGATTGCTTAGAGATACATACATCCAATAGTGTAGCTAGTTGAGGATTGTGTGGGAGAGGAGGAGGAGGAAGAAGAAGAAATTATTATGGAAGAAATCCTAGCAAATCAGTTCTATTCTCCTTCTCCAAACTGGAGAAGAAGGAGAAGGAGAGGGAGAGGGAGAGGGAGAGGGAGAGGGAGAGGGAGAGGGAGAGGGAGAGGGAGAAGGAGAAGGAGAAGGAGAAGGAGAAGGAGAAGGAGAAGGAGAAGGAGAAGGAGAAGAAGAAGAAGAAGAAGAAGAAGAAGAAGAAGAAGAAGAAGAAGAAGAAGAAGAAGAAGAAGAAGAAGAAGAAGAAGAAGAAGAAGAACCACTAATGGAACAGAAGTTGTGGAAGCTTCATCACTGGAAGCTTTCAAGAAGAGACTGGACTTCCATCTGTCAGAAATGGTGTAGGGTCTCCTGCTTGGGCAGGGGAGGGGGTTGGACTACATGACCTACAAGGCCCCTTTCAGCTGCTGTGGGATCAAAATCTAATATCCATAGGTGGTTAAAAAAAAGAAAGAAAGACCTTGAATGGATGGATGGAGAACCACTGATTAAAACGATTCTCCTGCAACCTTTCCAGGGTCTACTGTTTCTACCATGCTGTAGAAATTCGAACCGCTGGACTGCGGACCTTTCTGTTCGACAAGCTCAGCATCTTAGCCACTGAGCCACCGCATCCCTTAAATCCAAGCTACTTGCCCCCATTTTTTTCACTTTACATCTCTCTGGTGGATTGGAAGAGCTGAGATGACCCTATCTGAGGAGGACTTGCTTTGGATCAAACCCTTTTCCAGATTCGGTATCCAGTATAATTTCAGATCTCCCTCCAAAACAATTGAACCCACAGATTTGTCCAAATCGGGCGAATCCTCTTAAAACTTCTCAAAAACAGTTCTTGGTCAAAGTAAAGAGATATATTTCCACCTTGGAGGTTAAAAGTCAAAAGACCAGCTCTTAATTGTCTTGGGGCTCTCAGCCCAGAGTAGTCTTGAAAAGCCTCAACACAGATGCAGGATCTTGCTCCAGCAAAAAAAGCAAGATGGTTAAGTAACAGCCTTGGCAACTCTTGAGTGCACCAGAAAAAAATAATAATAATAAAGACTCAAGACTGCAAACCATAGCTTTGTTCCGCCAAAGTAGGCCATTAAGCCCAATCCTTTTGCAGAGGAGGGGAAAAAAAAATAAGACGACGGGAGGAGTGAAACGCTACTGCCACCCAACGGGTCTCTGCGGAAGGTTTCCATCTGCCCAAATCCTCCAAAATAAAAGTCCGTTCTTTGTAGCTTCTGGCAGCCATCAAGAAAGACCGAAGTGGCTTTTTGCAAATTAGAAAGGTCCTCCCCCTTTCCCTCCCTCCCCCAAAACCGTGAGGAGCAAGGCAAGGCCATCCTGGGAAACAAGATGTTTCCTGCAATGAGTTCACAGACGGAAGCTTAAATGAATATTTATTTATTAACTACTAATGCATTATATGAATTTTGAATGAGGTTAGACTGGGGAAGCCGGTGAGGCTTACATGGGATTTGTCCATGATTATTTTTGAACATGTTGAATTCCTGGTCTGGATGCAGGAATGGGTCACAAGCTTTGAAGGAAAACTCAAGGGGATGTAATATGCAATTAAGGGAAAGATTCCCCTCACACATACGTGCTAGTCGTTCCTGACTCTAGGGGACAGTGCTCATCTCCGTTTCAAAGCCGAAGAGCCAGCTCTGTCTGAAGACGTCTCTGTGGCCACGTGGCTGGCATGACTCAACGCCAAAGGCGCACGGAACGCTGTTCCCTTCCCACCAAAGGTGGTTCCTATTTTTCTACTTGCATTTTTTACGTGCTTTCGAACTGCTAGGTTGGCAAAAGCTGGGACAAGGAACGGGAGCTCACTCCATTATGCAGCACTAGGGATTCGAACCGCTGAACTGCCAACCCATCTGATCGACAAGCTCAGCGTCTTAGCCACTGAGCCACTGCATCCCTTGAAATTATGCAATTAGAGGCATCTTAATTTTTGAAGAACCATCCAGCAATACGAGAGGATTGTATATATCCATCTGTAGAATGGATCCATTCTGGATATCTACATGAAACTTTTTAAGAAACTGGACAGCCCTTCGTCTAAAATGGCATAGGGTCTCCTCTTGCGCAAGGGGTTGGACTAGAAGACCTCCAAGGTCCCTTCCAACTCTTGTTATTCTGACGTTCTGGAGTTGCTTCTATAGTTGAGCAATCTGGGGCCCACTTAAGCCTTCGGTCCTGGCTGATTTTGTTTCACGTGTCTCGCAAATCTATAAACTCTGCTCGACCAGCCATAATTGCTAGCTTCACAAAACATACTAAGTCAAAATCAAAGTGCATTATATCTGAAGATGCGTGAAGTGTGAGTTCAGCCTTGTAATGAAAAGCATCTGCAGAACAAACAGGCTCCATCCATCTCCGTCTCGGTGTGTACGTTATCTGGACCTGCTTCATAAATCTGGAATCCTTTGAAATTTGCGGGTTTCTCTCAGATGGCAGAAGAAAGGAATAGCTGTAATTGTCCGATTGTGCAGATCTCTCTGGAATAGGGGTCCCCCAACCCAGAAGTGGGCTTCAAAAATTTTAGCATGGGGTTCTCTGTGTGGTTGCTGGGTGGGCGTGGCTTGGTTGTCCTCCTGCACCATGGCGGATGGGGCATTTTTGCCCTCCCCGAGCTCCGGAGGCTTTTCTTGAAACTCTGGGAGGGTGAAAACGGCCTTCCCAGGCTCCGGAGGCCCTCTGGAGGCCGTTTTCGCCCTCCCTGAGCCTCCATGCACGCCCCATACTTACCTCCAAAACGGGCCATGTGGGGACTCCTGGAAGGGGTCAACCCCCTGCCCAGGCAGGAAATCCTACAACACTTCAGACAAATGGTTGTCTAATCTCTTCTTAACAACTTCCAGAGTTGGAGCATACACAACTTCTGGAGGCAAGTTGTTCCATCAGTTAATTGTTCTCTCTGTCAGGAAATTTCTCCTTAGTTCTAAGTTGCTTCCCTCCTCGATGAGTTTCCACCCATTGCTTCTTGTTCTACCTTCAGGTGCTTTGGAGAACAGCTTGACTCCCTCTTCTTTGGGGCAGCCCCTGAGATATTGGAAGACTGCTATCATGTTTCCCCTAGTCCTTTCATTAAATTAGACATTCCCAGTTCCTGCAACCGTTCTTCATATGTGTTAGCCTCCAGTCCCCTAATCCTCTTTGTTGCTCTTCTCTGCACTCTTTCTAGAGTCTCCACATCTTTTTTGCATAGTGGTGACCAAAACTGGATGCAGTATTCCAAGTGTGACCTTACCAAGGCTTTATAAAGTGGTATTAACACTTCACGTGATCTTGATTCTATCCCTCTGTTGATGCAGCCTAGAACTGTGTTGGCTTTTTTGGCACTAACGAAGTTAGTGATGGTTATGGTTGTAAATCAGGGATTATCTATCTAAGTATTATTATCAAGATTCTGCTGTTTCAGACAAGTAGAAGGAAATTCATATTTTTCTCTTCTTCCCACGAAGTCTCCCAAGCTGGTGGGTTTACAAGAAAAAAAAGGAAACTGTGCCTTTAAGTAAAACTTGGCAAGGTTTTAGATTCTCAAGATGAAACTGATTTAAGGAGAATCTTAACACAACCTGCCAAACCACAAGGCCTACGGGAAAGCCTTATCAAAAGAGGAAGCCAAGGAGCACCGCACCAAACCCTTCTGGCAGTTTTTCTCAGAATAATTTATTAAATACATTAAAATTGCTTTTTTTAAAATTTCACAATCAAAACAGGTCGATTGAAAACCCGAGAGAGAGACAAGACAGCGAGGGGGGGAAGAGAGGCTTCAATCGCCTTATTTTAAAAAAAGAGTTGATTTTAGGCATCTGCGTGGGTTGTGTCCACGCAACTGAGGTTCTGTGAAAAGAGTGGGAGATTGTAACCACTGAGTAATTTCACAGTCGACAGGAAAGGAGAAGAAAATTAGATTGAGTGGGTGGGGGAGATTTTAGATCTCCGGAAATGCATTGATAGGAAACCTGCCCGCTACTTCTCGAATCAAGCACCCGAAGCTACCTTGATGGTTTGAGAGAAGATCGAGGCAGTGAGGTTTGGGAAGCATCTCTTGGGAAGCTTCCATTTTGAAGAAAAAAATTTAAAAAAATAATGACAATGATTAAAAATAACTAACCAGCCACGATTGGGCAGGGATCACTAGCCAGAGAAACTGATGGTGCAAACAAGGGGACAATTAAGATCAAGTCCTATGTGGCCAAAAGGTCCTTGAGATAAAAGATCTTTGTTTTTGTCTGTGTGAGGTTTTTTTTCAAAATTAGGTAGGTACTTAAAATTTTAGCCGCATCTCTCTCTCTCTCTCTCTCTCTCTACCCCTTCTCGTGGTTCCATCTTGTTTCATGGGAAACAGGACAACCCATGAGGTAGAAGTTGGACACAAGCCATGATTGTCAGATGCTACCAATTGGATGGAAAGTCAACGTTGAGGAGGATTCAGGAGAAGAAGTTAAGGATCTACTCATGCTCAGAGACACAATGTTATCTGGAACGAATCCTGGCCAACCGGAGTCGCTTGAACACGTTAGGACTTCATTGGTCATCGGAGGCCAAGCTAACGTCAAGAAAGATTCTTTCTTCTATCCAAGGTTGGCTCTGCACTACGAAAAATGCTTGGGTCTACCTTCTCCTGTGGTGACAGATCTCCAACCTTGATAAAGCTCCAATATACAGGCACCAAGTTCGAAAGGCTGCAAGAACTCTGGCCGATAACCTGTTGACACCGTTGTGGGGAAAAAAGGATGTCCGTGGATCACGGGAATATCGAAACGAGCTCTCCGGCAATATTTCCCTTGCTCTCTAGAACGTCAAGGCGGGAGAACCAAATGGAACTGTCTAGAGAGTCAATCCCAGGGTGGGAATTCAAAGAGCAGCGCTCCAAAACCAGAAAATGATACATCTTCAAATGCTTGAAAAGTCCATCCACCTTCTTGGATTCTGGTACCATTCCCCGATAAGGCATCGCAGGTGTTTTGGAGAGTAAAAAGCAGCAAAAAGAGGCAGCGCGAATGCACAGGTCACAGGTGGGATGTCAAAAAGGCATCCATCTCATTGGTGAGCGGCAGCCAACAGCAACCCATGGCCAGGTGAGGCTAACCTCTTCCGAGCGACGCTGTGTGTACCGTTCCTTCCTTCCCTCCCGATTCACGGCGGTCGTCTTCAGATCCTAGTTGTCGTTGCTCAAGCTGGAAGCCGCACTGCTACAACTCTGTTCGTACGAAGGAGGGGCCTCTGGCAAGAAAGGAAGAAGAAGAGACATTGTAAACCATCCTTTGAGGAATCATTTGGACATGAACTGGGTACGTCTTAGCCTAAAGAAGAGAAGGACTAAGGTTGACATGATAGCAGTCTTCCAGTAATTGAGGGCTTGTCTCAAAGGAGAGAGGGACGACCTATAGCCATGATGGTGAGCTATACAAGTGGCGCGCGGAGCCATATCTGTGGGCACACAAGTGTTGCCCTAGCTCAGCTCCAGCACACATGGGCATGCAGGTCAGCTGATTTTCAGGCCTTCTGGGCCCACTGGAAGTCGAGAAATGGGCCATTGCCAGCCTCCGGGGAGGTTGGGGAAGGCTGTTTTTGCCCTCCCCAGGCTCCTAGAAAGGCTCTGGAGCTCGAGGAGGGCAAAAAACGGGCCTTCCAGTCCCACTGTGCCATCGCGTGCCAATAGCAGGGAAAGCACGGGGGGAGGGGTCGCCCCCACACATGCACGGTGGGGCGGGGTGCACTGAATTATGGGTGTGGGCACATGCACGCGCGACACCCCTGCACTCCCCCCGCTTTTGGCACACGATGGCAAAAAGGTTAGCCATCACTGACCTATAGAATAGAATAGAATAGAATAGAATAGAATAGAATAGAATAGAATAGAATAGAATAGAATAGAATAGAATAGAATAGAATAGAATGACAGAGCTGGAAGGGACCTTGGAGGTCTTCTAGTCCAACCCGCTGCTTAGGCAGGAAACCCTACACCACTTCAGACAAATGGTTATCCAACCTCTTCTTAAAAACTTCCAGTGTTGGAGCATTCACAACTTCAGGAGGCCAGTTGTTCCACTGATTAATTGTTCTCACCGTCAGGAATTTTCTCCTTAGTTCTAAGTTGCTTTTCTCCTTGATGAGTTTCCATCCATTGCTTCTTGTCCTGTCCTCAGGTGCTTTGGAGAATAGCTTGACTCCCTCTTCTTTGGGGCAGCCCCTGAGATCTTGGAAGACTGTTATCATGTCTCCCCTTGTCCTTCTTTTCATTAAACGAGACATGCCCAGGTCCTGCAACTGTTCTTCATATGTTTTAGCCTCCAGTCATGGAAGTGAGGACAATTAATCAGTGGACAGCTTGCCTCCAGAAGTGGTGGGTGCTTCAACACTGGAGGTATTCAAGAAGAGACTGGAGAGCCATTTTCAAGGATTGGTACAGGGGGCTGAGCAGGGGGGTTGGACTAGAAGACCTCCAAGGTCCCTTCCTATTCTATTATTCTGTTCTGTTCCATTTGGTTCTGCAGCTATTCTGAAAGGCCACCTACAACCCCAGCTAAGGAATCTAAATTCCCATCTCAGCTCTTGGGGTGGAATGCAGCCTGGATTCCCAGGAGGAAGGGCGCCAGATGCAGAGAACCAGGACCTTTCATTAAGTTGCAAGTCAGAAGATTTATTACTCAAAAACTGTAACAAGAATCTAGTCAAGTCAAGTTCACTGCCTGCTCTTCTCCAGCAGAAGGGCTGCATTCCAGGCGAGCAAGAGACAGCCAAGCTTAGATAGGTTGTGTGGGAGAAAGAGGGCGAAGACGGTTCCTCCCTAATAGTTCTCAAAGTATAGGTTGAATGGTGCAAACTGTCGGCTTTATTTTGGCAAGTCTCTGTCTAGAGGTGAGGAATGATAAAGGAAACTGCTTGAAGCGGGCTGTCAAACTCAAGGAAACATCAAAGGAGCAGCCTGCAGTGCCTCTGCCAGAGGAAACAGAGCTTGGGCTCTGTTTTTGCTGGCAGAGGGCTGCAGGAGGCTATGGGCCATTTCTTTGCTGTTTCCAGGGTGGTCCTGTGGACCAGATCTAAGCTCCGTTTTCGCTGGCAGAGGGCTAGCAAAACAAACGGAAAACACAACCAAAGGAGAAATGATTCCCCGTTTTGCATTTGAGCCTGCAAGTAGGGACAAGAGAGGAGAAAGGGAAAGCGGAGAGACAAAGAAAAAGAAGGGAAGAGAGCAAGGAAGGAAAAAGAAGGAACGAGGGGAAGGAAGAAGAAAGAAGTAATGAAGAGGGAAGAGGGAAGGAAAAAAGGGAAAGGGAGGGAGGGAGGGAGGGAAGGAAGGAAGGAAGGAAGGAAGGAAGGAAGGAAGGAAGGAAGGAAGGAAGGAAGGAAGGAAGAATGGAAGGAAGAAAGAAAGAAAGAAAAGAAGGAAAGGAAGGAAGAAAGGAAGTAACAGAGAGGGAGGGAGGGAGGGAGGGAGAAAGGAAGGAAGGAAGGAAGGAAGGAAGGAAGGAAGGAAGGAAGGAAGGAAGGAAGGAAGGAAGGAAATTATGAGAGTGAGGGAAAGTGAGGGAAATCCTGCCTTAGCACTTGGCCATCACAAATGCCCCCTACACAAGTGATGTCAATGGGGTGGGCCATGCCCACCCCAGCCACGCCCACCCTGGCCACACACACACACACACACACACAGAGGTCAAACACAACCCTGACGCAGCCCTCAATGAAATTGACTTTTGTCACCCCTGGCTTAGAAGAACTTCAACATGGTCTTTCTTAAGTTTTTGGAACCTGATCCAGCCTGATCCTGGATCATTTATTTCCAACCCTAGCCGTGGCTTACCGTATGGATAACCCCAGGTGCTATACTCGGGCGGTAGGATCAAAGAACTGGCCGTGGCCACCGGGACGACAGCTCCCTCGGCGTAATAAGGAACCGTCGACCCCGTGGACAAGCAAAGCGTGGGACGGTTGGGGGAGGTGATCTGTTCAGAATCCGCTCTGGCTTCTGGGAAACTCAATCCCGGGGCATAGCTGAAGGGCTGCTGTTGAGAATGGCTCTTGGTCGGGATTGAAATATTGTCCATGGGGTGAGAATAACCCCCGGCTGCTTCCTCTTCTTCGGGAGGTGCACTTGGAACCACAGGGGAGGGAATGTTGGGGAGCAGGTGGGAAGGGCTTAAGGGGATCCGGTTGACGGGAATGTTGCCGATGTAAATGGGTAACGCGACGGAGACTTCGGGGGATTTGAGGGAGACCTGAGAAAGATCAAATATAAAAAGGGGGACATTCTCATTAGTACCGGTAGTCATCTACTTAAAACAGTTCATATGTCAGACCTGGGAAGCCATCTTTTACATTTGGGCCTTCAAGAGGTGTGGTGGCGCAGTGGTCAGAATGCAGTATTGCAAGCTAACTCTGCCGACTGCCAGCAGTTCGATCCTGACTGGCTTAAGGTTGACTCGGTCTTCCATCCTTCCGAGGTCGGTAAAAGGAGGACCCAGATGGTTGGGGGCAAGAGGCTGACTCTGTAAACCGCTTAGAAAGGGCTATAAAGATGGCATTTAATTTTGTTGTTCGAGGTGCAATGACAATAAAGTAAACTAAAGTAAACTAAAGCACTGTGAAGTGGTATATAAGTCTAAGTGCTCTTCCTCCCTTCCTTCCCTCCCTCCCTCCCTCCCTTTCTTTCCTTCTTTCCATGCTGGCACAGTGGTTATAATGCAGTATTGCAGGTTAATTCTGCTCATTGCCATCAGTATGATTCTGACCAGCTCAAGATTGACTCAGCCTTCCATCATTCAGGGGATAGTCAAACCCAGATTGCTGGGGAGCAAGAGGCTGACTCTGTAAACCGCTTAGAGGGGGCTGCATATAAGTGCTATTGCTATTGCTATAATGAACGGAAGTTGCATTAGGAGTTGTGGTGATGCAGTGGTTAGAATGCAGTATTGCAGGCTGACTCTTCCCACAGTCTCGAGTTCGATCCTATCCAGCTCAAGGTTGACTCAGCCTTCCATCCTTCCGAGATGGGTAAAACAAGGACCCAGATTGTTGGGGGCCAATAGGCTGACTCTATAAACCGCTTAGAGTGGGGCTGTCAAGCACTGTGAAATGGTATGTAAGTCTAAGTGCTATGGCTATTTAACGTCTACAAGAAAACAGCGAAGTTCAGAGAGCACCGAGGACCCCTTATCTATTCCTCCTCCTTTTCTTCCTCCTCCTCCATCTCCACAAACCTCCATAAACTCCACTCCCTTCCAGCACTGTTCCCTAGTTGGGTAATGAAATGTTTTCAAGGAACAACCAGACAGCACTAAGGAACTACACAGTCCTCCTCCTCCTCTTCCTTCTCCTCCTCTACTCCCTTCTAACACCGATGATGTTCCCTACTTGGCTAATGAAACATCTGCAAGAAAACCACTGAGGTCAGAGAGCATCAAGGACCTCTTTTCTATTTATCCTCTGATCAACCAGCTGTAAATCCACGACAGCAATAGATGCTAGAATGGGAACGGGATTTCACCTGGATGTAGTAATCGATGTGGATAAGACTGCAGCCTTGCAGAATGGATTGTGGCAATGCGGGGACCAGGATCTGCTCTTTCCACTCTGCGTGCTTCCAGGCTTTCACCACCGAGCCTTCCACTTCTGCAATGCTCCTCAAGTCGTAAATCCACCGCCTGGATTTATAGGCAACTTTCTGGCAGACGGGAAATGGGGAGGGAGGGAGAGAGAGAGATCAAGGAGAGAAGAAAACAATTGATTGACAGGTAAGTGAATCTCCAGACCTCCCCAATCCTAACAAATCGGAGAAGCTTCTCCAAAAGAGGCAGACGAAAAGGACCATGGGATCAAGATGTTGAAGATCGAGGGTGGACCAGGAGAAGTTTTTGTTGCCTCTCACAAGGGGCGACTTCAGAAAATTTGAACCAATGGAGATTTCTAGGCAGGCCAAAGAAAGTTGCAATGAAGAATGAACCTGGGGAATTCGTTCAACACAAGCTTGGGGTAGTGGCTTTTTTAGGGGGTTGCAGAATGAGCTAGTTCAGCTCCAGGAAACTCAGGAGATACTGGAGGTCTAGGCAGCATCATGGTTTAATGATAAAATCCCATGCCATCCATCCACTCAACCATCCAACTATCCTTCCTTCCTTCCTTCCTTCCTTCCTTCCTTCCTTCCTTCCTTCCACCCTTCCTTCTATTCATCCTTCTCTCCCTCCCTTCCTTCTATCTAGCATTCTTTTCTTCCTTCCTTCCACCCTTTCTTCTTTCCGTCTTTCCTTCCACCCTTCCTTCCTTCCTTTTATTCATCCTTCCTTCCATCCTTCCATCCTTTCCTCCCTCTGTCCCTCCCTCCCTTCCTTCTACCCTTCCTTCCATCCTTCCCTCCATCCCTTCCTTCCATCTACCATTCCTTTCTTCCTTCCTTCCTTCCGTCTTTCCTTCCTTCCACCTTTCCTTCCATCCTTCCTTCCTCCCTCCCTCCCTTCATTCATTCCATCCATCCATCTCAATGTTCATATATATAATGAATGACTCATGGAGGCAGCTGAGAGGGAAAGACACAGGGCCAAATACCTCAAGACCAGAAGCCAACTCAACTTGGCACCCCAATGCCATCTTCAAGAGACGCGGTTACCTGGATAAGGCTTGCCACAATGGTGCTGGTGTCCCGGCCAGATTTGTTCTCGATATCCGTTCGCAACTGGATGACCTGCCCGACGGTGTAACCCTTGAGATCGGTGGTGGCTGTCAAAACCACATTTCCCGTTTTCACAAGCTTGTAGCTGAACTTCTTGGTGATGGAATTGGTGTTGCATTGCTGCAGGAGGTAAAACAGAAAGAGGAAGGCTGGGTCAGCTGAGTGGACATCAGCTGAAGAACTCCTAATGTGTTGACACAATTCCTGTAATCTCCCAACCAAGGAGAAGGAGAATTTGTGCTTTGTGTATGGATCACAGCCAATACTACTGATCAATGGTGGGTTACTACTTCTGTGGGTGTGGCTTGGTGAGCGTGGCATCGCATGGCTTGGTGGGCATGGCTTGGTGGGTGTGGCAGGGGAAGGATACTGCAAAATCCCCATTCCCTCCCCACTCCAGGGGAAGGATACTGCAAAATCCCCATTCCCACCCCAATCCAGGGGAAGGATACTACAAAATTCCCATTCCCACCCTAGTCCAGGGGAAGAATTACGAGCATCCTGAAAAATCATGCTATGCCTTATTTTCTAGTTGGGTCTAATTTTTGGGAAAACAGGGTACTATTATGCTTACCATCTCTTTGTCATTCAAAAGTAACTGTACTCAGACAACATGCTGTTCATATAGTTATTGAGTCTTTTATGTTTATCTGTTCTGACCTAGGCTTCCTGAGTCATTAAAACACACAAGTAGTCCCAAAAACCTCTTTTATTGCAACAGCGGTGAATTACGATCATTCACAGCTGAGTCCCAATTAGTTGCAAAAAGTCCTTCGGGAGAAGTCCTTGGGGATAATCACCAACCTTTTTTTGACTATTGACGCTCTGCCAAAGACCTACTTGGCAAAGCTACATGGAGTCCAGAATCAAACAGAGATGCCGACTGGGAACAGAATTAACAACGTTGCTTTCCTGCAAAGGGCCCACATGCCTTTGTCCTCTTTTAAGCCTTATGGGAGGGGACAATCATCTCCAGGCCTTACTCCTGAGTCGTCCCTTTTGTTTTAACTGTTCGTGCCTTCTGGCAGCTCTGCGCATGTGTGCACTAGGAACAGGCTCCTGTTCCTCTGCCTCTCTGCTGTCCGGTTCTGGAGGCTCTGCGCATCACTCCCAAATGGCCCTGGCCCCCTCTCTGCCTCTGATGCAGAGCCTTCATCCAAGCCTTCCCAGGACTCTAGAACTGGCCCATGTTCCTCCCCAGCCTCCTCACTGTCCGACTCCACTGCCAGCTCTGCAGGCTGCTGGCGGACCACAACATTATCAAACGAAAATGTATCCATAAAAAAGAATGTTTTTGGTGTGGGGAAAAAAAAAGAAAGAACCAAAGTGGGTTAGCGCTTGGGGTCAGCAACTCCCGTCCCCTAACTTGCCTCAATATCTGGGATATCGTTCAGATTCAGCGGACAGAGAACGTAGAAGACCTTGTGGCACTTGTGGTCCTTGGAAAACCGTGGGGTCTCGATGACAGCTTTCACCTGGTGCATCACCTTTCCAAAAGGACCTTCGAAGGAGGTGGGGGCTGAGGCTGGTTTCCCAGGAAGACAAGAAAAAAAGAATATACCATGTTTCCCCGAAAATAAGCCCTCCCCGGATAATAAGCCCTCCTCAAAAATAAGCCCTCCCGGATAATAAACCCTCCCTGGATAATAAGCCCTCTCCGGATAATAAGCCCTCCTGAAATAGAGCTGGAAATCAGGTAAGACAGCAAGAGGAGCCCCGTCTTGCTCCATGCGCCCCAAAATAATAAGACCTCCTCAAAAATAAGGTCAAGTGCTTATTTCAGGGTTCAAAAAAATATAAGACAGGGTCTTATTTTCGGGGAAACACAGTATATATTCAGGAGGAGAGACAAGGAAGGTGTAAACTATTTTACGCACAATTTTCTCCTGGCCTGAACAAAATGAAGACTGAAAATGTATGCAGCAAAGCCCAGCCGTGCTCCCTCCCCCCCAAAAAACCCAGAGGGCAATTGATCTTGCAAAGAATAAAAAAAAAAAACAGGGCGCAAAATAGGACTAACAACTTCTAATTCCACTGGCTTGTGAGGCATAGCAAGAAGCTAAGAAGGAAGGGCACGCTGTGGTTCAAAGGCCCAGAATTTTGCTTTATTTTTTTAAAAAAAATGAATTCAAATATTCTTAGGAAGATAAAATGCCACGCCTCTTTGCTAAAGTTTGGCATTTTCTGCACGTTGCATGGACTACTAGGCACGCAGCTCTGGACAAGTGTAGACTAGACTATTACAAGAAAAATCGATCTCTCTATAGACTTTTTTTCCCTGCAAATCTTTGTGGTTCCCAAACTTGCTGATTTAGAAGGGGCTGTTTAGTCTACTGTTGCTTGTCGTTCAGGAGAGGAAGAGAGGGAGGGAGGCAGATGATGAGAAGGAAGGAAGGAAGGAAGGAAGGAAGGAAGGAAGGAAGGAAGGAAGGAAGGAAGGAAGGAAAGAAGGAGATGGGAAGAGAAAGGGAAGGAGAGAGGAAGGAAGGAAGGAAGGAAGGAAGGAAGGAAGGAAGGAGATGGGAAGAGGGAGGAAGGAAGGAAGGAGATGGGAAGAGGGAGGGAGGGAAGGAGAGGAAAGAAGGAGATGGGAAGAGAAACGGAAGGAGGAAGGAAGGAGATGGGAAGAGGGAGGGAGGAAGAAGGAAAGAGATAGGAAGAAAAAAGGAGGGAAGGAGAGGAAGGAAGGAAGGAAGGAGATGGGAAGAGAAAAGGAAGGAGATGGGAAGAGGGAGGGAGGGAGGAAGGCAGGAGATGGGAAGAGAAAGAAAGGAAGAGAGGGAGGGAGGGAAAGAAGGAATAACAAGCAATGATCCAACTTCAGACTGGGGTTTACAACAGTTGAACCATTTCACTGCCTGGCCAATCAGTTTAAAGCTAACTTGTTTATTTCTAATACTCATATACCTTAAAAGATCCAGACAGGTTTCCACCAAGAAAATAAGACATAAAAAATTAAATAGGGACTGGAGGAAAAGCACTCTGGATGCGTTTACCATGCCCAATATTTTAATCCTGCTCATTGCCACTGATTTCATCCAAGCCTTTGAAAACCGCAGCCGGCACTTAAATGTTTCCACACCAATCGATCAGAGATCAAGGCGCATCATCACCATCATCTTCGTTTAACGACCCCATAATCCCTTGCGGGGTGGAGTCTTGGCAATTGAATGGAGCTATCCGAGTGTTTACTGGCCGGATGCCCTTCCTGACGCCAGTGCGGAGTTTTGTTCAACTGATATATTCTCATTGTGCCCAGAGAGAAAAATATCTGCCTCTTCCTAGGATCGAACTCACAGCCTCCTGATTGTGAGGCGAGAGCTCCACCTCTAGGCCACCGCACCGCTCCCAATCAGAGATCCAAGCGCATGCGGAGAGTTAGAAGTGTGAGAAGTGTGGAGTTCCAGTATAATCACAAACCTGTACCAGAGAACAGGAAGAAAAATCCCAAGTACCTGGCAGCAAAAAACGGAACGGGAAAGTGTGCTCGCCAGTGGACAGCATCCCTGAAAAACAGAAGAGCAAAAAAGGAGAGAGGAAAAAGTCAGACGTTTGACCGGCTATCCGTCAATGTGGATTATTTTTTTTTTTTTTTCAGATCAAGAAACGGTGGAGAAAGATTCATCCTGCTGGGAAAGGGTTACGGTATTTAAAGCTTGACTCGGTCCTCTGGGAGCTTGGTGGTTTCCTTCCAGACATCTCATTACCCAACTAGGTAACTTCATCAGTGCTAGAAGGGAGGAGGAGGAGAGGAGGAAGAAGAAGAGGAGGAGGAGGACGACTGTGCGGTCCTTGGTGCTCTCTGAGCTTGATTGTTTCTTCCAAACATTTCATTACCCAACTAGATAATATCATCAATGCTAGTTTAGTTTTAGTTTTATTGAATTTATATACCGCCCTTCTCCCCGAAGGGACTCAGGGCGGTGAACAGCCGAAGATTAAAACAACATACAATAAAAAGTTAAGATACCTAAAAATAAATTAAATTAATCGGCCTCCCAATTTAAAACCCCAAGCTATACAAATTCAAAACTAACCCCTAAAACCTATTCAGGCCAGGCCGGCTTGTTGAAATAAAAACGTCTAGTGAGCGTGGGGTTTGTTGCTGATTAGCATTCTACCCACTAATACTGATGATGCTATCTAGTTGGGTCGTGAAGCAAAGAAAGAAGACAAGAAGTTTGGTGCAAGAAACTCAAGAGAGCACCAAGGAACCCCTCATGTCAACCCGGAGCTACAAATATTCCCCTTTATCGGTATTTAAAGCTTGCTGGATGACGGGAGAAAGAGAGAGAGGAGCAGTCCAATAAATTGCAATTTTCTTCTTCTCCATCCCAAAATGTTCAGGTGTGATGAATCCGTTTCGCCAGTAGATGGAGATCGGGAGTAACTGAATGGCCAGAGACAGATTCATCCAGGTTTCAGGGACTCAAAACGACAGTAGATAAGAGCTCCATGCGCAGTCTCTAACTTTCTCCACCCATCTTCAGCGGAGAGTAAGGTGCAAGGCAAAAGACAGCAGGTACCAAAAAACTCAGCGGAAACTTCCTACCAACGACCCAAAGAGTATTGCAGGATTCAAGATTGCCGTATATCGCTCAGAAATATTGGGTGTTCTCCCGTGTAGAATTGGATGTGTCTTGGCGACGTTTCGACGAAGTCTCATTCGTCATCTTCAGGCTGGTATTCTCGGCTTCGTGCTTCCAGCAATTGCTCCTGGAAGCACGAAGCCGAGAACACCAGCCTGAAGATGACGAATGAGACTTCGTCAAAACGTCGCCAAGACACATCCAATTCTACACGGGAGAACACCCGAATAACCAAAGACCTGTATATAAAGTGAAAATCTCAGGTGTTTTCCTGCTGTTAGTTGTTAGCTGAAATTTCCTGCTGTTAGTCTGTTAGTTGAAATGCTTAAAATCCTGGCTAAAAACCCAGCTTAAGATCCTCCAAAATCCCAACAAAACACTTTGTAAGGTCTTTTGAAACTCCGGCTAAAATCCTAACCAACACTTTAAAAGTTTTCTTTTTGGCAACGTTTTGACAAGCTCTCTAACTTGTCATCATCGGGCCCCTACTTTCAGTTTAGAAGCTGTGGGTATAATATATATAGATATAATATATCTATATATATGATAGATAGATAGATAGATAGATAGATAGATAGATAGATAGATAGATAGATAGATAGATAGATAGATATAAACAAAAAGGACTTGGTTGCTTTCCAGCCAGCTCTGTTTCCAACCCTACGCAGACGACTCGCAGCTGCTTCTGGTGAATCCATGTGGGAAGAAGATGAGAAATGTTGAAGACCGTCCAAGAGGGGCTAAAAATGGGAAGCTTGTTTGCCAAATAAAGAAACTCTCTCTTTTTTTTCTCCCCCTTTTTCTGGAGCAACTAAGGACACGTGAGGTTTATCTTGGCCCTCATCGCCGTTTCTTTCCCCTCCGTGAGAAAAGGAGAAGAAGAGTTCAGCCGTTTGTCACCGCAAGGGTTGATCGTTCGAAAGAGGCTCCCGGCAACCAAAGTCGCATTTCCGTTTTTTGTTGTTGGTTTTTTTGGTGACCCGCCGTCTCTTTGAAAGAGACTCCACCTCTTTTCCACTTTTAACTCCAAGAATCCTGCTCAATTCCTGATGTCTTCTGATTCGTTTAGTGACCGTCTGAAGTTGCGACGGCCCCGGGGAAAAAAGCGATTTGTGATCGTTTTTCCAACAACCCTTGCAGCATCCCTGGGGTCCCGTGATAAAAATTTGGGTGCTTGGCAAACGGCGTGTACAGGTAGGTCCTCGCCTTACGACCATGACGGAGCCCCAAATTTGCGTTGCAAAGTGAGGCGTTTGCTAAGTGAATTTGGCTCCGTGTTACGGCCTTATTTCCACAGCTGTCACATTAGTAACTTTTTTTTTTAAGCGAATCTGGTTTTTCTCGTCGATTCGGCTGGTCCGAAGGTTGCAAAAATGGACACGGCGACCGTCGTAAATGTGAGTCCATTCCCAAGTGTCTGAATTTTGATCGGGATGCTATAACAGTTGTAAACGTGAAAAACAGCTATGAGTGACTTGTTCAGCGCCGTTGTAACTTCAAACGGTCGATAAGGGAACCGTCGTAAGTCGAGGATTATCTGTATGGACGATGGTTGCAGTGTCCCAGGGTCATATGATCCCTTTTTGTGACCTTTTGATTCACTTAATGACAGTGTGATTAACTTAACGACTGCAGGGATTCACTTAACCACGACGGCACGCTAGGTCGTACAGTGGAGCAAAAATTTGCTTAACAGACGTCTTGCTTAGCAATGGAAATCTGGGGCTCAAATTATGGTCGTAAGTCGAGGACCACCTGTGTTTGGCCACAATTCAAGAGGAGCTTCCGCTGCCGTCTTTCAGGATCTTGTTTTGACTTCCTAGCCTAGCCTACAGCCTTGGTATTTTATGGCCCTCCCCCATCCAAACCTGAGCCCGAGCCGATCCTGCTTAGCTTCCCACCTGTTGAGTTTGCTTTGTGGAAAATGAATTTGGAAAACACATAAACAGCAGGCGTCAGACCAGTTTCTCCAATTATACCCTTTCTCCAGAATTATTGTTTGCTCGCAGAAGGAGAAGGGAGGGCCTTAAATCCAGCTTCCATCACTTCTCTCCAGGACAAAGAACCCAGTGTTTCCCTATACAGAGGTATTTATTTCACAAAGGTCCTCCCCCTCCCCCATCAGCTAAAAATACCTCTGGGAGAAAATAAAAATCAGGTATTATGTCGAAAAGCCGCTGCCTTCCTTCCCCAAATGGCTGGAAAACACATTTCAGCCTGCCAACGTCTTGCAAAGTAGGATCAAGCACCCCAAGGAGAGAAAAATCAGGCTGCAAAACTTTGCAGAAAAGAAAGAGACAATTTTTCCTCCTTTTCCCAATACGTTCTCTTCCTCTCTCGTTGGCGCGAAGCAATGCATCTGTTTCTGGCTCGGCCCAGGAAGAAAAATCCAGCATGACTTGCAAATGCGCTTCTCCCCACTGAAGTATTCCATGGAAAAACAGCAGAAAAGCATTCACAGGCGTAAACAGAAATATATATAGATGACTTTCCCACAGCAAAAAGCAAACAAAAAGTTGATGGCTCGATGGACTGAAAAGAATTCAAAGAACAGACGGTATCTCGTTTTCTTTTCCATTCTGGATTTTGCGCTTCGGTTGGAAAGAATGAAACTTTGATTTCAGGTTGGCTGATGAAATAGGTTGGTGGTTATATAGGCAGGCAGCCCACAATGGAGCCCCAAATTTCTGTTGTTAAGCGAGCTTTGTCCTGCTGTGCAACTTTACTTGCTGCCGTTGTTAAGTGGATCGCTGCCGTTAAATCGGCAACACGATAGGTAGGTAGGTAGGTAGGTAGGTAGGTAGGTAGGTAGGTAGGTAGGTAAATAGACAGATGATAGAAAGAGATAAATGATAGATATTAGACAGATAGATAGATAGATATTAGATAGATAGATAGATAGATAGATAGATAGATAGATAGATAGATAGATAGATAGATAGATATGGATGGATAGATGGATAGATGGATGGATGGATGTGGACAGACAGACAGGTAGATGATAGAAAATTGATAGATGGTAGGTAGGTAGGTAGATAGACAGATGATAGAAAGAGATAAATGATAGATATTAGATAGATAGATAGATAGATAGATAGATAGATAGATAGATAGATAGATAGATAGATAGATAAATAGATAGATGGATGCGGACAGACAGACAGGTAGATGACAGAAAGTTAGATGGTAGGTAGGTAGGTAGGTAGGTAGATGGATAGATAGATAGATAGATGATAGAAAGAGATAAATGATAGATATTAGATAAATATTAGATAGCTAGACAGATAGACAGACAAACAGATAGATAATAGATAGATAGATAATAGATAGATATTAGATAAATAAATGTGTGTGTGTGAGAGAGAGAGAAATAGAGAGAAATAGAGGAATAGATGAATGGATAGATATAGGAATGGAGCATAGGTACATGATAAATGATAAATGATAGATAAATAATAAATAGCTGGCTAGATAGGTAAATGGATGGATGGATGGGTAGATAGGGGAGGAGAGAGAGTGAGTGAGTGTGTATGTGTATGTCTTTGACTTGCAACCATCGTTCAGCAACCAGTGGAGTAGGGTGTGTAGAGCAGAGGAATTTGGGGCTGAGTCATCAGAGGACAAAGAAAAGCAAGAAAAAAAAAAGAGAGAGAATTGGACGAAATGGAACAAGAAAACCGGTCGAGCCTCTTCTTCTTTTTTTTTTTAGACTTTGTAACCTCCAAGGGAACAGGGTGTGTGTTTCTTACACACTCTCTTTCTTTCAACCCCGTTTTTCCCTTTTGCGGCCGGTCCCGTCGCTGACAACTTGCCTGTTTATTCTGATTTCGTTGTGCCCCTTCTCTTTCTAAAAGAGCCCTGGGGGTAGTTGGAGTAAAGTAGGACCTTGCCTATTACAACCGAGTCCACCAATGACCCTCCTTATTTCTATTTCATCATTATTTTTAACCCCGGTCTGTCCGCGGCAGGAGGAAGTCCTCTTCCGCATGTTTCCAATCGTACGGTCCTGAGATTTCTTTCGCCAAATCTTTGCTAATGTAAATTATTAGTACCGCTTGATAGTCTTCGTAAGGCCACACCTGGAATACGGCAGCCAGTTTTGGTCGCCGCATTACCCAAAAATGGTAATTTTGGAAAAAGTGCAGAGAAGAGCAACTAAGATGATTCAAGACGTGGAGACAAAAACATATGAAGGACGGTTGCAGGATTTGGACTTGGCCAGTCTAGAGAAAAGAAGGACTAGAGGGGACATGATAGCAGTCTTCCAGGTTTTTTTTTGGGGGGGGGGGCTGCCAGAAAGAGGAGGGGGTCAATTATTTCCCAAAGGACCAGACGGCAAGACAAGAAACAATAGATGGAAACTAATCAAGCAGAGAAGCAACCTGGAATTAAGGAGAAACTTCCTAATAGTGAGGATAACTAACCAGTGGAACTGCTTGTCACCAGAAGTTGTGGGTGCTCCATCACTGGAGGTTTTTAAGGAGAGACGAGACAGCCACCTGGCTGAAATGGTATAGGGTCTCCTGTTTGAACAGCGGATTGGACTAGAACAGGGGTTAGCAACCTGTGGCTTTCACCCCTCTGCTGTGGTTCCCTGTCACTCAAAATATGCGTCACAACCATCAATGTGCAACACCTGCCGGCACATAATTTATTGAGCTTTTCAACCCCTGGTAGGCCAACCATGGATATATCCAAGAAAAGAGAAGTTTTAGAAGAAAACAGAACGTTTAATTCAACTACATACGCTAGTTTTGTGGCCGCTCAGGAATAGTCCGGCACGGGAAGGGTTTTGTGGCTCCCGGTGTTTTCTTTTCTGTGGGAAACGGGTCCAAATGGCTCTTTTGAGTGTTTAAGGTTGCAGACCCCTGGCCTAGAAGACCTTCCAGGTCCCTTCCAAGTCTATTCTGATCAATGTTGTTGATACATCTTGCTTTATCGTACAGGATTTAGAGTTTAGGCGGTAGAGCTTTGGTTTATTTTTTTCCCTCCTTCGTTCATAACTTGCTTTTCTCATGCTGTGGTTGCTTTTCTTTGCCTCTGTCCTACCTGCCCCTCGGATAGCAGCCGGGATGGAGAAACGTTTCCCGAATAACATGAATTAAATAAATAAGCTGAGTCTGGTGAAATCATCCATCCAAGTCCAAAGGACCATTTTCTTAATGGTGGTTTTGTTTTGCTATCGGGCTGTTATCTTTTCCATAGCATTCATCTGTTTGTCTATCGGTGTTATAAAACCTTCAGGGGGTCCTTGGACTCTCTGATGTTTTTTCTTGCAGACGTTTCATGACCAAACTAGGTAACAGCAGGAGGAGGAGGAGGAGAAGGAAGATGGTGGGGTCCCTTGGTGCTTTGGGAACTTCGTTGTTTTCTTGCAGATGCTTCGTTACCAAAGTAGCTAATAGCAGGAGGAGAAGGAGGTGGTGGTGGTGGTGGTGGTGGTGGTGGTGGTGGTGGTGGTGGAGGAGGAGGAGGAGGAGGAGGAGAGGAGAAGGAGGAGGAGAAAGAGGATGAAGAGGAGGAGGAGGAGGAGGAGGAGGAAAGGAGAAGGAGGAGGAGGAGGAGGAGGAAGAGGAGGAGAAAGAGAAAGAGAAAGAGGATGAAGAAGAGGAGGAGGAGGGGAGGAGAAGGAGAAGGGGAAGGGGAGGAGGAAGAGAAGGAGGAGAAGGAGGAGGAGGAGGAGGAGAAGGGGAAGGGGAGGAGGAGGAGGAGGAGGAGAAGGGGAGGAGGAAGAGAAGGAGGAGGAGGAGGAGGAGGAGGAGAGAAGGAGAAGGAGGAGGAGAAAGAGGATGAAGAGGAGGAGGAGGAGGAGGAGGAGGAGGAGGAGGAGGAGGAGAAGAAGAAGAAGAGGAGGAGGAGGAGGAGGAGGAGGAGGAAAGGAGAAGGAGGAGGAGGAGGAAGAGGAGGAGAAAGAGAAAAAGAAAGAGAAAAAGGATGAAGAAGAGGAGGAGGAGGGGAGGAGAAGGAGAAGGAGAAGGAGAAGGGGAGGAGGAAGAGAAGGAGGAGGAGGAGGAGAAGAGGAGGAGGAGGAGGAGAGAAGGAGAAGGAGGAGGAGAAAGAGGATGAAGAAGAGAAGGAGGAGGAGGAGGAGGAGGAGGAGGAGGAGGAGGAGGAGGAGGAGGAGGAGAAGAAGAAGAAGAAGAAGAAGAAGATGATGGGGGGGGGGGTCCTTGGCCCTCTGTGAACTTGGTAGTTTTCTTGCAGACATCTCCTTACCAAACTAGGTTATCTCATCAGTACTAGTAAGGAGTGGGCTTTGCTCTCTGAAATTCCTTGTTTCTCTCCAGAGATTAACAAGCTCTAACTCTGCTTAGCTGCCAAATTTAGAGCTAAAACAAGGCCAGCAACATGTTGCCTTTTGCAGACACACCTTCTGAGATCTAAACAAATATATATTCTAGGTGGCCACCAGAAGGACTGGAACCCCCTCTCGGAGGGTTAAAATTGCTCTTCGGAGCAATTTTAAAGCTTTGTGTCATCTAACCGAGGGTGGGTGAACTGCTGACCCGAATCTGTGTTTCTCCTGTTACGGCCAAGACGTCCTGGTTGCTAGGTGCATGATTCATTTCACCTTTACCGTAAACGGGCCAGGAAGGTGACGTCAAATGGAAAAAACAGGAGCCAGGAGGTGACAGGTATGGTCCTAAAGCACGCTCAGGCTTTATGTTTCCTGCTTAGATGTGGGGGGATGGGGAGTGGCCGTCTTTGCTCTCTGCAGCCTGG
Source organism: Masticophis lateralis (assembly GCA_030761175.1). Lineage (NCBI taxonomy): Eukaryota > Metazoa > Chordata > Lepidosauria > Squamata > Colubridae > Masticophis > Masticophis lateralis. The sequence goes on from JAUDYJ010000015.1 coordinate 8,717,840, forward strand.
GTTGCAAAATTGAGGAAATTGGCCTAGCCGCTAGCTAGTCCCTAGGTGTTCCGCAGAAGACACGAGGAGGAACTTCAAAAATCTCAAGCGCCTGTTGCATGCCTGAGTTGGGTGGAAGACTCTCTGTATGCAGAAGATCTGCCAGAATTGAAATCCTGTGTCGATCTCCTAACCTCGAGGTCCAGGCCCTGAATTCTTTCCTCTTTTTTTTTTTTTTTTTGATCCACAGGAGGAGGAGGAGGAGGAGGAGGAAGGAGGAGGAGGAGGAGGAGGAGGAGGAGGAGGAGAAGAAGAAGAAGAAGAAGAAGAAGAAGAAGAAGAAGAAGAAGAAGAAGAAGAAGAAGAAGAAGAAGAAGAAGAAGAAGAAGAAGAAGAAGAAGAAGAAGAAGAAGAAGAAGAAGAAGAAGAAGAAGAAGAAGAAAAGGACTGTGGGCTCCTTGGTGTCCCTGAGCTTGGTGGTTTCCTTGCAGACATTTCATGACCCAACTAGGTAATATCATCAGTGCCAGAAGGGAGGAGGAGGAGGTGGAGGAGGAGGATGTAATGTTACAAACAGCTCTTCTTTAATTTATTGAGCTGGCCTTTTTAGTCTGAAGAGTTCCTTCAACCAGTGAAGTCTCCCGGTTGGTTGGTTGGTTGGTTGGTTGGTTGGTTGGCTGGCTGGCAGGCAGGCAGGCAGGCAGGTAGGTAGGTAGGTAGGTAGGTTGAACCACCTACTGCCATGTGCTTCATGAGGTCAGTTACAAATTCCTTGGACTGTAGGAAGGCTAAACGGTCTTCATTTATTATCTTACAAAATGTATCAGTGCAGCCTTCTCCTCTCCTTCCTCCTTTCTCTTCCTTCTCCTTTCTCCTCTTCTTTCCTCCTTTCTCCTTTTTCCTTTTTCCTCCTCTCCTTCCTTCTTTCTCTTCCTTCTCCTTTCTCCTCTTCTCCTTCCTCTCCTTCCTCTTTTCCCCCTCCCGCTCCTCTCTTTTCCCTTCGCTCTCCTTTCTCCTCTTCCTCTCCTTCCTTATTTCTCTTCTCCTTTCTCCTTCCTCTTTTTCCTCCTCCCCCTCCTCCCAAGCAATCTTAAAATTCCCTTTTATGTTCGCTAAATTTTGCAAACAAGACTCTGATGCATCTTGCTTTGTTCTGCACTGGGGCAGGGAAGCCGAAACGGGAGGCTTTGAAGATTAGGAGACAAGAGGAGTGGCAAATCCTGAAGCCAGGGTCACTGTGTCCAGGGTGTGTTTTCCCACCCACCTCCTCTACTCTCCACCCTCCCGCTCAGAATTCCACAATAGCCAGTTTGTTCCTCCAGCACCTTGAACTTTATGCAGAGAAATTTGGCTGCTTTTCTTCAAAGCGAGGAAATTGCAGCTGGAGACTTGGCTGGGTACCCGATTGGAAAGTTTCCCTCCTCTCATTATTTTGTGCTGGTTCTTTCAGATAATCTTTCCGAAGGACGGCCTACTTTCTCTCACTCCTCCTCCTCCTCCTCCTCCTCCTCCTCCTTCTTCCTCTCTCTCTCTCTCTCTCCCACAGCTCCTGCTAAATCTTAACCTGCCTTCTTCGATTAATGGCAGTGTGTTTAAAACATGGCCGACGGCTTACAAGGGTTGGGAGGGAGCCCCGGGGTGGCTGAGTCGACAGATTGGGCAACCCTTGTGCACAAAACAAGGGTTGCCTTGAGAGAGGGGGTACTTGGCCCAAAGTCATCCAGATGGCTTTCGTGCATAAGCCAGGACTAAAAATCACCTTTTTTTGGTGATCGATCCAAAGTCATCCAGCTGGCTTTCATAGCTAAGGCAGGACTAGAACTCACTGTCTCTTGATGATTGGCTCAATGTCACTTAGCTGGCTTTCGTGTCTAAGGCAGGACTAGAATTCACTGTCGCCTAATGATTGGCTCAAAATCACTCAGCTGGCTTTCGTGCCTAAGGTGGGACTAGAACTCACAGTCTCCTGATGATTTGGCCCAATGTCACTTAGCTGGCTTTCATGTCTAAGGCAGGACTAGGACTCACTGTCGGCTAGTGATTGGCCTGAGGTTACCCAGTTGGCATTTATACTTAAGCCGGAACTAGAACTCACCATCTCCTGATGATTGGCTCAAAGTCACCCAGCTGACTTTCACACCTAAATTGGGACTAGAACTCACAGCCAGCTTTCATGCCTAAACCAGGACTAGAATTCACCGTCTCCTGGCGATTGGCCCCATCACTTCAAAACACCAAATAATTCTCTTTCGGCCAGCCAGGCCAACCCAAGAAAGAAAATTAAGAAGTTAAGCAACTTCTGGGTCAAACAAAGCTGAAGAACAAGCTAACAGGTCTTCCTTCTTCAGCTTCACCTCCCAAAAAAATCTGCTTCCTTCTTACCTTTATCTGCCAGGGACAGTGTGGTATTGAAATACTGCTCTTCCACAGTCCACGCCGTGTCGTTTAACTTGCTGGACACGCCACAGGTGCCCACGCAGCTCACTTTGATGGCTAGAAGATGAGAAAGAGGAAGGAGGAATTCATTAACCCGCCGAAGGAATAAATCAAGAGAATCCATCCTAATCTTCAGGCTGTGCAGAAGCCAAGTGCATGGTTTGTCTGAGGAAGAGGGAATCAACCTATTCTCCAAACTCCCAACGGGACTTTTATTTTCCCAAGAATCAACTGGACTTTCTGGTGGGTTTTTTTAAAAAAAAAATTTGAAGATGTTTCGCTTCTCATCCAAGGAAGCTCTTCAGAAGAGAGAAGAGAAAAGAAGAACTGGAGAAGCTTCTCGGATTGAGAAGCGAAACATCTTCAAAGAAAAGCCAGAGAGTCCAGTTGCCTCTTGGGGGGAAAAAAACATCTTTGGGACAACCATGCCTTGGATGGACTGAAACTCTCCACAGACTATTCTTCAAAGCCCTTGAGGGTAGGATAAGAAGCAAAGGATGGAAACTCATCAAGGAGAGAAGCAACCTAGAACTTAAGGAGAAACTTCCTGACAGTGAGAACAATTAATCAGTGGAACAACTGGTCTCCAGAAGTTGTGAATGCTCCAACACTGGTAGTTTTTAAGAAGATGTTGGGTAACCATTTGTATGAAGTGGTGTAAGGTTTCCTGCCTAAGCAGGGGGTTGGACTAGAAGACCTCCAAGGTCCCTTTCAACTCTGTTATTCTGTTACTCCTGTTATAAGGTGTCAGAAACAGAGCAAACCGGATATCACTTAAGCCAGGATTCCTCAACGATTCATCTTTCTAAACCCAGATTTCTGGTTTAAGATGGCCTTGTCTCTTCCCAGGAGCAGAATCCTCTGCTTTTTCATTTCATTTCATTTATTTTATTTTTATTTATTTCATTTTTTATTTCATTTTTTTTATTTCTCTCCCACCTTTATTATTTTTTATAAATAACTCAAAGTGGTGAGCATATCCAACATACTTTCTTCCAATTTTCCCCACAACAACAACAACATTGTGAGGTGGGTTGAGCTGAGAGAGGGAGGGATTGGCCCAAAATCACCCAGCTGACTTTCATGGCTAAAGCAGGACTAGAATTCCCCATCTCCTAGTGATCGACCCAAAATCACCCAGTCAGTTTTTATCAGTAAGGTAGGACTAGAACTCCCCATCTCCTCGTGATCGGCCCAAAATCACCTAGTTGGTTTTTATCACTAAGGTAGGACTAGAACTCCCCATCTCCTGGTGATCAGCCCAAAATCACCCAGTCGGTTTTTATGACTAAGGTAGGACTAGAACTCCCCATCGCCTAGTGATCGACCCAAAATCACCCACTCGGTTTTTATCACTTAGGTAGGACTAGAACTCCCCATCTCCTAGTGATCGACCCAAAATCACCCAGTTAGTTTTTATCACTAAGGTAGGACTAGAACTCCCCATCTCCTGGTGATCGGCCCAAAATCACCCAGTCAGTTTTTATGACTAAGGTAGGACTAGAACTCCCCATCTCCTGGTGATCAGCCCAAAATCACCCAGTCAGTTTTTATACCTAAGGCAGGACTAGAATTCATAAAATCTTGCTTTCTAGTCCTGGTGCCTTAATCATTAGGTCAAACTCTTTTCGTTTCCTGTCCTTTTGACTGGAAAGGAAATTAAGAAACTGTTAACACTTCCTTTAACAGGCTGTTTCTCCATCTTCAAATGTTTTGTTTTGTTTTTTAAATCATTAAGGTGAGGGGGGGAACCTTCTTTTCTGTGCTAAACCAAAATCAAACCACGTACGGAGTCCACCACCGGACAAAAGAATGGGAAGTCTTCAAATGGTCCTCCTTCCCTCTGATCGAAGGGGAGCAGCCACAATTTAATGCACGAGCAGAACTGTGGTTCTTTCTACTTAGTTTTTAATGGCCTTGCAATACGAAGGAAATTAAAATCGGATTTAAGACTTCATCCTGGCTCCAGCCAGTCTCTTCTATCTAGAGTATCTATCTTAGTACGTCATTCGAGGGGCTAAATTAGGGTTTGCTCCTCAGAGGAAAAAGATGACCATGAGTTACCTGAGCTACAACCCCCATTGTCTTACGGGAAGCTCCTTGGCCATTTATTTATATATATATATTAATGTTCTTTCTGGATCTCCCAAGAAACAACGGGTGGAAACTAGGAGAGAAGCAGCTTAGAAGTAAGGAGAAATTTCCTGACAGTGAGAACAATTAATCGGTGGAACAAGTGGCTTCCAGAAGTTGTGAATGCTCCAACACTGGAAGTTTTTAAGAAGATGTTGGATAACCACCTGTCTGAAGTGGTGTAGGGTTTCCTGCCTGGGCAGGGGGTTGGACTAGAAGACCTCCAAGGTCCCTTCCAACTCCTGTTCTGTTCTGTTTTGTTCTGTTCTGTTCGTCCCAAGTTTTGCTGACTGTGGTTTGGCTAACTGCCTTTATCTTTCTCTGTCTTCCTGTTGCAATCCAGCTTCGTTCTATTTCCTACTTCCGGATTCCATCTCATCACACATCCTTATTTTTGACTCCAAGCTATAGGACGTTCTCAACTTCATTTAGTGACCATTCAAAGTTATGACAGCACTGGGGGGGGGGAAGAAAGGAGACTTAGGAACACCTTTCACTCTTACGACCGCTGCAGCATGATCAAAATTCAGACACTTGACAACTGACTCACATTTATGACCGGTCGCCGTATCCCGGAATCGTGGGATTTCCCCCTTTTGTGACCTTGCTTAACGGCCCAGGTTACTAACTAAACCAACTGCCATCGTTCGCTTAACCATGATGGCAAGAATGGCGGCCAGATGAGCTGAGGTGGCGCAGCAGTTAGAGTGCTGTACTGCAGCTATTTCAACCGACTGCTAGTTCAGCAGATCAGCGGATCAAATCTCACCGGCTCAAGGTTGACTCAGCCTTCCATCCTTCCGAGGTGGGTAAAACGAGGACCCAGACTGTTGGGGGCAATATGCTCTTTAGTATACTGTCGATTGTTGTAAGCCGCCCAGACTCCTCGGAGAGTGGCCGGCATAGAAATATGACTAATAAAATAAATAATAAATAATAAGAAAGGCGTTAAAATGGGGCAAAACTCACAAATGTCTCACTTAGCAACAGAAATTGGGGGGAGGTCAGTTTATGGTCATAAATTGAGGGATACCTGTATTCACTTATATATTTCTCTCTGTTTGGCTCTTTTTTAAAATCACCCCTGATTTAAACGAAAGCACCAGCCGTTTTCTTGTCTTTCCAACAACGAGCTGTCCATACCAGAACAGAACAGAATAACAGCATTGGAAGGGGCCTTGTAAGTCATCTAGTCCACCCCTCTCCACCCAAGCAGGAGACCCTACACCATTTCTGACAGATGGCAGTTCAGTCTCTACTTGAAAGCTTCCAGGGATGAAGCTCCCACAACGTCTGAAGGCAACTTCTGTTCCATGGGTTGATCGCTCTTGCTCTCAGAACGTTTCTCCTTATTTCTAGGTTGAATCTCTCTTTGTTCAGTTTCCATCCATTATTCCTTGTCTGGCCTTTGGGTGCTTTGGAAAGTAGCTTGATACACACTATGCGCCAAGCACATGCATGCATATGCAGTACATGTCAAAAGGAGGCTTGGGAAGGCAAGTAGAACAGCAAGGGGGAGATCAGCTGTACTGCCTGATTCAGCTTAGCTAGAAAGTAGGATTTCCTGCTTTCTAGCAAGGCTAAACCGCGCGGCACAGCTGATCGTCAGAAATACCAGTTCGGAGGAATCGGTAGCTTTTTAAAACCGGTAGCATTTCACCCCTGCTTGACCCTCTCCTCTCTGTGACAGCTCCTCAAGTATTGAGCATTGCTATCATGTCTCCCCTGGACCTTCTTTTCATCAAATTAGACATGCCCAATTCTTGCAACCGTTCTTTGTATGTTTTAGCCTCCAGCTCCCTCATCATCTTTGTTGCTCTTCTCTGCTCTTTTTCTAGAGTCTCGCCAACTTTTTTATAGCGTGGTGACCAAACCTGGATGCAGGATTCCAGGTGTGGCCTTAAAACTGAAATCTAACAACAATGACCCCGGCCTCTGTCGACACAAGGAGAATGGCACCGCCGATAACGGAGAAACTGCTTTTTAAGCAAAAACCGGGAGTAAATTATATCCTGAAACCTCATTTTTAAACCTTTTCTCCCAGCGAAGGCTGGAACCTGAGATTTATACTTCTACGATCCGTCAAAGCAGCAACCGAGGGGAATTGTATTTCAATCCCTCCCACGGCCATCAAATCACAGACAGTTCTGTCAGCAAAAAAAGAACCGAGTTCTGGGGTTTTAACACAATGTGGTTTGCACATTGCAGCCCGCTGGAGCTAACCACGGTTTATTGAATAAGCCCCAATCAAGGAGGTTCACGACGCACCTCAAAAGCAAAACCCCGTTTTGACAGCACGACAATGAATTCTCCACAGGTGGGGGATGCCCTCTGCTTTGGGTGGTGTGACCATTTCACGGGGGGGGGGGGGGAGGGGGATAAAAGCCGAAGGTAACACAATGGGTTGAAGAAAACACAGCACAGGAAATCCTCAAGTGACAACCACAACTCGCCACAACCAACTCGCTACGGCCCACTCACCACAGTCAAACTCACGGCGGCCAATTTGCCACGGGACCAGAGTTCCACTCATATGAAAGCCTTCGTGGAATAGAATCATTAAAGAAAGGACGCAAAAGGAGGAACAGAATGAAACGGGAATGACGACGATTAAACTAATTTTTTTTAACTGTTTTAAATAAGGACATTGATCCGTTGAATTGCCCTGCAGTGAGTTGGTTCCACATCAAGACTATCCCAAAGTTGCTTTTTGAAAAAAGCAGCTGGACTTTGTTTTTCCTTGAAGAGGTTTCCCTTCTCATCCAAGAAGCTTCTTCCGTTCTGACTCAGTCTTCTGCCAGAACTGAGGAAGCATCTTGGGGGAGAAGCGAAACCTCTTCAGGAAAAAACAAGAAGTTGCCTTTTGAAAAAAGCACATTTGGGACAACCATGATTTAGATGACCAAGAACCGAGGGAGAGGCAGAGAGAGAGAGAGAGAGGGATTGAGGGAGAGAGAGAGAGAGAGAAAGAAAGAAAGAAAGAAAGAAAGAAAGAAAGAAAGAAAGAAAGAAAGAAAGAAAGAAAGAAAGAAAGAAAGAAAGAATGAGAGGCAGCTTCTATTCCCAGCTCCGACATCTTTTTCAAACTCAAGTCGTCTTAATAGCCTGGGTGCACAGCCCTCGAAAACCAACTTTGCATTTTAATCAGGGCAAGCGAGCTCACACGCCGTGAGCCAAAGACGAGCAGGCAGACGTTCAACGGGGCTAACCTATCCTGTCTAGTAAGTCAGGTTGGAAGGAGGGGAAGGCCGGAAGAAGCCCGGGGCCTGCTCGAACTTAATTGTCATCCTTGCAACCCCAATAATAATAATAATAATAATTTTTTTTTCATTCCAATGTGGCATGGCTGCCCACTCCCACGGATTCCGAGCGGCATGCCGCGCCTCGTACGCAAGTCCGAAAAGTTTAAAAGGTACATGAAAAAAGATTTTTTTAAATAAATAAATAAATAAATAAATAAACAGAACAGGGCAGCGTGCAACAAAATAAAAACACAGCATTCAGGCCTTAACCTGGGAAGGAAGCCAGGTTTACAAGCTTTTTCAGAACCGCTTAGGGAATAAGATTCATCCTTTTGCAAAAAAAAAAAAAAAACCAACAACAACAACCCACATATCTAGTTGCACACTTAGCCGAGGCGTGGCTGGTTTCTGTCTCTTCTTGGAGATTTGCCCAGGATGGGTGTGTGCTTTTTAGACTTTGGTAGTGTTTGGGGGAGAGCGTGCAAATGTAGGTATGCGTGGGGAGTTATTCACGGCTGCTGCTTCCCCCGAGGTGAGGTGGGGGGGTGGGCATTTCTTCTCTGAAGACTTTTCAAGGAATGTCCTGCTCTGCGCCCAAAAGAGGGAAGTGGGAATCTGCCGATGGATCGACCGACCTGACTTTTGCCCATCTCGATTGTAACAGTAACAAGAGTGGGAAGGGACCCCGGAGGTCATCCAGTCCAACCCCCTACTCACACAGGAGATCTGTACTAGGGATTCGAATAGTGGTGGGATTCAAAAAATTTTTTACTGCTGGTTCAGTGGCTTGGTGAGCGTAGCAGGGAAGGACGCTGTAAAATCCCCATTCCCTCCCCACTCCAGGGGAAGGATACTACAAAATCCCCATTCCCACCACACTCCAGGGGAAGAATACTGTAAAATCTCCATTCCCTCCCCACTCCAGGGGAAGGATACTACAAAATCCCCATTCCCACCACACTCCAGGGGAAGGATACTGCAAAATCTCTATTCCCACCCCACTCCAGGGGGGAAGGATACTGCAAAATCCCCATTCCCACCCCACTCCAGGGGAAGGATACTACAAAATCTCCATTCCCACCCCACTCCAGGGGGAAGGATACTACAAAATCCCCATTCCCACCACACTCCAGGGGAAGGATACTGTAAAATCTCCATTCCCACCCCACTCCAGCGGAAGGATACTACAAAATCTCCATTCCCACCCCACTCCAGGAGGAACGATACTGTAAAATCCCCATTCCCTCTCCACTCCAGGGGAAGGATACTGTAAAATCTCCTTTGCTGCGACTCGCAACCCTTTAAAAACGAAACAACAAACTGCCAGAGAACGTGGTATAAATAAAACATCACTAAGAAAGTGGACCGATTTCTGACATTCTCATCGTTTAAACAGCCGGGAGTAAATTAGAGAGAGATTTATGTTTTCTACGGTATAGGTAGGTTTTATTGGGCCATGTCAAAATGCAAACCACAGCAAGATGGCCGCGTCAAACCTGTCCTATCCGCATCGTTAAAATGCACAGGTTGGCACAATTTTTTCCTCCCAGGGCACAGAATTTGCAGTCAGGTTGAAAAGACTTTCGGTTGGAGCTGATGGTGCCTAACAGAAGAACAGAGAGGGAAGGGACCTTGGAGGTCTTCTAGTCCAACCCTTGGCAGGAAACCTTATACCACTGCAGACCGATGGTTGTCAAATCTCTTCTTTAAAACTTCCGGTGTTGGAGCATTCACAAGTTCTGAAGGCAAATTGTTCCACTGGTTAATTATTCTCAATATCAGAAAATTTCTTCTTAATTCTAGGTTGCTTCTCTCCTTGATGAGTTTGCATCCGTTGCTCCTTGTCTTGCCCTCAGGTGCTTTGGAGAATAGCTTGACTGCCTGTTCTTTGGGGCAGCCCCTGGGATATTGGAAGACTGCTATCATGTCACCCGTGGTCCTTTGGTAACTATCATCAATTTGGCATCTCTTCCAGTAGCAAACCCAAACAGGTGAGTAAGAAGGGGACGAAAATGCTGATGGAAGCTTGGCTCGGCAGGTGCTTTGAAGGCCAATCATGATTTAAAGATTGGTCAGCACAGCAGTCAATTCCTGGACAGAGATCCACAGCAAGAGAGGCCTGACTCATTATGGACCAGCTAATATCTTACCAGGTTTTTTTTTTCTTATCAGGTTTCTAGGGCTGGGAGAGACCGAGGACATCTAGTCCAACCTTCTGCCCAAGATAGGAGACTCCATACCATCCATCATCTGAGCTTTGGGGGTGGTGGTCTTTCATGCTGATGTTTTTGAGGCCACGAGTCCATCTTTTGGACAACCTCTTGGTAGCTTCTCAAGCCAGCTCCCCGTTCTTTCTGAAGACGCTAAGCATTAGACTTCAGGTTGCTGGGAAGTATTGGAGAACTCATCCGATGGTGGGGTAGACCTACTGGAACCTTAGTCCATTGTTACTATAATTATTATTGTGGTTTGCTACACAAGTCAGCCAGATGTTGAGATGGGATTTCCAACAGTGGAAGTTTTTAAGAAGAGGTTGGATAACCATTTGTCTGAAGTGGTGTAGGGTTTCCTGCCTAAGCAGGGATTGGACTAGAAGACCTCCAAGGTCCCTTCCAACTCTTGTTATTCTATTCTATTCTATTCTATTCTATTCTATTCTATTCTATTCTATTCTATTCTATTCTATTCCATTCCATTCCATTCCATTCCATTCCATTCCATTCGACTCCACATTCTATTCTATTCTATTCCGTTCCGTTCCATTCCGTTCCGTTCCGTTCCGTTCCGTTCTAGTTCTAGTTCTAGTTCTATTCCTATTTCAAAGGATTCCATTGTGTTCAATTCTCGGAGAGGGCCTGGTCCAATCCCTGAAGTTTTCTTGGTGATTTTTTTTTTAAATTCAGAAATGGTTTGCCATGATCTCTTTTCTTATTTGCAGTTTTCTGCCTAGGTTACAGCTCCAGGATCTTCTAGTAGTGTCTCATCCATCTTTCCAAGTTCATTCAAATGTTCTACCTCACATCAGAAACATTATGGGGAAGCTGAGAGGCCAGACAGAGATCCAAAATCTCTGGGTGGTAAGGATCAGATGAATGGTGAGGAGAGAGAGAGAGAGAGAGAGAGAGGGAGGGAGGGAGGGAGGGAGAGAGAGAGAGAGAGAGAGAGAGAGAGAGAGGAGAGAGGAGAGAGAGAGAGAGAGAGAGAGAGAGAGAGAGAGAGAGAGAGAGAGAGAGAGAGAGAGAGAGAGAGAAGATTAACACCAGCTAACTGGCTGCCGACTGCTTTTTATTCAAGGAAGCCTTAAGAATTCTTGACAGAGATCTTGAAGTAGTGTTAAACTTGTGCCAGCTCACACCCATTCTTTCCAAAACACCCCTTTGTTTTCAATGGTGCCAAGGAAAAATATCTGCCAAGCAGATGCCATGTCAGCCAGAATGCTGTGTAAAATGCAGTCGGGACCTTGGTGTTCTCTGAACTTCTAGCACTGTTTGACGTTACTTAGTTTGGGCAAGGAAACATCGGCAAGAAAACAACTAAGCTCAGAGAGCACCAAGGATCCCACAGTCCTCTTCCTCCTCCTAGCACTGATGATGTTACTTAGTTGGGCAATGAAACATCTGCAACAACCAAGCTCAAAGAGCACCAAGAACCTGTCACTTCAACCCTGAGCTCCAGATATTCTCCTTTGTTGGAAAAGGGCGCTCAGTTCAGACAGCCGTTGTCTTCCAACGCACTCTGAAATGCCCTTCAGCTCAAGGGGATCCATAGATCTGATCTCCAGGACTGAACGACCCAGCTGAGAACTTCGAAAGCGTTAGAGAGATCTGAGAAGAGACAGAACTGAGAAGAAGCCTTCATGGGTGACTCCACACCAGCTGGAGAAGCCACAGAGCTCATTGTGACACCAAAACCGACAATCCACAGGTCACGATGCCTTACGCAGATGCTCACTACTATTGCACACACACGATACACAAATTCCCTTCCTTGGTGTGGGAATCTGTAGAAACAGGAAACGGGCGTGTTCCAGCTCCTTCAAAAGAGACAGGTGTGAATTTTTTGCAGGGGTTCCAACTGCTCTAACAACAGTTGAGTCAACAAGTTCTCCTCCCAGTCCTACTTCTGCTCAAGCCCCCCTCCCCCTGCCTTGCCTATGGGGGAAAAAAATCCAAACAGAACAAGGAAAAAGTCTTGGGCATTCTATCCCTGGCAATTGTCTTGTGGGAAGATGTTCCCTTCTGATTCTGTAGCCCTAAAATGTTGCCCTAGAGCGGGTGTCGGCAACCTGCAGCTCTGGAGCTGCATGTGGCTCTTTCGTCCCCCTGCTATGGCTTTCTGTTGGCTCAACCCACCACTGGATGGCCCTGTCTCTCGCCCTCCCCTTCCAGTCACTCCTCGCCTAGCCTGAGAAAGAGAGACAGAGGGAGAGAGAGGGAGAGAGAGACAGAGAGAGAGAGGCACCCACACACACACAGAGATACCTTTTTCCCACAGAAAACACCAGGAGCCACAAAACCTGGGTAGGCGTGGCTGGGGGAGGTCATGTGACTGGGTGGGAGTGAGTGACGAGTTGGTCACGCCCACCCAGGTTTTGTGGCTCCCGGTGTTTTCTTTTCTGTGGGAAACGGGTCCAAATGGCTCTTTAAGTATTTAAGGTGACCACGGTGACCATCTCTGTTTCAGCTTTGAAACAGAGATGAGCACTGCCCCCTAGAGTCGGGAACGACATGTGCGAGGGGGAACCTTTACTTTTTTAGACATTCAGAAGATTGAATTGTTTATTGCAGTTCTGTAAACCAGGTATCCCCCCCAACAACCCCCCTCCATCTGTAAACCAGCACTGGGCCACAGCATGCCAGAAACCGGACCGCCCAAAGAAGCAAAGCCCCATCCGTGGGATGCGAACAGCCCACGAAATCACGCCTCCTCTGGTCCACGGAAAAACCTCTCTCCACGGAACCAGTCCCTGGTGCCCAACAGGTTGGTGGGGGTGGGGGAGGACAGGCATTTACTGCTATAACCCACCAAGGTGTCCTTTGGGATTTGCAACAGAGCTTCAACCCAACAAAAGAAAGCAATTTTTTGCGATTCGCGGAATAATAAAAGGCTACCAGGTTTCCATCTGACCCTCTCGGTCACGAATGCGTTACAGGGTCGGCGGGCTCACTCTCCACCCACCCACCCCTCACCCAGAGCAAAGAATCGGTGTCATGCCTTGATTTCCTAGGAGAACATACACACACCCTTTCAGCTAAAATTAGTTTTCTTTCTTTCTTTTTTCAAGAGCTTCTCTCCCTAGCTTTGCTTCAGACAGGAAACAGGCTCGAACTTACAGCTTTGGCCAGACGGAAGGCCTTTTCCGGGAGTCAGAAGAGCTTCGTTATTTCACATAAGACGAAGCCGTCTCGGGGGTCTCCATCACCACCATCACCCCTCCCCATTGGGTTGAACCCCAAATCGGGGAAGATGATCCCCTGGGGAGGAAGACTTCGAGGCCCGCTCCCCAGAAGACTGTAAGAGGCCCTTCCCTTGCCTTCTTTGAGATCCCAATCAGAGGTGCAAAATTTCAACCGCAAAGACCCTTGGCCAGAGTTGGGGAGTGTGTGTGTGGGGGGGGTGTTCTCTCCTCGTTTTGCAGGGGGTTGGAGGGAGAGAGGAAGGACACCCACACCTCCAGTCTCCATCTCCAGGCCATCGGAAGCCGGGATGAACCTCTCTGAACCACCGCCACCACCACCCCCGGGCCAGGTGCAACGAGAGCGCGTCTCCTCCGTCGTTTTCCACCCAGGGCTTACCGCGATATTGGAGAGCTCCGGCTAAGCGAACGGTGACGCTTCCGACCAGGGGCTCGCCTGGACTGTAGACCACCCGGCTGTCGCTCAAGCGGATCTCGAAGAGCTGGACCTTCCCCATCGCCGGGCCCAGACTAAGAGGGAGGGGAAGTGGCGAGGGGGGAAGAGAAAAAGGCTTGGCTCCGCTGCGTTTTTGGGGGGCTTTTCCCTGCTCCGGAGGTGGCTGCGTTTTTACGCGCCGCGCGCTCTCTCTCTCTCTCTCTGGCTCCTGCCCGACCTGAATTGCGGAATCCGCAAGCTCGGTTCCCTTCGCTCTACCTGCGGCCTGGGGGGCGGGGCTTCGCGGGCACCGCCCCCTTTCAGGGGCCGCCCCTGTCCCCGCCCCTTTAACACCCCCCCTTCCAGCCCCAAACCGCTTTGGGGGTGGGGTGGAGGGCGGAATCAGCTGTGCCAGCTGTCTTGCGCTTGGTTAAGCAGGAGGTGCGCGCTTGGAGCAAGGCAAGCCTCTCCCAAGCGAATGCTTCGGATTCCAGCTCCCATCATCCCCGCTGTCGGGTCGAGGGGGTTGGTGAAGCTCCCGGTTTCGAGGGGAGGGATGGAGATCTACCGGGAGAGGAGGGGAAGGGTAAAGCCTGAAAGGGAAGGCTTTGCTCGACTTGGAAAGGCCAACCAAGGGGGGCCAACGCCTCCAAGTGGAGATTTCCAGGTGGAACATCGGAGCCATGGGGACCCATCATCCCCAGCCGCGCTCAAGACAAATGCAAGGGGGGAAAGGCTACTCAAGGGAGTAAATCAGAACGAGAAATGACACATTTGGTATCTTTCCCTGGTCCTGACTGAAGCTTGATCGGTTGAACTCCTACCCTAGGATAACAGATAGGAGAAGGCTGTGCTTAAAAAAGAGAGGCACATTTTTTTTTCTTTGATCCTTTCGGAGTCATGGCTCACCCCAAATTTATTTTTTCTTCCAAATCAGGTCCTAGCTCAAATCTCCCGACTTAATTTGGTCCTATTATTGTCTCCGGGACTGGCCCGCTTCACAGGGTTGTTGTGAGGCTGAAAAGGAGAAGCACGGAGTCTTGAAGAGAAAGATGAAATACAAACTGAATGTAGTAATTACATGAAGAATAAAAAGCATTCCACCCATTAATTCATTCACTTCATTAATTCGTGGACTCCAGGTGGCAATTATCCACAGGCTGCACCCACACAATGTCGTTTTATCCTGGGGGGGGAGGGAGGCATTAGTATTGTGCGAATCCACCCCACGGTTATGGTTTATTGCCCTGCTCAGACCCAGAAAATGGCTTAATCCGGGTTAAATCAGGAGAGGCATAGGTAGACTCAGCCTTAAAAGATTTTCTTATCTTTTGTTCAGCACTTTTATTTGCACTCATCATATAGTTTGGCAAACTGGCAAGCGGTGCCAGTTGGAGACTGAATTTGCACTATAAAAACGAACATACAGAACGACGGAAAGCCTCCCATTCGGAAAGTTGAGAGTTCAATTCTAGGTAGCTGCAGATATTTCTCTTCTAGGGCACAGAGAAAAAATAATAATATCTGCTGTGAACTCAGCATGGCGCCAGGAAGGGCATCCGGCCAGCAAATGCTCAGCTCCATCCAGATTCTACTCCGAATTAAGAAATTACAGGGTCATAAAAAAGGAGTACTCTAGATGCAGATAATGGAGTCTTCAGCCTGGCGAGGTTTTATTCAGACGGTGAAATGGTAAAGAAGTCAGAAGGCTCCACCTGTCATTTTTGGTTCTGGACCTGACAACCTCTGAATCAAAAGAGGCGACGTGATTGGCGCTGTTCTATTATAAGACGGCTCCTGAAGTTCAGATACTTTGGCTACCAAATGAGAAGAGAGGAGTTCTTGGAGAAGACCCTGAGCTTGGGAAAAGGCAGAAGGCAGAAGGAGTAGGGGGGGGGGGCGGCAAAGGATGAGATGGTTAGATAGCGTCATCAATCGGGGTGGGCTTCAAAGATTTTAGCCAGGGGTTCTCTGCCTGGTTGCTGGGTGGGCGTGGCCTAGTCGGCCTCCTGCACCACGGTGGGGGGGCATTTTTGCCCTCCCCGGGTTCCAGAGGCTTTTTCCAAGCCTCCGGGAGGGTGAAAACGGCCTCCCCAGACTGCGGAGCCTTCCCAAACTTCCAGTAGGCCCATTTTTCGCCCTGCCTGAGCCTCCGCGCTTGCTCTGCACTTACCTGTATCCAAAATGGGCCGCGTGGGAACTCCTGGGAAGGGAAGGGCAGGGTGGGTGGGGCCAGCCAGGAGTGGGATTTGTGGGTCCTCCGAACTGCACAGAACCTTAGCTAGAGGTTCTCCCGAACCCCTGCAAACCCTCAGCAGCCCTCCCTGGTCATCAATGCAATGAATGTGAATTTAGACAGCGAGGACTGGTGAGCCGAGGTGGCGCAGTGGTTAAAGAACTTTAACCAGATTTAACTTGAGGCTTGGTGGCTCAGTGGCTAAGATGCTGAGCTTGTCGATCAGAAAGGTCGGGGGTTCGAATCCCTAGTACAGGTCTCCTGCGTGAGGAAGGGGATGGACTAGATGACCTCCAAGGTCCCTTCCAACTCTGATACTGTTGTTTTTGTTGTTGTTGTTGTTATAAGCAAAGGAACAAAAACGTTACCAAAGGCACATTTTGAAATTAAGGCCTCACCAGCTAAAAGTGCTGTTGGAAGAAATGTCCATCTGGGTTCCGTTCCAAATGGGGAAAAAAGAGCCTGGAAACATGGAGGCTGCTTGGAACGATGGTTTTTAATGGAGGGCAGGATCACATGCCTTCAAGATCTTGGGCGAAGAAAAAAAATAGGGGGCGGGGGAAGAGATGCTGTGAGTGCCTGGGTTTGATGCCCGCTCTGGGTTTGGGAATTTGAGCTTGCATTCTGATTGGTTGTCGGCTTCCCATGGGGCCACGCAGGGGGTAATTCTGTAGGTTGTGTTTTTTGAGATATTCCTAAAATATTTCTAGGAAATGGGTGGGTGCTAACTTCCTACAGTGCAGAGAAGTGATTAGAGAACCAATATCTCCACTTCTGGCTCAGCAGAAGGCCTGACTCATTTTCCTGGAATCCGTCGGCGGTCAACAGGAGCAAAAACGTTAAACGGATGAAGTTCAGTCCAGACAGACTGTGTTTGTTTGCAGCGATGTGGTGGTGGTGGGGGAAATAACTCATCTAGCTAAAGAAGGGGTGAAAATCCCAACCAAGAGGCAGCAGGGGCTGCTTCTTAAGCCGCACAGTTTGCCATTGGTACCTTGCCGTCATCTTTTAAAAGTTCTTTGAAGGACAGAATGAGTTGGAAAATGATGATGGTTATTATTTTGTAGCCCGCTCAGAAGGATCTCGGTGTAGGAAGGACAGTAAAGTAAAAGTACAGGTTCCCCTCGCACATATGTGCTAGTCGTTCCCGACTCTAGGAGGCGGTGCTCATCTCCGTTTCAAAGCCGAAGAGCCAGCGCTGTCCGAAGATGTCTCCGGGGTCATGTGGCCAGCATGACTCAACGCCAAAGGCGCACGGAACGCTGTTCCCTTCCCACCAAAGGTGGTCCCTATTTTTCTACTTGCATTTTTTTTTTACGTGCTTTCGAACTGCTAGGTTGGCAGAAGCTGGGACAAGTCACAGGAGCTCATCCCGTTACGCGGCACTAGGGATTCAAACCGCTGAACTGACGACCTTTTGATTGACAAGCTCAGTGTCTTAGCCACTGAGCCATCACGTCCCAGGAAGGACGGTAGGCGATGTCATTTATTTTATTTTATTTTATTTTTTTGTCTTCCCCCTGAGATTTTTCACAGCTCTTCTGAGCGAAAAGAGTGAGGTGTTAATCTTTTGAAGAAATGTCAGGTTTCTCCTGGAGCTGAGAAGATGCTTTCGTAGTTTGTGAAGCTCCGATTCTAAGTTGTTTTCTTAATTCTCCTTCTTTTTTTCCCCTCCTTCTAGCATCCACCAGGAATACGGGAAAAGTATCATTCGTTTTCAGTTGGAAAGGGCACACGCTTGTAAATGAATATATATATATGCCTCTCGCTATCTCGCCAGAGGGAACCTCCACCAAAACTTCAGTCCAAAGTCTAACATTACTTCAACTGCGGAAGCCATGATTAAGTAAAGGGAAATAACAGCTAATTTAATTGGCTGTTTGGAATCGAGGCTGGGGAAAACAAGTTCTCCTTCTTTGAAAGCGAGGGTAGGAAGAGGGAGACGGATGAAAGCTTTGCAAATCACAGGGTTGAGGCCTGCTGAGAAACGAGTATTGCTCGGCTCTGTTCTTTATAAAATAGGTGTTCCACAGGAAATGTTGGGTGTCAGAAAAGCTAGACGGCACCCGGTTGGAGAATGTAATCCTTGCTGCGTAAATACTTGGGTAGTATTGGAAGATGGCGTCTATTTGTTGGGAGAGTTTGAGAAGAAGAAACGGGCCAAACAGAACGGAACAGAATAACAGAACAGAACAGAATAACAGAGTTGGAATCTCAGTCTACAGAGATTCTCAGTCATCCAAGTTATTATGGTGGTCCCAAAGGTGTTTTTTTTTCCAAGAGGCAAAGTGGACTTTCTGGGTTTTCTTTGAAGACGTTTTGCTTCTCATCCGAGAAGCTTCTTCAGCTCTGAGCTCTGAGTTGAAGAAGCTTCTTAGATAAGAAGTGAAATGTCTTCAAAGAAAAACCAAAAAGTCCACTTTGCCTCTTGGAAAAAGAAAAAAAAAAACACCTTTGAGATTTCCAGTGTTGGAGCATTTACAACTTCTGGAGGCCAGTTGTTCCTTGGTTAATTGTTCTCACTGTCAGGAAGTTTCTCCTTAGTTCTAAGTTGCTTCTCTCCTTGATGAGTTTCCACCCATTGCTTCTTGTTCTGCCTTTCAGGTGCTTTGGAGAATAGCACCTTTGGAGAATAGCACCTTGACTCCCTCTTCTTTGGGGCAGCCCTTGAGAGATTGGAACACTGCTATCATCTCTCCCCCAGTCTTTCTTTCTTTCCCTTCCTCCCTTCCTTCCTCTTTTTCTCTTTTCCTTCCTTCCTTTTTTGTTTGTTTCTTTTTTTTTTAAACTGATTTTTTTATTGTAATATATAATCATACAATTCAACATTTTTCGGTTTCATGGTGTTGGTGAGTATATACACATTATTTACATATTATTTACATAATATTGCTTCTTTACTTTTTTTCTTTCTTCCTTTTTCTTTCTTTCTTTCCTTTCTTTTTCTTTCTTTTCCTTCCTTCCTTTTTTCTTTCTTTTCCTTCCTTCCTTTTTTTCTTTTCTTTTTCTTCCTGGGAGTGGGGGATGTTACTGCAGGAATAATTTTAATTTGGAATGGTGGGAGGGAAGGATCTCCTTGTCAATGCTTTGGGTCATCCTGGAGGCCAGGAGTTCTGCCAGGTCCTTGGAAACATCTCCAAAGTGAGGTGACCAAGTGGCATTATCAGTTTGGGGGCTGGGGAGGGGGGAGAAGATGCTTCAAATTTCCCTCCTTGTTGGATAGAAATTTCATAATCTAAAGCAGGGGTCTCCCACCTCGGCAACCTTAAGACTGGTAGACTTCAATTCCCAGAATTCCACAGCCAGCAAAGCTGGCTGAGGAATTCTGGGAGTTGAAGTCCACCAGTCTTAAAGTTGCTGAGGTGGGAGACCCCTGATCTAAAGGAACCAAAAAGTTCACCAGGAGAAGACACAATTAGAAGATGTTCTCTGGACATATCATCTCCCACAAGACCATGACCCAGGAGAGTCAGGCCTGCGTTGACTCATTGGAAGGACCAGTTCTTGACGTCAGATCAAAAGCATTGTAATTCTGCAGGCATCAGGGCTGGAATTTCAGGATGCCTCTGAACACGATAAGCAAAGATTCCAAACTTTTTCAAAGCTGGCGTTGCATTTGGACTTCCTAAAAAGAGTTCTGGAGCTTAGGATGAAGAAATGATAAGAGTATGGGGTGGTTTTTTCAGATTCCTAGTCTGCTTTATGTGTTTAATTGATGTTATTCCACCCAAGAGCTGAAGCCAAGTCTGATCTTGGTTAGGTTTGATGCTCAATAATATTTCTGCCTTTGCTGATCGTAAATGTTATTCTTCGCCCTAGAAGCAACATTCTTGGCAGGTGCTTCATTTAAACTACAAATTACTCAACTCTCTGATTCGGTAACAATTTGTTCCTTCTGTCCAAATTAAAAAAACAAAAACAAAAAGTAATGTTTCTTTAAAAAAAAAAAAAAAAGTCCTACAGGGAAAGCCAGAAGGGGAATGCGTAAGCCCAGGTTTTTCCTTACGAAAAAAGCCATCAAATGCCATTTGTGAGTAAGAAAACCGGTAAGGCGAGCAATGAATCAGCGGTTCATTATGAAACGGGCAAATATTTTTATGCCCATTTCACAGGTGGGAAGACAAAAGCTGTCAAGCAGCTCGAGCCTTTTCGGCCAATCCAGTCTGGTGATTCAAGGTGCCGAGAGCGGCACCGACAGGTGTCCAGTCTGGTGATCTGCTCGTGGCATCGGATTTACCCCAAAAAAACCCAAGGAGACCGAAAGCCACCCTCGTGAATTCACAAGTAATCCGCCGCCTCCTTGGTGACTCAGGAAGGTCTACTGGCTGTAGAAAACCATCAAGGTGAAGAATTTGAAAGACCTTCAAGAGAAGCTGTTGGGTTCCTTCAATCGGTGCAGTTTTAATAGCAACCAATCTGAGAACAATAGTCTCAACACAGCTGCCAATTTTTTGTAGTCTATTTAGGGACCACTCTCTTTATATTAGGAGAGTTGGCCATGCTCTCCATCACGGTCCAAACACTTAGGATTCCACATATCATTCTCGATGTACTGGACTGCGAATTCGTACTTGGCTCGGCTTCACAGCTGCCTTGAAAACTCAATACTCCTAGTTTCAACCAAGAACCCATTCCTAATCTTCCCTGATGCCCAGTGAGGAGTTTCCCTGATTATTACTGTGTTTTCCCCAAAATAAGACCCTGTCTTTTTTTAAAAAAAACTCTGAAATAAGCACTTAGCCCAGAGATGGGTTTCAGCAGGTTCTGGCCAATTCTGGAGAACCATTAATGGAAATTTTGAGTTCAGAGAACCAGTAGTAAAAATTCTGACTGGCCCCGCCCCCATCGATTCTCTGCCTCCCAAGTTGAGTTGAGTTGAGTTGAGTTTATTACATTTCTATACCGCCCTTCTCCCGAAGGACTCAGGGTGGTTCACAGCCATATTAAAGCAGTCCAACACAAACATTAAAACGACTAAAATAATTTAAAACTATTTGGCCGTAATTTAAAACTTGAAACCCACCACTGGCTTCGCTTTATTGTCATGCACTCAAAAGCCCAATTGGGCTTATTATCAGGGGATGTCTTATTTTGGGGAAAACAGAGTATTATTATTTTTTTAATCATTGCACATTATAGTATTTTCAAAACGGTAATGTTAGTTAGCTTGGCAAGATGCAGGGAGAAAGCAAACCACAAATGTCTCCCTCTTGTGGCAAGAGAGAATAATTGCAGCTGCATTCAAGAGATGCCCAAAGTTGAGATATTTAACAGAATAACAGAGATGGGAAGGGACCTTGTAGGTGATCCAGACAAGCCCTCCCACCTGCCCAAACAGGAAACCTTACAACATTTCTGACATTTTGTGCTCGCTCTCTCCCTCTCTCACACCCACAAACTTGTTACACAATCATATTTACAGGACCGCCTGGTGCCACCGATAGCCTCCCACCGACCGGTTCGCTCTGAAACGGTCTGAAAATGGCTTGGAAAACAGCCTGAAAACAGCCAAAAACCAGGCCATTTTTCAGGCTGTTTTCTGGGCCTTTGTGGGTAGCCATTTTGGGCACCATGCGGGGTTACATTCAGAGTATAAGATGCATCCAAATTTTCAGCCTCTTATAGGAAGGAAAACGTGCGTCTTATACTCCAAAAAATACAGTATATATAGTTTGAAAGTTTGCCCTCTGTTTGCCCCACCCATTCAATTTCTAAAAAGTTCTAATTTGGGGAACCTCATTAGTATGATCTTAACACACCAAAAGGTAAAATTTGGAAGTCAACAGCACCACAGAACCCAGAGAATCTTTCTGAAGTTGCCAGACGTTTACTAACAGGGGCAGACGAGTTAGGAAGGGAAGGGGGAGGGTCGGTTGGCCGTGCATCATTGAGTGGGGGGCTCAAGAGGGGCCCTCAGCAACCGTGTTTCATCCGTGTATTCTACAGGTCCGTCTCCCGTTTCGCCAAGTAGAGTCGTCCGCATAATGGCTTCCGTGACGGCGTAAGGATCGCAGTTTGCGGACGGCCGTCGGTCTTCAAAGTAGCCGCAGCCGTCTTGCCCGACTTGACGAGGGATCCGGATGCTGGCGCCCCGGTTGGCCACTCCGGCCGAGAACTCTGTGATGCTGGAAGTCTCGTGCTGGCCGGTTAGCCTTCGGGTGTTGTCCTGGCCTCCTCGGGGATCGTACATCCGGATGTGGTACTGGTGCCGTTTGCTCAGTTTTTCGATGGCTGCTTCGATCGCCCTAGGAAGGACAAGAAAGTATAACTGAAGGGAAAAATAGAGGAAGGGAAACGTGTAGGAAAATCAAACCGATCTAATTGGTAAAACCTAAAAATCAAAATTTCACATTTTCCTCCCCCACCTCAAGCACAGAGCCCAGAAGCGGCTTCCAAGTAAAAACAAAAATAAGGGTTCCCCCCCCCCCACTTTAATCAAAGCATCTTTAGTCATCTTTGCTAATTCCATCAACTTCTGCAGCTATTCATCCATTATGGGAATCAAAGTGTCCTTCCATTTTTGTGCATAAAATAATCTTGCGATATATCGAAGTTCCAAATTCCCCCCCCTCCCCCATGCAGTGGTGGGTTGCTCCCAGTTCGGGCGAAACGGTAGTGGCGGCAGTGAGAAGCTCCGCCTACCCACCTAGTCGTCATCACAAATGCTCTGCGCATGCACAGAAGTGCCGCACGCTACCGATAGCGAACTGGTAGCACCGGGATTTGGAACCAACTACTGCCCCCATGTCTTTTTCCATTAAACCCAAAAGAAAAGTTTCCGGTTTTAGCTTTGTATTTCACTTTTGAGAGTCTTCGGTATTAGGATGGGAATCCTACTCTGCCTTTTATTTTAAATCAGATGAATAGAATAGAATAGAATAGAATAGAATAGAATAGAATAGAATAGAATAGAATAGAATAGAATAGAATAGAATAGAATAGAATAGAGTTGGAAGGAACCTTGGAGGTCTTCTAGTCCAACCCCCTGCCCAGGCAGGAAACTCTACACCACTTCAAACAATGGTTATTCAATTTCTTCTTAAAAATTTCCAGTGTTGGAACATTCACAACTTCTGGAGGCAAGTTAGATTAATTGCTCTAACTGTCAGGAAATTTCTCCTTAGTTCTAGGTTGCTTCTCTCCTTGATGAGTTTCCACCCATTGCTTCTTGTCCTGCCCTCAGGTGCTTTGGAGAGTAGCTTGACTGCCTCTTCTTTGGGGCAGCCTGTGAGATATTGGAAGGCTGCTATCATGTCTCCCCTAGTCCTTCTTTTCATTAAACTAGACATTCCCAGTTCCTGCAACCGCTCTTCATATGTTTTAGCCTCCAGTCCCCTAATCCTCTTGGTTCCTCTTCTCTGCCCTCTTTTCTAGAGTCTCCATATCTTTTTTACATCGTGGCGACCAAAACTGAATGCAATATTCCAAGTGTGGCCTTACCAAGGCCTTATAAAGTGGTCTTAACACTTCCTGTGATTTTGATTCTATCCCTCTGTTGATGCAGCCCAGAACTGTGTTGGCTTTTTTGGCAGCTGTTACACACGGCTGGCTCTTATCTAAATGGTTGTCCATTAGGACTCCAAGATCCCTCTCACAGTTACTACTATTGAGCAAGGTACCACCTATACGATACCTGTGCATTTGGTTTTTCTTCCCTAAATGTAGAACCGTGCTTTTTTCACTGTTGAATTTCGTTTTGTTAGATAGCGCCCAATGTTCAAGTCTGTCAAGATCCTTCTGTATCTCGAGCCTATCTTCCAGAGTGTTGGCTATTCCTGCCAGCTTGGTGTCATCTGCAAATTTGATGAGTTCTCCATCTATCCTTCCTTTGAAAAGAAACCACCTTGGTCGTTCGCGAACTGGGCCATTCTGGGCTTTAATTCCGCTTCTAAGTTCAACTACTTACTTGATTCCCCCTTTCTGCCTTGTTTCTGTGGTGCTGACGTTCGTATGGCATCCAGCTCCATTCCAGTTGCCGGTCATCGGCTTAGGATCCAGGCTGGCCACGACACCGAAATCTTCACAAACCCGATGTAAAATGTATCTCGCCATCCACAGGTGGTCGCCCATTTCAATGCCTATACACGGCCCCACTTGAAATTCCCACTACAGGGATGCAAGGAGAAAATTGGTATTAAAAAATGGTTTCCGTGGTGTATCTCTTAAGTAACCTTTCAACCCAAAAAATCAGACCTGGGGGAAGCGACTAGCTGCAGGAAACCCACCCACAGTTAGCAGTTATCATACTAGATGCTCTCTTCAATTAAAAAGGTAAAGATTCCCCTCGCACATATGTGCTAGTCATTCCCGACTCTAGGGGGCAGTGCTCCTCTCCGTTTCAAAGCCGAAGAGCCAGCGCTGTCTGAAGAGTCATGCTGGTCATGTGGCCGGCATGACTTAATGCCAAAGGCGCACAGAACGCTGTTCCCTTCCCACCAAAGAGGATCCCTGTTTTTCTACTTGCATTTTTTTTAACGTGCTTTCGAACTGCTAGGTTGGCAGAAGCTGGGACAAGTCAAGGGAGCTCACCCCATTAGGAGGCACTAGGGATTCGAACCGCTGAACTGCCAACCTTTCCATCGACAAGCTCAGCATCTTAGCCACCGCGTCCCCTTCAATTAGGTACAGTTAATTATCAACAGAAGAGAAGATTTGTAGCTCAGGGTTTAACTGTGGGGTCTTTGCTGATCTCTGAGCTTGGTTTTTTTCCTTGAAGACATTTCATCACCCAACGAGGTAATATCATCAGTGCTAGTGTGTGTGATTTGCTCCCCATTTATATACAGTAACTTTGAGCTTGGTGGTTTTCTTGACCCAACTAGGTAACATTATCAATGTGCTATGTTGCAGCAAAGGATATGCCAAAGGGAATGAATGGGCAGGGCGAGAGACAACAAAGCAGGCCCTCCCCTCAAATCTTTTCAGGGAACATTATCGTCAAATACCTGAGATGGCATGACTTCAGCGTTGGTGCCACCGATCTCCACGCCGGCGTACAGGCAAGCTTTGTAGTGTGCTTCCACAATATCACGTCCGTACACTTTGTTTGCACCAACCCCGCAGTAATAGGGTCCTGGGAGAAAAAGCAGGATTGCATTTGTTAATAAACATTCAACACACATGGGGTCTTGCATGCTACATGTGAACTCTCTCTCTCTCCTGTTTATCTGCACAGAGATTTCCATTTTGGAATAGAATAGAATAACAGAGTTGAAAGGGACCTTGGAGGTCTTCTAGTCTAACCCCCTGCCCAGGCAGGAAATCCTACACCACTTCAGACAAATGGTTATCCAATGTCTTCTTAAAAACTTCCAGTGTTGGAGCATTCACAACTTCTGGAGGCAAGGAGTTCCACTGATTAATTGTTCTAACTGTCAGGAAATTTCTCCTTAGTTCTAAGTTGCTTCTCTCCTTGATGAGTTTCCACCCATTGCTCCTTGTTCTACCCTCGGGTGCTTTGGAGAATAGTTTTTAAATTTTAAATATCAACAGTTAGCGGTGTCTGCGTCTTTTCACAGCCCGGGTTGATTCTGCAATGCTGGGGAGCTGGGTTATTTCAGGGTTTTGACTTCTTTTGCTGAACTGGGTTGTACATGGTGACTAAGCAGCAAGCGAAAATGTATTTCTGGCTTTCCAAATTGACTACAAAGCATCGGCTCCTACCTCAGGCTTTACAATGGCATGAGTTACTCAAGAAGGAAGGGAGGGAGAGGGAGAGGGAGAGAGAGGGAATGAGAGGGAAGGGTAGGGTTAGGGTAGAGGAGAGTAGAACACAATAGAGAAGAGAGGGAGGGAAGAAGGAATGAAAGATTCAGAGGGAGGAAAGAAGGCAAAGGAAAAAAAAGAGAAGGGAGGAACGGAGGAAGGAAGGATTCATAGGGAGGGAGGAAGAAGGAAGAAAAGATCCAGAGGGAAGGAGGGAGGGAGGAAAGAAGGAAGGAAAGGAAGGAAAGAGAGAAAGAAAGGAAAGAAGAACAAAAGAAGAATGAAAGATGGAAAGTTGGAAAGTTGGAAAGTTGGAAAGAAAGAAAGAAAGAAAGAAAGAAAGAAAGAAAGAAAGGGAAAGAAAGGAGGGAGGGAGGGTGGGTGGGAGGAAGAAAAAGAAAGAAGAAAGAAAGAAAGAAAGAAAGAAAGAAAGAAAGAAAGAAAGAAAGAAAGAAAGAAAAGAAAAGAAGGAATGAATTACAATTTGTTTAATTCCAAATTTTTTCTTTCTTCCTAGGTAAGGAATCCCTTGATTTAAACCTATTTCTATCATTCCCCCACCAGCCCCCAACCTAGGTTCATTCTTCCCCCAGTGTGTTGTCAACTCAAACCTGCACTGACTTCTTGTTTTCCCATTGCTAGCAATTTAAAGAAAACAAACAAGCCAGAACTGAAATACGCATAGGAGGGGGGGGGGGGGGGAAGAAAAAAATAAGAATAGGAAGAAAAGATTGCACAACCAAACCAGTTCTTCCATGCCGCATTTTGTGCAATGCTGGGGACAAGCAATGTCCTTGGGGGATTTCCCCATGAGAATTTTTCCATTACTGTCTGGACTTTGGGCAGGGAGAGGGAGGGGGGAGAGGGAGGAAGAGAAAGAGAGAGAGAGAGAGAGAGAGAGAGAGAGAGAGAGAGAGAGAGAGAGAGAGAGAGAGAGGGAAGTCACGATTAAGAGGAATTAAGAGGAAAGAAAGAAAAGACAGACAGACAGACAGATAGACAGACAGACAGGAAGGACGAAAAAAGAAAAAGAGAGGGAGGGAGGGAGGGAGGAAGAAAGAAAAAAGAAAGGACCTTGTGGGCCCGGAAATCCGTTTTCGGGCCAGCCGTATGGACGTCCATCCACGCCCAGCAAGGTGTATTCCTGTTCCATGCCAAACCAAGGTTGACAGTCCTTCACAAATTCCATGACTTGCTTACAGGTGTGCCGATTATTGGTCTCTGCAGGAAGGGAGGAAACGGGAATGGGAGAATTTGAACCCAGGACCATCTGGAGAGCGTCTCTCTCTCTCTCTCTCTCTCTCTCTCTCTCTCTCTCTCTCTCTTTTTTTATAAAATTTTTTTATTAGTTTTAAAAGTAAAACAATGGACATTGCTCAACGTCTCTGGTTTCTAACATTTGTGTCAAATTCAAGTTAATAAATAATATCTTCCTTAAGCTAAATACAAATTTACAGATCTCCTATTTCATTATAGTTTTTGATTTTGATTTGATTTTATTGAATTTATATACCGCCCTACTCCCGAAGGACTCAGGACAGCCATAAAATAAAACATATAAATACAAAATTTAAAATAGACTAAAACAAAATTAAATAATTTGGCTGAAAAATTTAAAATCCCAATAATTTAAAACAAACTAAAATTCCCATTTAAAAGGGGGAAAAGACTTAGGTCAGGCCGGAAAAGACTTAGTTCGAGTATATACTATTTTACTTCCTAAACAGCTATACATATATTTACCGTGTTTCCCTGAAAATAAGACCCTGTCTTATATATTTTTTGAACCCCAAAATAAGCACTTGACCTTATTTTTGGGGAGGTCTTATTATTTTGGGGCGCATGGAGCAAGACGGGGCTCCTCTTGCCGTCTTACCATTCTTACCTGAAAAATCAGGCCATTTTCCGAGCACCACCAAGCTCAGAGAGCACCAAGGACCCCATCCTTCCTCCTCTTCCCTGCAAACCCTTCCTCCTTCTAGCATGGATGATGTTCCCTAGTTGGGGAATGAAACGTTTGCAGGAAAACCGCCGGGCTCAGAGAATACCAAGGATTGCACATTTCAACCCTGAGTTACAAATAATCTTCTTTATTGCTCTCTGAGTTTGGTGGTTTTCCAGTAGATGTTTAATTACCCAACTAGGTAGCATCATCAGTGCTAGAAGAGTGTGGGGCAGTGGTGGGATTCAGCCAGTTAGGGAGAACCGGTTGTTAACTTTCTGAGCAGTTTGGCAAACTGGTTGTTGAAAGAAATCATTAGGGCAGAGAACCGGTTGTTAAATGACTTGAATCCCATTCAAGGAAGGAAGGAGGAAGAGGAGGAGAACGGTGGGGTCCTTGGTGCTCTCTGAGATTGGCGGCTTTCCTGCAGACGTCTTATTACCCAACTAGGGAACATCATCAGTGTTAGATTTCGTTCGATCGATTTAAGCAAAGCAGATAATGCCAGCGGCCTGGGTGTTCTCCCTTTTGGAGAGAAAAAGGGATTTTAAAAAAAGGAACGTTGAAGAGAAAATACTCACCCGCCGGTTTCCGGTTGTACTTCAGAACCTCGCACATGACCAGCTTGTTAGGGTCCAAGCTAAAAGGATCCCGGAACATCTTCACGGGAATGAGGAACATGTCGCTGTTGGATCCTTCAGATTGTCCTGTGCTGGAGCCATCGAAGTTCCATTCTGATAGCTCTGCAGGAGAGTTGAAGAATAACAGAATCAGAGAGTTGGGAGGGACCTATTCCATTCCAGACAAACGGTGGCCCAATCTCTTCTTTAAAAACCTCCAGCGATGGAGCAGCCACAACTTCAATCAGAATAGAGCTGGAAGGGACCTCGGAGGCCTTCTAGACTGACCCCCTTCTCAAGCATGCCATTTCAGATAAGTGACTGGCCAGACTCTTCTCAAAAACTTCCGGTGTTGGAGCATTCACAACTTTTGGAGGCCAGTTGTCCCACTGATTAATTGTTCTAACTGTCAGGAAATTTCTCCTTCGTTCTAGGTTGCTTCTTTTCTTTTCTTTTCTTTTTTCTTTTTAATTTGATTTATATGCCGCCCTTCTCCGGAGACTCAGGGCGGCTTACAATGCATGAAGCAATAGCCTTCATACTTTTGTATATTTTTATACAAAGTCAGCTTATTGCCCCCACAAACTGGGTCCTCAATTGACCTACCTTAGAAAGGATGGAAGGCTGAGTCAACCTCGAGCCTGGGGAGATTCGAACTTACAGTAATTGCAGGCAGCTGAATATTAATCACAGGCTATTAGTCTGCTGCGCCACCAGGCTCTTTTCTTGATAAATGAACAGAATAACAGCGAAGGAAGGGCCCTTAGAGGTCTTGTAGTCCAACCTGCACCTCAGCCAGGAAACCCTACACCATTCTAGACAAATGATTGTTCAATCTCTTCTTAAAATCCTCCAGCATTGAAGCACTCACATCTTCTGGAGGCAATGATTAATTATTCTAACTGTAGACAAAGGAAGCTTTACTCATGAATGGACTTTGTAAGAAGCGTGCCTACATTTTAACCCAAAAGCATCCCGAGGTGGTTTATCAACATTATCAGTTCAAATCCCACGGGGCACAGCGTTCTCACCTGAGAAGGAGATTTTCCCTGATTTTTGTTATAAAATAGGTTAACCAATATGGGGCTCTAGCATAGACGCCCACCTTATTCCATCTGATCCATCACCCAAATGATTACCTTTTGCCCGAAGGTAATCCTCAACTTATAACCATTCGTTTAGCGACCGTTCAAAGTTAAAACGGCAGAGGAAAAAGCGACTTATGGCCAATCCTCACACTTACGACAGTCGCAACTTCCCCGTGGTGACTTGGGCACTTGGCAATTAAGTCCTCAACTTACAACGGTTTGTCTAGGGACTGTTCGAAGTTGTAACGGCACAGGAAAAAGGGGCTTGCGACCATTTCTTGCCCTTATGGCCGTTTCTCACACTTACGACCATTGTAGCTTCCCCTTGGTCCTGCAATCAGAACTCAGACACTTGGCAACTGCTTCATACTTATGACACTTGCAGTGTCCCGGGGTGTCACGTGATCTGCTTTTGTGACCTGAGTCGCTTAACTGGGTGACTAACTTCACAACTGCAGTAATTCACTTAATGACTGTGGCGAGAAAGGTCATAAAATGAGGCGAAACTTGCTGAAGAATTGTCTCGCTTAGCAACATAAATTTGGGGGTCAATTGTGGTCGTAGGTTTGAATGGTGCGGTGCGTATGGCGTAGGGTATAGGTGGTGCAGGGGCCTACAGGTGGAGCTCTCGCTCACAATCAGGAGGCTGTGAGTTCGATCCTAGGAAGCGGCAGATTATTTCTCTCTCTGGGCACAATGAGAATGCATCTACTGAAAAAAAAACAAAAAACTCCGTACTGGCAACAGGAAGGGCATCGGGCCATTAAAAAAATTCTGCTAGCTCCATTCGGTTGCCCAGACTCCACCTTGCAAGGGATTATGGGGTCATTAAAAGAAGATATATAATTGCGATCGTAAATTGAGGACAGCCTGCGTTTGCCTGAAACAACTTACAAAAATGGGTTTTGAGTGCTCGGGAAAGTTCCCGCCCCTCGGAGAACTCGAGATGTGCAATGGTGGATGAAGAGAGTGGTAGACCGCGTTTAACCTCACCTTCAACGCAACTTGGTTCATGGGCTAAGGTTTTGGTTTTAGAGCGAAGGCCTTCCCCGCTCCCATCTATCCAAATGTACGTGGCCAAGGC
The DNA here is from genome assembly GCA_030761175.1 of Masticophis lateralis. Lineage (NCBI taxonomy): Eukaryota > Metazoa > Chordata > Lepidosauria > Squamata > Colubridae > Masticophis > Masticophis lateralis. Next base: position 8,748,136 of record JAUDYJ010000015.1, read on the forward strand.
CTTCTTCCCTTGGGGTAGCTTCATGTATTGGTCTCTGACCCCTTTGTTAAGCTTGGAACTCTGCGATACAGACATGGTGGCAACCTGGAGGAGAAAAGATAGACACGTCCCTTCAAAGTCAGGTTCGCGGTAATGAGGAGGTCAGAGTTCCGAGTAATTTTTCAAACAGCGTTGTTCTCTAATTTTTGCCCATACTAACAATAATGCATTTCTGATACCGTGTTTCCCCGAAAATATATATATTTTTGAACCCCGAAATAAGCGCTTGGCCTTATTTTCAGGGAGGTGTTATTATTTTGGGGTGCATGGAGCAAGATGGGGCTCCTCTGGCCGTCTTACCTGATTTCCAGCTCTGCGTTTAAATATTTTCAGGGAGGGCTTATTTTAACTCATGCGCTTAAAAGCCCGATTGACCTTATTATCCGGGAATGTCTTATTTTCGGGGAAACAGGGCTATAGTTTTTTTTTTTTTAAATTAGATTTATATGCCACCCTTCTCCGGAGACTCAGGGCGGCTTACAATGCGTTAAGCAACAGCCTTCATACTTTTGTAAGTTTTATACAAAGTCAGCTTATTGCCCCCACAAACTGGGTCCTCAGTTTACCTACCTTAGAAAGGATGGAAGGCTGAGTCAACCTGGAGCCTGGTGAGATTCGAACTTATAGTAATTGCAGACAGCTGGATATTAATAACAGGCTTTAGTCTGCTTATTAGCCTGTTGAGCTATCCAGGCTCTTTGGAAGAGTACCCTTGGGAGTATCTATGTATTTTATTTTTCCCATCCCATAGGAAAGCATGCCACCCCAGTTGCAAGTCATGTCCCTCTGAAATTAATAATCATCTACATCTCAGATATATTCATTCTTTCAGCCATGTGATGCCTGGTAATTTAACTCCCAATCTGGCAACCCAAAACCTCCTCTGTTTTTTTAAGAATCTTGTAGCAATTTCAAACTTATTCTTGCTTTTTTCAGGGTTCCAAGTAACACACTCCTAAGCAAACCAAACTCTGAGGCAGGCAATTTCTTTCCTCGAAATTGGTCGACGAGCTCAGCGTCTTAGCCACAGAGCCACCGCCCACCTTATATGTCCCTTATGGTCCCTTGCACCAGTACTGACCAATTGAATCGAGAGAATTTGTAGCTGGATCCAGAACAGAGTTCTTCAAGTAATGTAAGTCACTTGGAGTGACAGCGGTTATATAAATTTGTTTAATAAATAATAAAGAAATGGCCCAGTTCCTGTTGTGGCAGCCTTCCATGGTTCTAATTTAAGTTTATCTAAATCCCTTATCACATTTACAACAAACAGCTCTGGATATCAGACGGATCATTTGCATTGCTAAAGAAAATACTCTGCTATCAAGGTCTCTTAAGGAAGAGTATTAACTTCAAGTATTACTCCAAACAAAGGCGTGGGTGGGTGGGGAGGGACAGAGGACCAAAATCCTGGCTTTAGAAGGGTTCCCCCCTTCTCCACCCTACTAAATTTGATTAAATTAATCTAAGAAGAGATTAGGCAGAAAAGATGTGCCTGAAGGTTTCCGGAAGTAGCCTTTTGATACTGTCCTTGGGGAAAGAAATGGGGAAGAAAAAATGCATATCAGTGGCTGTGTATCTGTGTTGTGTGTGAGAGAGAGAGGAGGGAGGGAGGGAGGGAGGGAGGGAGGGAGGGAGAGAGAGAGAGAGGAAGGAAGGAAGGAAGGAAGGAAGGAAGAAAGGAAGGAAGGAAGGAAGGAAAAAAGGAGAGAGCCAGAGAGAGAAAGCGAAAAGGGGGAAGAGAGAGAGAAAAGGTGATATAGGGGAGACAGAGAGGCAGAAAGATGGAAGGGATGGAAGGAAGGAAAGAAAGGAAGGAAGGAAGAAAGGAAGGAAGGAAGGAAGGAAGGAGAGAGCCAGAGAGAGAAAGAGGGGAAGAGAGAGAGGGAGAAAGGAAGGAAGGAAGGAAGGAAGGAAGGAAGGAAGGAAGGAAGGAAGGAAGGAAGGAAGGAAGAAAAAAGGAGATAGTCAGAGAGAGAAAGGGGGGGAGAGAGAAAAATATAGGAGAGACAGAGAGGCAGAAAGATGGAAGGAAGGAAGGAAGGAAGGAAGGAAGGAAGGAAGGAAGGAAGGAGAGAGCCAGAGAGAGAAAGAGGGGGAGAGAAAGAGGGAGAAAGAAAGGAAGGAAGGAAGGAAGGAAGGAAGGAAGGAAGGAAGGAAAGAAAAGGAAGGAAGGAGGGAGGGAGAGAGCCAGAGAGAGAAAGAGGGGAAGAGAGAGAAGGAGAAAGAAAGAAAGAAAGAAAGAAAGAAAGAAAGAAAGAAAGAAAGAAGAGAGCCAGAGAGAGAAAGAGGGGAAGAGAAAGAGGGAGAAAGAAAGAAAGGAAGGAAGGAAAGAAGAAAGAAAGAAAGAAAGAAAGGAGAGAGAAAGACAGACAGAAGAGAGAGAGAAAGAGGGGAACAGAGAGAAGGCGAGAAAGAGAAAAGGAGATATAGGGAGACAGAGAGGCAGAAAGATGGAAGGAAGGAAGGAAAGAGAAGAAGAGAAAAAAGACACACAGAGAGAGAGATACATACACACACAAAGAGAGAGAAGGAGAAATTTGTCAACTTTGCATCAGAATGGAAATTTCATTCTGGGTGGAGTACAGTAGTTTAATCTCCAAAGCCTCCAGTTGTTCAAAGCCGAACAATGTTTGAAAAGGAAATCCCACCCAAATAAAATCATGATTGATTGGTTAAGCATGTTGTACAAACCCAGGTGTTTAAACAGGGCAGATACGCATCAAGTACAGCTAACCAGGCCAACATTTACTGCTTTGGATTCCAGGCGATGCGGTTTGTGATTCAGCCGAGCACCAGGAAATGCTCGGCAATCACCAAACGACACCAGGAAGTGGAAAAACAAACGGTGTTATCTGAAGTTGAAACCGAAGAAGAGAGCTGTAAAGTTGAAGGCAATGGGCTGTGCTAAGGAAAGTCAGAATCAATAGAAATAAAGCCAGGGGCAAATCAACAAGCTTGGAGCTCCTACAGAATGAAGCATCAAGTTGGCAATGGTGCAAAAAATACCCTTTTTTTAAAAAAAAGGAGAGGAATGAGGAGAGAAAGAAGAAAGATAACAACTGTTTGGCATATGTAAAAATCTATCTGAATATTCACCTCTATCACTCCCTGGAGGGAATAAGATACAGATTAAGATACATCTGTGTTAGTCATTCCTGACTCTAGGGGGCAGAGCTCCTCTCTGTTTCAAAGCCGAAGAGCCAGCGCTGTCCGAAGATGTCTCCATGGTCATGTGGCCGGCATGACTCAACACCAAAGGTGGTCCCTATTTTTCTACTTGCATTTTTTACGTGCTTTCGAACTGCTAGGTTGGCAGAAGCTGGGACAAGTCCCGGCAGCTCTAGGGATGAGGCACTAGGGATTCGAACTGCTGAACTGCCGACCTTTCGATTGACAAGCTCAGCGTCTTAGCCACCGCATCCATTTCAGATACAGGTTAGGAACGGTATTAATAAAGGAATATATTTGTAGCTTGGGGTTGAAATGAGGGGTGGCTCTCTTGAGCTTGGTTGTTTTCTTACAGACGTTTCATTACCTAACCAGGTAACATCATCAGTGCTAATGCCAGGAACAATACTGTTCAATTTAGCAGATTAAATAGCGTGTTAAAATAGGCTTTTGTTGCAAGTGAAACATAGTCCCTTAGCTCCGTTTTCTTACTTTTCTGCAAAGCAGGCTTGTAACCTATTCGCTCAAGCATGGGAACTGGGGCTACGAATCCTTTTGCAAGCTAGGCTTATCCACAAAACAGCCAATGTTGGTTTGTTGAGCCGCCTTCCAGGTGCATCTCGAGAGAAGTGGTGGCAACAGATCCCTTCCCACCAACCTATTTGTGTCTAAGGTGTTCCCGGTCACTAAAGGCCAGGGCATATCATAAATGAAGTTTTCCTGTAAATGGCCTAAGTTAATCTCCTAACAAATCAAGCCAACAGGCCTTTTGAGGATTCAAAATTGTAAAGTTGTTGGGTTTTAAACTCTTCTTCTTTTGGTTAAGTGGGGTTCTGCTCTGGTCCTTCAGCAGATTCCCTACAGAGTTTAGAACAAGGCAGTTAGATTATTTATAGGAAGATGTTTAATGGAATAAGAACTACCCTGTTCCCCCCAAAATAAGACCTCCCCTGATAGTAAGCCCAATTGGGCTTTTGAGCACATGGCAATAAGGCCAAGTGCTTATTTCAGGGTATAAAAAAATATAAGACAGGGTCTTATTTTCGGGGAAACACAGTAGAAGTTGCAATTTATGTATTTATTTTTTGTTTTGGAGCAGGGAGGCATTTGTTGAGGTTTTAGGATGACAAGATTCGGAGGGGGGAGGCAGCTGCTCTTAAGAGACTGTGAAGGTTGACACCATAGGAAGGGTGCTAGTTTTGGGGGGGGGGAAATTTCCATTGCAATCTTTTAGCGCCCAGCTCAGAGTTGCATCATCCAACCTGCTGCTTGAGTTCCCTGTTTATGCTAGCAGTTGAGAGAGAGGGAGGGAGAAAGAAAGAGGCAGAGGGGGGGGGGGAAGAGGAAGGAGGGGAAGAGAGAGAGGGGGACTTATAGTAACAATAACAGAGTTGGAAGGGATCTAGTCCAATCTCCTGCTCACACAGGAGACCTGTACTAGGGATTCGAACCACTGAACTGCTGACTTTTCTGATTAACAAGCTCAGTGCCTTAGCCACAGAGGGAAAGAGAAAGGGAGAGAGGGAGGGATAGAGAAAGAGAGGCAGAGGGAGATAGAGGGAGGGAGAAAGAGAGAGAAAGGGGGGAGGGAGAGAGAGGGGGGAAGGAGGAATGGATGGAAAGAGAGGGGGAGAAAGGGGAGAGAAAGAGAGGGGGAAGAGGGAGGGAGAGAAAGAGAGGGAGAGAGAGAAAGAGAGAGAGAGAGGGAGAGAGAAAAGACCTTGAGAGACAGAACTGAACAGATCAAAGGAGATTTTACTATTAAGTTCCTGGGAAGCAGGAAGGCCAAGAGCATCCCATAGGATCGCTCCTTACTGGTTTTAAGTTCTGTTCCTTTGCAGACCCTTGGAAAAACCAGACTTATTCAAGCCGAAATGTTGCTCCCTTCCTCCCTCTCTGCTCCGGTGGGCCCGGGTCTCCCTTGGAAGAGCTGGCCACGGAACAGAGGTGGCCCGAGGGGCTCTTAGGATCGAGTTGGCTAAGGCTGGACAGCAGACAAGTTCCGGGCATCCGGAGCCACGTGGAGCAGCCACGCGTATTTGCGCAAGGCTCAGGCTGGGTAGAGACCCCCGCCAAGCAGAAACCTGGGCAGGAGGGGACCCCAACCCAACCCACCCCAACTTATCCCTTCCCTGTTCTTCTTAAGATGACAATCGGCTGGTTTTTTAAGCGGGGGGGGGGGGGGCGGAGAGACACTGCCCTCCCGATGGGACGCAACCTCAAATTTGGAGAGGTGGGCTCCGCCAGGAGGAAAAGGACACTAAGGAAGCGCGCGATCCTTTCTCCAAGGGCTTCATTGCGCGGAGTTTTCCCTCCAGCGCTTTGCTAAGTTTTGGGGATGGTTGGGGGATTGGAGAGTGGCGCGCACCCGCCCGGGGCTCCTTTCCGCCCCAGGATCGAGCGCCAAGATCCGCGCGTCCCGGCGCGATGCGCTTACCTGTTTGGCCTGGGGAACCTTGGCTGTTCCTGCGGTGCGATCTCGGGGCACAGCTCCGGAGCAGCGGCCGGCTCCCAGCACCGGCTGCCTCTCTTATAGGACGGACTGGCTTCCCGCCTACCCAGAGCACTCGGAGGAGGAGGAAGAGGAGGAGAAAGAGGAGGGTGGACCAAGACAGGCGGAGCCGTGGGTTGGGTTAGACGAGACGCGAAGTGGGGAATCCCTGCTCAGAATCCCCTCGGGCGACCTCAGCTTAGAGAGTCTTTGAGGAAGGGAAAGGCGCTCTTGACATGCCCAGAGGAACTCTTACGACGCATTGAGGCCGGCGTTGAAAAACGAAAGCGACAGAGTCCTGGAGACAACGGAGCCGGACTGCGTTTCCCTTGGACTCCCTTCCTTTACAAGGGGAAGTCAACTTCCTAGTCCTCAAGACCAGGTTCAACAGGGAAACTGAGGCCACCCAAGGCGGATTAGAGACTTTGGTTCTGGAGGAAAGCAAACGCCCCCCCCCATTTTCTGCCAGGAACCCATTTCCAGATCTTGCTATCTGTGTATGAAAAAGTGCATTGGCTGTGCCGACTGGGGGTGATGGGAGATGCCATCTCACCCACCTTGGCTGTGGCCAAGAACACCTTGGGTGCTGATAAGGCACCCGCGACAGCCAAGATCTCAGGTGTGGGTGTGGGTTTGTGACTGAACCTTTTGGCTGACAGCTACAGCCATAGCTGGCTGTTGCTATGGCGACAGATTTGAGGACAGCCGAGTGGCTCAGCCAGTTTGTTTGATTAACCAAATGGCACCAGGCACGGTGAATCCATCTTGCCAATTTCAAGATTAGACTCTGGCAATGCAGTTGAGGGGCTGTTGCCACTAAGGGGGCACCTGGAAATGATGTTTTATCCAAACTGAACTGGTGCAGTTGCAACCAGAAACTGCAAGAAAACCACCAAGGTCAGAGAGCACCTAGGACCTAACACTCTTCCTCTTCCTCCTGTTCCTGTTCCTCTTCTTCCTCCATCCCACAAACTCCACTTCCTTCTAGCCCTGATGGCGTAACCTAGTTGGGTCATGAAATGTTTGCAAGAAAACAATCAAGGTGGAGAGGACCAAGAATCCCACAGTCCTCCTCCACTACCAGCACCACCTCCTCCTCTCCACAAATCCCATTCCCTTCTAGCATTGATGACATTCCCTAGTTGGGTCACGAAACAAGCAAACCACAATCTTCCTCCTTCTCCCCCTCCTTCTGCTTCTCCTTCTCTTCCACTCTGCAGACACCATCCCTTCTACAACTGATGATATTCCCTAGTTGGGTCATGAAACGTCTCTGAAATAACCAAGAGAGCACTAAGGACCTCACAGTTCCACTTTCAGCTACAAATATTCTCTTCCGTCAGTAATTATTATTATTATTATTATTTTAATTTGATTTATATGCCGCCCTTCTCCGAAGACTCAGGGCGGCTTACAATGCGTTAAGCAATAGCCTTCATACTTTTGTATATTTATACAAAGTCAGCTTATTGCCCCCACAAACTGGGTCCTCAATTTACCTACCTTAGAAAGGATGGAAGGCTGAGTCAACCTTGAGCCTGGTGAGATTCGAACTTACAGAAATTGCAGACAGCTGGTGTTTAATTACAATGCTTTAGTCTGCTGAGCTATCCAGGCTCCTGAATTATCCCTTACCCACAAAGTTCAGTCAAGTACCTCAACTCAACTGGCACTTAAAATACTTTTTAAGGCATCTTCCTTTCACGTCCCCCTTCAATCACCCCATCCTTCCCCGCCCAACCTCACCCGCGAACCGACTCACGTTTGTTCACAATGTCCGAAATCTGAAAAGAAAAGAAAAAAAGTTCCTTGCCAACAAAGGGGCAGTTGTTCAGACAACCAGGGTTTTCTAATCAGCTTCCCTCATGGTGGGTTGGGTAGTGTTAGGATGGGTGTCCGGTCAACTTGTGGCTCAGAGGAAGAGCAGAGAGCAAGGAAAAAAGGAGACCGATGATGACGTCATAAATGCATAGATTCCGAAGGAATTGTTAAAGGAAACAATGGCCGGATGGAGTAGGTGGCTTGCCTTCACTTGAAGCAAAAGCTTCATCAGTTGTCTTTTGAGTCCATCTGAACAATCGATGTCCCGAAAAGATGATCTGAGTCCTGTTTGAGCCTCTTTGATCAAACCGTTCAACAGTGAGAACAATTAAATCAGCGGAAGGACTTCCCTCCAGAGGTTTTGAGAGCTCCATCAGTGGAGGTTTTAAAGAGGAGATTTGTCTGCCATGGTATAGGGCAGTGTTCGCAAACCTTTTTGGCACCAAGTGCCAAAATGGGAGTGCGTGCATGGGACGAGGGGTGGACACCGAAAACCGGAAGAGGAGTTCCGGGTTTCTGGCGTGCACAGGCATGCCGGTCATCTGGTTTTCCGGTTTCTGGCAGGCAGCTGGCCAGAATGCGCAAGGAACCCAGAAGAATAACGGGTGACAGCCGGCGTGCCTGGAGAGATAGCTCTGCATGCCACTTCTGGCCCACATGCCATAGGTTTGCCATCATTGGTATAGGGCCATGTTGGTGAACCTATGGAATGTTTGCCAGAAATGGCAAGCAGAACCATCCCTTGTGCGGCCTCGCTGGCTCCTATGTTCCTGTGCACAAACTTCGTGCGCGCAGGAGCGCTGAAACTCGGAAAAGCAGCGTTCCATCGTGCATGCACAAGCTGCCACCTGAACTTCCGGGTTTACATCGCGCGCATGCATGACGGCCAGCTGTTCGTCGGGCGCGCGTCTGCACCAGAAACTGGAAGTTCGGGTGCCGGCTCATGCATGTGCAATGGAACGCTGCTTTTCCAGGTTTTGGCGTTCCCGCGCGCGCAAAGGCCAGCGAAGCTGCGAGGTCCAGGCGGGATGGTTTTGCGTGCCATTTCCGGCACGCAGGTTGGCACGTGGTGATGTAAAAGGTTAGCTATCACTGGTATAGGGTCTCCAGATTGAGCAGAGGGTTGGACGAGAAGATCTCCAAGGTCCCTTCCAAATCTGTTATTCTGCATCCATCCGTATCGATCTTAGGTCCATCCATGGGACTGATAATAAAGTGGATTGATTGCTTGCTTTGCAAGCATGGACCAAGCCTTGGCGGCTTCCCAGCCATGGTTTAAAGTTAATCCAGACATAGGAATGTTTCATTTGTTTCTGCAAGCCAGTTAGCTTGAGTTCACACAACAGCCACGCAGGCACAGTGGCAGAATGCAGTAAGGTAAAGGTAAAGACTCCCCTCACACATATGTGCTAGTCGTTCCCGACTCTAGGGGGCGGTGCTCATCTCCGTTTAAAAGCTGAAGAGCCAGCGCTGTCCGAAGATGTCTCCGTGGTCATGTGGCCAGCATGACTGAACACCAAAGGTGCACGCAGCACTGTTTCCTTCCCACCAAAGATGATCCCTATTTTTCTACTTGCGTTTTTTTTTTTACGTGCTTTCGAACTGCTAGGTTGGCAGAAGCTGGGACATGGAACGGGAGCTCACCCCGTTACGTGGCGCTAGGGATTTGAACCGCTGAACTGCCGACCTTTCGATCGACAAGCTCAGCATCTTAGCCACTGAGCCACCGCGTCCCTTAGAATGCAGTATTGCAGGCTAATTCTGTCCACTGCCAGCAGTTCGATCCTTACCGGCTCAAGGTTGACTCAGCCGTTCCATCCTTCCGAGGTCGGTAAAATGAGGTCCCAGATATGCTGACTCTGTAACCCGCTTAGAGAGTGGCTGTAAAACACTGTGAATATGTAAGTCTAAGTGCTATGCTCTCCTTCAAGCAGGACAATGTAAACCTGAGCAGTCCTATTAACCTAGGTTAGCTTTCTCTGTGGCCTTAGCTGCTGGGCTCGGTTCATGTGGCCTCCAACATATTGCGCGCCTCTAACCAAGTCCAGTAATTGGATGTGTGGTGTGAATGCCTTCACTGCGTTTTTGTGGTTACGTGTGTGTTTCCTCCACTCCCTCTGAGTTGCCAGGGTAAGTTATCTGTGTATCAAGAACACGGAGTTCAGAAAATTATTGAACAATACTGAAAGGACAAATCTATTCTCGATTTGCAGCCGTGGACAGCTGATAAAACTCATTCGTTGATAACATTTCCACTGACCTTTCTGACTGCCGGACTCCTGAAAAGGACTTTCTAAAATATTCTCAACGTCCTTGAATTTTTGAGCTGTTTTTGAATCGAATCCTGACTCCTCCTCCCCTTTCTCACACCAATCTGCACCTTTTCTATTGATTTGGATTTCTGGATTTCTTTGCTATCCAAATTCTTACTGTATCTTCTAAGAATTTTACTTAGCAAAATGATGAAATTCCCCGTCAAGAGGAGAATGTAATTAAGAAACGATTGGAATGCGAAGAAATGGATAGATTAACGCTCGCTATTAAGGATAAAGACGAAACTGAATATTTTTTGATATGGGATGTATTTTATCAATGGATAGACAATGGTGGCTCAGCGGTTTGAATCCCTAGTGCCACGTAATGGGGTGAGTTCCTGTGACTTGTCCCAGCTTCTGCCAACCTAGCAGTTTGAAAGCAGGTAAAAAATGCAAGTAGAAAAATAGGGACCATCTTTGGTGGGAAGGTAACAGCGTTCCATGTGCCTTTGGCGTTGAGTCATGCCGGCCACATGACCACAGAGACGTCTCCGGACAGCGCTGGCTCTTCGGCTTTGAAACGGAGATGAGCACCGCCCCCTAGAGTCGGGAACGACTAGCACAGATGTGCGAGGGGAACCTTTACCTTTATCTTAGACAATAGAAGCAGAAGTTAGAAAGGTGGAGACATAACAAGAGGAAATGTTAATGTGGAGAGTTATTAAAGAAGATGATGTTAAGTATTATTGTTATATATTATCAATATTATGGCGATGAATACTACAACAAATATGTGGATTATGACTGTTTAAAAATAACTGTACCCAGATCACACACAGTTTGATGGAAGTGGAATGTTGTATAAATAAATAAAATAAATAAAACATGAAAAAAAGAAGCCTTTTTTCCCCTCCCTCAGGCAGAGATCTTCTGAAGGGTAAGAAGGAGAAATGTGGTTCCTCCTTCACCCTGTACCCTCGGGGACAGGTACGACAAATATTGAAAGCCTGGGTTGGAGGGGTCACAACCAAGGATACACCAAGGAACAGCGGAGCCCGAAGCAAAGTAAACACCATTCTCCGATATTGGCAAAAGTTCAGTCAGATTACATCTCCCGAGAGCGGTGATGTTTTTGCAACAGGCTCAAATATAGGCATGACCTCTGAGGAGAAAAGGTGTCAGGAGTAGGCGAGGGGTATCCAAAGAGCTGCTGTTAACAACAGGATAACAGAGCTGAAAGGGACCTTGGAGGTCTTCTAGTCCAACCCCCTGCCCAAACAGGAGACCCTATACCAGTGATGGCGAACCTTTCTGCCGTCGTGTGCCAAAAGCGGGCAGAGCGTGGCAGGGCGTGGCGGGGGAAAGGATACTACAAAACCTCCATTTTCACCCCACTCCTGGGGGAAGGATATTGCAAAATCCCCACTCCCTCCCCACTCCTGGGGGGAAGGATATTGCAAAATCCCCACTCCCTCCCCACTCCTGGGGGGAAGGATATTGCAAAATCTGGATTCCCATCCCACTCTGGGACCAGCCAGAGGTGGAATTTGCCGGTTCTCCGAACTGCTCAAAACTTCCGCTACCCGTTGTCCAGAGCCTGTCAGAACCAGCTGGATTTCACCCCTGGTGTGGAGGTTCCGGAGGCAGCATGTACCTCCCAGGTGGCCCTTTCTCTGCCTCTGACGCAGAGCCCTCGTCCGAGCCTTCCTCAGACTCCAGGACCGGCCCATGTTCCTCCCCAGCCTCCTCACTCTCCGATTCTGTTGCAAGCTCCACAAGCTGCTGCGGACCACAACAGGTTCTTCACGAACAGAAGGTAGGTGCCTTCAGGCTAAGAAAGACCCTTGACCCAGGAAGGCCAAGATCAAGACAAACCCACAGACTGGTTTTAGCATCTCTGAAATGTAGCCTCAGGTGTTTTGCAACCTGATGCTGAAAACCGAACCAAGCATTTCAGTTGGAATGACTGTCCTTGCCTTAAGCTCAGCTCTCGGGATGGGTTTGAATTAGCAGAAGATGTTGCTTTAAGTCAAAACTTTAAGCCAGCTCTGTTCAGTCTTTTTCATCATGGCTGGTTGGTTATGATTTCAGGGCGGGGAGATTTGCAACCCCACCTGAGTGGAACATAGCCTCAAGGCACAACCAACCCTCTTTGTCGAAAAAATTACAGCTTTTTTTCCCCCTGGAAAGGCGAAATGAGTCTTACTTTTCCTTAGCTAATCCTCCTTATCTAAGTCAAGGGTAGTTCAGCAGCATCTGGCTGGCCACAGAAATCCAGAGTTTCTTTCTTTTTTTTTCCCCCTTCCCCGTTTTTCAAATTTGTATCAGCTGATCGAGATGTAAAATGCAAAGGAAAATGAAAATAATGGGAAACCAGCAGAAGCGGGAGAAAAAAAAAAGGAAGGGAAGAGAAAACGTAAGGGAAAAAAGAAAAAAAAAGAGTTGACTTGGAACTCTTTTTAGCATAGTAGAAAATAACAGCCTCGGTTTTTTTTACTTTTACGGACATAGTTAAATACTAGCCATTTTGATAACAACAAATCTACCTCATCAGCAAAAACAACATCCAAGTTTCTTTTTGTTTTCATCCCAAGCACAAAGTGCAGAAGTGATTTCCAAATTAAAAAGCATCATGAAATGTATTCCCTTCTGTGAACAAAGCAATCGACTTAACCGTCTCTGCTTTTTCTTCCTTGCTGTGGATATAATATATACAGGTAGTCCTCGACTTATGACCACAAATGAGCCCAAGATTTATGTTGCTAAGTGAAACATTTGTAAAGTGCCCTGTTTTGTGACTTTTCTTGCCATCGTTGTTAAGTGAACCATAGCAGCTGTTAACAACGTGAATCTGGATTTCCTATTGATTTTGCTCCTCAGAAGGTCGCTGCGACCGTCATCAATATGAATCAGTTGTCAAGCTGTCCAAATTTTGATCACGTGATTATGGGGATGTAAGTGTGAAAAACCATGGTGGCTCCATTTTTTTCAGTGCCATTGTAACTTCAACACCAGGGGTGAACTTCAGCAGGTTCTGGAGAAGTGGTAGGGGAAATTTTGAGTAATTCGGAGAACTGGCAAATATCACCTCTGGCTGGTCCCAGAGTGGGGAGGGAATGGAGGTTTTGCAATATCCTTCCCCCAGAAGTGGGGAGGGAATGTGAATTTTGCAGTATCCTTCGCCTGGAGTCGGGTGGGAACGGAGATTTTACAGTCTCCTTCCCGTGGAGTGGGGTGGGAATGGAGATTTTACAGTATCCTTCTCCTGGAGTGGGGAGGGAATGGAGATTTTACAGTATCCTTCTCGTGGAGTGGGGTGGGAATGGAGATTTTACAGTATTTATTTATTTATTTATTTATTTATTTATTTATTTGTTTGTTTGTTTGTTTGTTTAGATTTGTATACCGCCCTTCTCCTTGCGGACTCAGGGCGGTGAACAGCCAAATAAAATAGTACACAAAAGTTAAACAATTTCTTTAAAAAAGCATATAACTTTGGCTAAAAATTAAAACCATTAACCATTAAATATTTAAAATACCCAACCCTATAATACAGATCTTAAAAATTCAGCGGGGTCAGGCTAGACCAGCAAGCTGAAAGAGATGAGTTTTCAGGGCCCGACGAAAAGTCCGGAGGTCAGCAATTGTTCTCAGTTTTGGAGGAAGATCGTTCCAGAGGGTAGGGGCTGCCACAGAGAAGGCCCTCCCCCTGGGGGTCGCCAGCCGGCATTGTCTGGCTGACGGCACCCTGAGGAGACCCTCTCTGTGGGAACGCACCGGCCGGTGGGAGGCTATTGGCGGCAGAAGGCAGTCCCGTAAGTACCCTGGTCCTAAGCCATGGAGCGCTTTAAAGGTGGTCACCAACACCTTGAAACGCACCCGGAAGTCCACAGGTAGCCAATGCAGCTCGCGCAGGAGAGGTGTCACATGGGAGCGTCCCGTCGCTCCCATAATCCCCCGCGCGGCCGCATTCTGCACTAGTTGGAGCCTCCGGGTGCATATTGTTCTGGAGTGGGGAGGAAATGGAGATTTTACAGTCTCCTTCCTGTGGAGTGGGATGGGAATGGAGATTTTGCAGTACCCTTCCCGTGGAGTGGGGAGGGAATGGAGATTTTGCAGCATCCTTTTCCTGGAGTGGGGAGGGAATGGAGATTTTACAGTATCCTTCTCGTGGAGTGAGAATGGAGATTTTGCAGTCTCCTTCCCGTGGAGTGAGAATGGAGATTTTGCAGTACCCTTCCCGTGGAGTGTGGAGGAATGGAGATTTTGCAGCATCCTTCTGGAGTGGGGAGGGAATGGAGATTTTATAGTATCCTTCTCGTGGAGTGGGGTGGGAATGGAGATTTTACAGTATTGTTCTGGAGTGGGGAGGAAATGGAGATTTTACAGTCTCCTTCCCGTGGAGTGTGGAGGGAATGGAGATTTTGCAATACCCTTTCCCTGCCGTGCCCACCAAGCCACGCCCATCAAGCCACGCCCACAGAACTGGTAGTAAATAAATTTGGATTTCACCACTGCTTCGAACGGTCGCTAAACAAAGTCTTATACGTCGAGGACCACCTGTCCTTCTTGGAAGACTGATGTTTTCTAACCAAATGGCCTCAAGTTCACTCAACAAACTTGCTGACATTAAAAGGAAGCTCACGTGGACCAAGTCCCTCAGCTGACAGACGTCCGTGAGGAACTGATCTAACTGACTGGTTAGATCATCTCTTGAGATGATAGGAAAAGAGATTTTGAGTCAAACTCAGTTGAGCTCATCAACTACTAGGCTGACTAATGAATTAATCTGACTTATATGCCACCCGGTGCCTGGTGGCTCAGTTGGCTAGCAACTCTATGTTGTTTTCTTCCATCAGTCCATGAGTCAGCAGAAGGGATGATTCCGTTGCTTAAGTAAGACTTGGGAGTTTTTGCTAAACCGTGTTTTCCTCCACTTGCTTCGTTGGCTGAAACAACACTGTGGCCAAATGAGGACAACGCATCGAGCCTTCAGCCATGGCCTGTGGTGGTTTGAGCTTGTGCAACTTTCTGGGCCCCGATGCTTCATTCTTCGATGAAATCATTTTCACAAATAGAACACCTGAGCTTGAAAACTCTCAGGCAAGGGCATCCAGATCTCTCTCTCTATCTATCTATCTCTCTATCTCTATCTATCTATTTCTATCTATCTCTATCTATCTATCTCTATCTATCTATCTTTCTATCTCTATCTATCTATATATCTATCTCTTCCTATCTATCTATCTATATCTATCTTTCTATCTCTCTATCTCTATCTCTCTATCTCTATCTTTATCTATCTATCTCTATATCTCTATAACTATCTCTATAACTATCTCTCTATATCTATCTTTCTATCTATTTATATCTATCTATCTATCTATCTATCTATCTATCTATCTATCTATCTATCTATCTATCTATCTATCTATCTATCTATCTATCTATTCCTTAGTCTCCCAATGGGCAGCAGAGGGTTTGCTGGCTGCCAAAAAAAAAAGCCTAGATTTTCAGTGTGATTTCACTGAACTAGGGCTGCAGAAAAATCTTGGTTTACATAGGAAGAACCTGATTTTAAAACATATGTTAAATGAGATCCATCCCCCTAGTATTGGACACAACTAAACAGGGGAAATCTTCTTCCTTTATGTTCTTAACTACACCTCCTTTTATACTGTAAAACCAATCTGTGGCATCCGAGATCTTAAAATAAAATCATTTTTTCAAAACTTCAGCCAAGAAACTGTGGCCTGCCTGGGTAAGCCAGGACAAGGTTGACATTTCTGAAAAAGGAGTTTTACTTTTTATCCCTTTGTGATCCTGACGTGCAGCGTAAACATGGTCGAAAACTCATTTCGCCGAAGGAAGCTTGCAGCTAGACATTCTTCCGGCTAAACGTCCATCGGGTTTCAAGCGACTTGGCTCCTTCAGGGATTCTGCCTGGAGATTTGCTTAATCTTTTTGATACCATGTTTACACCTCCTGTCCTGCCCCCACGGCTTTCTTGCCCTTTGGGTTTTCCCTAATCCAGTCAAACTTTATCTCCGAGCTGGAAGGAAGTCCATGGAATAGCAAAAGTTATTTGGGGAAGGGGGGTTTGTGGGTTGGGGAATAGAAATAATCTTTTGCAGATAACCAGATGCTGCCCTTCAAGGTTTTGTTTTGTTTTCTACACTTCAGATTGTCTCTCACGTAAGGGTATATTGGTGTCTTCGGGAATGCCAAAGTTGCAAAATTAAATTCTCTGCTCTCTTAAACCCTTCCCCCATAATTTTGCCTTTATTGTTTGCAGAGAGCACCAAACCTCTGGGAGAAGATGGAGCGAAACCTCTAGCCGACGGAGGTTCTAGCTTCTTCACCAAATCTGGATGGAAGCGAAGCAAACGCTTCCTCTCAACAAAAAATGCTTCTAGACATCAAACTTCCTGGGGTTTCCATCAGGGTTCGCAGCTCATCAGCTTACTTTCTGGAAGGGTTCCTGTATTTAGAATGAGTGAAAAAAAAATCTATTTATCAGGGTGGAGGAGATCCAAAATCCATGCCTGCCTGCCTGCCTGTCTCCCTCCACCTACCTACCTACCTACCCACCTGCCCATCCCTCCCTCCATCTACCTACCTACCTATTTATCTTTCCATCTTCTCTCTCTCCCTCTCATTTATATCTACCTACCTACCTCTATCTATCTATCTATCTATCTATCTATCTATCTATCTATCTATCTATCTATCTTTTTATCTTTCTATCTTTCCATCTTCTCTCCCTCTCATCTACCTACCTACCTACCTACCTGTATCTATCTACTATCCCTCCATCTGTTCTATATCTTTATCTCTGTCTCCATCCATCCATCCATCCATCCATCCATCCATCCATCCATCCATCCTCTACCTGTATCTCTCTCTATATATACCTTTATCTATCTGTATCTATTTATCTGATCCATCCATCTATCCAACCAACCTCTCTATACAGCAATGACATCCTCCTCATTGGACATTCTAGAAGGAAACTTGTCTTAGTCTATCGTGGCAAAAGACAAATAATTGGGAGGAGTCCGGCACCACCTTTTCTGTCTCCAATTTTATTTTATTTTAAAAATGTACCAGCTTTCTAAGATGCCCTTCACTTCATCATCAGTACATGCTACATCTCAGAAAAGCTGGTGGTGATGTTTTTTTTTTTAAAAAAATTAGAGAGTCAGAAAAGATATTTTGCTCACCGGAAAGCTCTAGAGAACTTCAAAGCTTGCACTTTGTTTCATGTCTCCTTGGCTTAACACAGATATCGCTCCGGTCTTTCATGTTGGACTTTGACTTCAGTGGGGTGTTTTTAGGGTTTGAGATAAGGAGCCAGACAGAGGGATAATGTCACTTTGCTTCCAATAGGAACCCCAAAATGAACTAGAGTGGCTGTTGAAAAAGGCCACAGGCGTTTGTCCCCTGCATGTTGTGATCCTAGAAACATCATTTTTTGAGTCAGCAAAGCTTCCTTATTGCTGTGCAGACCAATCTAGGGCCAGCGAGCAGGGATATTGTCTGAAACAGAGTTTCCTGCTTCATCAGGGGGTTGGACTAGAGGACCTCCAAGGTCCCTTCCAACTCCCTTCTGTTATTCTGAGACCTGAAGGTGTGGTTGCAGCCAGGATCATTTTGCCTTCCCCTTGGGGTCCTCCGGCCGACCAGCCCCTCATTCCACTCTGCATAATTATAGCTCCTTTATTAGATCCTTCAAAAAACCCAGACTGTTTTTTTTTCCCCTCCCCCTGCCTTAACCCTAGAGATCAAGACGAGAAGCTTAGTTCAGGAGAGCCTCAAAAGCAAGGTCAGTGCTCTGCTATTTATCACATTTTTCTTCGGCAAGAACAAACACCCGAGCAACCAGCCCCAAAACATACCTCTGTGGAAAGTTCCAGGCGTCGTTCCCAAAAGGTAACTTGAGAAGCTGAAGAAAAGGAACCTTTGATTGCCCGGCATAACTTCTCTTAATGATGGTCATTATCAGATCGGATTGACTGAACCACCAGTATATGGATACATATACAGTCTATAGTGGTGACTGTGCCTATAGTGGTGACTGTGAGAGGGATTTTGGAGTCCTAGTGGACAGCCATTTAAATAGGAGCCAGCCGTGTGCAGCAGCTGCCAAAAAAGCCAACACAATTATAGGCTACATCAACAGAGGGATAGAATCAAGATCACGTGAAGTGTTAATATCACTTTATAAGGCCTTGGTAAGGCCACACTTGGAATGCTGCATTCAGTTTTGGTCACCACGATGTAAAAAAGATGTGGAGACTCTAGAAAGAGTGCAGAGAAGAGCAACCAAGAAGATGAGGAGACTGGGAGCTAAAACATATGAAGAACAGTTGCAGGAACTGGGAATGTCTAGTTTAAGGAAAAGAAGGACCAGGGGAGACAGGATAACCATTTTCCAATACTTGAGGGGCTGCCACAAAGAAGAGGGAGTCAAGCTATTCTCCAAGGCACCTGAGAGCAGGACAAGAAGCAATGGGTGGAAACTCATCAAGGAGAGAAGCAACTTAGAACTAAGGAGAAATTTCCTGACAGTGAGAACCATTAACCAGTGGAACAACTGGCCTCCAGAAGTTGTAAATGCTCCGTCACTGGAGGTTTTTAAGAAGTGATTGGACAGCCATTTGTCCAGAATGGTAAGATCTCCTACTTGAGCAGGGGGTTGGACTAGAAGACCTCCGAGGTCCCTTCCAACTCTGTTGTTCTGCTATCCTTCCCATAAGGTCTATAAAGGATGGGTATTGTAGTCCAAACCGCTAGATCCTTTGGGTAAACTATTTCACCTTGGGACTAGAAGACCTCCAAGGTTTCTTTCAGTTCTATTCTGATTGATGGTTCTCCCAGCTGTGCCTGGGGCCAGAGAAGTCCTCCCTTCTTAGAATGGCAGGTGTCCGAATTTTGATCACATGACCATGGGAATGTTGCAATGGTCATAAGTATGAAAAATGATCCAAGGTCCCCTTTTTTAGTGCCATTGGTGGTGGTGGTTTTTTGGAATGGTCACTAAACAAACATTTGTAAATCGAGGACTATAATCTAGAGGCCAATGCTTCCTCTTGTCCTGTTTTGGTGACAACTCAACCTGGTGAGTGTTCGCCCAGGCTACCAAAAAGTTTCTCTTCCCCATCTCAATGTTGCTAACTTTCTTTATAATAGGTTTTTATGTACAGTGATTACATATGCACCAAGACAAATTCTTTGGGTGTCCAATCACCACTTGGCCAATAAAAAATTCTATTCTATTGTATTCTATTCTAAAGGTAAAACTTTCCCTTGCACATATGTGCTAGTCGTTCCCGACTCTAGGGGGCGGTGATCATCTCCGTTTCAAAGCCGAAGAGCCAGCACTGTCCGAAGACGTCTCCGTGGTCATGTGGCCGGCATGACTCAACGCCAAAGGCGCATGGAACGCTCTTCCCTTCCCACCAAAGGTGGTCCCTATTTTTTCTACTTGCATTTTTTTTTTACATGCATTTGAACTGCTAGGTTGGCAGAAGCTGGGACAAGGAACGGGAGCTCACCCCGTTTACACGGCGCTAGGGATTCGAACTGCTGAACTGCCGACCTTTCGATCGACAAGCTCAGCGTCTTAGCCACTGAGCCACCGTGTCCCCTTTCTTTATATATACACAAGACACACATCCGGAATTGCTTGTCGCCCCTTGGGCATCACCATGGAAACAGTTACCAATTAACCGTGAAGAGAGACATGATCAGCAAATCCCAGCTTGGGCAGAGAGTGAGAAAAGGATACCCAGGAAATCAGAAAGCAAAGTGGCTGCATTCAGCAAACACAGCCCTGCCCGCAATCCTTTTACGAACATACGCCTCCTGCAAATTTAAAGCCGATGTCATTGCCCGGACAACTGGTTCCTTCTGGGGGCATGAGGGGAGGTGGGGATAAGAACAGGCAGAGGCAAACATAAGATAAATCTGAGGTTTCTAACCTGGAGTAATTTTAAAAGCCAAGATCATAGGAAGAACAGGTGCAGGAATTGGGTATGTCTAGTCTAATGAAAAGAAGGACTGGGGGTGACGTGATAGCAGTCTTCCAATATCTGGGGGGCTGCCACAAAGAAGAGGGGGAGCAAATTATTCTCCAAACCAGCAGAAAGGGAACATCATAAAAGGAAACTTGGTGATGCAGCAAACTAAAGTGCTGTTAAGTAGCACTTAGCTGCCAGCTGCCTGCAATTACTGCGAGTTCAAATCTCACCAGGCTCAAGGTTGACTCAGCCTTCCATCCTTTCGAGGTAGGTAAAATGAGGACCCAGATTGTGGGGGCAATAAGCTGACTTTGTATTAAAAAAAAAGAACACCGCTTAGGAGGGGCCGAAAGCCCTACTAAGCAGGTATATACAAAAGCATGAAGGCTATTGCTTAACGCATTGTAAGCCGCCCTAAGTCTCTGGACAACGGCGGTATATAAATCAAACCAATAAATAAATAAATAAATAAATCATCAATGCTAGAAGGGAACGGGATTTGTGAAGAGGAGGAGGAAGTGTGGATAGGAGCCTGGATAGCTCAGCAGACTAATGCACTGTGCATTGTGATTAACTCCAGCTGTCTGCAATTACTGTAAGTTCGAATCTCACCAGGCTCAAGGTTGACTCAGCCTTCCATCCTTTCTAAGGTAGGTAAATTGAGGACCCAGTTTGTGGGGGCAATAAAGCTGACTTTGCATAAATATACAAAAGTATGAAGGCTATTGCTTAACGCATTGTGAGCCGCCCTGGATCTCCGGAGAAGGGCGGCATATAAATCTAATTAAAAAAAAGAAGTGTGAAAGGGATTGCCGCTCTCGAATTGGCCTTTTAGTCATACCAGATACTGTTTTAAGACCTCTTTCCAGAGCATGATACGATGGTCTTTTGAGACAGAAGGATGCCAATGAAATACAGGGCAGTTGAGAAATTAAGAAATTGCGAAGAAGCACATGTAGGCGGAAGACGAAGGAATAAGATCTCATACCCTCCTCTGCGAGGCCCACCTAAAGTGAGACCTTGTGGTCTTTTTTTCTGTGTGTGTAATCATGTGTAAGCACGAATGCCCGGTGGGTAAGACTGGAAATCCATCGCCTTGTCTTTACTCTAATGTTTCTGAGCTAGGAAATATTTCTCCCTCCAGGCGTTTCTCCGTTCCGTCCTTCCTTGTACTTGTTCTTGCGTCACTGAAACCGAGCAAACAAGTCGTGCCGTATCTCCTCCTCGCCTCCACGCTCTCGCTGACCAAAACTTTGAGGGGGGGGAGGAGATGCCAGCTTTTGTGTGTGTTTGTGTGTGTGTTGTTGCAGCAAGAAATGAAAGTTTTAGGGTTTGATTGTGTTGTTTTGACTTGGAGAGAAGAAAAAAAAAAAGAACAGATTTGGTTTTCTGGAACCAGATAACCTTTCGCCCCCAGTTAAATCCACTTTTTTTTTCTTTCCTTTTCTTCTTTTTAAGGGGTGGGGAAGTGTGCGTTTGTGCTGACGGCATTTCCTCTCCCTTCTCTCTCTTGAAAAAGTCACAACTAAGCATGAGCTTATTTTTTTCCCCTCCTCCCTCATTCTCCCCCCCCCCCCTCCGCTTGCAAAACTGGATGGGCTAATCAACCACGTCAGCAGCAGCCCCTCGGCTGATGTTTTACAACTTTAAAAAGTTAGGCTAACTGGAAAAACAGCGTCAAGCAAAACACACACAGTTACGAAGCACTAAGAGGAAGGCGGGCAAAGTAAAATGTCTTTTGAGCTGTGTTCGAATCCTAGTCGATTCAGAGAAAAGTCTCCAAGTTCTTTCTCTCTCTCATCTTTCTATTTATATCTATCTATCTATCCATCTATCCATCTATCTATCTATCTATCTATCCATCCACCCATCCATCTTATCTATCAATCATCTTCCATCATATGTTTGTCTGTGTCTGTCTCTTTCTATTATCTATCTATCTATCATCTATCTATCTATCTATCTATCTATCTATCTATCTATCTATCTATCTATCTATCTATCTATCTATCTAATCTATCTATCTATCTATCTATCTATCTATCTAATCTATCATCTTCCATCATGTTTGTCTGTCTGTCTATCCATCATCTATCTATCTATCTATCTATCTATCTATCTATCTATCTATCTATCTATGTATCTATCTATCTATGTATCTATCTATCTATCTATCTATCTATCTATCATCTATCTATCTATCTATCTATCTATCTATCTATCTATCTATCTATCTATCATCTATCTATCTATCTATCTCTTCCATCATATGTCTGTCTGTCTATTTATCTATCAATGGATGGAAACTAACCAAGGAGAGAAGCAACTTGGAATTAAGGAGAAACTTCCTAACAGAAAGAGACAGCCGTGGCTCAGCGGCTAAGATGCTGAGCTTGTCGATCGAAAGGCCGGCAATTCAGCGGTTCGAATCCCTAGTGCCGCGTAATGGGTTGAGCTCCCATTACTTGTCCCAGCTTCTGCCAACCTAGCAGTTCGAAAGCACGTAAAAAAAAATGCAAGTAGAAAAATAGGGACCACCTTTGGTGGGAAGGGAACAGCGTTCCGTGTGCCTTTGGCGTTGAGTCATGCCAGCCACATGACCACGGAAGACGTCTTCGGACAGCGCTGGCTCTTCGGCTTTGAAACGGAGATAAGCACTGCCCCCAAGAGTCAGGAACGACTAGCACGCATGTATGGAGGAACCTTTCCCTTTCCTAACAGTGAGGACAATTAACCAGTGGAACGGAAGTTGCCTTCAGAAGTTGTGGGTGCTTCATCACTGGAGGCTTTTACGACGAGACTGGACAGTCACTTGTCTGAAATGGTCTAGGGTCTCCTGCTGGAGCAGGGGGCTAGACTAGGAGACCTCCAAGGTCCCTTCTGGCTCTATTCCGATTCTGAATCTCCTCTGTGGTCTCCATCGCGCCTCTTCTTGACCCAGATAGCTTGATGGGGAGACAGGAAGGAAGGAAGGAAAGGCAGAGTGGGTGGATCGAAACAGAAGTGCCCAGCCCAATGGTTTGTAACCAGGAAGAATGCCAGTTTGATGTTTCAGATAGGATAACCCGGATTGCATTTCTAAGAGACTCAGAACTATTCCTCATGCCAGTTTCGGCTGCTTTGATGGAGCGTCTTAGCCAATCATTTTGACTCAACTCCTCCTCCTCCCTGATCCTCCCGAAATTGAACCCACAATCATCTCCAGGCCAATAAGTCGAAGATGAGCAGAAAAATGAATTAAATGAATTCATTTCATAAATGAATTTCATAAAAATGTATTAAATTTTATTCTGTTCAATATATATATGTTTTTTGAGGCCCCTAACCAATCAGAACACATCTCCACCCAATCAGAACACAGCCAAGCTCCCACCCAATCAGCTTACACCCCCACTAGCAGTTAAAAAGAAGAGACAGCTGCAATCTCACATTGCTCCTGGAAGCATGAAGCTGAGAACACCAGCCTGAAGATGACGAATGAGACTTCGTCGAAACGTCGCCAAGATACTTCCAATTTTACACGGGAGAAGACCCGAATAACCAAAGACCTACATATATATATATATATATATATATATATATATATATATTCATAGATTTTCACGGGTACAGGTATGCAAGTCTTGGTGTATTTGGGTCTTCTCCCTTGTAAGATTGAGAGCACTTTGGCAATGTTTCGGCAGAATCTCATCTGCCATCATGAGACAGATGAGATTCTGCCGAAACGTTGCCAAAGTGCTCTCAATCTTACACGGGAGCAGACCCAAATACACCAAGACTTGCATATATATATTTCTCTTTTTCTTCCTTCCCCTCTCCTAGGGTAAAACTACAGACAATCTTGTCCAATGAAAACAAAGAAGAAAGGGACCAGTGGAACTCATTGCCACCAGATGGGGAAGTAGCTACTAAATGGCTTTGAAAGGGAATCACAGACCAATTATTTTGTCTTCTGCTGAAGAAACGGAAGATCTTTAGGATACAGGAGCTTAAACCAAAAGGCTAAAAAGCAACACAGTCACTGTTATATCAATAAAGGAGAATATCTTGTAGCTCAGGGTTGAAATGAGGGGTCCTTGGTGCTCTCTGAGCTTGGTGGTTTTCTTGTAGACGTTTCATTACCCAACTAGGGAACATCATCAGTGCTAGTGTTACCCAGTTAGGGTAATGAAACATTTGCAAGAAAACAAGCTAGCTTAGAGAACACCAAGGACCCCTCAGTCACTGTTCTTTTTCTCTTTCTTTCGCTCTTGTCTTCTCTCGGTTCTCTTCCCTTTGTGTAGTTTTAGCTAAAAATGAAACTTAACAAAATCTACAAAGAAAAAGACAAAACTATTTTGCTGTGATCCGGTCAGTTTCTCTACATGCAGCAACCAAGCTGATTAGGGGACTGGAGGCTAAAACGTACAATGAACGGTTGCAGGAACTGGGCATGGCTAATCTAGTGAAGAGAAGGACCAGGGGAGACAGGATAGCATCTTCCAACATTTGAGGGGCTGCCCCAGAGAGGAGGAAGGGGGTCAAGCTGTTTTCCAAAGAGCCCGAAGGCCAGACAAGGAATAATGGATGGAAACTGACCAAGGAGAATTCAACCTGGAAATAAGGAGAAATCTTCCGACAGTGAGAACAATCAACCCATGGAACAGAAGTTGCCTTTGGAAGTTGTGGGAGCTTCATCCCTGGAAACTTTCAAGAAGAAATTGGATGGCCATCTGTCAGAAATGGTGTAGTGTCTCCCGCTTGGGTGGGGGGTTGGACTAGATGACCTAAGAGGTCCCTTCCGACTCTGTTATTCTGTTTAAACATTGGATCCACCGAGGACAATGGAATCGCAGTGCCATAAGATCTGACCCAGTTCCTGAATTGGCCCACCCCCACCCCCTGAGAGAATCCTATCCATCTGAATTAAACCTGTCTTGTTCTGCCTTTTCCTTTGTTCTCCATCTTCTTCTACCCAGGGATGAGCAAATGCCAAGCCAGATGGGGTACCACAATGGCAAAATGTTTTGTTTGTTAAGTTTCAGCCTGCTGGGCTGAACAGAAACAAAAGGTAAGGCACCTTTAATCATTACAATATTTTTTTTTAAGTGTTTGGATTTTCTGAATCTCAGCTGACTCCTGGACTGGAGTTTCCATCTCTGCAGCAAAATCCGAGAGAGTTTTCCATCTTTTTTTTTTTTTCCTTGTCTTTTCTGGAGGCTCCTGCACCAAAGCTTGGCCACAAGCTTTGGACATTTCTCAATTATTATTATTTTTTTGTTTTGTTTTGAAGACCTGTGGGTCGGTTTCAAAACACCGAAAACCCCGCCGAAACAACGGACAAAATTAAAAAGCTTGCAACATCCTTGTTGTTTTGCACCGCCCTTAGCTGTCAAAGCTCTTGAGTCATACGGCCGATTTCAGCAGGATTTGAAACCTGCCGGTTGTCAACAGAGACTATGAAGGTCATCAAGCCTCACCCCCTGGTTGGTGCAGGAATCTGGAACAAGGATGATTATTTACTTCTGCTTTAAACACAGCCAGGAAGAAGCAGCTCATCGCCTCCCGAATATTTCCATCCCTGAAATGTTCTTACTATTTAGATAGACAGACAGACAGACAGACAGACAGATAGATAGATCTCTCAAGATTCAGGTGGAACTTTGTCTTCTTGTAACAGGATAATCACAGGTACTCAGCGAGGCAGAGGAACAGGGAGAGCCTATTCCCAGGGCGCATATGCGCAGAGCTGCAAGAAGGGAAGAACAGTTAAAACAAAAGGGACAACTCAGGAGTAAGGCTTGGAGATGACTGGACCCTCCCATAAGACTTAAAAGAGAAGCAAAGGCATGCGGGCCTTTGCAGGAAGCAACCTTGTTCATTCTGTGCAGTTTAAAGCCTGAAGCTCTGTTTGATTCTGGACTCCGTATGGCTTTGCCAATGAGGTCTTCGGCAGCGTGTCAAGGGAGATAAAGGTGGGTGATTATTAGGCTTATCCCGAAGGACTCTTTAAAACTATTGGGGACTCATCTGTGAATGAACAGAATTAACAGCTGTTGCAATAAAAGAGGTTTTTGGGACTTCTCGTGTGTTTTACTGGCTCAGGAAGCCTAGGTCAAGACACCAAGGACCGTTTTTCACACTTAGGACTGTGCCGTATCTCCCTGATCAAAATCGGCCATCAACTCGTATTTATGATGGTCGCAGTGTCCCCCGTAGTCACGCAATCCTCCTTTTGAGACCTTTTGGCAAGCAAAGTGAACGGGGAAGCCAAATTCACTCAACGACCGTGTTACTAACTTAACAACGGCAGGGATTCGCTTAACCGCAGTGGCAAAGAAAGGTCGTAAAATGGGGCCAAGCTCACTTGACAAATGTCTCACTTGGCGATGGAAGTGTTGGGCTCAGTGGCGGTCGTAAGTCGAGGACTACCTGCCTTCTTTTGGGTGGTGAGGATTTGATTCTCTCCACCAAACTATTTCCTGTCGATTCAACCCTCTTCCTTTGATCTCCTCTGAATCTGCTCCAGGGCGCCGATCAAATATTTATGTCATGTATAAAATGGTAAATAAGTTATCCCCTAATTCAGAAGTGGAATCTCACTCACGCCAGAAAAGATGACTTTGGTGTACCATTTGTTGGATATGGTTTCCACAATTCTTTCATCTTTGCTTGGGGGGATCACGCAGCGTGCTTTCATTCACGCTACCCCTTTTAAGTTTTATTGATTCAATTTTCACACCTCCGTTTTTCCTACGAGCCGATTCTTCCTCCAATCTTTATCCATCGGAGTCTACGTGGATCCTTCCTCCTTGCCAAGAGGTTTCCTTGTTATCGAGGTCACGGCAGCCAAGATCTGGATCTGGAATTGTTGAAATGAGCTTCCTGAAAATCGGATTAGACCTCCTACGTAGTATTAATAATAATAATAATTATTATTATTATTAAAGGTTGCCGTTGAGTTGAGCAACCTGTCCCTACTTCCCTCGTGTGCAG
Source organism: Masticophis lateralis (assembly GCA_030761175.1). NCBI lineage: Eukaryota > Metazoa > Chordata > Lepidosauria > Squamata > Colubridae > Masticophis > Masticophis lateralis. The sequence continues at coordinate 8,774,910 of JAUDYJ010000015.1, forward strand.
CTGGGCTTTTCAAACAAAGTGGAAGAGTTGTTTACAGATGGTAGGTGGATTTGAGAGTTAGTAGCTCAACCTGGGCAGTTCAGCAATTTAATGAAGCGACAATGTCCTAAGACATAATTGAAGGTCCCAGGACGTGTTTCCTGGTTGCAGATTTAGCTGAATTGTGACATCAAACAAGAGATATCCATCCGTCCATCCATCTTCCCTCCCTTCTATCCATCCATCCAGCTATCCATTCATTCATCCAACCAACCAGAGGTGGGATGTACTTACCTTCCCTACCGGTTCGCAAAATGTGAGCATGCGCAATTTCCATGCGTGCTCGGCCTTCTGTGCGTGCTCTTGGCTCATGCGTGTGCCTTCCGTGCATGCACATGGCCTCCAAAACGTGGCTAAATAGGACATCATTACATCCAGGCAGGTGGACGGGGCCTACTGCAGTCGGCGCTATCTTTTTGCACGAACCGGACAGAACCGGCTGAATCCCATCACTGCATCTATCTATCTATCTATCTATCTATCTATCTATCTATCTATCTATCTATCATCTATCCATCCATCCATCTACCCACCCACCCACCCACCCACCTATCCATCCACCCACTCACCCATCTGTCCGTCCATCCATCCATCCATCCATCCATCCATCCATCCATCCACCCACCCATCTACCTACCTACCTATCTACCTACCTACCTATTTCTCTATCTATCTATCTATCCATCCACCCACTGACCCACCCACCTACCTACCTATTTATCCATCCATCCATCCATCTATTCATCCAGACAATAGAGGGAGGGGTGGCGGGAGGGAAAGAAGGAAGGAAGGAGGGAGGGAGGAAAGGAAGGAGAAAGAAAGGAGGGAGAGGAAGGAAGGAAGGAAGGAAGGAGGGAGGGAGGGAGGGAGGGAGGGAGGAAAGGAAGGAGAAAGAAAGGAGGGAGGGGAGAGGAAGGAAGGAAGGAAGGAGGAGGGAGGAAAGGAAGGAGAAAGAAAGGAGGGAGGGGAGAGGAAGAAAGGAACGAAGGAAGGAAGGAGGAGGGAGGAAGGAGAAAGGAAGGAGGGAGGGGAGAGGAAGAAAAGAAGGAAGGAAAGAAGGAAGGAAGGAAGGAGGAGGAAGGAAAGGAAGGAGAAAGAAAGGAGGGAGGGGAGAGGAGAGGAAGAAAAGGAGGGAGGGAGGGAGGGAGGGAGGGAGGAAGGAAGTTCATAATCCCAAATGTACACAAATATATTTTCTGATTCTGGAATCATATCTTTGCCCTGCTCCCTCAAATGTTAACTGTCACCGCAAGAAGCCCCAAGTTACCCATTTCTGATCTAGCAAGCCAGTTAAATCTCAAATGGGGTCATGTCTCCTGAAACCTCAACGATGTCTTAATAAATTGTCCGCTCTTTAAAAGGCTGGCCAGGTCAGCAAAGAATAAACACATCATAAGGGGTTGAGGGAATGTTTTGCTCTTATCCAGCTTAGAATATCCGTAACCACGTTGCGTAGAAGGGTACCACAACGTATTTTCTTTGGAGACGATTAGAAAGGAACCCTAATACTGAAATTTCATGGTGGATAACATGGAGCACCACCTGGTGTCCAAATTCATATTAACAGAATAACAGAATTGGAAGGGACCTTGGAGGTCTTCTAGTCTAACCCCCGGCTCAAGCAGGAAACCCTCTAGCATTCCAGGCAGATGGCTGTCCAATCTCTTCTTGAAAACCTCCAGTGATAGAGTAGCCACAACTTCTGGAGGCAAGTCGTTCCACTGATTTATTGTTCTCCCTATTAGGAAATTCCTCCTTGGTTCTAAGTTGCTTCTCTCCTTCATTAGTTTCCACCCATTGCTTCTTGTCCTGCCCTCAGGTGCTTTGGAGAATAGCTTGACTCCCTCTTCTTTGGGGCAGCCCCTGAAATATTGGAAGACTGCTAATCTGTTGTTTTTTTTTTAAAGTTAATTTACTAAAATTTACTAAATTAACTAACGCTCAAGAATTTCAGTTTGGCCTCCATGAATATATGACTCCATGCATACATTTTTAAAAATCTAACAGGATTTGAACAGAAATTTTTTTTTTAGTAAAGGCTCAGATTACCATGACATCAGGGGTGAAATCCAACAGGTTCTGATAGGTTCTGGAGAACCGGTAGCGGAAATTTTGAGTAGTTCGGAGAACCACAAATGCCACCTCTGGCTGGCCCCAGAGTGGGGTGGGAATGGCGATTTTGCAGTATCCTTCCCTCAGGTGTGGGGAGGGAATGGAGATTTTGTGGTATCCTTCCCCCAGGAGTGGGGAGGGAATGGAGATTTTGCAATATCCTTCCCCCAGGAGTGGGGAGGGAGTGGAGATTTTGAAGTAACCTTCCTCCAGGAGTGGGGAGGGAATGGAGATTTTGCAGTATCCTTCCCCTGCCATGCCCACCAAACCACGCCTACCAAGCCACGCCCACAGAACCAGTAGTAAAAAAATTGAATTTCACCACTGCTTGACATCAAATCTCACTGGCAACTATCTTATTATTATTTTTCGGAAGTCAGATAGAAGCTAAATGGAAGAAGCAACAGACGAGCATTGGAGATTCTTACTTGCCTTTCAAAGCATGATTTACTAAGCATAAATTCTCATGCTTTTTTTTTGTCTTTTCACCAAAAGATTTTCTAGCCCTTAGAAACAAATGTTCTCCATAGGGAACCTCAACAACATTTGTTTGATTTCCCCATGACCGGATTGTGGATGAAGAGGTCAAGTCAACAGTTGGCCACCATGAAGATTAAAGATATACTGACTTGGACCTTCTCCACATGACATCTGGAATGATCTCACCATTTGCAACCAGGGTCTGACTAAGCAGAATGAAGCACACAGCAAAGGTGACACGGATGACAGCAATCATCTGCACGAGGTTGGTATTCAAAACTGACTTTTGGCAACGTAAACCTCTTGATAGGAAGTCAAGGAGATGCTAAAAGAAAGGAGGAAAAGATCTCAGGGACGAGTCTGTAGATCAAGGATATGATGGACAGCTCTGATGGGTGAGTCCTCAAAAACACATATAGAATAGAATAGAGTAGAGTAGGGTAGGGTAGGGTAGAGTAGAGTAGAGTAGAGTAGAGTAGAGTAGAGTAGAGTAGAGTAGAGTAAAATAGAGTAGAATAGAGTAGCGTAGCGTAGCGTAGCGTAGCGTAGCGTAGCGTAGCGTAGCGTAGCATAGCATAGCATAGCATAGCATAGCATAGCATAGCATAGAATAGAATAGAATAGAATAGAATAGAATAGAATAGAATAGAATAGAATAGAATTTTTATTGGCCAAGTGTGAATGGACACACAAGGAATTTGTCTTGGTGCATATGCTCTTGGTGTACATTAAAAAAAGATACATTCGACAAGAATCATAAGGTACGTAAATCATAAGGTACATCGGCAACTCGTTGATGGTCGAGGTCTTGAGGGTGGAGAAGAATAGCAGGTTTGGAAAAAAAGTCAGGTTTGAACACCCAGTAGGAGTTTCTTCAAGGAGGACAAAAAGAAAGGAAGTTGAGGAGGATCAAAAGAAGTTGCTACCAGGTGCTGAGCAGAGAAGCTTGGATATGGAGAGGAATTGCTCCAAAGGTTGATGGTTGCCCAAATCAAGGACGATCACCATCACCAGGGTTAACAGAGGAGAGCTGAGATGTTTCTGTCCTAGCAGACTTCTTCATAACTTCTTCCCTAGCACTGTGTTAATTCCCATGCTCTTCATCTTCTCCTTCCACTGGCCAATCCCTGTGTCACCTACATCTTGAGGCCAATCCCTTGTACCTCAACTTCCACTGCCACCTCCCAATGTTTTAATCCTCTGATTGTGACCACAGTTAAATAAATTAAATTAAATAAATAAAAGTGACCACAGCATGATTGACTTTTGCCTCAATATACGCCCTTACAAAAATCACCAAAATAATGGGATACTCAATTACAACTTCAAAAAAGCCAACTATGATCTCATAGACACCGACTTCTCATCTCTTGATTGGCAAATTCTATTCACTGGCTGTAACACTGCCGAAGACCGTTACATTTTCTTGCTCGAAATCAATAGAGTTATTAAACTATGTGTTCCAGTAATCACCACCAAAACCAGGAAAAATAAATTACCCATATCAATAAGAAAGCTCCATTCCAGCGTTCTAGGACCAACACTCTTCATACTATACATAAATGAGCTTTGTGATCATATTATAAGCAACTGCGTTCTCTTCGCTGATGATGTAAAAATATTTAACACCACCGACAATGCTGCTACCCTTCAAAAAGACCTCGACTTTGTGTCGGAATGGTCAAACAATTGGCAACTCCAAATCTCAACCCAACAAATGCTCTGTCTTACACATTGGCAAAAAGAACCAGAACACAAAATACAAGCTGAGTGGACACAACCTTGTAGATGACCCTCACTCTGTCAAGGACCTTGGAGTACTCATATCTAAGTGCCAAAGCCCACTGTAACAACATTGCCAACAAGGCATTAAGAGTTGTAAACTTAATCTTGCGTAGCTTCTTCTTCAGTAATATCACACTACTAACCAGAGCATACAAAACCTTTGCTAGACCAATTCTCGAATACAGCTCATCTGTCTGGAACCCACACTGCATATCAGACGTTAATACAATTGAGCGAGTCCAGAGATATTTCATGAGAAGAGTCCTCCACTCCTCTGCTCGCAACAAAATACCTTATGCCACCAGACTCGAAATTCTGGGCTTAGAAAACTTAGAACTACGCTGCCTTCGGTATGACCTAAGCATAGCTCATAAAACTATCTGCTAAAATGTCCTACCTGTCGATGACTACTTCAGCTTCAACCACAACAATATGCGAGCACACAATAGATACAAACTTAAAGGGAACCGCTCCAAATTCGATTGCAGAAAATATGACTTCAACAACAGAGTGGCCAATGCCTGGAATGCACTACCAGACTCTGTGGTTTCATCCCCAAACCCCCAAAATTTTAACCTTAGACTGGCTATTGTTGACCTCGCCCCATTTCTAAGAGGTCTGTAAGGGGCATGCATAAGCGCACCAGCATGCCTTCCATCCCTGTCCTAATGTTTCCTCTATTTGTATCTATTTTATGTATCCAATCCATGCTTATATATATTACCTAATATGTTCTTGACAAATAAGATAAATAAATAAATTCCTTTGGGGATTTAGTGCTGTCTTGCATCCCTTTCTTTGTCCATCTTGGTGTTCTGACTTAGTCTCCCTTAACAAGCAGGAGGCAGGAATTGGTCCTGACAAAACCTCTTATTTACATGACTGTGAATTACGTTCATTCACAGTCAGCAAGGTTTGTCCAAACAGTTTTTCAAAGGAATATTTCTCCACACACCTTATCTCGCTTGGCAAGCTGCCACGTGAATTGTTTCCAACCGCAGTACAAGGCCAAACTTGGCACAGAGTCTCTCAGAGTCACAGAATGAATGAATTGCTTCATGCAAAGACCCACTCCCTGTTTGCTCCTCTTTTGTTTCCTGTGGGAGGGGCCAATTACCTCCAAGGTGTGGCTTTACTCCTGAGTCGACCCTGCTTTCTGAGTTGTTCTTATCTTCTGGCAGCTCTGTGCATGCGCATACTGGGAACGGGCTCCAGCCGTTCCTCTGCCTCGCTGCTGTCTATCTCCCTCTCTGCCTCCGACTCAGAGCCCTCATCCGAGCTTTTCCCAGCCCCCAGGACTGGCCCAAGTTCCTCCCCGACCTCCTCACTGCTGCCAGCACTGCTGGCCACCAGCAGGCCACAACATTTGGTCTGTTCCACGGTCATCCATTCAAGCAATCTTCTTCTTCATTTTGCCACATGCTTGTGAAGGTATAATGCTTATCCACTGTGAGGATCGGTCCACCGGTTCCTCCGGATGATGCTAAAAGCACCATGTCAACTGTGCTCCGCTATTTACAGACACCTGTTTCATTCAGGGAACTCGGGTGCGCTGTCTGATCTTGGACCTACAATGCTAAGCTGCTTGGAAGATGCTCCGAGTTCAATCACACCTAGACAGAACAGCTGCACAGCCAGGATCAACGGGGAGATCCCCAGTCGGCCATGTTTCTCGACAGCTTCCTTAGCCGAACCCGGTGAATTGAGATCATGAAGTCGGTTTTACGCTTTCCGGATGATTCTGCCCGGCTTCCTCCAGTCCTTGGATCGCTCTCGTGGCACTGGGTAAGCCAACGAGTGAGACACGCTTGAACGGTTTCCTTGGGAAAAGCTGCTGAAAAAGATACCAAATAAAAAGAACGTGGGGATTACAGTAAATAATTTTAGCAAGCATTACAATGAATGGAATGGAATGGAATGGAATGGAATGGAATGGAATGGAATGGAATGGAATGGAATGGAATGGAATGGAATAGAATAGAATAGAATAGAATAGAATAGAATAGAATAGAATAGAATAGAATAGCGGAGTTGGAAGGGACCTTGGAGGTCTTCTAGTCCAACCCCCTGCTTAGGCAGGAAACCCTACACCACTTCAGACAAATGGTTATCCAATCTCTTCTTAAAAACTTCCAGTGTTGGAGCATTTACAATTTCTGGAGGCCAGTTGTTCCACTGATTAATTGTTCTCACTGTCAGAAAAGTTCTCCTTAGTTCTAAGTTGCTTCTCTCCTTGATTAGTTTCCACTCATTGCTTCTTGTGCTGTAGAAGCTAATGCAAACTAAGCAAGGAAAGAGAAATAGGGTACCATGAGGAAGGAGATCTTATTCTATTGTGGGCAATATTATTCTGACTGTCCATTCTTTTTTTTTTCTTTTTTAAAGACCTCCAGTGATGGAGCACCACATCTCCAGGAGACAAACTGTTCCCTTGATTAATCCATTCTCACTGTCAGGAAATTTCTCCTTATGCCTAAATTGGATCTGCTTCTGACTAGTTTCCACCCATTGCTTCTTGTCCTGCCCTCTGGTGCTTTGGAGAATAAATCAATCTCCTCTTTTCTGCGACAGCCCCTCAGGACAATGATCATGTCACCCCCGAATCCTTCTCGACATTAGGCTAGACATACTCAGCTCTCTAAACCTATACCTAGGCTATGGTTTTCCCAGTTGCAATGGATGGCTGTGAAAGTTGGACCATAAGGAAGGCTGAGCGCCAAAGAATTGTGGCCTTTGAACTCTGGTGCTGGAGAAGACGCCTGCGAGTCCCTTGGACTGCAAGGCGATCCAATCGGTCAATCCTAGAGGAGATCAACCCTGACTGCTCTTTAGAAGGCCAGATCCTGAAGAGGAAACTCAAATCCTTCGGCCACCTAATGAGAAGGAAGGACTCCCTGGAGAAGAGCCTAATGCAAGGAAAGATGGAGAGCAAAAGAAGAAGGGGACGGCAGAGAATGAAGTGGCTGGATGGAGTCCCCTGAAGCAGTCAGCCGTGAGTTTAAATGAATTCCAGAGGATGGTAGAGGACAGGAAGGCCTGGAGGAACGTTGTCCATGGGATCGCGATGGATCGGACACGACTTTGCAACTAACAACAACAACAACCCGGTTCCCTTAACCGTTCATCCTACGGTTTAGCCTCCCAACCTTTGTGGCTCTGCTCTGCACACTTTCTAGGAAATTTCTTTGTTGTGAAAAAAAAAAAAGTGGATTTGAACCAAAATTTCAATATTCATTAGCAACTCGCACATGCCTGAACCGATTTCACCGTTCTAGCCTAGAGCTGGCGCAGAGTAAGGTGATAATGTGTGAATGCAGGTGTGTCCGTGTGTGCTTGTCGGTGGTTGTGTGTAACCTGCCGGGGGGGAGCTACAGTGCAGAAACACCTCGCAAAGTAGAATGCGCAAACAACTCGGTAGTAACACCTTGGTGAAGTGGCACAGGGATTGTAAATTGAAACCCTACGAGTCTAGAAACGTTGGTGTTTGAATGCATTTTGACTTAGCTCTGTTCTTTATTTAGAGCCATGAGGACCAGAATCTTACTTTTCCAAAGCATGCAGAAATCGTTGGGAAAACAGAGGCATTTCTTGTATCTAATTCAACCCTCAGTGTTTCCAGATGGGATGGAAAAAACGGAATCTCCAGAGCTTGTACTGATTTTGCTGGACTGGGTAGACATTGGCCTGACTCAAAATAAAGTGCTTTCCAATGCTCCCATCGTTTCCTTCTTCATTCTGTCCTTTCTTCCAAAACATGAGGACTAGAATCTTTGCTCATTTTGAGAGAGCCATAGCTTAATGGAGAAGCACACCCTTTGGGTGCAGAGTCCCGGCTTCTAATGGCAGCATCTCCAAGGACCATCTGGAAAGAGTGTTTGACTCAAAATCAAGTGCCTTCCGCCGCTCCCATCTTTTCCTTCTTAATTCTGCCCTTTCTCCCAAACCTTGAGGACTAGCATCTCTGCTTGTTTTGAGAGAGCAGCAGCAGAGCCGTAGCTCAGTGGGGAAACACACTGTTCGGGTGTAAAAAGTCCAAATGGCAGCATCTCCAAGGAAGATCTGGAAACAGGTTGAACCCAAAGCTGGCACCCTTCTGCCCTCATCAAAAGATGCCAAGCCAAGTTGGCACCACAATGGCACACTCAGCATAGAGCCCCCTTCGGCGCACATAGACCCACAAACCCACTAACACCTTACCTGCCTGACCAAGGAGGACCAGTCTGCTTCTTCGGCTTGGTGGCCTGTTTCTGATACTCCATCCAGCCACTCACCAGCTCATGGATGATCATCAGATACAGGAGAAAGATGAGGACGGCTGGGTCCATCTGTGGCACCTCAGAGCCCGCTTCATCAGGCCTGGGGGTCATGGATGCTGGCAGGCCAGAGAAGGACGATCTCGGCTAGCAATTTCTCCTTTCTGTCCCCAAATTCAGCCCCTGGCGATCAGGCTCCCCGAGGGGATGATGCCGGCCAGTTGTGAAGCCAGTGAGCAAAATCGTGCGGCGGGAGGCCATGGCTTGCTCGGCTCACGTCCGGTTTCTCCTCACCCTCCAAGCTGCCGCAAGCTCCCCGCGGTCTCCATCCTTCACCGGTGGCGTTTTATGCATTGAAGCTTCGCAGGAGATGCACGCCCACGAGACAAAGCAATTTTCTTGGCTCTGCTCTTCCCTCGAGATTCCCTCTGGATGAAGAAAGAAGTGCAGGGAGGGAGAGAGAGAGAGATGGAGAAAGAGAGAGAGAGAGAGAGAAAGAGAGAGAGAGAGAGTGTGTGTGTGTGTGAGAGAGAGACAGAGAATGAATCTGATTCGCTCCCCCTTTTTTGCAAAATGATGGAGCCCCACCCCACCTTCAGGGAAAAAAATAAAAATAATAATTGGAATAATGCATCTAACTTAGATCCATGCTGGGTTGCTACGAAGAGGCTGCCAGAAAGGATGCTTTCAATTTCTCCTCCTTGTTTGACATGTGGATCTGTCTTTTCTGTGCATTTAACGCTGAGCTCTTAAATCGACATGCTCTTGATATACGTTTTTGGCATTAAAGCCTAGGTCCACTGCAGGGAGAGAGAGATGCTATAGCTCAGGTTGAAGACTCGTCTAGCCCTACCTCTCAGCCAGCCCAAAATAAGCTCAAACTGGTTTCCAGTCAAGGGAGGGAACTGGAGTTTAAAACACATGAAGAACGGTTGCTGGAACTGGGTGTGTCTAGTCTGATAAAGAGAAGGACTAGGGGAGACATGATAGCAGTCTTCCAATATCTCGGGGGCTGCCCCAAAGAAGAGGCAGTCAAGCTATTCTCCAAAGCACCTGAGGGTAGGACAAGAAGCAATGGATGGAAACTAAGCAAGGGGAGAAGCAACTTAGAACTAAGGAGAAATTTCCTGACAATCAGAACAATGAATCAGTGGAACAACTGGCCTCCAGAAGTTGTGAATGCTCCAACACTGGGAGTTTTTAAGAAGAGATTGGACAGCCATTTGTCTAAGATGCTATAGGGTTTTCTGTCTGAGCAGGGGGTTGGACTAGAAGACCTCCAAGGTCCCCTCCAGCTCTGCTATTTTGTTCTGTTCCAGTGGCAGTCTTCATGGCAAAGAATGGGATTTTTTTCTTCCCTTTTTAGTTAAAAATCATTTACAATAGGCTCATGTTTGACTCTTCATTTGTTCTCTGGAAACAAAGAACATTTAGAACATAGAAGGAGCCTTGGGGGAGCAGCGGACTAAAGCGCTGTTAAATAGCACTTAGCTGCCAGCTGCCTGCAATTACTGCGAGTTCAAATCTCACCAGGCTCAAGGTTGACTCAGCTTTCCACCCTTCTGAGGTAGGTGAAATGAGGAGCCGGATTGTGGGGACAATAAGCTGACTTTGTATAAAAAAGAACACCGCTTGGGGAGGGGGGGCAAAAGCCCTACTAAGTAGATATATACAAAAGTATGAAGGCTATTGCTTAACGTGTTGTAAGCCGCCCTGAATCTCCAGAGAAGGGCGGCATATAAATCGAACCAATAAATAAATAAATAGAAGCATAGAGCTGAAAGGGACCTCGGAAATCTTCTAGTCCAAACCTCCCAATTTTGTGCTGACGTTTTATTGCCTTACTGTGCTGAATTCAAGGAACGTTAATGGGTTACGAAATAAATCCATTTGCAGGGATTTGCCCAAAACATCGAGTCAGTCAGGGTTTATCTAAACCATCTCCCAAGAATAAAGAAGAATGAAATGATAATTTCAAATAAGAATGAAATAAAATACACAGCCCAAAAGAAATCAATGACAAAACACTTCCATCTTGCCAACTTAGCAAACAATATGGATGTAACCTCATCAGATATCAAGTTGACTTAAAGGGTCTTCCTCTAATAAATTAGGTAAAGGTTCCCCTCGCACATATGTGCTAATTGTTCCTGACTCTAGGGGGCGGTGCTCATCTCCTCTTCAAAGCCGAAGAGCCAGCGCTGTCCGAAGACATCTCCGTGGTCCTGTGGCCGGCATGACTCAACGCCGAAGGTGCACGGAATGCTGTTCCCTTCCCACCAAAGGCGGTCCCTGTTTTTCTACTTGCATTTTTTACGTGCTTTCGAACTGTTAGGTTGGCAGAAGCTGGGACAAGTCATGGAAACTCATCCTGTTACACGGCATTAGGGATTTGAATCGTTGAACTGCCGACCTTTTGATCGACAAGCTCAGCATCTTAGCCACTAAGCCACTGTGTCCCTTAATTAATTAATTAATTGATTAATTAAGGTGCCTTAAAAAAAAACCCACAGTGAACTGGTTTCTTAATTCTCACTTATTTTTTTTTAAAGAAGCACTCTATAAACAAACCCAAGTTGGATCATTTTTCACATGTACCAGAGTCCCTGTCAAAATAAATCCCTGTTTCTCTATATGTTGGCTTCTTACTTGTCTGTTTGGGACTGCCTTTCCTTCTCTCCTCATTAGGATACCTGAGTGGTGCATAGTTAGAAAACCTACATAGATGCAAAAACCAAAGAGAGGACCAGGCAGGATGGTGGAATCCTGTTTCCATAGCAACAGAGGCAGTTGCTGAGATCCAGAGACAGCTTCACCTTATAGCCCATCTTTGGATCTCGAGCACCCAATGCTTTTCCCCATGGCCCTATTTTACCCAAGGTTTTTGCTCTTGTTGTTGTTAAGCGTCTCGTTGTGCCTCGGCTGCGAAACCAACAATAAATCACAAGTAAGTTGCGCATCTGTATCCGACATTTCCCTACTTCGCATCTTCACAAAAAGTCTGTTCCTCTCGTTTATGGAGATTCATCTTAGGGTGTCTGTCTGTTCGTCTTATGATAAGCGTTGGGTGTCTTTTCAAGAAACGATGTGAAAGGATTCGATGATGGGATCTTAAGAGATTTCTTTAAGATCGGGGATAATCATTTCACCTCTATTTTAAATGAATTGATTGGCTTGGGGTTAGAGTGCTGTCAATCCGGCCATTGAGGTTTAGTCAACCTACAATGGTTTGAAAATCCTGGTTTTGCCAAAAGTGGGAAACTATATATGTGTGTGTGTGTGTGTGTGTGTGTGTGTGTGTGTGTGTGTGTGTATTTAAAAAATCCAATTTATACAAAATTTTTAAGTTGGGGAGCAGGAAAGCAGAATAATTCAATTTTAGATAACACCGATCAAAGGGGTGTTATCTAACGAACTCAGGAGCCAACACACAATTTCACAAAGCCTTTTCACCCAATGTATGTAAAATTTAACTCTGGAAAAGCAGCTGCAACAGCACCACGGAAGGCTAGGAGAAATGCTGAAGGGTGGGTGCGATTTCTGACTTATTCAATTTTGGATCAAGATTGAAACTCAATGAACGATGAAAATCAATTCTTCCACTTCATCCTAATCAAGTTTTAAAGGACATGCAAAGGCAGAGCAAGCTACGATACTTCCCCGATTCTGATGAACCATGCAATTTCACTCCACCTAGGATGTCCACAATCAGAACTATACAATCAGATTAGCAAAAATCGGGCTTGGCTTCCGTGTTGGTGACGGAGTAGCGCATTCAGCTACAACTAAGACTTTATTAGAGTGAGGTGAAGGGGCAACCGTGGAAGAACTGTTCATTCAGCCCATCCTGGCTTGGTCTTCTCCAAACCTTCAAAGGTTTGTGAGCCGCGGTGGCGCAGAGTGGTTAAAATGCAATACTGCAGGCTATTTCTGCTGACTGCCGGCTGCCTGCAATTTGGCAGATCAAATCTCACCAGGCTCGACTCAGCCTTCCATCCTTCCAAGGTCGGTAAAACGTCGACCCAGATTGCTGGGGGCAAGAGGCTGACTCTGTAACCTGCTTAGAGAGAGCAGTAAAAGCACTATGAAGTGGTATGTATGTCTGTGTTATTGCTATTGCTCTTCCTTTTCTCCTTCTCCTCCTCCCTTCCTTCCTTCCTTCCTTCCTTCCTTCCTTCCTTCCTTCCTTCCTTCCTTCCATGGTGCCCAGTGGCTAGAATGTAATATTGCAGGCTAACTCTGCTCACTGCCAGGAGTTCAATCCTGACCGGCTCAAGGTTGACTCAGCCTTCTGTTCTTCTGAGGTTGAGGACCCAGTTTGTTGGGGGTAAGAGGCTGACTCCGTAAACAGCTTAGAGAGTACTGTACAGCACTATAAGTGCTACAGCTATTGCTCTTCCTTTTCTCCTCTTCCTTCTTTCTTTCTTCTTTCCTTCACTTACTTTCTTACTCCTTCCTTCCTCTCCACTCCTTCCTTCCTCTCCACCCCTTTCTTCCTTCCTTCCTTTCTTAACTTCTTGCTCCTTCCTTCCTTCCTTGGTGCACAGCGGTTAGAATGTAAAATTGCAGGCTAACTCTGTTCACTGCCAGGAGTTTGATCCTGACCAGCTCAAGGTTGACTCAGGCTTCCATCCTTGGTGAAATGAGGACCTAGTTTGTTGGGAGCAAGAGGCTGACTCCGTAAACAGCTTAGAGAGGGCTGTAAAGCACTGTGAAGCGGTATATAAGTCTAAAGGCTATCACTACTGCAGAAATGATGCGTCCAGGTAATCTGGTGGTAGGAGCAGGAATTGTTCCCCTACACAGTGATTCCCGCTCACCTCCATCAGCAGTTCCTAAGGCTGCTCCGCCTGAGAAGGTCTGCTTCAGGTGAAGTACGATGGCATCAGAAGGGCCATCGAAAATCTTAAAACTCAGTTCGTTCCTTCCTCCCCTTGTGTCAAACAGGCCCATGGGAACCAAGACACGGCAAAGAAGTCCATCCAGGATTGCCCTGATGAAGGACAAGAAACCTACCACCGTGGAGCCCAACTCAGCCCAGATCATTAAGCAGCCTCGACAGAAGAAGAAGAAGCGTAGCAAGAAAAAGAGGAATAAATCCCAGAGGCCCCATCTCACCGTGCACGGCAGGAGCTGTTCCATTCATAGTCTTGACTCCAAAGGGTGAGGCTGAAGTTCACAAGGGAGGCCAGGACCTCAAAGAAGGTCCAACAGATTTTTGGAAAAGCAGCAGAAGATTGTCTCCCCAATACTCTTAAAGCTTGAATAGGGATCCCAAAGATGCTTTTTCAAGAGGCAACTGGGCTTTCTTTGTTTTTCTCTGAAGACATTTCGCTTCTCATCCAAGAAGCTTCTTCAGCTCTGGCCTAGCTAAATGTTTATGGAGATTCTCAGTCATCCAGGTCATGGTTGTCCCAAAGGTGTTTTTTCCAGAAGCAACTTCTTCAGTCTTTCAAGGTTGCACCTTTGGGACAACCATGACCTGAAGGACTGAGAATCTCCATAGATGTTTAGACAGGGAATCTCATGTTGGGTGTGGTCAGCTCCATCCACCCTGAAGGAATTTCTAGGCCCTCAAATAACAGTGTTCTCCTTGTGAGGATTAACTTGAAGCTCATCAGGAGGAAAATAATAATGTGTCCTCTTCAGGAGAGGATCCAAACTTCAAAACCAAAATGCTCAGCCCAGTATTTAGTTACTCAGAAGCTTTCCATCAGCTATTCAGCTTCCATAGTATTAGCCCTTGCATGGCTGCAGAAGACTGTGGTTGAGTCACAAAGGTTTACACACCTGTGTGAACTATTGGCAGAGGTGAGATTTAAGCTGGAAGCCGATTCATAGCTTACATTCCTTCCCTTACGAAGTGGAAATAAAGCCAGGCAGCTGTAGCGCAAAACTGAAGCTCAGCAATTTCACGTGGTATAGCTTGTTAAGACTATGAGTGGTGCTGTGGCCTAGAGGTGGAGCTCTCGCCTCACAATCAGGAGGCTGTGAGTTCGATCCTAGGTAGAGGCAGATATTTCTTTCTCTGAGCACAATGTGAATATATCTGCCGAACAAAACTCTGCATTAGCGACAGGAACGGCATCCGGCCATTCAAACACTCAGCTCCATTCAGTTACCCAGACTCCACTCTGCAAGGGATTATGGGGTCATTAAAAGAAGAGGATAGCTTGTTAAGATATGCCACTCCTGATGTTGCAGGCTTCCTAAACCTCTGGAGATCTTTTGAAGGACATGCTTTGAGAATGCATGGCTTGAGCTGCAGGCCAGGAGGTGGTGATCGACTTTTGGTTTGATTTGATGTGACATTTCTGAAATGTTGTCGTGCTTTTCTCACCCAGCTTGCCATCAGAAGGCCAAGAAAGTCCCACCGAGTTGTGTTGCAGCAATGAGGACACGGGAAACGCATCTTCGGAGACAGACAACTTGGTGAGTGGGGCAAAAACCTGGGCAGCGTGTCGCTGTTTCAGTATCCTTTTAAGCAGAATTCTTGCTCAGTGCGAGGTGGAGCTAGCATTCAATTCCTAGGTAACCGTGGTTATTGAAGAATATTGAAGCAGATGTAGCTCATATAGTACTCCTGAACCACTCCTAAATTTTATTTTATTTTTTTCAAAATGCAGGGAGAGACTCATAATGCCAAGCTGGGAACCGAAAAGAAAAGGACAACGCTCAGGAAAGAGAGAACGGAGCCATCAGAAAAACCTAAAGATGTTAGCAACAGCAGAGAGAACAAAAAGTAATATAATGTCTAGGAAAAGCTAGCCATTTTATTTCCATTGGCTTATTGAAAGAATTAAGTTTCCTAGCCAACCTGTCTCTATTTAAAATGCCCAGCTAGGTGGCAGCACCTACCACATTTTTGAGAAAAAGAAAGAAAGAAAGAAAGAAAAAGAAAGGAAAGGAAAGGAAGGAGGGAGGGAGAGAGGGAAGGGAGAGAAAGAGAGGAGAGAGGAAGGAAAAGAAAGAAGGAAGGAAAGAGGGAAAGGAAGGAAGGAAAAGGGAAGAGGTGAGGAAAGAAAAAAGAAAGAACAAAAGAAAGGGAGGAAAGAAGGAAGGAGGATGGAGAAAAGGGAAGAGGGAAGGAAGGAAAGAAAAGAGAGGAAGGGAAGAAAGAAAAGAACAAAAGGAAGGAAGGAAGGAAGGAAGGAAAGAGGGAAAGGAAAGAAGGAAAGGGGAAAAGGGGAGGAAAGAAAAGAGAAAAGAAAGAACAAAAGAAAGGGAGGAAGGAAGGAAGGAGGGTGGAGAAAAGGGAAGAGGGAAGGAAGGAAAGAAAAGAGAGGAAGGGAAGAAAGAAAAGAACAAAAGGAAGGAAGGAAGGAAGGATAGGTGATAGATGGAGAGAAAATGGAAAGAGGTGAATGGATAGACGTAGACAAATAAAGTGCAGACAGATCATTAAAAAAACCCCATGTTTTACTTGGTATTTATAGGCAATGAAAGTTTAGTCTATGTTGGTGGGGAGGGAAATTAATAAATTATTAGGCCTTTTAAGAAAACTGGTCAGCTGGGGAGAGGTGCTACCAAACTCCTTTTGACTTTTATACCTTATGTAAGCCACCAAAAGTTATCTAGATTGTGGCACAACAGAAATGGGATAGGAAGGCTCCATCGGCCCAGAACCAAGAACGCTGTAAGATGCGAGGAGTGTGCGTTAAATGGAGGGGACAACTGATTCGGAAACCAATCTGCCTTCTGTCTTCCTGAACAGAAAAATAAAATACCCCAATGTTGTGGAGAAGAGGAAGTACCAAACAGTCTCCGAATTTCAGTTTGTATACCCAGGTACGGCGAAGAAAACCGCTGAACCATTTCTTAAGTTTGTCCTGCTTTCTTCCTCTCCGAAAAGAACCGTTCTTGGTAGCCTCCAAATTCGGTTTAACGGAGTTGCCGCCTCATCCCATAATGTTCCTTTATTTCTTCTGTTTGTCCTTTGACGGCTGTAGACCTGTAGACCTTCCACCTTAACGTAGCTAAACCAGGCTGGCTAACGTTAACAAGAACGGTGGGTGAATTCGGGCTGCGGGGAACAAGGAACTCTTTGCATACCGGTTGTGCGTTTTCCCTGCGGAAGGCAGGAAGGGATCAAACCGGCCAAAGAGAGATGTAGGAAAGCCAAACATCGGACCGTGGCCCAATCTTGCAGATTTCTCTTCTCCTTGCTCCTCAGGAAAATCGAATTTTCACTCCCCCCAAGAAAATACAAAGCAGAATTTGCGCTCCATCTACCAGGCGAAGGTAGAACCGAAGCCGCCGAGGTCCACTCAGCTGTCGTGCTGGATGCCTCACCCTCAGTGGGACATACACAAATCCCAAAGGTATCGGCTCCTGCAGTCCCTGGGGAGGGTTGTCTAACCATGGTCCCTTAAGCTTGAGATTGTGAGAAGCCTCTCTGGTGTTTCTCCTCACTGGTCTATCCAGGACCTGCCTCCCTCAAACACCACTGCCGAGATCAAAGTTTCTCAACGGTGGCCGTTTTTAAAGACCTGTGGACTTCAACTTCCAGAATTCTCCAGGCTGGCGAAAGAATCTTGGGAGTTCAAATCCAGTCGGCTTCAAAAATTTTATGGAAGGGGTTCTCTGCCTTGTTGCTGGGTGGGCGTGGCCATAGTGGGAGTGGTCTATTCAGACTCCTACATTACAGGGGGAGGGGGCGTTTTTGCCCTCCCCAGGCCCCAGAGGCTTTTCTTGAGCCTCTGGGAGGGCAAAAAGGGCCTCCCCAGGCTCTGGAGGCCCTCTGGAGGCTGGAAACATGCCAGTTTCAAGCCTTCCCAAACTTCCGGTAGGCCCATTTTTTGCCCTCCCCGCACCCTGCACTTGCCTGCATCCAAAACAGGCCACATGGAGACTCCTGGGAGGGGTAGGCGGGGCCAGTCAGGAGTGGGATTTGGAGGTTCTCCAAACTGCACAGAATCTTAGCTAGAGGTTCTCCCGAACCCCCAGCAGCCCACCCCGGTATGGGTGTCACATGGTAGGCAGGGAAGGTGTGTATGGGTGTCATGTGATAGACAATTCAGACCCGTGAGGTTAGGACATCATCCCACTCTCTTCTACATCTCCAACCTGGAGCCCAAGGTTGACTTTGGACAACGGTTGCCTCCTTCAAGCCCTTTTCTTTCCCAATGGGGCTTGTGAAGGGCAGAATTGCATACATTTAACATAGGGGACCTAAAGGTTCTTTTTTCTATTATTATTTATTTTTTATTAATTTGATTTATATGCCACCCTTCTCTGGAGACTCAGGGCGGCTTACAATGCGTTAAGCAATAGCCTTCATACTTTTGTATATTTTTATAAAAAGTCAGCTTATTGCCCCCACAAACTGGGGGCAATTTACCCACCTTAGAAAGGATGGAAGGCTGAGTTGACCTTGAGCCTGGCTAGGATTGAACTCGCAGAATTACAGGCAGCTGGATGTTAATTGCTGTCTTTTAGTAGGAGGCATTAGCCCCCTACGTTACTCAGGCTCTTTTCAAGAGGTAACTGGGTTTTCTGGGTTTTCTTTGAAGACGTTTCGCTTCTCATCCAAGAAGCTTCTCCAGCTCTCCAAGCTTCTTCTTCTGAGCTGAAGAAGCTTCTTGGGTGAGAAGCGAAACGTCTTCAAAGAAAACCCAGTTTGCCTCTTGAAAAAAAAAAAAACACCCCACGGGGACAACCCATGACCTGGATGACTGAGAACCTCCGTAGATATTTAATGTAGGGGAGTTATTCTTCGATATAAAAATTCCATGCCGAAGTTATGATCCTCCACCATGCAATGCATGATGAGAAGAAGTCTAACTGGCTCACAAAGAAAGGAGAATATTTGTAACTCGGGGTTGAAGGAGGAGGAGAAGGAGAAGGAGAAGGAGAAGAAGGAGAAGGAGAACTGTGGAGTCCTTAGTGTATTCTAGGCTTGGTGGTTTTCTGGTAGATGTTTCTTTTCTCAACTAGGGACATCATCAGTGCTAGAAGGAAGTGGAGGGAGAGAGGGAGGGGAGGAGGAAGAGGAGGAGAACTGTGGGGCCCTTGGTGCTCTCTCTGAGCTTGGTGGTTTTCTTGCAGACGTTTCATTACCCAACTATGGATTGCCATCAGTGCTTGAAGGGAGTGGGGCTTCTTGCATTCCCTTCTGGCACTCATGTTACCTAGTTGGGCGATAAAACATCTGCAAGGAAATCACCAAGCTCAACTTCTGATACGTTCTTCTTTTACACTGGTGACTTCAAAAAACAGGCGACCCAAATCCCGCTTTCGTTTACGACGACTAGCAGCTTTCTTTCTCGCAATTATTCTCCACCCCCACCCCTCTGCCCTTCTTTCGCACCCAGGGGAAATGCCACACCAGATGCCAACTGCCCGGTTGGGAACGACTTCTTGAGAAAGAATCCGACTCAGGCTCTGAGAAGCCTGACCTACAAGATCAACAAACTCGTCCTGGTGAACGAAAACGACCTCGTGTCCCCTCGAAACACCCCTTCCGTCCCGACGGTGAACTCTTACTTCCCTCACCTGCAACATCACCCCGTCTCTGAAAAAACGGGACCCTTAACTGAAGCTTTCCAGAGATCGAAGCGCCGTTCGGCAAAGAGGGAAGACCGGGTTGAACAGCAGCCGCCCGCAGAAGCGTGGAGCAAACTCAGGGGGTTCCCGGCTCCTTTGAGGAATTCTCCCAGGTTGAGGCCTGTGTCGGCCAAGGAACACCACGAGAAAGCTACCGATCAGATGCTTGCCAGGAAAAGAAACCCAAACGTGAAGCTGGCCAGGAAAGGAAGGGGAGACCTCAACAGGCCTGGGGTCGACACGGACGGTATCCCTCAAACCAAGAGCGCCATCATCATCCCAACCGTCAGCCGGTATCTCTCCAGCGAAAACCTAAATGCCAAAGGCGCTCCCCTGGGGTGGAAAACCATGACCCAGTTCCTAGCTGAGAAAAATGTGCCCGAGGGCATTCCGATAAACGGTTCCCAGGGGGAACTGGGATCAAGTTCCTTTTCGGCAGCCTCCGGCACCAGCCCGAAAGACGAAACCTCCAATACGGGTGCTGACGAACCGGATCGAGCTGAGCCAGAGAGAGATGTCAAAGTTGGGGACGCCGGAGACCTCGAACCTGGATCCAATGCAACGGAATGATCCCCCCCCAACTCAAAAAAAGAGGAAGAGTTTATTCCGCAACGCTATTTTTTTTTTAAAGGGGAAAGAATTGGCTCTTTGTCTTCCCTGGTAATGCATGCTAAGCTGCCCAGAGTGCAGGCTGGAAAAAAAGCTACTTTCCCACGGGCAAGCGGAGGGCTCCCGTTGGAAAAAATGCCCTTCCCTATGGAGTTTTAAAACCCGGAGTCCCTCAGCTCTGGAGGTTTGCTAGTTGGAGAAGACTGTAGCAAAGGACGCTGGGTTGCGAAAGAAAAAAAAGGGGGGGGGGGAAGAAACAAGAGGGGGAAGATAAATTGCTGATAATAGCTTCTTTTGCTGGAAACTAAGACTCTGGGGTGGACTTTAGGACTCCAGGGTCTCTTCGGGCTCCGTTTGGGCTTGGTTCGGAGACATTAAAGCTTTCAGCATCCTGAAGCCGACCCAGTTTCTTTCCTTGTCTTTGCAGTTTGGAAAGCCTACTTGGTCCTTATTGCGAACACAATCCGGGAAGAACGGAAGCGTCTGAAGTACGGATGGCGAACCTTTTCGGCACCAAGTCCCGAAAAGGAAGTGCGCGCACGCACGTCTGGGCCGCAACCTGGAAGAGGAGCTATCCAGGGTGCATGCACGTGCCAAAAATGAGCTTCCGGTTTCAGCTACTGAATTTCCGGTTTCAGCCAGCTACTCTTCCGGGTTTCTGGCGCGCCTGTGCAGATCAGCTGGCCGGCGCGCAGGCTGACGCCGGAAAACCGAAGACCAGTTAGAAGATTTTCTAGCTTCCAGCATTGCCGCATGCAAAAAGGCCAGCTGATCGTCGCCCACGCATGCACGGCAGAAACTCGGAACGGGGAGAAGCCGCGCATGCCAGGCGACATGGCTCCACATGCCACTTCGGTCACGCATGCCATAGGTTAGCCATCATGGATCTAAAGAATACAAACGTGTCCCAAAGGTGCTTTTCCGGAGGCAACTGGACTTCTTGGGGTTTTTTTTTTCTTCTGAAAACGTTTCGCTTCTCATCCGAGAAGCTTCTTCAGTTCTGACAAGACCGTGGGGAATGGAAGGATTTATATTCCTTGCAGACAGTGGGACGTTTGCATCCTTTTTTAGAGGGTCATTGAGGCCACTTGGAGGTTTCTCTATCCTTCTTCCTCAGGGTCACCTGAATGGTGCTCCTGGTTCCTATAATCTGCAATTTTTTTCCCCGCTCTGGAAATCCCTCCCTACTCCCACACCACAAGGATGCAAATGTCCAGTTGTCCGCTAGGAATATAAATCCTTCCATTCCCCACCATCCTGTCAGAACTGAAGGAGCTTCTTGGATGAGAAGCACAATGTCTTCAAAAGCAACCCCCCCCCCCCCCCAAGAAAGTCCAGTTGAAAATAAACCACCTTTGGGACAACCATGATTTGGATGACTGAGAATCTCCACAGACAACAAACATGATTTCTTTTTCTTTTTTTAAAAAAAAATTGATTTATATGCCGCCCTTCTCCGGAGACTCAGGGCGGCTTACAAGGCATTAAGCAATAGCCTTCATACTTTTGTATATTTATACAAAGTCAGCTTATTGCCCCCACAAACTGGGTCCTCATTTGAACTATCTTAGAAAGGATGGAAGGCTGAGTCAACCTTGAGCCTGGGGAGATTCGAACTTACAGTAATTGCAGACAGCTGGAGATAATCACAATGCACAATGCATTAGTCTGCTGAGCTATCCAGGCTCTTCTTGGGCCCTGACAGCTTTTGAGGGTTGCACAGCAAGGCTTCTGAGTTGATCCCCAAAACACACAAGGCTGTGCGTGCGAGAAGGAGAAGATGCGATTGATAACAGAGCGACAGAGTTGGAAGGGATCTTGGAAGGTCTAATCCAACCCGCTTGCTCAAGCAAGAGAACCTATAACGTTCACACAAATGGTTGTCCAATCTCTTCTTAAATACCTCCAAGCGATACAGTTATGGGGGAGTAAATCAACCACAGCAAAAAAGGAAGGAAAAAAACAAAACAAAACCAAATGCCAAACCAGAGGCAGAGCTTGGAAAGTTTATTCTTCCTACACTAGGAGGGGGAAAAAAAAAAAAAGGGCACGAACAAATTATTCACAACTTTTATCGTTCCTTTAGTGCGTTTCCTACACACGCAATTTTTTTTTTTACAAAAATAACATCTGGATTTAAACTTGCCCTGGCTCTTCCAAGGCTATTATCCAAACAGCCTAAATCTGGGATCCCCAACCGAGGCAATTTGAAAACTTGTGGGCTTCAACCGGCTGGCTGGCGGGGAGGAATTCTGGCCAGCCAACCGGCTGGCTGGCTGGCCAGGAATTCTGGGAGTTGGAAGTCCCCAAAAGTTTTAAAAGCCGCCAAGTTTGGAGAGACCCCCTCCTTAAATGATCTTCCCCTTCAAAAAAACACCCCCCAACCTTACTCTTAATTGTGAAGCCCCCTCCCCATTTCTAGGGGAGGCAGCTACACCATGAGACGAGACCCTAAGCGGGCAGCTGAGAAGCTTTGTTCAAGGTCGCCCAGGTGACTTCTGTACCAAGCGATGCCCCACACCTTTGTGCCCAAGGCCAGGAAAGACCTTGGCTCATTCCCCAGAAGGAATGAGGGGAGAAGGGAGGGGAGGCTCTCTATGGTGGAACCGGGGTAGAAGACACTGTCGGGAGGGGCAAATCCATCGGTGGTGCCTCGGCTTCTGGGACAGGGCTGGCTTTGCGGACTTCCAGTTTCTCGCCCAACTGGTTGAAAAGCTCTTTCACCGCTTCGCTGCTCTGTGCCAAGGAGAAGATTTAAAATATGGTAAATGGCTGAACCGGAGAGACTGCCAGTCCTCGAATCGTGACCACAACTGAGCCCCAAATTCTTGGGGTTAAGCCAGATGGGCGTTAAGGGAGTTTTGCCTAACTTTACGACCTTTCTTGCCGCAGTCGTTAAGCGAATCGCTGCCGTTAAGTTAGTTAACCCAATTGTTAACCGAATCGGGTTTCTCCCCACTTGATCCCTGTTCTGATTTAGGCTTCCCAAGAGCATGAAGCAAATTCCTTGTCCTGAAAAAGTTACTGTGAAATTCTCTCATTCACATCCAGCAAAGTCTTTCCAGAGAGAATTTACAGTCACAGACTTTATCTGGCTTGGAGAGCTGCCAGGCCGATATCTTCAAAACTTGGCAAGGAGTCTCAGAGTCACGAACCAGTTAAGTGAACTAATTGTCTCCTGCAAACTCCACTCCCCTTTCGCTCCTCTTTTATTCCCTCTGGGAGGGGCCATTTATCGCCCACCTGTAGCCTTACTCCTGAGTCGACCCTTGTTCTTTAGCTGTTCCCTTCGTCTGCCAACTCTGCGCATGCACACACTGGGAACAGGCTCAGCTGTTCTTGTCCCATTGATGTCCGATTCCGAAGGCAGCTGACAACTGTCAGATGGTCCTGGCCCTCTCTCTGCCTCTGACGTAGAGCTTACAATTGTCATAAATCTTACAATTGTCATAAATGCGAGGCAGTTGCCGAGTGGCTAAATTTTAATCACACGACTGTGGGGATGCTAAGGTCCTAAGTCCTCCCCCCCCCCAGCGCCGTTGTAACTTTTGAATGGTCACTAAATGACTCCTCTACCTGCTTGGTGGGTTCCAAGGATTTCTGCAGCGATTCCAGCTTGGCGGGGACCACTTTGTGATGGAGGTGAAGCAGCATCCTCAGCAGGTGCCGGTGGACGTTGTCCTTCCTAGAACAGGGTTGAAAGAAGACCGTTGGTGGCCCAGTTTGGAAGCCCAGCAGCTTTTTCCAATTGGTACCCCTAACTACCCGCCTCAGAATGAGTGGCAACCCTTCCCTCCCCTCTCCTTTTTTGTTCCTTCTTCCCTTCCCTCCCCTCCTTTTTGTTCTTCCTTTCCTTCTCTTCCATTTTCCCTTCTCCTACCTTCCCTATCCTTTCTTTTTCTTCCTTCTTTTTCCTTCCCTTCCCTTTTCCCTCCCCTCCTCTTTCTTCTTCCCTTCCTTCTCTTCCCTTTCCCCTTCCCTCTTCCTTTTTCCTTCTCTTCCCCTCTGCTTTTTTCTTCCTTCTCTTCCCTTTTCCCTTCCTACTCTTTTCCTTTTTTCTTCTTTTCCCTTCTCTTCTCTTTCCTTCCCCTCATTCTTTTTCCCTCTCTTCCTTTCCTTCCTTTTTCTTCCCCTTTCCCTTCCATCTTCCTTCCTTCTCTTTTTCCATCTCTTCCCTCCCCTCGCTTCCCGAGGGAGCATAGAATATAAGCACAAGAAACACTTCCGCTGTCACCTTCTGGGAAAGGAGATGAGTGTTACCTGGGGCAGGCCGTCAGGAAGAAGCGGTCGAAAAGAACAGCGCAGAAATCGTCTTGCCCAAATTCGTCAGCCAGCAAGGTGAGGTTGCCGGTGAACAGGTGCAGGAAAATGTCGCCAAAGGCCAGGTCGTTAAATGTCTCCGCTACAAAAGGCCAAGAGAGATACTTAGGGTGACTTTGAGAAGAGTTGGGGGAGAACCACTTTCTCCCACCCTCTCTCTAAAGCAGGGATCTGCAATCTCAAACACTCAAAGAGCCATTTGGACCCGTTTCCCACAGAAAAGAAAACACCGGGAGCCACAAAACCCATCCCGTGCCTGACTATTTCTTGAGCGGCCACAAAATTAGCGTATGTAGTTGAATTAAATGTTCTGTTTTCTTCTGAAACTTTTCTTTTCTTGGATTTATCCATGGTTGGCCTACTGGGGGTTGAAAAGCTCAATAAATCGCGTATCGGTGGGTGTCACACATTGGCGGTTCTGACACGTAATTTGAGTGACAGGGAGCCGCAGCAGAGGGGTGAAAAAGCCACGTGCGGCTCCAGAGCCACAGGTTACTGACCCCTGCTCTAAAGTGAGGAGGAGGCGAGAGAAGGTGATGGATGACTCCACAATGTCTTCACTGCAATTTTTGTTTTTGTTTTTATTTTGGTCTTAAGTCTTGCGATTTCTTCCTGACTTGAAGAGCCACCAATGCAGGGAGAGCTTTTGGCTTTTTCACTGAGATGAAGACACAGGATAGGGGGGGCTTACTCAGGGTGGGGACCAAGCGAAGGAGGGCGTTCTTGTTCCTTTGCTTGGTGATGTGAAGCACGTAGTAAAGACCGATCTCACAGGCGATCCGCTGCTCTTGCAGAAATCTGGGACACGCACAAAAAGAAGAGTTTCAGCTGCTGCGTTTGTTCACTTGTCCGTTCACTCATTCCCTTGCTCATTCATTCATTTTCTACAACGCCTTTATTACTTTAATCAATACCTCAAGGCGACAACGATATTCAACACACCTTCCTTCTCCTGGATTTCCCACAATAACATCCTTGTGAGGTGGGTTGAGCTGAGAGAAAGGGGCTGCTCAAAGTCACCCAGCTGGCTTTCATGACTGAAGTGGTACTAGAACTCACCGTCTCCTGGTGATTGGCCCAAAATCACCCAGCTAGCTTTCATGACTGAGGTGGTACTAGAACTCACCGTCTCCTGGTGATTGGCCCAAAGTCACCCAGCTAGCTTTCATAACTAAAGTGGTACTAGAACTCACCGTCTCCTGGTGATTGGCCCAAAGTCACCCAGCTAGCTTTCATAACTAAGGTGGTACTAGAACTCACCATCTCCTGGTGATTGGCCCAAAGTCACCCAACTGGCTTTCATAATTGAGGTGGTACTAGAACTCACTATCTCCTGGTGATTGGCCCAGAGTCACCCAGTTAGCTTTCATAATTGAGGTGGTACTAGAACTCACAGTCTCCTGTTGATTGGCCCAAAGTCACCCAGCTGGCTTTCATTCCTAAGGCGGGACTAGAACTCCCTGTCTCCTGCTTTCTAGCCAGGTGCCTTACCTCTTAATGATTTGTTTTTGTAACTCACAATTCTCAGTGAGGCCTGGTGGGTGAAGAGCAGCCTTGCTTATTAACAATGGGTGCTCTGGACCCAGTTGAGACGTCGAGGACTCCCTACATTTTGGCTTCGGTTTCTGAAGCCCAACTTCGTCAGCCCTCCTGACCAGAAGGTTTTGACTGATGGGCAAAGGTTCCCGAGCTGAAACGACTTACTTTGGAAACATTTCAGGGATGGTGCTGGGGTAAGACACTGGCACTTTCTCTTCCGCGGGCAGCTTCTGGTCCACGGTGAAGGTGTAGTCGTCCACCACGAAGGCCATCAGCATGGGCAGAAATTTGGTGATCAAATCCACTTCCTGGGATACAGAAAGGCAGCGGAGGAGGTTCACCTAACATTATCCTTAACTGCTAGCGAGAATCGGACCTTCAAGACCATAAGCCAAAGGTCCCCAACCCTTACAAGGCCGCGGCCCTGTTCGAAACTGGGCCACGGGGAGATGGGCATGGGCGCACACATGAAGCTCTACTCTCGTTGAGTGTTCTAACCTAGGCTTCCCCAGCAGCACGAAGCCCTCGTCCCGATAAACCCCTTTTATTTAATTTACAGTGAATTTCTCTCCAGCAAAGTTTTTCCTCTCCCACAGTCTTTCAAGGTAGTTCAGAATTACCGACCTTTATCAGGCTTGGAGAGTGGCCAGCCCGGTATCTTTCAGACACCAAGAATGCAGGAATGAACTAATTGTCTCCTGCAAACTCCACTCCCCTTTCGCTCCTCTTTTATTCCCTCTGGGAAGGGCCATTCACTGTCCACCTGTGGCCTTACTCCCTAGTTGACCCTTGTTCTTTAGCTGTTCCCTTCCTCTGGCAGCTCTGCACAGGCGCACACTGGGAACAGGCTCCAGCTGTTCTTCTCCCTCACTGATGTACGACTATGAAGGCAGCTGATAATTGTCAGATGGCCCTGTCCACCACTCTGCCTCAGACGCAGAGCCCTCCTCAGAGCCTTCCCCAGACTCCAGGACTGGCCCATGTTCCTCCCCAACCTCCTCACTGTCCGAATCTGCTGGCCGCTGACGGGCCACAACAAGTGGCAGACAAGTGCGCGTACATGTGAAGCTCCACTCACGTGAGGACACTTGCACTCCCATGCCTGTCACACACACACATGTGCTCCGGGTCAAGATGCGTAGCTGGAAAGGTTGTAGACCGCTGCCATAAGCGATAATGTTCACGCTGACCCCTTACCAGTTTGGGTTCTTTGAAGATCTGGCTGTCGATCACATCCCAAGCTCCTTGTCCCAAGGACAGCATCCTCAGAAGTAACAAGAGCTCCGGGCTTTCCTGAAAATTCAACAACATGGAGCACGGAAGCACCCCCGAGTGAATTCTCCGGATGCGAAAAATCTGTCGGGTCAACTATGCGCTCAACGAACAAGCGGAAATTAAACTTCAGCCGCGTCGGCATCCGGAACAAACCCTGATGATTGCCAAAATGTGTACCGTGACATCACGAAGACTGCTCTTTGGATCTGTTCCTCGCTTCTAGTTGCTCCATCACCATCTTAGCGAACCCGATCCCTTAGTGAACCCGGTGCCTAGACCACCCCAGTAGATTGTGAGAAACACTAAACCCCTCCCGTTTGTCCCTCACTTTCTGAGCTGTGGCACCACTGATCTCTTCTAGCACTGCTTTTGAGAATCTGGCAATGGCCATTAGAGTCCTTTTTCTACCGGAGGGGAAGATGTCCTTTCAATTATGTTTAGGAGCTCTGAGCTTTCCCTCCATCAGGAAATGTAGAGATCAGCTCTCAGATCTTCCCTGCAAAACCCCACGTTGCAAATCCACTTCACTTTCTTGGACAACCATTCGTCTGGGGTGGAATAAGATCTCCTGCCTTGGGCTTGGACTAGAAGAGGAGGGAAGTAAGCAGTGGGATACCACAAGGTTCTGTCTTAGCCCAGGACTCTTCAGTATATTCATAAACGACTTAGATGAGGGAATAGAAGGGGAACTCACCAAATTTGCAGATGATTGCAGAGGGTGATGAATTTTAATGGGGTATTTTTAGTTTTGGGTTTTTTAAAGTAATATGGCCATATCATTGAATACCTTCTAAAATAATTTTAATTTTTGTGTTATATGTCTTTTACTTTATTTATTTATTTATTTATTGAATTTCTATACCGCCCTTCTCCCAAAGGACTCAGGGCGGTGAACAGATTAAGATTTCATATACATATAATAATTTTTTTTTTATGAACAGTAAATAATAAATTGAGTCAAGTTGCTGTATCTAACTTTGACTGTACACCGCCCTGAATCCTTCGGGAGAAGGGCAGTATAAAAATTTAATAAAATAAATAATAAATAAATAAATACTAAGCTGGCAGGAATAGCCAGCACCCTAGAAGATAGGCTCAAGATCCAGATGGATCTTGACCGACTTGAACACTGGGCCCTATCTAAACAAAATGAAATTCAATGTAGAGAAAAGTAAAGTCTTACACTTAGGCAAGAAAAACCAAAAGTAGACATATAGACTGGGGGAAAGCAGGCTTAATAGCAGGAACTGAGAGAGGGATCTTGGAGTCTTGGTGGACAACTAGTTATATATGAGCCAACAGTGTGTGGTGGCAGCCAAAAAAGCCAATGCAATCCTAAATTGCATTAACAGAGGGATACAATCAAGTTCAAGTGAGGAACTAATACCACTCTGTAAAGCCTTAGTAAGGCCACACCTGGAATACTGCATCCAGTTTTGGTCATCACACTATAAAGAAGATATTGAGACTCTAGAAAGAGTGCAGAGAAGAACAACCAGGATGATTAGGGGACCGGAGGCTAAAACATATCAACAAAGGTTGCAGGAACAATCAACCAACGGAACAGAAGTTGCCTTCGGAAGTTGTGGGAGCTTCATCATTGGAAACTTTCAAGAAGAGGTTGGACTGCCATTTGTCAGAAATAGCATAGGGCCGTGATGTGCCACAGGTGGCACGTGGAGCCATATCGGTGGGCATGCGAGCTCAGCTCCAGCTGATTTTCAGGCCTTCTGGGCCCACTGGAAGTCGGGAAACAGGCTCTTTCTGGCCTACAGTGGGTGGGGAAGGCAGTTTTCACCCTCCCCAGGCTCCTAGAAAGCTTCTGGAGCCTGGGGTGGGC
Organism: Masticophis lateralis; assembly: GCA_030761175.1. Lineage (NCBI taxonomy): Eukaryota > Metazoa > Chordata > Lepidosauria > Squamata > Colubridae > Masticophis > Masticophis lateralis. The sequence goes on from JAUDYJ010000015.1 coordinate 8,803,707, forward strand.
AAAAAATGAGCCTACCGGGCCCACCATGACATCACATGCCAAAAGCAGGGGTCACGCGCAGGGTGCATAGAATTATGCGTGTGGACATGCGCGCGACCCTCCAACACTCACCCCGCTTTTGGCATACAATAGTCATCACTGATGTAGGGTTTCAGCTTGGGCAGGCAGGGTTGGCCTAGATGACCTACAAGGTCCCCTTCCAACTGTATTAATCTGTTAATGACCTCTGAAGCTCCCTTCCAGCCCGAGGATTCTACAATTCGAAAGGTCCATCCCCAACTTACCCTGGGTAACACTTCCTGACCAATCAGCTCCTGCAAATTCCGGATGGTACTCAAAGCCAAAGTGTTAATGGCAAACGGATCACACAGGATCATCGACAGGTCCCTAGGGAAGGCGAGAGGAAACAGAACCCAATGCACCTTTGTGGCAACCTACAGGTGCTCCTCAACTTACGACCACAACATTTACGTTGCTAAGATGAGTTCTGCCTCATTTTACGACTTTCCTCGCCGTGCCAGTTCAGTGAATCACGGCAGAAGAGGTTGCAGGAAAAAATGCTTTTAAAAGCCTCTGAGGATCAGGCAAATCAGCTGGGATCGTCAGGAGGCTTTTAAAAGCATTTTTTTTTTCCCTACAGCCTCTTGGGCCGAAGAGGTTGTAGAAAAAAAAATGCTTTTAAAAGCCTCTGACGATCCCAGCTGAGCCGCGCGATCATCGGAGGCGATTTTTGTTTTTTACTTTTAAAAGCATTTTTTCGGCCGAAGAGGTTGCAGAAAAAATATACTTTTAAAAGCCTCTGATGATCAGGCAACTCAGCTGGGATCGTCAGAGGTTTTTAAAAGCATTTTTTTCCTACAGTCTCTTCGGCTGAAGAGGTTGTATAAAAAATGCTTTTAAAAGCCTCTGACGATCCCAGCTGAGCCGTGCGATCGTCAGAGGCTTTTTACTTTTAAAAGCATTTTTTTGGCCGAAGAGGTTGTAGAAAAAATGCTTTTAAAAGTAAAAAAAACAGCCTCTGATGATCGTGTGGCTCAGCTGGGCATGGGGGGGGGCGGGCGGGCAGGTATTTTTGCTACCGGTTCTCCGAACCACCCGCTACCATTGCTACTGGATCAGGAACCGGGAGCTTTTCCCCCCGCTTCCTGGTTAAGGGAATTACTGCGGTTGTTCGGTTAGCAGCATGGTTGTTAAGCAGCTTTTCCATTGATTCTGCTTGTCAAAAGGAGAATCGCGTGACCTTGAGGAACATGACAACGGTCGTTATGTATGAACCAGTTAGTGAGTGTCAGAATTTTGATCACAGGACCACAGGGGTGCGATGGTCATTAAGTGTGAAAAACGGCCGTAAATCCCTTGTTTTTTCAGCCCCGTTGTAACTTTGCAAGGACACTCAATGAAAGGTGTACTGTTTTGTGCCATTCCAGTTGGCTAGAATAAAGATGTGTACAGACTAGGAATGTAAGGGGATTTGGGGTTTATTTAGGCATCTGTGCCTAACATAGAAAATGTCCATCACCGGTTCAACTCCAGGCAGTTTAGAACAAAGCACCCAAAAAGGAAACACAGCAGCAGATTCCTCACTGCTGACACATCACGTTTCGTGAATGTGGTTTTAACGCTAGGAATTTTTTCGCGGCAGGCAAAGCCCAGCCTGCCTCCAGATACATCGACACTCACCCCAAGACTTGCTCTTGGCCTTTTTTCACTCCGTCGAGGAAACCCTGCAGCTCCCGCGCCCGCTTGTTGTCAACAAACTTTTCCCGAATGCAAGCATCGAGGCACCAAGTAAACTGCCAAGGAAGGGAACAAAGAAATATATATTTTTTTTAAAAAAAAATATTTTTGACATAAGAGCGTGAACCAGCAGGAGAGGCTGATCAGCGCCTGAAAGAATGCAGACACCTGGGAAGGGAAGTTCTAGGGATCTAGTGATGAGGTTAGAAAGCTGGAGACGGTGAGTTCTAGTTCCGCCTCAGGCATGAAAGTTGTCTGGGTGACTTAGGGTCAACTACCAGGAGACAGTGAATTGTCTTAATCATGGAAGTTGTCTGGACGACTTTGGGCCAATCACCAGGAGACGGTGAGGTCTAGTTCCGCCTTAATCATGGAAGTTGGCTGGACGACTTAGGGTCAACTACCAGGAGACGGTGAATTCTAGTCCTGCCTTAGGCATGAAAATCAGCTGGGTGACTTTGGCCAATCACCAGCAGACAGTGAGTTCTAGTCCTGCCTTAATCATGAAAGCCGGTTGGATGACTTTGGGCCAATCACCAGGAGAGGGTGAGTTCTAGTCCCACCTTAGGCATGGAAAACCAGTGGGGTGATTTTGGGCGAGTCCCACTCTATCTCTCAGACCAACCCACCTCACAGGATTGTGATTGAATGGAAAACAGGAGGAGGAATTTGTGTTGCATATATCAGCCTCCTGGGGTTATTTGTAAAAATAAGAAAGGCGGGATACAAATAAGTAAAAATGAGAAAATAAGGTTGATATTTAGATTAGAGTGGCCTGTTTTCAGGCCACAGCAGTCTTGCTTAGGGGACAATCTGGGATGCGAATGAGCTGGGATGTACTGATGGCAACAAAACTCTATAGCTGCAGAAGGGCCGGAGGAAGGGCTACAACCACTGTTTCTTGGGTTTGTACCTTGTGGCAGGGGTCCACCGTGCAGATCTCGCTGATATCCAGATCGTGGAGGGACATCAGGAGCTCCGCCCTTAACGTGCAATAATGGACATTCCGTGTCCGAAGGAAGAGAGTCCGGAGGAATTGGAGGACCATGTCGTATAGCTTCACGTTCTTCCCAATCATCTGGGTCAGCTTCTGAACCACCTGGTCCCAAAGACAGAGCAAGGTTTGGAGTGGGGGTCGAGGACAATTCACTGTGGCCAACTCGCCACGGCCATCTAACTGTGGTCAACCCAGCACAGGCCAACTCACTGTGGCCTCCTCTGTGGCCCAGCTGTGGGACAACTCGCCATGGAAAATTCCACGCAGCGTAACTCAGTTATCCTTTGAGTTACTTCTTTGAGATGTTGTCCCATTGACAAAAATGGAAGATGTATAGCAATAGCCATAGCTCTTAAGACTTATATACCGCTTCACAGTGCTTTTACAGTCCTCTCTAAGTGGTTTACAGAGTCAGCCTCTCGCCCCCAACAATCTGGGTCCTCATTTTACCCACCGCGGAAGGACGGAAGGCTGAGTCAACCTTGGGCCTGGTGAGATTCGAACTGCCAAATTGCAGGCAGCTGGCAGTCAGCAGAAGTAGCCTGCGGTACTGCGCTCTAACCACTGCGAAACCATGGCTCAGGTATGTCAAAAGTAACAGTGAGTGTGTGTGTGGGGGGGGGAGATAACCGTACTTTTGTTAACTCCCGCGGAATTTTCCGTGGCAAGTTGTCCTGTGGCAAGTTGACAGTGAAGAATCGCAGAACTTCCTAGTTTGACGATGTATGAAGGACAAATAGTTCTTTATCCATGCAGTGCGCTAATCATACGGCCCAGCAAAGGTGGTATTCAGCCGGTTCGAACTGGTAGTGGCGACCTGCGGGTGGGCAACCTGCCCTGGTCCTATGCCATCCTATTTAGCCATGTTTTCAAAGCCGTGCACATGCGTGCAAGCCACACGTGAGAGCAAAGAGCATGAGTGGAAAGTGTTCTGACCTAGGCTTCCCGAGTCATTAAAACACACGAGTAGTCCCAAAAACCTCTCTTATTGCAACAGCTGTGAATTACGTTCACTCACAGCCAAGTCCCAATTAGTTGCAAAAAGTCCTTCGGGAGAAGTCCTTCGGGATAATCACCAACGTTTTTCTCCCTTGACACTCTGCCAAAGACCTACTTGGCAAAGCCACACAGAGTCCAGAATCAAACAGAGATGCCGACTGGGAGCAGAATGAACAGCGTTGCTTTCCTGCAAAGGGCCCACGTGCCTTGGCTCCTCTTTTAAGCCTTATGGGAGGGGCCAATCATCTCCAGGCCTTACTCCTGAGTCGTCCCTTTCGTTTCAACTGTTCTTGCCTTCTGGCAGCTCTGCACATGTGCACATTAGGAACAGGCTCCTCCTGTTCCTCTGCCTCTCTGATGTCTGACTCTGAAGGCTCCGGAGTCCATGCATAACTCCTACATCCTAGCCCCATCTCTTCCTCCGATACACAGCCCTCGTCCAAGCCTTCCCCATAGTCCAGGACTGGCCCATGTTCCTCCCAGCCTCCTCACTATCCGACTCCGCTGCCAGCTGTGCAGGCTGCTGGCGGACCACAACAGAAGGCCGTGTGCATGCGTGCATTCATTTCAGTGCAGAGCAAACCGGTTGTAAAATTATGTGACACCCACCTCTGTGGCCCAGCTACCGACAATAACCATGCAGGATCATCCTTCTTGTTGCTTACCTCTCCCTGCCGCCTCATCTTAGGGGAAGGGCTGAAGAAGTTCTGCAGCACTGAGAGGTCGTTACTGAATAAAGCATTTTCCTTCTCCAGGATATACTGCTTCAACAATGGGGAAACCTCGTCTCCAAACAGAGCCTGGTTATCTTGCCAGATCTGGCGTTTCACTTCCACGGCACAGGCTCTATACAGATCCTTGTCGGCCATCACAAGCTTCAACTTTTTTTCGGGAACCTCGGGTTTAAAGAAAGATATATATATATATATATATATATATATATATATATATATATATATATATATATATATGAACTTGGATGTTATATATTATGGACGGCAGTGAGATTATTACATGCACAAAAATGGAAGGACATATATATAAAAGAACTTGGATGTTATATATATGGACGGCAGTGAGATTATTACATGCACAAAAATGGAAGGACATATATATAAAAGAACTTGGATGTTATATATATGGACGGCAGTGAGATTATTACATGCACAAAAATGGAAGGACACTTCGGATCCCCACCATGGATGAATGGTTGCAAAAACTGATGCTTTGGTCAAAGAAAAAACCCCCACAATTATTTTCGTTTCTCCTTGGAAACCGCTTCTGGACTTTGTGCTTGAGATGGCAAAGAAGAAAAGAAAGAAACTTTGATTTCGGGTTTTACCGATTAGGTAGATCTGTTGTTATAGAAATGGCTAGTTTATATAATTGTGTAAAAGGAAAAAAATTGAGGTTTGATGTTACTGTCTTATTCAACTGCACTAGTTCCAAGGATAGATAGATATCCAAAGTCCAGGGCTGATTTTCTCCAAGCCACGTTCTTTTAAAAACATGGTTTATTGCACAGTTCCTGCATGGTTTAGTTCTGCTAACCCACGAAGCTCAGTTAATGGCTGGCTTCTGACAACATGCCAAATTAAAACCAAGTCAAATCAAACATGGACACAATATGCAAACCTCACCGTTTTCTAATCTCTGCAATGAAGAGTTTGATAAAACTGTTTCAAAAGCTAGAGTGGAACAGAGCTACTGGAGTCCTATAAATTCACTCTTCCCTGTCAAGACCTTAACAAAAAGAGCTGCGCAATCTGTAAAGATGTTGACACAGGATGAGTTTGAGACAAGAAACCATAATTCGCAATGTCAGTCTTCCTTGGTGTTAGAATGCAGCCAGTTACGGAACGGAGAAAGAAATACCTTGTATGAAAAATACCTCCTCTGGCCTTATAGCACTTAGACATGAAGTTCACAATAAAGGGTTTTTTTTTTAAAAAAAGAAACAGAGGAAATTGACTTCTACATAAAGGGGAAGGAAGGAAGGAAGGGAGGGAGGGAGGGGCAGGAAAGAGGAGGAAGGAAAGGAAGGAGAAAGAAAGGAGGGTGGAAGGAAAGGGAAGGAAGGAGGGAGGGAAGGAAGGAGGAAGAGGAAAGGGAGGAAATAAGAGGAGGAGGAAAAGGAGAAAGAAAGGAGGGAGGGAGGAGAGGGAGGGAGGGACAGAGGAAAGAGGAGGAAAAGGAGGAGGAAGAAAGGGGGAAGGGAGGAAGGAGAGAGAGGGAAGGAGGGAGGGAAGGAGGAAGGAAGGAAGAAGAAAGGAGGAAAGAAGGAAGGAAGGAAGGGGGATGGAAGTAGAAAGAGATGGAAAAAGGGAAGGAAGGAAGGAAGGAAGGAAGGAAGGAAGGAAGGACTTCCTAAGAATGATCCTGAATTCCACTGAAGCAAACCATGGATCACTCTTTTACTATACGCAGGTTCCATCCAAATTCAACACTGATTTTCTTAAGTTTCTACCTTGGGCAGATGTTTCATGACGCACATCACCACCGGCTGGATGGATGGCATTTTTACCAAAGGGAAGCTCTTCTCCAGGAGATCTTCCAGCTTTTTGTACCTGGGAGAAGAAAAGGAGAAGCCAGATGTGCACTTTTATCCTGACGTGCAGATTCCTTCTACGGTGGCCCACCCGATTTACCTTTCTTCGGCCTTTCCTTCAGAGGCGATAGCCGAGACCCTCTCCAGAAGCTTCTCGCGCAGCTCATCAAATACCGACTGGTGGAACTCCAGCCTAGGGGTGCCATGGAGGTCCAGGAAAGGGAGGGCGGACTGAAGAGAGGGCAACAGGATGCCGTTTTCTGTCTGTCAACACAACATGTGTGGGATTCAAACAGATTAGGGCAGGTAGTTCGCACACATTTCTCACCCACCATTATGCTGCAACAGTCATAACGGTGGAAAAACAGTCCTAATTCACATTCTTTGGCACTGTTTGATCACTAAATGAACTGTTGTAAGTTAAAGACTACCTCTATTTATTCATTAATAAGTGCGGGGTGGAGGAGGAGAGAGAAGACAGTTCAAACATCTGGAGGCCATAAAGAGACTAAAACCCATCCTAGATTTTCAGGCTGGGGAAACCCTCAAACCTGGCCAGCCTGTTAGCTCCCTTGCACCAGATGCAGTGTGTGTGAATGCATGCATGCATGGACAGCTGAATGTGTGGCTTGCAACAGACCCAGAGAGATTTTAAGGAGCAATTCAGCAAAAGACAGAAAGAAAGAAAGAAAGAAAGAAAGAAAGAAAGAAAGAAAGAAAGAAAGAAAGAAAGAAAGAAAGAAAGAAAGAGGATTGGAGGGAGATGGAAGGAGACAGAGATGGAAGAAGAAGGCAGGAAGGAATTAACAAAGAAAGAAGGAAGGAAGGAAAGAAAGATTGGAGGGAGGGAGATGGAAGGAGACAGAGATGGAAAAGGAAGGAAGGAAGGAAGGAAGGAAGGAAGGAAGGAAGGAAGGAAGGAAGGAAGGAAAGAAGAAAAGAGAAAGGTTTAGGTTTAGGTATATTAGATTTGTATACCGCCCTACTCCCGAAGGACTCAGGGCGGTGAACAGCCAATGATAAAAATACATGTATACAAAATTTAAAAACCCAGATAAAATCAAATTAAATAGATTTGGCCCAGACAGAATTAAAACACCCCACACAATTTAAAACAGATTAAAATGTAAACGCTAAAAGAGGAGGAGAGGTTAGGCCAGGCTCAGAAAGAAAGAAAAATGGGAGGGAGGGAGATGAAAAGAGACAGATGGAAAAAGAAGGAAGGAAGGAAGAAATTAAGAAAGGAAGGAAGGAAGATTGGAGGGAGGGAGATGGAAGGAGACAGATAGAAAAAGAAGGAAGGAAAGAATGATTGGAGGGAGGGAGATGGAAAGAGAGAGATGGAAAAAGAAGGAAGGAAGGAATTAAGAAAGAAGGAAGGAAGGAAAGAAAGAAAGATTGGAGGGAGGGAGATGGAGAGAATGAGATGGAAAAAGAAGTAAGGAAGGAAAGGAAAGAAGGAAAGAGAAAGAAGGAAGGAAGGAATTAAGAAAGAAGGAAGGAAAGAAAGAAAAAAAGATTGGAGGGAAGGAGGGAGATGGAGAGAATGAGATGGAAATAGAAGGAAGTAAGGACGGAAAGGAAATAAGAAAAGAGAAAGAGAAAGAAAGAAGACAGATTGGAGGGAGGAAGGGAGGGAAAGAGACAGAGATGGAAAAAAGGATTTAAGAAAGAAAGAAGATAGATTGGAGGGAGGGAGATGGAGAGAATGAGATGGAAAAAGAAGGACGGAAAGGAAATAAGAAAAGAGAAAGAGAAAGAAAGAAGATAGATTGGAGGGAGGGAGATGGAGAGAATGAGATGGAAAAAGAAGGATGGAAAGGAAATAAGAAAAGAGAAAGAGAAAGAGAAAGAAAGAAGATAGATTGGAGGGAGGGAGATGGAGAGAATGAGATGGAAAAAGAAGGAAGGAAGGAAAGGAAAGAAGGAAAGAAAGAAAGAAGGAAGGAAAGGAAAGAGGGAAAGGAAAGAAAAGAAGAAAAGAAAGAAGGAAAGGAAAGGAAGAGGGGGTGGGGAGCAAGGCATCTTCCCTCTGGGACTTGCCTGCTTTTTGCACCCGTGCTAAGAGCACACACACACACACACACACACACACACACCCCGCAGGGTTTGCAAGCCGTGGGTAGGTGGGAGAAGACTCAGGAGGGAAAGTTGCATGCTAAACCCCCGGGACCAGTCCCCATGGCAACGGGAACGCGGAAGGGAATCCCACCCCCCCCCCACCCACCCACCTGGAACTGCTCGATGGCCTTCAGGGGCTCCATGCAATTGGTCAGCGTCTCCTTCAAGTCCTCCCCGTTGGCCACGCCGAGCTCTTGCAAGCCGGCGAACATGATGCCGAGGCTCCGTAGCCCGCGCGGGGTCCTCCCGCCCCGTAACGGCTGCGGTGCGGCGGCGAAAAGCACCCCCCAGCGGCCGTCGGTCCGCCGCTTTTAGGCGTCCCGCCGGGAAACCGCGCCCCGGCCGTAAAAGGTTCCGCTTCGGTTCGCGATCCGAGGAAGGACGCGCGTCGCTTCGTTCCGACAAGGAAAGAAAAGAAAGGAAAGAAAAAAGAAAAAAGAAAAGAAAAGAAGAAGGAGGGAAGGGAAGGGAAGGAAAAAGAAAGGAAGAAAGGAAGGAAAGAAAGAAAAGGAAAGGAGGAAGGAAGGAAGGGAAGAGAAGGGAAGGGAAGAGAAGGGAAGGGAAGGAAAGGAAAGGAAAGGAAAGGAAAGGAAAGGAAAGGAAAGGAAAGGAAAGGAAAGGAAAGGAAAGGAAAAGAGAAAGAGAAAGAGAAAGAAAAAGAAAAAAAAAGAAAGCAAAACACCCAAAATGATTATTTGGGGGAGAACGCCAAGACACTTCTAATTTTACCCGGGAGGAGACCCAAATAACCAAAGACCGACATAGATAGATAGATAGATAGATAATTAAAAATTATATTAATTATAATTATAATTAAAATTAAAATTTTAAATTTTAAAATCTTAACTTCCGGAGTTCGCAGTTATGTCTGCTTCTTTTTTTTTACAAATATACCTAGAACTCACATTTTTAGAATAGTTTGTAATATATAAATAAAGATGCAATACCACATTCCAGCCCAAAATTTCTGTTGCTAACTGAGACAGTTGTTAAGTGAGTTTTGCAAGAGCAACTGGATAGGTTGGAAGTTACTGTTTTTCAGCGCTCTTGTTAACGTCAAACGGTCATGACACGAATAGTTTGTAAGTCGAGGACCTCCTGTAACAGTAACTCAGTAGCCCCATTTTACGACTTTTCTTCCCAGAGTTGTTAAGCGGGAAAACAAAAACCCTGTAGTTGCCAAATTAGTGACCTGGTTGTTGAGCGAATCAGGATTCTCTCTTGATTTTGCTTGCCCAAAGGTCACAAAAGGGGGATCACGTGATCAACGGTCGTAAGTACGAGTTAGCTGCCACGCATCTGAATTTTGATCACGTGACCGTGGGGATGCTGCAATGGTCATAAGTGTGAAAAACAAAAAATAAGCCATGATCACTCCTTGCTCATTTATATACATTGGTTTTGGCTCTCATTTTTTTTAGTCATTTCTTAAAATGCTTTTTTTTTAAAAAAAAAGAAAAAGAACAATAGATGAAGTTTAGGACGTACCGGTAGATGGGTCTGATTGGACACAGCAGGATACTGGAGCATCTTTAATTTTAGGGGTCTCCTCCCCCCCAAATGTCTCCATTATCTTTTTCTTTCTATTAGCCTGCCTGGACCAATATAAACCAGAGAGCAAATGAGGCATTCAGAATTCCCTGTCTGAAATTAATGGTTGAAAGCATCTCGGTGGAACAAAAAATTGGGATGCTCCTTAATGTCTAAGTGATGCGCTTAGAACAAAAACCAACCATAGCCTGAGCAGGAGGACTCGGTTTACTTAATCTCTTATCTGTGCTGTCCTTTGCTTTTCCACTTCTTCCTTTTTCAATTCTGCTTTTCCTTCTGAAAAGTTCGATTTCAAAATCAAATAAAAATGTTTAGTCTTATATGCCCTTTTCTTTCCTCAAGAGCCAAAGTGATTTCATTTAAGGGGAAATTTATCTATCTATCTATCTATCTATCTATCTATCTATCTATCTATCTATCTATCTATCTATCATCTATCATCTATCTATCTCTATCTCTATCTAGATGTCTGTCTGTCTATCTATCTATCTATCCCTCTCTCTCTCTCTTATCCAACTATCTATGTATCTATCTATGTATCTATCTATCTATCTATCTATCTATCTATCATCTATCTATATCTAGCTGTCTGTCTATCTATCTATCTATCTATCTATCTATCTATCTATCTATCTATCCCTCTCTCTCTCTCTCTCTTATCTATCTATCTATCTATCTACCTACCTACCTACCTACCTACCTACCTACCTACCTATTATCTACTGGTATCTAACTACCAGCATCTATCTATCTATCTATCTATCTATCTATCTATCTATCTATCTATCTATCTATCTATCTATCATCTATCTGCCTATCTATCTCTATCTATCTAGCTGTCTGTCTGTCTGTCTGTCTCTCTCTCTCTCTTCTATCTATCCATCCATCCATCCATCCATCCATCCATCCATCCATCCATCCATCCATCTTCTATCATCTACCGGTATCTATCTACCAGCATCTATCTACCAGTATCTATATCTATCGATCCATCCATCCATCATCCATCCATCTTTTTTCTTTCTTTCTCTCTCTTCCTTACTCTTTCCCTTTCTCTTCTCTTTCTTCTTCTTTTGTTTCCTTTCTTTCTCTTTCTTTCTCTTCCTTCCTTCCTTCCTTCCCTTCCTCTGTCTCTCTTTTCTTTCTTTCTCATTACCCTTTATGTGCATATGCATGCTGTTATATGCAAATTAGAAGCAGTGTTAAATATTTCATGCTGAAATTTACAAATTAGAGAACTGGGAGCACAATAGAAGATAGTGCCTCTCCCTCTCTGCCCCCTTCTCCATCTTTTCCACGCCCACCCCCCTCCCACCTCTGTCTCTCTTCCACCCTGGGGCCCAGAGGACAGGCATTTTGGATTGATGAGCCAGCCAGCCTCCTGAACCAACCAGGGGATTTAGTGGCAGATCCTTTGAAAGGGAAAGGGGAGGAGGGAGAACTCAACTCTCAGCTCCCAATTGCCCTTTCTTTGTCTGATTATCATCTGCAACTCTTGGCTCTTCCTGGGCAATTGTACCCCAAATGCTTGTCTTACAATCTACAACAGAACCCTTTAAATTGAATTTATTGGCACTTCTTCTTCTTAGAGATCTGGGGGTGGGTGGGGGTGGAATATGAACCTGTGCAAATTGATCTATGTCCCTTTTCCTCTCATTTCTCTCCCCCCCCCACTTTTATTCAGGGAATCTGTTCCGCAGATGTGTTCTTACAAATCCCCGCATATCTAAGGCAGAGCAAGGTGTGTAGCCTAACCAGTGGTGAAATCCATACTTTTTTTTACTACCGGTTCTGTGGGCGTGGCTTGGTGGGCATGGCAGGGGAAGGATCCTGCAAAATCTTGAATTCCCACCCCACTCCTGGGGGAAGGATATTGCAAAATCTCCATTCCCACCCCAAGCTGGGGACAGCCAGAGGTGGTATTTGCCCGTTCTCTGAACTACTCAAAATTTCCTCTTACCGGTTCTCCAGAACCTGTCAGAACCTGCTGGATTTCACCCCTGAGCCTAACCCTTGATTTATGGTGGAAGGATTGCAGGCATTTTTGTATTCCCCCCACCCCCCAACAGCTTGGACAGATGTTGAAGAAACATCAGCTCAGGCAGAAGTTGAAGGCATAGGAATTCCTCTTGGCAATAAAAAAGGCGAAGCCATGCTTTAAATTTTAAGAGACATTCCTGAACAGACAAGAAACCTGAATTCTTGACCTGGAAAAGTTTAATAATAGGATTACCGCTGACAGGTTGCTGAACAGGATGGGTGCGTTATGTCCGCCAGAAATGAGTCTTTCCTGGAACTAGTTCAATGTAGGCCACCAATTAAAACGTATAAAAAAAGTTTTAAGCAAGAGGAAATTTAAAAGGAGGATTATATAGGTTCCTTTCAGAGGTGGGTTTCAGCAGGTTCTGACCAGTTCTGGGGAACCGGTAGTGGAAATTTTGAGTTGTTCGGAGAAGCGGTAAATCAAATAAAATTAAAACCGGTATATACCATCTCTGACTGGCCCCGCCCCCATCTATTCTCTGCCTCCCGAGTCCCAGCTGATTGGAAGGAAATGGGGATTTTGCAGTTCCTTCCCCTGGAGTAGGGTGGAAATGGAGATTTTACAGTATCCTTCCCCTGCCACGCCCACCAAGCCATGCCACGCCCACCAAGCCACGCCCCCAGAACCGGTAGTAAACAAATTTGAAACCCACCACTGCTTCCCTTGTCAATGGGGAGACTTTGGCAATGGACTGTGACAGTGAGAAAAAAGAAATCGAGAAAGAAAAATACGTCCTTCGGATGAAATATATGAATATATATGATTTTTTTAAAAGTCTTTTAAAGAAAAGACTGGACAGCCCCCTATCTGAAATGGTCTAGGGTCTCCTGCTTGAGTAAAGGGTTGGACTAGAAGACCTCAAAGGTCCCTTCCAGCTCTATCCTGATTGAAATTAGCAGAGTTTGAAACTTGGATTGGCAGCTGGCAAAAAGATGTGAGCTAAACTTTGCCCAGTTCCCGTGACCAAAACTGGGAAAATAAAAATATGGGAAATGTGGTATAAGTGGATGGAGAAAAGAAACAAAAAGTAAAGCTTGAGGGGTGTAATGGTTAATCAATAATGATCAAATAAGAATTGAGCATTACTACTTGTATTATCTTTCAAACTATAATTAAGTAAAGATGCAATACCATGTAAATAATATGTAAATAATGTGTATATATATATCAACACCATGGAACCAAAAAACATTGAATTGTACTATTATATATCACAATAAAAAATCAATTTATATTTCGACAAAGTCTCATTCGTCATCTTCAGGCTGGTGTTCTCGGCTTCGTGCTTCCAGGAGCAACGAAGTCGTGCTTCCAGGAGCAACGAAGCCGAGAACACCAGCCTGAAGATGACGAATGAGACTTCGTCGAAACGTCGCCAAGACACATCCAATTCTACGCGGGAGAACACCCAAATAACCAAAGACCTACATATAAACACCCGCGAAAACCTCAGAAAACAAATATATATATATATATATTGCTCCTGGAAGCACGAAGCCGAGAACACCAGCCTGAAGATGACGAATGAGACTTCATCGAAACGTCGCCAAGACACATCCAATTCTACGCAGGAGAACACCCGAATAACCAAAGACCTACATATCACCCGTGAAAACCTCAGAAAACAAATATATATATATATTGCTCCTGGAAGCACGAAGCCGAGAACACCAGCCTGAAGATGACGAATGAGACTTCATCGAAACGTTGTCAAGACACATCCAATTCTACGCGGGAGAACACCCGGATAACCAAAGACCTACATATAAACACCCGCGAAAACCTCAGAAAACAAACATACATACATACACACACACACACACACACACGTATATATATATATATATATATATATATATATATATATATATATATATATCGTATTTTCCGGCGTATAAGACGACTGGGCGTATAAGACGACTCTCCTCAGAGCCATTTAAGGCTCGTCAGAGCCTTATGGGCTGGTCTGCCTGATTACAGGAGAATGAGACCCGGCGTATAAGACGACCCCCGACTTTTGAGAAGATTTTTGTGTGTTAGAAAGTAGTCTTATATGCAGGAAAATACAGTATATATACACACACACACACACATACACACCATCGGAGGAAAGTGTGATAAAGAAAGTGTTAGAGTGCGCCGAGATGGATAAATTAACACTGGAAATAAAAGATAGAGGAGAAACTGAATATTATTTGATATGGAATTTATGGTATAACTGGTCAGACAATAGATGTAAAGATTAGAAAATCAACAAAGAAAAGAGGATTAAGGTGTTAGAAAATAACAAAAAGCACAAATATAAAGATAAATGAAGATCATGCAATATTATAGTAGGATAAGATGTGATATAAAATGTTAAATGTTAAAAAAAAACTATGTACTGTATATAAATGTACATAAATGAACATTTTAGTATATATAAGGGAACCACATGTATGTAATTACATAAAGGTGGGAAAATGTATTTATACCAGATATATACCGGTATTGAAGTGTTGCAAAAGTGATGAAAATTGTGATATAAAATGGAGAAAAACTGCTTAGTATAAATTTAAAATAATAATAAACTTTGCCCAGTTCCATTATTTGTTCCTGATTCAGATTATGCCTTTCATGGCTTTCCCTACTGCTGGAAAATTTGGATTTAAAAAAAACTGAGGGGCCCTCGGTGCTCTCCGAGCTTGATTATTTTCTTGCAGATGTTTCATTGCCCAGCTAGGTAACCTCATCAGCGTTACTTGGCTGGATAACAGAATCGTCCGCAAGAAAAATGCCAAGCTCAAAGAGCACCAAGGGGCCCTCATTTCAAGCCCGAGCTACAAATATTCTCGGTATTTTGAAAAAAATTAAATGTGTGTTTTTCGAAATGAGGATTTGGCCACTGAGACAGAAAAACCTCAGCTTCAGCTCTTCTCTCTGGCTTAAGAGAATGCAATGAGGTATATAATTTTCGGCGTGAAATATTATTTGCTACTCGGTTCCTACCCGTTAACGGAATGATCTTCAGTGACTGCATGAAAATGGCTGGGGTTAGGAGATTTTTCACATGCGTTCATTTGGTACTTGGGATGTCAGTTTGCAAAACCATCATCCCAGCCGTTGCCATGGGGACACCAGGTTATGCGCTCAAAGGGAGTCTGCCATGTGCCTCTCTTTAATCTTCTTGTGACTCAGGGAATGCCTGCCTGCCTCCACCGGCCGCCTACTTATCTTCTATCCTGTCATAGCACACCATCCCTGGGCACCTGGGGAGAAGCATTGCACCATATCTATTGGGAGGGCGTTGGGAATATGTGAATCAGGTATCTGCATGGGGCTGGAGCATGAATATAAAAGGGACGCGGTGGCTCAGTGGCTAAGACGCTGAGCTTGTCGATCGAAACTGACAAGCAGTTCAGCGGTTCGAATCCCTAGTGCTGCGTAACGGGGTGAGCTCCTGTTCCTTGTCCCAGTTTCTGCCAACCTAGCAGTTCGAAAGCACCTAAGTAGAAAAATAGGGACCACCTTTGGTGGGAAGGGAACAGCGTTCCATGCGCCTTTGGCATTGAGTCATGTTGGCCACATGACCACGGAGACGTCTTTGGACACTGCTGGCTCTTTGGGTTTGAAACAGAGGTGAGCACTGCCCCCTAGAGTCGGGAACGACTAGCACATATGTGCGAGGGGAACCTTTACCTTTTAAAGCCTGAATATAATCACAGTTCTATTTTCCTCTGAGTTGGGTGGGGAGAATCAACCCCTCCGACATTAATTAGAACAGGAGAATATCAACTACTGAAGGGCGTACCCTTAATGATGCATTCATCATTAAGAGAAGAGGGAGCCAGCCAACATGGTCTAACTGTTAAGGCACCAGACTACAAAATGTGGGAGACAGTGAGTTCTAGTCCCACCTTAGCCATGAAAGCCAGCTTGGTGACTTTGGGTCAATCACCAGGAGATGGTGAGTTCTAGTCTCACTTCAGGCAGGAAAGCCGGCTGGGTAACTCTGGGCCAAGACTGGGAGTTCTAGTTCCACCTTGGGCACAAAAGCCAGCTAGTTGACTGTGGGCCAATGACTAGGAGATGTGAGTTCTAGTTTTGCCTTGGGCATGAAAGCCATCTGGGTGACTTTGGGCCAGTGAGTCCCTCTCTCTTTCAGCCCAACCCACCTCACAGGATTGTCGTTTTGCAGAAAATAGGAAGAGGAAGTGGCATGAGGTAAGCTAGCTGCCTTGAGTTATTTATAAAGATATAAAGGCGAGATGAATTGTTGACAATAATTCATCTTACTACACCAAGCCTTAGTGATGCCAGTCGTCTCCTTGACAACTGAGTTTGGAAGTGATTATCTCCAATCTGGCCTACAATCTGGGATTTTCCCAATCCGGAATACTCCCAACATTCAGAAAATCCAAGCTTGTTTAACTGGCTTGAAATCTGTTAGGATTGGCTTGGAGGATCTCAAGCCCTCTTGAGGTGGGGGGGTGGGAAAGAGAGAGAGAGAGAGTGAGAGTGAGAGAGGTTCTTTAGCTGGAAGAGTAACCTGAATTGCCTCTTTTATTTCCAGTATGCTAAACAGGTCTTTCTGCATTTGGTAACATTCCTGGGCGAGTGTCTGCAAAAACCTACTCATCCTTTCATTTCCTTTCTAGATAAGCCACCCTATGCAAAACACGGGGGAAAAGGAAAGAGAAAGAAAGAAAAAAGGCAGCAAGCCAAAGGACATTTAGCAAGGAATAAGAAGACTAAGTAAAATCTGCTTTACAGCAACACCGTTCAGGCTTCTGTTGATATTTCTTTTTCCCCTCTTGCAAATCATCCTTTGCTTCTAATCAGATCCCACGAATGGTTTCATTCATACGTCGCTTTTTTTGGTTCTTTTAAAATCCTCACCTGTTTGTCAGGATCTCATCCGCTTCCTAAAACCATCATGATCTCAATCGTCACTTTCTTCTTTCTTTCCTCCAACTGGGGCCGATCTAAACTAACGAACAAACAAACAAGATCTAATTAATACTTGGATAAGTGCCAATACAACAAGAAAAATTCTAACGCTATCTGATATCTTACAAACATCTGTTATTTCTTTGGTGGCAGATTTTTGTTTCCTTTCCCCCCATTTTCCATCTGCCTGGTCTGGAATGGAAAGAAATGAGAGGGGGTTTTTTAGATCTGGAATGGGAAGAAATTAGAGTTTGTAGTTCTGGAATGGGAAGAAACGAGTTTTTAGTTCTGGAATGGGAAGAAATGAGTATTTTTATTTCTGGAATGGGACAAAATAAGCGTTTATATTTCTGGAATGGGAAAAAATGAGTTTTTATTTCTGGAATGGGAAGAAATTAGAATTTTTAGTTCTGGAATGGGAAGAAACAAGAGTTTTAGTTCTGGAATGGGAAGAAATGAGTATTTTTATTTCTGGAATGGGAAGAAACGAGAATTTTTAAAGAAATACGACCTCGTGGCCACAGCCATGACATTATCCAATCAAGCTGTAATTCGGTGGTTACCTTGGCAACATGGGAGATGCATCTGTCTGTCGGATCTCACCCTCCATCAAACATAATGGCTACGAGAGTTTATCACGCAAACCATCCTTTGGAAAAGAAAGGAAAAACCAGATTAACAATATGGGACGTGCCGTGCGGCAATAGCTAATAACGCAGTTACTGTTCACTGTTTCACACAACCCATGCCGATGTCCTTCTTTTGTGGGTTCCAGAAAGATTCATGAGTTTCTATATGGTTTCTATATAGTCATGCTTTTTTAAACATTTGCATTCATTTATGGAGCACTATCTGCCCCCTTTTAGGATTAACGGAGCATCACTTTGGGTGCTACTGAAGCACAAAATGAGGGTGGACCTTCAACCTTGCTTGCACATCACTGGAAAAAAAAGAAGAAGGCATCACCTCCCAGAAAAGTGGACACTGATTCGTCCAGAATTTCCAAGAGCTAATTTCTATGATGCCTTGGTAAGGCCACACTTGGAATACTGCATTCAGTTTTGGTCACCATGATGTCAAAAAGATGTGGAGACTCTAGAAAGAGTGCAGAGAAGAGCAATAAAGAGGATTAGGGGACTGGAGGCTAAAACATATGAAGAATGCTTGCAGGAAATGGGGATGGCTAGTTTAATGAAAAGAAGGACTAGGGGAGACATGATAGCAGTCTTCCAATATCTCAGGGGCTGCCCCAAAGAAGAGGGAGTCAAGCTATTCTCCAAAGCCCCTGAAGGCAGGACAAGAAGCAACGGGTGGAAACTAATCAAGGAGAGAAGCAACTTAGAACTAAGGAGAAATTTCCTGACAGTGAGAACAATTAACCAGTGGAACAACTTGCCACCACAAGTTGTGAATGCTCCAACACTGGAAGTTTTTAAGAAGACGTTGGATAACCATTTGTCTGAAGTGGTGTAGGGTTTCCTGCCTAAGCAGGGGGTTGGACTAGAAGACCTCCAAGGTCCCTTCCAACTCTGTTATTCTATTCTATTCTATTCTATTCTATTCTATTCTAGTCTAGTCTAGTCTAGTCTAGTCTAGTCTAGTCTAGTCTATTCTAGTCTATTCTGACCTTCAGACCTTGAGAAGAAGCAGACGACTGTTCTCTAACAAGTCCTTAATGTAACCAGATGTCTCGCAGTAGAGCAGAAGACCTCTGGAAACCAAAAAGCTCATTCCAAGTGGCATCAAGGAGGATGCATGGAGAACCTAAGGCATTTCTACTGCTTCCTTCCCAGTTCAGCACTTATAAAGTTGGTACTAGTCATTGATAGCAAAAGAAGTTGAATTAAATTGAGCTTGTAAGATTCAGTTTTGCTGCGCATGTATCAGAGGTGGGTTTCAGCAGGTTCTGACCAGTTCTGGAGAACCGGTAGTGAAAAATTTGAATAGTTCGGAGAACCGGTAGTAAAAATTCTGACTGGCCCCGCCCCCACCTATTCTCTGCCTCCCAAGTCCCAGCTGATTGGGAGAAAATGGGGATTTGCAATATTTGGAATGCGGTGGGAATGGAGATTTTACAGTATCCTTCTGCCACGCCCACCAAGCCACACCCACCAAGCCATGCCATGCCCACCAAGCCACGCCCACAGAACCGGTAGTAAAAAAATTTGAAACCCATCCCTGGCATGTATCTTGATTACAAAGTCCAGAGATACCGAGCACGAAATAATCCCAAAATGCAACTTGATTAAATGTATAGCCTCAGGGTTTTTTTTGCAAAGAATGTGGTAGGCCCATTTACAGAAGCTACCCTGCTCCAATCCAGATTGGTTTTGTTGTGCATTCCCTGGGAGAGATACACTCCGTAGTAGAGATGAATCTTAAAGATAAGAGAGATGCAAGTCGACCTCACCCTTTCTCACGACGTGTGGCTAAGCATTTCTCAGTCCCGCCCTTTAAGAAACAAATCCTTGTTTATCAGGATGGAAGGAATGCCCCCACTCAACTTTTGGGCAAGGCAAAAGTAGGGCGTAGGGCTGTCTTCTAACCAAATTTATGGATCCTAAGCAGAGTCTGTTGAGTTGTTTCAGTCAATGCAGTCCTAACTTGCTGGAATACTGGAGGTTTTTAAGAAGTGATTGGACAACCATTTGCCTGAAATGGTATAGGATCTCCTCTTCGGGGGTTGGACTAGAAGACCTCCAAGGTCCTTTCTGTTATTGTGTGACTTAAGGGTCTCTTCTACCACTATCTTTTTGCTTGGTTTCATTACATTTATATCAAGCCTAATAAAAGATTGGACGGCCATTTGTCAGCAATGTCATTCTTTTTTTTTTCCTGGATGATAATCATATTAAATGTTTAAGCTGCCGAACTCCAGCAATTAAAATGTATTCTCTTTATTAAATTTATACGCCACTGCACTTTTGGTAGCCTATGGGAAAAAAACACCCCATGTTGATTATAGGGATTCAATATGTCTGTAACATAATCTTAACATTTCAGGAGATTAACAAGTTTCCCCCATGATTAAACCAGGAGTTTATAATATTTTAAAAAAATAAATAAACTTTTTAAAAAATACCATAGTTAAAAAGCAGGGATGGTACTTAAAAATCATTTACCCTCTTCATGTTTGGCATCCATAGGATTTACTCTAGTATCGGGCTAAATTTAATTTAAACCCCTTTCTTAAAATAAAAATTTCTCCTATGAAAAAGAAAAAACCCAAATCATTATTTTGCAATAAAACTTTTCTATTAAGGCTTCCACTTCTTTTAAGAGTCACAAAAACTACAATAAACGTCCCGTAAGCATCCTACCGAAAATTAACAAGAATAATAGAGTTGAAGGGACCTTGTTAGGTCATCTAGTCTAACCCTGCCTCTCAAGCAGGAAACCCTATACCATTTCTGATAAATAAATAAATAAATAAATAATAATAATTATTATTATTATTATTATTATTATTATTAATTATTATTATTATCATCCTGTATTAAGGACATGCCTAGAAATAAAAAAAAACCTTAATACAATATTAAACATTAGCATATTTTAAATATTAATATTTTAAATAAATACATATAATACATGTACATATAAATACATGTAAATAAATAAATAAATAAATAAATAAATAAATATTAAAATTGATATAGCCATCATAAATAAAATAAATAAAAATGTGAAATGGGGACTTTTTGGGGGGGGACACCTTGTGGGGACCTTATTTCCCCACTGTCCCAATGAGAAGCTCCTTCAAGCCCCGTTTCCCCCGCATGGACTACAAACCCATCATCGCCACAAGGATGGGAGTTGTGGTACCGGCCTTGCCCGTCAATCAAAAACACCCTTCGGGGCTCTCATTGGCCATGCTTCCAGAAAGCTCCGCCTCCGTCCCCCCCCCCCCCGGCGGGTTTCGCCTTATTCCCTTGGAGACGGTTGCGAGGAAGAAGAGCGAGCATGGGAGGATGGGTGAGGGGAAAGAAGGGGGGGGGAAGGTGTCCTAGGCGCATGCGCACCCAGGCGAGAGACGCTCGCGAGGCGACGCCGCCGCCGCCGCTCCCCCTTCAAGTCTGGTGCGCCCAGTGACGTCGCTCGGCGCGCGCCCGAGCGCGGCGCCCCGCCCCTTCCCGGGAGAAGCACCGCGCATGCTCAAATCCCCATTCCTCCCCTTCTATCTTTTTTTTTTTTTCCCCCACTCAGGCGACGGGAGCGCGCCCGCCTTCCTCCTCCTCCTCCTCCTCCCGCCGCCGCCGCCGTCGTGCCCGCGCCCTCGTGCCCGCCTCGCCCGCCCGTCTCCGCGTCCCTCTGGGATGGCCGCGGCCCCCTCCGGCCTGGGCGCGGCCTGCGAGGCGGCGATGGAGTAGCCGGGGGAAAGGCCGACGCAAGGTGAGGTGGGGGGGGGAGAGAGTGGGAGCCCTGCCCCCTCCCCTTTGCCGGGAGGGGAGGGGGGAGGGGGCTTGGCAGGGGCGGGGGCCTCCCCACCAGCGCCCAACCCGCCCAGGGTGAGCCCCCACCTTCACAAAAGCCGCCTGGCCTGCTTGTGGGGAGGGTGTGGGGGGGGAGATCATTGGGGAGGGGAGTGCCTATCCAAAGCATTCTCCCCCCCCATAAGATCCCCTTAATTGGGGGGAGAGATCATTGGGGAAGGGAGAGATCTTTGGGTAGGGGAGTGCCTATCCAATGTATTCTCCCCCCATAAGATCCCCCTAATTGGGGGGGGAGAGATCATTGGGGAGGGGAGTGCCTATCCAAAGCATTCTCCCCCCCATAAGATCCCCCTAATTGGAGGGAGAGATCATTGGGGAGGGGAGTGCCTATCCAAAGCATTCTCCCCCCCATAAGATCCCCCTAATTGGAGGGAGAGATCTTTGGGGAGGGGAGTGCCTATCCAAAGCATTCTCCCCCCCATAAGATCCCCCTAATTGGAGGGAGAGATCTTTGGGTAGGGGAGTGCCTATCCAAAGCATTCTCCCCCCCATAAGATCCCCCTAATTGGAGGGAGAGATCTTTGGGTAGGGGAGTGCCTATCCAAAGCATTCTCCCCCCCATAAGATCCCCCTAATTGGGGGGGGGGGAGATCATTGGGGGAGGAGGAGATCATTGGGGAGGGGAGTGCCTATCCAAAGCATTCTCCCCCCCATAAGATCCTCCTAATTGGGGGGGGGGGAAGATCATTGGGGAGGGGAGTGCCTATGCAATGCATTCTCCTCCCCCCATAAGATCCCCCTAATTGGGGGGAGAGATCATTGGGGGAGGGGAGTGCCTATCCAATGCATTCTTCCCCCATAAGATCCCTCTATTTGGGGGGGGGGAGATCATTGGGGAGGGGAGTGTCTATCCAATGTATTCCCCCCCCCATATGATCCCCCTAATTGGGGGGAGTGGGGGGGCTGTATTTGCAGGCACCTCTGCAAACAGGCATGTCGATCTGGGGGTGATTTTGATGGGGGGAGTGGGGAGATTGTGGTTTATACGGGGGAGGGGGGGTCAATGGGTGTGTAAGAAGTGGGGTTATGTCCTTGCCTTTTTACTTCCCCCCTCCCCTCTTAAGGGGTGTGTGTGTGTGGCCTTTAAAAAGTGATGGCCTGCAAACAGCCACTTTCTATTGTCTTGCAAGGGGTGATGGGTGGGTGGGTTTATTAAGGCCATAAGAAGGGAGGGTCTCTAATGGGGGGTGCAAAGTGACAGCAAGGTGTGCGTGCATGATTATTGTGTGCATGGAGGGGAGGGACTGATGGGGCATGAGGAGGGAGCAAAAGTGGGGTGTGGGCCTGCATGCTCCCAATTAATATGTCCATTTCACTCCTTTTGTAAGTCAGTTTCATTATTGGTGTTGAGGTCCTTGTTTTCTTTTTCCTTTTTTTTTCCTCCTCTTTGGGAGCTCAAAGGTGGGGGCGGGGGGCGCGGGAAGAAACCATAGCCAACACACAAAGGCAAAAATAAAGAGCCTTTAGGAAGCGTGGAGTTCAAAACCAAGCAAGAAAAAAGCAATTAAAAAAAAAAGCTGGGTTGGAACCAGGCAGAAATTGATTAGTTGGGTATTAAGACAAGGGGAAGCTGGGGGTGGGGGTGGGGGTGGGAGGAGGATAGGATTTGTGTGATTTGTATATGTGATTTGTATATGTGATATTTGTGCGTGTGATGGTCTAGCAGAACTTCCAAGGACTCACTAGGCCTGGACTAGGTTTTAGGCCGTGGAGGGTAATGGTTAGCACAATGGAGAAGCCTGGATCCGAGATTTTTCCTTCAATCAAATAAAGGCAGTAATGAAAGGCGATAGGACACATGTCTTTTTTTTATTTGCATTTTAAATAAATCAGGATATATATGTTCCTTTATTTTTTTCAAAAATGGGGCTGGAATTATGCTTGTGGGAAGGAGACGCGAGGTGTCAAGAGTTGGATAAAAGAAGGCCTAACCTGAACAAGGATTCGGGCTGAATATTGGGGGGCAGATGGAGAATGAAACAGGAGGCTGTCCTACTAAAGATCTCAATAAAGGGGAATATTTGTAGCTCAGGGTTGACATGAGGGGGGTCCTTGGTGCTCTCTGCTCCACCAAGCTCAGAGATCACGAAAGACCCTCACTGCGAGGTCTCTTAAGGAGACGGGATCTCCCACTTCCCCTCCCAAGTGGAAAAGGGGTTGTGAGAGACAGCGGGATCTCCCACTTCCCCTCCCAAGTGGAAAAGGGGTTGTGAGAGACAGCGGTAAGGAGTGATCACAATAAGGATCAGCATTCATCCTTTTGAAGGTGGAAAGCAGGGCGTGCAGGAGAGATTTTGGCAAAGGGGTGGGGGGGGGAAGAGCTAATGAGATTGCAAAAAAAGAGAAAAGGAACCCAGGCGATGGATGCAAAGCAAGGAAATCTTGTCAAGATCTCCTTTGTTGTCTTTGTTTTTTGGGAGGGGGGTGGCAGGAAAGGTGGATTGAGACCCCTTTCATGCAAACATGCCGGCAGAAAAGGTAAGAGGTTTTACTATTATTATTTTTTTTTTTTGCTTATTATCTTCTTGCTTAAAGTATTCGCAGCATCTGCTCCTTCCTTCTCTTCACTGATCCCCTCTTAGGAGTAGAGGATGAAGGAAACAGCGGGATATTGCTCTAGCCTTTCCTTTTACTGCTGTCATTTCGGCGTTGGGGGGAATCGGATGATTGATGTTCCCTCTCCGGCCAAGGGTTTGGGACCCGTGCATATTATTAGAGGCTGCTTCGCTCATCACAGCCAATATTTGGGGCAAAAACACAGCGATGAGCCAGGATCCTGTAAACGAAGGTGAACATAACTTCCCTTAACTGAGTTGGTGCGCTAGTTATCTTGTTTCGGTTAAGCTGGGATTTGTGTGATTTGTATAGTGGTGTATATGTGTGTGATTGTCTAGCAGAACTCCCCAAGAACTCACTAGGCCTGGGCTATAGGTTTTAGGCAGTGGCAGTGGGTGGTTTTCAAACCAAGCTTTGTTGTAATCCATGATTGAACCTTTACAATCGGAAAAAAAAAAAAACCCATCACCCCCTCCCTTCCCAAGTTTCTGGGATGAATAGAAATTGCGTGCCGGACAATCAGCTTGAATTTTGAACTGTCATTTCAAAAGGTTAGGTTCCATTTCTCTCTCTCTCTCTCTTTTATTTATTTATTTTTTTGTGTTATTGTTATTGCAGATGGTGGATGTTGATATCGGTGCCGGTGGAGATAACACCAGAAGAAAAATGGATGCTCTTACGGATAGCAGCACAGAGATCATTCCGTTGGATCTCTATGATTCATCCCGAGCCAAAATAGCTGCTAATCTACAGTGGATCTGCGCGAAAGCTTATGGAATAGGTAAAAAAAATAAATAAATTATTAAATAAATAAATTCCCATTGCAACGTTATTATTATATCTCTTTCCTTTTCCCATTCTCCAGCCCGGCTTCTCTCAATCCCTCCTCTCTCCCCTTCTCACAAAATGGGTTTGGAACGATGCTTTTTTATTAAAAAAAAAAAAAAGTCAGCAAACATGTGGGACTGCTTTCCCTACATGCTTTGCCCAGACTTTGGTGTACACCCCTTTTCTTGTCGTGAATGGCCTGTAGTTTTAATTGCAGAACATCCTGCCGTGCTGTTGTTTGCGCGCTGGTGTGTGTGTGTGTGTGTGTGTGTGTTGTATCGCCAAGCTGTGCTC
Source organism: Masticophis lateralis (assembly GCA_030761175.1). Classification (NCBI taxonomy): domain Eukaryota; kingdom Metazoa; phylum Chordata; class Lepidosauria; order Squamata; family Colubridae; genus Masticophis; species Masticophis lateralis. The sequence continues at coordinate 8,828,804 of JAUDYJ010000015.1, forward strand.
TCCCACACATCACTTAAAAAGGCCTGTGAGAATTCAGCGTTTCTAGGACTTGAACTCTGCAAGTTAAGGGTTTTTTTTTAAATTTGGCAGATGCATGCTGCTTAGTTTGCGAGGGTTCCTAACTAATTAGATTTTTTTTAAAAAAAAAAATCTTGTGGTATGCAGAAGGTCAGTCGGTCGCCTTCCTTTAAAAAAAAAAAAGGAAAACCAAAACAGAAGCATTTGAATACCCATTCATGTGTGGGATTCTGAGTGGTGTGTGTATAAAAATAAAGGGAAGCTAGGGGATGGAAAATATCTTGCTGGTAAACTGTGCTAGCCTCAAAGTGCACGTTGGGACCTTTCCAATTTCTTCTTTTCTCTCTCTCTCTCTCTCCCTCCCTCTCTCTCTCTCTCTCTCTCTCTCAGGTGCTCTTGCCAACTTGGGTTTTGCATTGCAGTAAATTCTTTTCGTCCTCTTTGATGTCTTGCTTTCTATCTTTTGAGTACAGACTTCTAGCTGTTTATGAGTACGGGCGCTTCTAACCAAGCGTGAAATAAGTAAATTCAGAGTTACAGGGATCCCCTTAATCTAACTCTTAATTTTGCCAACTGATCTAAAAAACGCTGCACAAATTAACTTTAACTTGCTTTGTAGTTACGCAGTGTATTTCTACTGGCATGCTTGTTTTTTCTCCTAGTGCAGTACCTTTCTCTATACAAATTGTGTTAGATTGAAATTAGGAATGCTAACCAAAAGTTTCCTGCGCTGAGGTTTATATATATATAAAATGTGTGCCACGGCATACCGTGTTTCCCCAAAAATAAGACCCTGTCTTTTATTGGACCCCGAAATAAGCACTTGGCCTTATTTTCGGGGAGGTCTTATTATTTTGGGGCGTGTGGAGGAAACCAGAGGAAATGGTGGGGACCAGATGCGCATGTGTTTAAATATTTTCAGGGAGGGCTTATTTTCGGGGGGGGGGGGCTTGTTTTAGTGCATGGGCTCAAAAGCCCAATAGGGCTTATTATCAGGGGATGTCTTATTTTAGGGGAAACAGGATAGTCCGTAAGAGCAGTTAAGATGATAGAGGCTTTTATCCCTCCATAATTAAGGTTTGTCTGCTGGGATCTTTTGTATCTGATTTTTCAGCACTGTGGTGTGTAGGTTGGAGCTACTGATCAGTAAACGTTGTGTTTATGTTTACCTACCATGGGAACTAGGGAACTAGGCATGAATGATAGCCAGAGTTACAAACATATCTTGTTGAGGTTCCAGATCACTGTTAGGAACCTTCATTTTACAGAGCCCAGTTGAGTGGGATTTCGGAATTTTACTTCAGATTTTTTTTCCCCCCTATAAATAATTGGCCGAGTTCCCTTAGTCTTCCAGAAAATTGGTATAATTTCTGTCAATGTACAGAAGCTGCATCGACTTTTATTTGAGATACTCGGTTTCATTTCTGTCGGTTTGCATCTGGTCAATTGCAACAAATAAATAAATAAATTCAGATTTGATGTTTGGCTTTAAGGCTTTATGTCTCCTAACCCCATGCCGCCCCCTTCCCCCGGAGTGTCTTAAATTAAGGATTTGCTATTTGGGATAAAACGAGCAGCAGAAGAAGGCTGAAATTTGAATCATTTACTTTCCTAGGGGATTCGGTGAGAGTTGAGCGGAATAAAAGAAAAATCTGTAAATTTTGCCCAGTGTTTGGTAAAATGCATAAATCTGTATGTGGACTTTAATGTGTTGTCAATTTTAAGCTGAAACTTAGTTTCATATTGTTGTACTCATTTGGTTTATGGCAAAAAAAGTTAAGGGGGTATTGCACCCATTTTCTTAGCATTCCTTTAATTTGAGAAAGTTCTTAGAGAGACTAGGACATATTCCTAATTGACCACTTAATTCCTTTTAACTCATGTCATCCAGGGTGAAGTTCCGTAGGAGTCAGGAAACAGATTTATCTCTCCCCTCCTTCATCAAGTATAAAGCTATGGCCCTGAGTTCTAAAAGTCTTCCAAAAAATCTTTGCCAGGCTTCAGACTTAACTCTACTTCAGAAGAATCTTCCTTCATTTAGATATCTGTACAACAGCCTCACCCTAATTCAAGATTTCCTCCAGTGCCTACTTTAACGTTTGAAGAGCTGCTGAGAGTAAATCCTCCTTGCGTGTCTAATAGTAATTTTGTGATGACATATGATTCTGTCTTGCACTCACACTCTCGCGGGACGAGAGGGCAGGTATCTTAAGCAGCTTCTTCGGGATGAAACAAGGCAAACAAGCTGAAACATCACCCTGAAAAGGCAGTGGGAAAGCCTGCAGATCTGGATAAAGGTGTTGAACTAGTTCAGTTTGGTGGCCCTCCTGGCCTTGGGGGCTACATTTCTTGCTGCGGTGTCCAGGCAGGAGTGCCAGTTGCAGTCCTGTCTCCGTGTAGAAATTCATGCACGGATTATTAAAAGCCAGGCAACTGAGGTTGCACAGATATGTAAATGAAGGCACAATCCAAAATGCAGTAGTCTAGCAAGTTGCTTTCGAAGTTTTGATTTGATAAAGTCAGCATGCTTGTTTAAAGTGCTGGATGAGAATGGGGGAGACGGGGGACGGGATGAGACAACCCGAGACAACGAGAGGGATCTTGGAGTCTAGTGGACAACCATTTAGATAGGAGCCAGCCGTGTGCAGCAGCTGCCAGAAAAGCCAATCCAGTTTTGGGCTGCATAAACAGAGGGATAGAATCAAGATCACGGGAAGAGTTAATACCACTTTATAAGGCCTTGATAAGGCCACACTTGGAATACTGGATTTAGTTTTGGTCGCCACGATGTAAAACATGTGGAGACTCTAGAAAGAGTGCAGAGAAGAGCAACAAAAAGGATGAGAGGACTGGAGGCTAAAACATAGGAAGAACGGTTGCAGGAACTGGGCATGTCTAGTTTAATGAAGAGAGGGACTAGGGGAGACATGATAACCGTCTTCCAATATCTCGGGTTGCCACATAGAAGGAGTCAAACTATTCTTCAAAGCACCTGAGGGTAGAACAAGAAGCAATGGGTGGAAACTAATCAAGGAGAGAAGCAACTTAGATCTAAGGAGAAATTTCCTGACAGTTAGAACAATTCATCAGTGGAACAACTTGCCTGCAGAAGTTGTGAATTCCCCAACATTGAAAATTGGTTTTTATCGATCCGCCTAAACCTTATAATTTGCTCTGCAGGCTTCTTTCCTGTTGTTTTGATGCTACATATTAATATGGCTAAAGAGGACGCGGTGGCTCAGCGGCTAAGGCACTGAGCTTGTCAATCAAAAGGTTATCAGTTCGAATCCCTAGTGCTGCGTAACGGGGTGAGCTCCCGTTCCTTGTCCCAGCTTCTGCCAACCTAGCAGTTCAAAAGCATGTTAAAAAAAATGCAAGTAGAAAAATAGGGACCCCCTTTGGTGAGAAGGGAACAGTGTTCCGTGCGTCTTTGGCGTTGAGTCATGCCGGCCACATGACCACGGAAACGTCTTTGGACAGCGCTGGCTCTTCGGCTTTGAAACTGAGATGAGCACCTCCCCCTAGAGTCAGGAATGACTAGTACATATGTGCGAGGGAAACCTTTACCTTTTTGTTCCAAAACGACATTTCCACCTCTTTGAGAAAGCACCGTGTGTCCTTTCAGCACTCTTTAAAATAAGGATTTTATTTATTTTTAAAATAAGGTTGCCTATATCTTAATTAAGTTGCTGGTTCAATTTTCAGCTTTGTAATGTCAACACCCGTTTCTCTCTTTTTGAACTCGCTTGCCTTTTTCCTTTCAGACAACATCCCAGAGGAATTAAAAGATCCTTTTTATATAGACCAGTATGAGCAGGAACACATTAAACCGCCTGTCATCAAGCTGTTGTTATCCAGCGAGCTGTACTACCGTGTCTGCAGCCTCATTCTCAAAGGGGACCAGGTGGCGGCGCTCCAGGGACACCACTCGGTCATCCAGGCTCTCTCTCGGAAAGGGATTTACGTCATGGAGAGCGATGACAACCCTGTGTCCGAATCCGATCTCAGCTCTGCGCCGATCAAAATGGTGAGCTTCAGAACAAAACCAGGAGTTGAGCTCCACAACTCCGTCCTTTCGTTGTCTTTGTTTCCCCTCGTAGATTCCCGCCCCCCCCCATCTCTCCCCGTGAAATGGTGCCAGTCCTAAACTGGCCAACCACTTTTCTCGATCTTTTCGAGAAGGGGATTAAACCCAATATGGGTTGTTGTTTTTTTTTCCCCCCGGCCCTGTAGAGTCCTCACATGGCCATGATTGATGCTCTCATGATGGCCTACACCATCGAGATGATCAGCATTGAGAAAGTCGTGGCCAGTGTCAAGTGTTTTTCCACGTTCAGTGCCTCGAAGGAGTTGCCGTACGATCTGGAGGATGCGATGATATTCTGGATTAACAAGGTAAACCGTGAGCCGATTTGATGTGGAAGTGTCCGGTTATTGGCGAGCACCCATGTGAGAGGCTGCAACCAGGGTACCATTTGTGTCTTCTAATATTATGAAAGCGAGGGGGGAAGAAAAGCATTCCTAGACGGTACTTTTACCTAACTTTGTAAGAAAAGTCACCTTGGTTCTAAGCAGCATGAATAAGCAGCTTGAATAAACATAAACCTTGGATAAATAAAATTAGCCAGCGCAGGAGAGTTAAGAGGTGCAAAAACGGAGAGTGTAAAAATCATTATCTCTCGTGCTTATATTTCAGAAAATAAGTATGCAATCAGAAATATCGGACTTAATTTTAAAAACGCATTAGAAATTGGGTAGGAAATTAAACACGGGAAATCCATTTACTTAGCTCTGGGGGTAATTTTGTTTTTATGGCTTGGGGGCTGATTTGTGACTTGGAGAGGGTGCCTATCTAGGAAGTGTGTGAGTGTATTTGGAGCATCTCTATTGCTAGAAATTTGAAGCTGCTAATTGTATTTGATTGTCATCTGGATTGGGTTGCAAGAAAAAGAGACTGAAGCACACAAGAGTTGTGGATAGGCGGAATACTCCCTGGGGAGATTGAGAAGGCAGGAAGAAATGATTGTCTTTGGCAGTCAAAACAAAAATCAGGGAAAGGAATACAGTTGCCCTCATTAGCTTTTTCCCCCCCCCTCCCCCCCTCTGCTCTTTTAGGTGAACCTAAAAATGAGAGAGATCACGGAAAAGGAGATTAAATTAAAACAGCAGTTACTGGAAAGCCCAGGTCATCAAAAGGTAAAGCACATTAGATGAAATGGGATGTTTAATTGATTCATGGGGCTGTGAATTGGAAGCAAACCTCATTGTTTTTCTATCTGCCTTTGCTCTTAGATCAGTAGAATTTATTACCATGTCTTGCACCCTTCTACAAAATTGCTTTGTTGCTCTTGATTTTTTCTTCCTTCCTTCCTTCCTTCCTTCCTTCCCTCCTTCTATCTCTCTCTATATATATATCTTCCATCCATCCATCTACTCTGTCTGTCTGTCTGTTTCTCTCTCTTTCTCTCTCTCATCCATCTATCCATCCATTCTATCCATCCATTCTATCTATCTATCTATCTATCTATCTATCTATCTATCTATCTATCTATCTATCTATCCATCCATTCTATCTATCTATCTATCCATCCATCCATCCATCCATCCATTCATCCATCCATCTATCCTATCTATCTATCTATCTATCTATCTATCTATCTATCTATCTATCTATCTATCTATCTATCTATCTTGATTTGAATACTTAAGAGGTTTCACTCACGGTCTGCTGAGGTGCCATGGTTTCGAAACGAATGGACTTTGGGGACCGCTGTAACAGTCCACTTTTAAAAATTTACTTTGCGTCCCACATTTTATTTTATACCGTATTTAATTTATATTCGTCACATTTTCCAGATATTTTTTTTTTAAAAAAAAACAATACCTGTTAAAACTGCATCTTGTTTAAGCTCTGATATTTCATTTTGTGTGCAGGGTGGTGGTGGGAAATGTAGTCTTGAGGCAGGTGAGTGGGAGGTTTTAACATCTGCTGAGAGGTTTATATTAGTAACAGTCCTTTGATTTGATGCCGTTTGGATCTTCTCAAGCGCTAAGGAAAGTAACCTCTGTAGCAGTGGTTTTTCAACCTGTGGTCCACAGACACCACGATGTCACAGGATCCCCGCAATGGCTTGGAGAAATGATTTCAATCTTGAGTTAAGTCTTAGGGGGAGGGTGTCGGTGGCCACAAAAGGTATTTAAAGGGGGCCCGCGGTGAAGAAAAGGTTGAGAACCACTGATCTATAGAATTATTCAGAAGAATTGGTGGTGCATGTGTACAATCCTTCTCCTCTTTCGTTCCTTTTAAGTACTAGACGTTAACTAACCTGTGCCGTTGCACTTCCAGCATTAGAATATTTGAGAAGCACGAAGCACAACAGTGGGAGTGCAATTTCTAAGTCCTGCCGAGATATTCTTAGCTGGTGTGGAAAAGGCTGCTGTTGAATTTTCATATTGCGCAGTCGGACTTTTAAATGAGCTCCTAAAGAGATTTCTATGCATGCAGATCCTCTAAAGATACGTTCCTTGAGGTTATTTTTTTTAAAAAAAAATCTTTCCCGTGTCGAAACCGTTCGCAATATGAAAGCATGACCCCGGGTGAGGCTCACGTAAAGTTTGCTTTGTAACATGCACTGATGATGTTCCTCTCCTGTTCCCTACCTTTCCATCCCCTTGCTTCCCGAACCAGTCTCCTTCAAAATGGTATTGGAAATTAGTGCCTGTAAGTCAATTAATTCTGTATGAAGAGTTTTCATCCACCAAAAACCCATTGGCTTTCCATCGGTCTTTTGATTTGCTTCCATTCAAAGCGCCGCCTTCCACCGTTCGCAATGTTTTCTTGGCTCCGGGCGTTCTTTTTTAACAGCGAAAACTTTTAGATTTCATTTCACGATTCTACGTACTGTAACTTGGTGGCATCCATCACTAGGCCAATTTTACAGTTGCCGATGCCGAAACTCTAGAAAGAAAAGCAAGGAAACTCTAGATTGTTCTAGAGGAGCAATCTAGAGGAGTTTGTTCTATTTCGAAAGACTCCTCCTTTGCAAGCGTTAAGATGAAGCTGGTCAATTTAAAGTAAATTCCCTTAAAATAAGGAATTGGTCAGTATATTTGGATTTACATAGCTTGTTTACTCGTAGTAAAAATCCATTCCGCTCCCCCTCTAAATTCCTGCATATTATCATATTGGTCCACTAAATCAAAATCAAATCACATGAAGTATTAGCACCACTTTATAAATCCTTCATAGGACCACATCTGGAATACTGTTTTGGTCACCACATTAAAAAAAAAAAGATGTTGAGACTTTGGAAAAGTGCAAAAAAAAAAGCAACTAAGATGATTAACGACTTGGGAGGCAAAAAATGTATGAAGAATAGTTGCAGGAACTGGGTATGTCTAGTCTAATGAAAAGAAGGACTAGGGGTGACATAATAGCAGTCTTCCAGTATTTGAGGGGCTCCCACAAAGACAAGGGGGTCAGGCTATCCTCCAAAACACCAGAAGGCAAAACAAGAAACGAGGGATGGAAACTCATCAAGGAGAGAAGCAACCTGGAATTAAGGAGAAACTTCCTAAGAGTGAGGACAATTAACTGATGGAACAGCTTGCTTCAGAAGTTATGGAGGCTCCCAACACTGGAGGTTTTTAAGAAAAACCTGTCTGAAATGGTACTTTTAAGACTTGATTCCCTCTTTGACCCTAGCTAGAGTTGCTTTTTCCTTGTGCTCCATCACAATATTTGCAGATGGACAAAGGGGCTGCTCCAGCGTGGTCCTCCTGCGTCCTTCTCACTCTCTCCCTAGTCTTTGTTGAGCCTACCGCTTGCTCAATTAACTGGAAGTTAGAATTTCAGCTGCCCGATAGCATATAGGCATAAAACACCCCGTTTCTGAACAGCGTTATTGACGGAATGCTTAAGGTTTTATAAACGTTGACTTGGACCAACACCAGGGCATCCGATGCTGATTAAGAATAGCAAGCGGTGGTTGAGTTTTTTGGAAAAGTTACTGCCACCCGAGGCCACCTCCAGCTTGTAAACATCGGGTTTAAAAAGTTTATTTAGCACACCGACACTGTCCAATGTATGCTCCTCTAAAATGGCCCATTGATCCTTTCCTTTTGTGAGAGAAAACTTCACGCGGAGGTCAGCAAATTCTGTCCCTCCCAAAAGATACAAAAAAAATGTAAAAATCCTTCCGGTTCATTATGATCGCTAAAATTAAATGCAGTTTAGACTTCTCCCAATGAAGTCGAGAGTTCAGGATTAAACGGCAGGCTTTGATCTTCTAAGGAGGCCCTGCAATTCGAAGAGAAATCTCAACTCCCATTTTGCTGCTTCGGCTTGTGAAAGCAGAGGGGCTAGAGTGAGGACTTTTAAACCCATCAGTTCACCTTACTTTGGGAAATAATCGTGTTCAAGATTTAACGTAACATTAAATTGAAATGATATGCAGTGGCCTGGAGGTAGAGATCTCGCCTCACAATCAGGAGGCTGTGAATTTGATCCTAGGTAGAGGCAGATAATTTCTCTCTCTGGGCACAATGAGAATATATATGCAGAACAAAACTCTGCATTGGCGACAGGAAGGGCATCCGGCCAGTAAACAATCTGATAGCTCCATTCAGTCGCCCAGACTCCACCCCGCAAGTGATTATGGGTCGTTAAAAGAAGATGATTAAATTGAAATTATATACGATTTCTAGTTGCCATCTTCTAGCTTGCAATGACGATGATAATTTTGCTTAAGACCGATACTACATGATACATCTAGTGACTTATGCTCCATGGTACAGTATGATTCACATTACACAACAATTTGTGGAAAGCCTCTGGCTGAATGAAAAGCAAGTCCTTTGCAAAAGTATCACACTTCAAATGTTCAGAGGGGACCTTTGTCCCATGGATTAAGTTGTATTCCTCAGTACTTTTTTTTTTTGCCATATGATTTCAAGACTTTGGCAAAGCTTCTTACCTCTTGCCTAGCTGATACCAATTTTGAAATTCAATACCGGTTCTGTAAGCGTTGCATTTCCCGTTCCGCTCAGAGCTTCCAAGCGGGCAAGACTGATTGGCAAAAATAATTTCTCAGCCTTAGCTTTCCTCAAATTTTTCATACAGAGACATGATGGCCTTACTTAGCTGAATGGCAAGTTTGTGTTTTATTCTCGAGAAAAGTGGGTATAGCACTGGTAAGTATCAGTTAAAAGGCTGTAAGATCTCAATATAATATTATGAAGTGTTGCATTTTTAATTTATTTTTTACTTATTGTGCTTTTTCTGCTAAACTGGTGGAGCGTTCAGCTGCATCTTTTTTTTTTTGTTGCAATATTATATAGTGGCCTTTGAAATTTAAATATTTAAATTAATGTATTTATACATTTCAATAATGTGCGAAGAATCTATGGGGAGGCTTTGTATGCTCAATTAAAGTGCTGGAAATGGTCCCCTTAATTATTTTATCAGAAACAACTTACAAGTGAAGTAGATTGTTGATTTGGCGCACCAAGAATCAGATTAATAGTTAAATTAGAATGTGTTGGTAGTGGGTGGAAACAGAAGATATACCATTGTAATGAAAATACTAATTAGATGGTTACAAACCTTTTGACTTTGTACTCCCCCCCCCCCCCCCGGTGTGTTTGTTATGAATATTAGCTTTAAAAGAAGAATATTCTTAAGAATATTAGCTTAAAAAGAAGAGTATTCTTAAGAATACTGGCTTTCGCGCAGGGTCTGCCTTTAGAAAGACGATTCCAAAATTAGCAAGCAAGTGTTCGCAAAACCAAATGCTTGTAGCAGCAAAAGGATTACAACGCCTTATAAAATAGAAAGTTGCTGGCTTAAATCAGGGCAGAAATATTTCAGAAGAGCCCTGGGGAAACTTGAGTTCTAACTCAGCCTGGAATCTCATTCATTGGGTGACTTTGGCCCAATCACAATCGACCTCGAGGGTTGTGGGGGTGGGAAAAAACCCCAAACCATGAGCTCTGAATGAATGAAAAACGGGATGGGAAATCTCAGAAGTTTTGCCTTCCTTCCTCAGGTGCGTTACCGCCGAGATCATCTCTCGAGTCGACAGCTGCCCTTCTTCCCATTACTTGAAGACCTGATGAAGGATTGTAGCGATGGAGCTGCTTTGCTGGCTGTCATCCATTATTATTGCCCCGAACAAATGAAGCTTGATGGTACGTCGGTAACAGAGTTTTTTTTTAAAAAAAAAACTGGTTTCTAAATCCTGCCTGAATCGAATGTTAGGAGATGCCAAAGTGATAGAGGACTGTCAGACCCTCCCTTAACTGTCGTTCATTGCCCCTGTATAACCAATCAGTTTCAGGCGAGATGTTTTCATAACTGTCAGTGACCTTGAGGCAGCATCTCGAGGAGATAGTGCACTTACTTTCATTTCCCCAAGCATTCCCCCTTTCATTTCACCCCCCCCCCCCCCACAGTTCATGGCAGTTTGTCACCGCAGTGAAGCACAAGCAAACATAAGTAGGCAGCTGACTGTGACATTTGATTAATTGTGGTGTCCTTTATAACTCTGTCGTATTCTAAGGGAGTGATCCAGTCACAGTGGGGGATATTTAGCTCACGTTAAAGCATCTTTCTCTGGCTGAAAGCAACGGAACACAATTGCTTCATTTTTGCTCCGATTTCTGGAGGGGGAAAAAAGTCAGTTTCTTTGCCTTTGTGGACAATAAGTGATATGCTGCAATTTTCTGTAATCCGTAAGCTTCTTAAACAAGGCTGTTCCTTCCTTGTCACTGTTTTGGGACTTGATTAATCCACTGTAGCTATTTTACACAACTGCTGTAGCAAACTCTTTTGCGTTACTATTTTTTTTTTCATTTCAGTATTTAATGATTACGGGCCTCACAGTTTATGGATTGATATTATAGTATAGTTAGGCCATGTGTAACTGACCTAACATTTACATGTTTAACATTTAACATTTACATGTGTAAATGTGTAAGGGATGTGCTGGCTCAGTGGCTAAGATGCTGAGCTTGTCAATCGAAAGGTCGGCAGTTCAGCGGTTCGAATCCTTAGCGCCGCGTAACAGGGTGAGCTCCTGTTACTTGTCCCAGCTTCTGCCAACCTAGCATTTTGAAAGCGCGTAAAAAATGCAAGTAGAAAAATAGGGACCACCTTTGGTGGGAAGGTAAGAGCGTTCCTTGTGCCTTTGGTATTGAGTCATGCCGGCCACAGGACCACAGAGACGTCTTTGGACAGTGCTGGCTCTTCGATTTTGAAATGGAGATGAGCACCTCCCCCTAGAGTTGGGAACGACTAGCACATATGTGTGAGGGGAACCTTTACCTTTTACTGACAGACTGGGTGCCGAATTGTGATTTGAATGTAGATTTTATCTGTTATTTATTATTTTATATTCCAGAATTAACTGGATGTTCATTGTTTTATTTGTTCCGGCCTCTGACTTGAGATGTATTTTTCCGGGCGCTACTTTGAACGGAGAAATTCCCATCTCAGAGCAGACTCCCTCAATCTGAAGGGGACAGCTCGCTGTAGCAAACTCATCATGGCCAGCTCGTCACGGCCAACTCGCCCTGAGACAACTTAACAATGTCCAACTCGCTGCAGCCAGCTTACCACGGCCCACTCGCCGCTGGATAATTTAACAATTCAATTTAGTGATTTAAAATAATTTTTTAAAAAAAAAAACACTTGAATTTTTGTCATTCGCATTTCATTCTGACCCTCTTTTTTTGCATCCTTTCTTTAATGATTCCGTCCTACCATTTCTTTGATATCCGTGTAAATCTTATCCCATGGAAAGTTGGCTGCAGCGAATTGTCATAGACCCTCCCCACCACACACAAACAAATCCCTGCGTTTTCTGGATTTCAAGTCTTAGAATTTCTTTACTTCCCGTTGGCTGGGAAATCTTAATATTGCAGCCTCCAAACGGTGTCAAGTTCCTGAGGATGTCCTCTGTCTGGAGCCATGGAAACGGAGAGGCTATTTTGGTGGTAATACTCTTCCTTCCTTCCAATTCCTAGAAATATGCTTGAAAGAGGTAACCTCGATTGCAGACAGCATCTATAACATCCAGTTGCTTCGAGAATTTGCCAACGAGTACCTGAACAAATGCTTTTACCTCACTTTGGAAGATATGTTGTATGCTCCGTTAGTTCTAAAGGTAAGAGAGAGAGGGAAGGTGGCGAAAACGCTTTTCACTAACGCGTAGGAGATTTGGTTTATATTCCTTTCACACACACACACCCCTCTTCTTTTCCCCAGCCCAACGTAATGGTTTTCATTGCCGAATTATTCTGGTGGTTTGAGAACGTCAAGCCGGATTTTGTGCGCCCCAGGGACCTCCAAGAAGTGAAAGATGGTGAGTCTTGATTTGGGCTGGGGAGGATTCGTCGGTGGCGGCGAAGAAATTTTACAGTGGAATTGGTTTCCCTGTCTTTACCCTGGTGGATATTCTCAAGTCTTCCTTGTGTTCACCACTACAGATTGGTCTTCTTTGTCAAGATGCTGAAAATGTCTAAAGAGGAGGGTGTTGTCCTCCGCCGATGGTCAGCAGAGCTGGCAGCAGTGTCGGACAGTGAGGAGGTTGGGGAGGAACTTGGGCCAGTCCTGGGGGCTGGGGAAAGCTCAGACGAGGGCTCTGCGTCAGAGGCAGAGAGGGAGTTAGACTGCAGTGAGGCAGAGGAACAGCTGGAGCCTGTTCCCGGTGTGTGCATGCGCAGAGCTGCCAGAAGCCAAAACTCAGAAAGCAGGGTCTACTTGGGAGTAAAGCCACACCTTGGAGATAATTGGCCCCTCCCATAGGCAACAAAAGAGAGTGTGGGCTTTTGCAGGAAACAATTCGTTTATTCCGTGACTCTGAGACTCTGTGCCACGTTTGGCCTTGTACTGTGCTTGGAAACTATTCACGTGGCAGCTTGCCAAACGAGATAAGGTCTGTATTGATAAATATTCCTTTGAAAAACTGTTTGGACAAACCTGGCTGACTGTGAATGAAAGGAATTCACAGTCGTGTAAATAAAAGAGGTTTTGACGGGACCAATTCCTGCCTCCTGCTTGTTAAGGGAGACTAGGTCAGAACAGAGGGAATTTGGGCCACTCCCTTTCTCTCTCTCTCTGTCTCTCAGCCCAGCTCACCTTAGAGGGAGGTTATTGTGGGGAAAATAGGAGGAAGGACCGTCAGTTCTTTGGTGCTCTCTGAGCTTGGTTTCCTTGCAGCTGTTTCATGACCTAGCTAGGTAACGTCATCAGTGCTAGAAGGGAGTGGGTTTGCGGAGTGGAGGGGAACAAGAATAAGGGAGAGGAAGAAGAGGAGGAAAAGGACTGTGGGGTCCTAGATGCTCTCTGAGCTCGGTGTTTTTCTTGCAGATGTTTTATTGCCAATATTAGATATATTAATTGCCTTGAGCTGTATGAAAAAAGTGGGATAAAAATCTAAAAACTTAACAAGCAAAAATTCCCGGTCTGGTCTCCCAATATTCAGTGATAGCAAATACTCCCTTGTCTGAGTGCCTGAAAAAGGAAAGAGTGTATTGTTCTACTCTTCCTCTACTTAAAGATGAAGTTCGGCCTGCCAAGAATTACCTTTCAGAGCCTCTCCTGGCATTGCAGAGATGATCTCATGAGTGTTGGCTTGCTCTAGAGAAATTCGAGGCGATTCATAATCAACCCCGCTCGGTCATAACCGAAGCTTTTCTCAGCTTCCAAGGTGGCTGGAATAATCGGCAGCTGAAACCTCCTCCATATCAGAAGGAAGACGGCTTTTACGCTCCTTAGAGAGATGCAAACTCCTCAATTCCTTTCTTTTCTTTTCTTTTTTTCATCTTGGTTGTGGATTTGAAACCGCTCCTAGGTTCCCCCTGCTGGCGCTCTCCTTAGAAAAATTTAGAATAGTTTTCTTTTTTTTAAAAAAAAAACGGCAGGTTATTCACACAGGTTGGGGGGGCGTCCCTTCATTTCAGCCTTTTGCTTCTCATCTTTTAACAACGAGGGATCCCGGGTGCTCTCTGAGCTTGCTTGTTTCCTTGCAAACGTCTCATTACCCAACTAAGTAACATCATCAGTGCTAGTAAGGAGTGGAGTTTGCTGTCAAGTTTTTATACTGCTGTCTTGCCTGTCTGTGTGGGTAGAGAGTGGTCTTAGAGATTCTTTGGTTGGGCTGTTTACTGATTGGGGTATTGTTTACTTGATTGTTGGTCTTGGATTAATCTATGCTGATCTGGGTGCTGATTACTGGTGGAGAGGTGCTGGAGCTTTTTTTTTTTTTTGATTTATATGCCGCCCTTCTCTGGAGACTCAGGGCGGCTTACAATGCGTTAAGCAATAGCCTTCATATTTTTGTATATTTTTTTTATACAAAATCAGCTTATTGCCCCCAACAAACTTGGTCCTCAATTGACCTACCTTAGAAAGGATGGAAGGCTGAGTCAACCTTGAGTCTGGTGAGATTCGAACTTACAGTAATTGCAGGCAGCTGGAGTTAATTACAATGCATTAGTCTGCTGAGCTATCCAGGCTCTTTTTCTTCTCTTTTGGGCTGGTTGATTGTCTCTTTTGCACGGTCTATAGATGTTGAGGACCCAATATGTGGACTCTGTAAACTTCTTCTTATAAAGAGGCTGTAAAAGCACTATGAAGTGGTATATAAGTCTAAGGGCTATTGCTGTTGTTAATGTCTATGTATCCATTGATGGCTGATTTATCAGAGTCCATTTTTTGGACTTGGCCTGGTCTAGGATGGTCACATTTTCCCAATGAAACTATCAGAACTCTTCACTAGCACTGATGATGTAACCTACTTGGGTCATGAAACGTCTACAAGAAAACAAGCAAGCTCCGAGAGCACCCAAGGACTTCTCATTTCAACCCTGAGCTCCAAATATCTCCTTTTTCTCAGTTTCTTGGTCTTTAGGAATAGCAATTTACAGAATCAGCCCCCAACAACTGCTGGCAATGGGCAGAGTTAGCCTGCAATACTGCATTCTAATTACAAGGAAGGAGGGGAGGGGAGGAAGGAAGGAAGGAAGGAAGGCCTAGCAATAGCACTTAGCCTTATATACTGCTTCACAGTGCTTTACAGCTCTCTCTAAGCGGTTTACAGAGTCAGCCTATTGCCCCCAACAATTTGGGTCCTCATTTTACCCACTTCAGAAGGATGAGTCAACCATGAGCCTGGTGAGATTCGAACTGCAAATTGCAGGCAGCTGGCAGTCAGCAGAAGTAGCCTGCAGTACCGCACTCTAACCACTGCCCCACCGTGGCTCATCTTGACAAAAAAAAAGACCGATGGAGACACCTGGTGAAAAGAGCAAGAGGAGAAGGAGGAAATGTCTATGTGTCTATGATTGTCAGAGTGCCAGGCATCTAGAAAATGCCCTGGCATTTTTGGGGACCTGGCCTGGTCTAGGATGCTCAACATTTTCCCCGTAGTTGAAACTATGGTTAAATCTGTCTATATGCTGTGAAATTAAATCTTAGCAGATTCTTACAGTGTCTTTTTGTTGTTGTTGTTGTTGTTGTTGTTGTTGTTGAAGCTCAGTAAACACTAACCCTGGTGTGTTCTAGCTAAAACTATGCTGCATCAGAAGAGCAGCCGCCCATCGGTACCCATTTCCAATGCCACAAAGCGGAGTTTCATGCCGAGTCCGGCGGTCTCCAGTACAGCTGATATGCAGCCTCCGAGTCAACTCTCACAGGAAACCTGCAGCAGGTATTTCAAATATCCTGAAATAGTTTGATGGTTTCGGAAGCTAAGAACGGTAGCAAAAGGTGTCCTGTTAGTTCTGAACGGAGTGCTAGACTGACTTTCTTTCTTCTTTCTTTCTTTCTTTCTTCTTTCTTCTTTCTTTCTTTCTTTCTTTCTTCTTTCTTTCTTTCTTTCTTTCTTTCTTTCTTTTCTTTCTTGTCTTTCTTTCTTTCTTTCTTTCTTCTTTCTTTCTTTCTTTCTTTCTCTTTCTTTCTTTCTTTCTTTCTTTCTTTCTTTCTTTCTTTCTTTCTTTCTTTCTTTCTTTCTTTCTTTCTTTCTTTCTTTCTTTCTTTCTTTCTTTCTTTCTTTCTTTCTTTCTTTCTTTCTTTTATATGCCGCCCTTCTCCAGAGACTCAGGGCGGCCTTACAATGCATTAAGCAACTTTAATGGAAGCTCTGCTCCTTATCCACCTAAGACTGAGGGGAGTGTCCATGCTTCCTTCACGTGAAGTGTTAATATCACTTTATCATGCCTTGTAAGGCCACACTTGGAATACGGCATCCAGTTTTGGTTGCCACGATGTCAAAAAGATGTGGCGACTCTAGAAAGAGTGCAGAGAAGAGCAACAAATTAGAGGACTGGAGGCTAAAAGATATGAAGAATGGTTGCAGGAACTGGGTACGTCTAGTTTAATGAAGCAAAGGACTAGGGGAGACAGGATAGCAGTCTTCCAATATCTCAGGGGCTGCCCCAAAGAAGAGGGAGTCAAGCTATTCTCCAGAGCACCTGAGGGCAGGACAAGAAGCAATGGGTGGAAACTCATCAAGGAGAGAAGCTACTTAGAACTAAGGAGAAATTTCCTGACAATGAGAACAATGCATCAGTGGAACAACTTGCCTGCAGAAGTTGCGAATGCTCAACACTGGGAGTATTTTAAGAAGAGGTTGGACAAACATTTGTCTGAAGTGGTGTAGGGTTTCCTGCCTAAGCAGGGGGTTGGACTAGAAGATCTCCAAGGTCCCTTCCAACTCTGTTATTCTATTCCTTGGCCGTGGTGTTTCACCTCCATCCTCCCATACAAATCGAAATCCTAGTCTCCCAAGGGACGGCTTCCGAAAAGCGTAGCAGTCAAGAGGGAAATTTAATTGAGTCGGAAACGGGCACGTCTTTGCAGAAACAAACCGAGGTTAAAACCTAGCCAAGAACACAAAGCGGACAAGGGGAGTCTGAAGAAGCTCCCCGTTTCAGCCACTCGGCGGAAAAAAGCTGTTCTCCAAATTCATTTCCGGATTTATTCGTTACATCTTGACCCAAATAATTTTGGGCCTTTGGGGTTGTCCTACTTTTCCTCTGGGATAATCTCATCCTGTGTTCGAACTGCTTTGCGCGGTGACCTTGCCGCCTGTTTTTTTCCTGCCTCCGTCGCTTCCTCCTCCCTAGCCGAGTTTACAGTAATTAATTTTGAAGACAGAATCCCCAGAGGCCTAGATTCTTATTCACTCCTCTTTCCTTATTATTATTGCTATTTTTTTAAGCCTTTGTTCCATTTTAAGACCATGTGCATTGTCGACTTCAGAAGAACCTCAGTGCCTGATTATGATTTTAGGCTGAATCGCACCTGACTTTAGTGGGGGTTTTTTATTGTTGTTGTTGTTTTTTGTTTTGCTGTGATTGGCATTTTGGGAGGGGTCAATCGATAGGGGTTTCCTTTTGCCCATTCTGTTTGAAAAGAAAGCCTGTTTCACAAAAAAAATGGCTGACCCTTCCTATGTGTTTCCCAACAGTGTCAAAGGAAGTCCTGCTTTCAGCCCGTCGCATCCTTTGCTGCCTTTAAGGCAGAAGCAACAGAAGACGGCACAGGGAGAAGACACCTCAGGTAACTGCTCAATCCCCCTTCTTGTGATTCATGTAGGAGCAACTTTCGAGATGGAGGGAGAGAGAGAATTGGGGTGTGAAGGTCTCATGGCTGCTGAAGGGGCATCTAGCTGTTTTAATACTGCCCTGAGGATGGTCCGTCCTTCCTTCCTTCCTTCCTTCCTTCCTTCCTTCCTTCCTTCCTTCCTTCCTTCCTCCCTCCCTTCCCTTCCCTTCCCTTCCCTTCCCTCCCTTCCCTTCCCTTCCCTTCCCTTCCCTTCTTCCTATTCAAGGGCACCTCAAAATTATAGAATTCACCTCCCTCTCTCCCTGTTCAAGGGCACCTCATAATTATAGAATTATAATTGTATGAATGAGTTAGGTTGGTACATTGGTTTTGGGGAACGGTAGAGGACTGTTTGCTTTAACAAGGAGGTTAGGAAACTACCTTTAAACTTTACCTTCCTCCTTTCCTTTCCTTTCCTTTCCTTTCCTTTCCTTTCCTTTCCTTTCCTTTCCTTTTTTCCTTTCCTTTCCTTTCCTTCCCTTCCCTTCCCTTCCCTTCCCTTCCCTTCCTGCTTCTTTCTTTCTTTCTTTCTTTCTTTCTTTCTTTCTTTCTTTCTTTTCTTTCTTTCTTTCTTTCTTTCCTCCCACCTTCCCTCCCTCTCTTCTTTATTTTTTCCTTCCTCCCTCCTTTTTTCCTTCCTTGCTTGCTTCCTCCCTCCCTCCCTCCCTCTCTCCCTCCTTTCTTTCTCTTTCCCTCCCTCCCTCCTTGTTCAAGGGCATCTCAAAACTATATAATTCATTAGACTTCCTCCTCCCTCCCTCCCTTCCTTCCCTCCCTCCAAATCTTCCTTCCTTCCTTCCTTCCCTCCCTATCTCCCAACTCAATTTCATGATTCTGGGAGGTTCAAAAACTGACGAAAAACACCATAAGAAACAAGAAAACAGCGACATCCATTTAAACTGCAATTTCAGGAAAAACAAATTCCGCAGAACTTAAAACACAACCGCTGCATATCTCCTGGCCCCTCCCCCCACCTCCCCAGGTCCAGTGACAAATTATGTCTTTAAGTCCTTTTAAAAAAGGACAGCTGGGTCTAATCCCTGGGGGGAATTGACATTTCAGAGGTCAGGTGCCATGCAAGTCCTCCTGCTTAATAAGGGTGATTGACATAATACGCCCTTATAACACCTCTACTTTTTCCAGCTGCCCCAGTTACCTTAACTGGGAGCTTCTAATGCTTTTCAAAAGGCATTAAAGGTCTAGCTTGCCCCTCCTCCAGCCCCCCGCCGCCGCCGACCCCGGCACTGGGTCAGAAAGTGGTACGAACCTGTCGGATGAAGTTTTGCTTTATGTCCTTATGTTTTCGTGCATCTATTATTAGTTCGCTGCATTATTTTTACCTGGGCCTAATTACTAGTTTATTCAGGCTGTCCTGAATAAACAGGCCGCTATATAAATAGAGCAAATATGGGTGGTTTTTTTTTTTAAAGGATTTAAATATCAGCAAGCGTGTTTGTTAAAAACATTGCGTGATCTGTTGGTCCTTTTTTATTTTAGACCAACGGCATCGGTCTAATTCCTTGACTCGGGCAGACGGGCAGCCTCGGGATTCGATCCTAGCGTGGCCAGAGAAGAAGCAAAGGTAAACCCTGCCAGCTGCTTTGTGGATCAGCCCCGTTGACAGCCTGCCTTGAAGTTGAACCAAATAATCAGTGACAGATTTCAAATCCCTGAGTGCTCCTTGCGAAAGGCAGCAAACTTCAGTGGCTCTCTGTAAACCTATAAGGCTTTTTAAAAACAAAAAAAACAAAAAACAAAACTAAACTAAAAGTATATTTTTATTAGGCCAGACTTGGTCAACTCTGATATAGTGTTATTTTCCCTTTAATTTGTGCTCTGTTCGATAAAATAGTTTTGTCCTTTTTTTAATATTGTAAGCCATCCAGAGTTACCCTTTGGTAAGCTGAGTGGCCAGTAGAAAGAAAGGAAGGAAGGAGGAGGAAGGAAGGAAGGAAGGGGTAGAGAGATAGAGAAACATAAAGAGATAGAAAGAAAGAGAGAGAGAGACATGGATGGATGATAGATGGATGGAGGGATAGATCTATAGAGAGAGAGAGAGATACATAAAGAGAGAGAAAGATAGCAGAGAGATAGATAGGGATGGAAGACAGACATAGATAGACAGACAGATTATAGATACTGTAGACAGATGATAAATGGATAGACAGACAGACAGACAGACAGACAGACAGACAGACAGATAGATAGATAGATAGATAGATAGATAGATAGATAGATAGATAACAGCAAAATGCTGGTTTGATGTGTGATAAAGCCTAGAAACTAGTGAATGGGATTTCACTGAACTATGGCTGTATACAGATTTTGATTTATGTAGGAAAAAACCTAGCTGAGAGAAAAATACATATAAAAACCTAAGAAAAGAATACACACAAACACTTACACACACACACACATACACACACAGAGTATATATACACTCTCCTCTCTCCAAAGCATGCTTCTAATAGTTATCTCTTTTAGGCCCCTTTCACAACCCGCACCGTTTGGTCTTCACCACACGGCGAGCAGCGACGCAGACCCCAGCTCCGGCGATAGCATCAGTCTTGCCAGATCCATCAGCAAAGACAGTCTGGCATCGAACATCGTTAACATCACCCCGAAACAGCAGCTCCCCTCCGCCCCTGTGAAAAACAGCGGGAAAAGCTTGCTGAACAACGTGGAGATGGAGGACGACGAGGAAGAACTGATTGCCATCATTCGCCCCGGCGCCACCCTGAACCATGGCGGCCTGGAACTTCAGTGCGCTCCGCCGGCTCGTTCCCCTGGCTTTGTCGGTACCGCCTGGACTCCGAAATCCCCGAGCGAAGCTACGGACAATAAGCCGGAGAGCTTTTTCCTGGAGCCGCTAATGCCTGCCGTTTTACGGCCAGCCAAGGAGAAGCAGGTCACCAATAAGGAGGACGAATGCGGAGAAGGGAAAGCGAGAGGTTACGCGCCCAAGAGACCGAACGAGGGGCATGCGGCTTTGGCCCATAAGAAAACCAATGGCGGTCACGGCGATCACAGCCTTAACAGGACTTTTAACCTGGGTTCTAGTTCTGAACTAACCGTGATTGCGGGCCCCAGTTTGGCAGAGCCAGTAGTCCATCACTCGGACGTCAGGATGGAACCCTTTTGCCCCCAAGCAAGCAGCAGTTTGGAGACCTCTCAAGAGCGGCCGTTCACGGGCTTCTTCCTGCACGCCGCCAAAGCGGAGGAGGAGGCCGTGTCCAGCAGCGGCACCAACCTCGGTTATTTGAAAAGCCCCAGTTCCCACCGGGCGGAGACCTCGTGGACCATGGTCAGGCAGGATTCTGACTCGTCCATCCTAGACATGGAAGAAGCTGACCAAGACTTGGCGGCCGAGGAGCACCCTCTGATCGCCAAGTACATCGGAGAGGAAGAATCGGCCAAGCTTCAGGAAGACATGAAAGTCAAGGAGCACGAAGACAAAGACGATGCCAGTGGGCGATCCAGCCCGTGCCTGAGCACCATTTCCCAGGTGAGCAGTGTCTCCATGACCAGCGGGAGCGCCCGGATGACCAGCTTTGCAGAGAGGAAGCTCCAAAGGCTGAACAGTTACGAAACAAAATCCAGCACGAGCAGCTCGCAGAAAACCACCCCGGATGGATCTGAGTGTTGTCTGGCTCCGCTCACTACCTGGAAACAGAAGAGGGAACCGAGTCCCGCCAGACAGAGCAAAGACAACGCGAATCTCTTGGCGTCTGAGCTGGTCCAGCTCCACATGCAGCTGGAGGAGAAGCGGAGGGCCATAGAAGCTCAGAAGAAGAAGGTGGAGGCCCTTTCCGCCAGGCAGAGGCTAAAACTCGGCAAGGCAGCTTTCTTGCACGTAGTGAAAAAAGGGAAAGGGTCAGAGATCTCGCCAACCCTGAAGCCGGAACACTTCGCCAAGGAGTTCTCCGGGCACAACGGGGAAGGGTTGGAGGAGGACACTTTGAATTCCAAAACGGCGGAGGTGTTCCTTACGAAAGAGGAGGTGGTGGCGGGCGAAGACGAAATTCCCAAAGGGAAGGTTCAGGAAACGGTCGGCTTCGTGGAGGAGAGCATTTCCAGAGAGCCCACCATCCACGAAATCGAGAAGAGCAAAAGGGTCTCGGCGGCTCTGCTGGAAGAGAGCATCGACTCCGCCGATCTCAACGAATGTGACCTTTCCATCGAAAAGCTGAACGAGACCATCAGCACCCTTCAGCAGGCCATCCTGAAGATCTCTCAGCAGCAGGAGCTTCTCATGAAGGCCCCAACCCTGTCCTCGACCCGCGGAGGCTCTCAGGACCAAAAGATCAAAGCCCCCGTCCACTTTGTGGAGCCCCTCTCCCCTCCCGGCACCAATAATCTCCGCAAGCCACCCCGGCTCGGTCAAGGACGGAATCCCCGTTCAGGAAGGCCATCTGAACTCAAAGTGGCCAAGGAACGTCCCCATACCACGCCTCGCATCAAGACCCCGACGCCCAGTGTGGACACCTTGCCCCACTTGAGACAGTTCCCACCCAACAATTCACCCAAGGTGCCAGTCGAAACGGCTCTTGAAAACATCCTGGGCCCAGGTAGCGCTTCTCAGGAGAAGCTTTCCTTTGAGAGTTACCGGCTCTGCGACGACAATCAGAGAGGGGCCTTCGTTTTGTCCTCTTCCAGGGACACCAACATCCTCTCGGAAGCCATCAAGGATGAGAACAGCAACGTGGAGGACTTCCATCACCTGGCTTGTTTTGATGTCTCAGGCAAGGAGAACGTCTCCGTCGAAGAGCCTTCCAAGAGCAAAGGCAGCCTCATCGAAGTGGACCTCTCGGATTTAAAAGTCCGCGACGAAGAAGTGGAAAGCCAGGGCAGCTCTTCGGATTTAATCAATGAAATGGACCAGAAATCAGGCGTTGGGTTCTTCTTCAAGGTAAGGGGCGCCAAGATCTAAAAAAACCATTTGGTTCCCAGACCTGCTTCTTATATTTAGAATAGGAATAGAATAGAATAAGAGTTGGAAGGGACCTTGGAGGACTTCTAGTCCAACCCCCTGCTTAGGCAAGAAACCCTACACCACTTCAGACAAATGGTTATCCAACATCTTCTTAAAAATTTCCAGTGTTGGCGCATTTACAACTTCTGGAGGCCAGTTGTTCCACTGGTTAATGGTTCTCACTGTCAGGAAGTTTCTTCTTAGTTCTAAATTGCTTCTCTCCTAGATTAGTTTCCACCCGTTGCTTCTTGTCCTGCCTTCAGGTGCTTTGGAGAAGAGCTTGACTGCCTCTTCTTCGGGGCAGCCCCTGAGATATTGGAACACTGCTGTCATGTCTCCCCTAGTCCTTCTCTTCATTAAACTAGACATACCCAGTTCCTGCAATTTGGAGACAGGTGTGCAAGGAGCAGATTATTTTTATGTCATTGTTTCATTGGCGCATTTTTTTCGGGGGGGGGAATGTTTTGGGAGCGAAGTGGCAACCTGCGTGTTTGTGTTTTGGGGAAATGGTTTCGGAATGAAGTTGTAACTTTTCCGTCAACCCACAATCGATCACGCAGGGGTGTCAGTGGACAGTTTTGCTTGGTATGTGACTTTGTAACGTTGCAGTCGAAAGTGTTTTCATTAGGAGGACGCCGTTTAAAGGAAAATGGGGTTAATTTGACCCCGGTTTTAATTTGTTTCTCTTTCTGAAAATCGTAAGAGCTGAAGGAGCTTCTCGAATGAGAAGCGAAACGTTCTTCCAAGAAAAACAAGAAAGCCCATTTTTGCCTCTTGGAAAAAAGCACCTTTGGGGACATAAGATGGTAGATTTGAAGCGTTCTCAAATCTGGATTTTTATTCTTGCAATTCCCCAGCCAACCTTGTCGTGGCAGAGAACTCTGGAAGTTGAAGGCCACAGGTTGGGGACTTTCAGCTGGAAGAAGGCTGGGCTAAAACATTTGTAATTGACTATCGTTTTGGGTGCAATAATTAAAGGGAAATGGGGAAGACTTTTTGCTAAGGTGTTGGTGCAATCAGTGGGGGCTCTAGTTGGTTTATTACATACATGTATGTATATGTATTTGTATGTATATATATACGTATTGTGTTTCCCCGAAAATAAGACTCTGTCTTATATTTTTTTGGAGCTTGAAATAAGCGCTTGGACTTATTGCCATGTGCTCAAAAGCCGGATTGGGCTTATTATCAGGGGATGTCTTATTTTGGGGGAAACGGTATATACATATACGTATATTTGTTTTCTGAGGTTTTCGCGGGTGTTTGTATGTAGATCTTTGGTTATTCGGGTCTTCTCCCGCGTAGAATTGGAAGTATCTTGGTGACGTTTCGACAAAGTCTCATTCATCATCTTCAGGCTGGAGCTCCTGGAAGCACGAAGCCGAGAACACCAGCCTGAAGATGATGAATGAGACTTCGTCGAAACGTCGCCAAGATACTTCCAATTCTACACGGGAGAAGGCCCGAATAACCAAAGACCTACGTATATGTATATACACACAAACACAGAGATGTGTGTTTGTGTGTCCTGGTTTTTTTCCCTTCTCAACAGAGATCAAAATTGCAAAATTAGGAATTTCCAGGTGCAGGAGAGATCTGCTTAGTGCAGGGATCAGCAACCTGCGGCTCTGGAGCCGCATGTGGCTCTTTGGGCCCTCTGCTGTGGCTCCCTGTCAGGTGATCCCACTATTGGCTGGCCCTCCTTGCCTGGCCTGAGAAGGTAAGGATGACAGCAGGAGATGGATAAGCAGCCAGGGCAGAGACAGAGAGATACAGAGAGAGAGGAGAGAGAGATATGTCAAAAGGATTGTGTGGTTCCTTGTGTTTTTTAACAACTGGTTCTCTGCCCTAATGACTGGCTGGGTAGGCGTGGCTGGGGGGTGTCATGTGACTAGTGGAAGTGAGTGACGTCGAGTTGGCCACGCCCACCCAGGTTTTGTGGCTCCTGGTGTTTTCTTTTCTGTGGGAAACGGGTCCAAATGGCTCTTCGAGTATTTAAGGTTGCAGACCTCTATCTTAGTGCAACTTCTTGTTGTCAAAGGCCAAACTAATAAATGTATTGTTTAGTTTAAAAACTTTCAGATCCTGAGAGTAATATAAAAGATTCCGAAAGGCATATCAGGATCTTGGGAAGATCTACCAGCTGGCCCAGGTTTACTGCACTTTATTGTAAACCGATGAAATGACAATTGTTCGGTTAGGAAAGCCACCGTCGGTGTATTTTCTCTGTATCGATGCAGACAATATTTGGACAATCCTTTTTCCCCCCCTTTTTCTTTTCCTAGGATGAACAGAAAGCCGAAGATGAGCTGGCGAAGAAACGTGCCGCTTTTCTCTTAAAACAGCAGCGCAAGGCCGAAGAGACCCGGCTTCGAAAACAGCAGCTGGAGGCAGAAGTTGAACAAAAGAGGGACGAAGCTCGGTAAATCTTTCTCTCCCCCGTCCCCCCAATAAGGAAGAAGAAAGATATAGGACAGGGGTGTCGAACTCGATTTCATTGAGGGCCACATGAGGGTTGTGTTTGACCTAGGGGAGGCCGGGGTGGGGGGCGTGGCCAGGGTGGGTGTGACCAGCATGACATCATTCATGTCGGGGGCACCTGTGGTAGGCCAAGTGCTCTGCCACGAAAACCTGGGCCCTGTTTTCAGCTGTGAGTGCCCCCTCCCCCTGCCCGAGGACCGTTTTCAACTGGCAGAGGATTGCAGGAGGCCATCACAGCCGAAAACGGAACCTGGAACGGCTGCACGAGGAGAAGGAAACGCCCTCTAATGGCTTCCCTTATATAGATAGCTTCTGACCCAGCTTCTTAAATTGGCAGTAACCCTGCTGCCTCATTCCATTGCATCAGCTTCCGGTTGCCTCTGCTCACAACCTTTCATCAGCTTACAGCTATTAACTCTTCATACCCTGATAGTTTTCGCTGGCAGGGCCACCGTGAGCTGGTTCTTTGCTGTTTCCAGGGCGGCCTTGTGGGCCAGATCTAAGCACCCCGCAGGCCAGATCCAGCCCCCGTGCCTTGAGTTTGACACCCCTGATGTAGGAGCTGGTTGGCGACTTCCCCATTTCTTTGCCCTTCTTCGAGAGTCTGGAATCCCTCCTTAATTTTTGCAGGCGAAAAGCTGAAGAAGACCGTCTGCGGAAGGAAGAGGAGAAAGCCCGCCGGGAGCTCATCAAACAAGAGTATTTGCGGCGAAAGCAGCAGCAGATTTTGGAAGAACAGGGCTTGGGCAAACCCAGACCCAAAGCGAAGAAGCCGCGGCCAAAATCAGTCCATCGGGAGGAATCTTACAGCGATTCTGGGACCAAGTATTCCTCTACCCGTAAGAAACAGCCCCACCTTTGAACTTTGAGTTGATCTGGTGACGCTCTGAATTGTTTCTATGTGTTGACAATGTCTCCACCTTTGCTCTTTTGGTCAGCTGATAACCTGAGCAGCGCTCAGTCGGGATCGAGTTTGTCCTTGGCATCTGCGGCAACAACTGAGCCGGAGAGCATCCATTCGGGAGGCACGCCTTCCCAAAGGTAAGCGCACCTGTAAAGAGAAAGTTTGGGCCTTTGGGAATAAAAGGAGGATGTTTCCTTCCTGCCTTCTTTGACCACGAAGCAAGAATTTTAGTTGGTCAGTCACGGTCTTTCGTCTGGAACTACATCTCCCTTTAGAAGTATATTTTCAAAACAACCATGAGAAAATGAATGGACCATCTGCTAACTTACCTGTAGAAACATTGTTCTGACCTAGGATTCCCAAGAACATGAAGCAGACACCTTGTCCCGACAAAAAACCCCTTTTATTAAGTTGCTGTGAATTCTTCTCATTCACATCCAGCGAAGTTTTTCAAGGGTGAATTTACAGTCATAGACCTTATCTGGCTTGGAGAGCTGCCAGGCCGATATCTTCAAAACTTGGCAAGGAGGCACGAACCAATTAAGCAAACTGATTGTCTCCTGCAAACTCCACTCCACTTTCGCTCCTCTTTTATTCCCTCCGGGAGGGGCCATTCATCGTCCACGTGTGGCCTTACTCCCAAGTTGACCCTTGTTCTTTAGCTGTTCCCTTCGTCTGGCAACTCTGCGCATGCGCACACTGGGAACAGGCTCCAGCTGTTCATCTGCATCACTGATGTCCGACTCCGAAGGCAGCTGACAACTGTCAGACGGCCCTGGCCCCCTCTCTGCCTCCGACGCAGAGCCCTCATCCGAGCCTTCCCCAGACTCCAGGACTGGCCCATGTTCCTCCCCAACCTTCTCACTGTCCGAATCTGCTGCCAGCTCCGCTGGCCTCTGGCGGGCCACAATAAAGATATCCCTGGTGAATTATTTTCCTGCTGCTCCCCACAAAAAATATAGACTAGAATGTGACTCTTATCTCATTTTGTTTTCCTTTTTGGAAACGAAGGCCAGAGATAATCCATATGAAAATATGTGGGGGTGGGTGGGTTCTATGCTGCTCTCAAACTTTGGATGTTTTCTTTCAGTCCTCTCATTACCCAACTAGGTAACATCATCAGTGCTAGTGAGTGTGATTTGTTCCCAGTTTATTTACAGTAGCTCTAAGTTTGGATGTTTTCTTTGAGGCCAGTCATCATCGGTGCTAGTGAGTGTGGCTTGTTCCCTGTTTATATACAGTAACTCTGAGCTTGGTTGTTTTTTTTTTTTTTAATTTGATTTATATGCCGCCCTTCTCCGGAGACTCAGGGCGGCTTACAATGCGTTAAGCAATAGCCTTCATACTTTTGTATATTTATATTTATACAAAGTCAGCTTATTGCCCCCAATAAACTGGGTCCTCAATTTACCCACCTTATAAAGGATGGAAGGCTGAGTCGACCTTGAGCCTGGCTGGGATTGAACTCGCAAGTAATTGCAGGCAGCTGTATCTTAAATGCTGCCTTTGTAGGAGGCATTACCCCCCTACGCTACTCAGGCTCTTGCAGACGATTGGTTATCCAGCTAAGTAACGCTGATGATATTACCTAGTTGGGTCATGAAATGTCTTCCAAGCAAACAACCAAGCTCAGAGAGCACCCCCTTTTTTTTTCCATTCCTGAGCTACAAATTATTCTGCTTTATTGGATTGTGTTTCCTCTGGCAGAGTGGAGTCTATGGAATCCTTGCCCATCTTGAGCAGGAACCCAAGCCGAAACATGGAGCGAGATTGGGAGAACACTTCCACCGCCTCTTCAATTGCCTCGGTGGCCGAATATACAGGTGAGGGGATGATGGATCTTAGCAGTTTCTACACAGCCTCCCAATTTGATCCTTCACCCAAAGGGAAACGCACAGAGTTGGGCATTGTATAATGTAACAACCAGTTTGCAAAGCACCAAAAATATGAGTAAGTGCATGCCTTCTGCGCAAGCTTCAGAAACACGACGATATAGGACGGAATAGCAGGTGGAAGGGCCTGGCTCACCCGCTGGTCGGAACTACTGGTTCATTTGAACCGATCTGAACTGGCAGCATCTCACCACTGGAAACGCCATTGCTGAGCAGGAGATTTCGAGTTGGCCATCTCTTTTGAAACAAAAGGGCAAGGTGGGCGAGTGGGTGGAGCTATTAAAGGGTTGATTTGATGCAGTGAGTGCTTTACCTGCTTACAAAACCATCCAACCATGAGCCGTGGTGTGGCACAGTGGTTAGAATGCAGTCCTGCAGGTTAATTTTGCTGCCTGCAGTTCGGCAGTTCGATCCTGACCAGCTCAAGGTTGACTCAGCCTTCCATCCTTCCGAGGTGGGTAAAATGAGGACCCAGATTGTTGGGGGCGAGAGGCTGACTCGGTAAACCGTTTAGGGGGGAGACTGTAAAGCATCATGAAGCCTAAGTGCTATTGCTATCTCTTTCCAGGCCCAAAGCTCTTTAAGGAGCCCAGCAGCAAGTCAAACAAGTCCATCATTCACAACGCCATCTCCCACTGTTGCCTTGCTGGAAAAGTGAACGAGCCTCATAAGAATTCCATCTTGGAGGTGAGTCTTTCTTGGAGCTTTGGGAATCAGTTGGTCATCTGTAATGTCATCTATTAACTGGTCATCTGTTAAAGGAGACAGATTGGCTCCCAGTTTTCTTGGGGTGCCGAATGTTTCCCCAAGCTTCTACACAGGGTGCATGAACCGAAACAATAGGGTTGTCAGGGTTCCAATGGATGCCCTAATTAAATTATGAGCCTCGAGCCAAGCTTCAAAAGAAATCCAGTTTTTTATTAGGAGCTCCATGTTGGCAGGTACCCAAATAAAGCCAGCTCTGACCCCACGTAATTTACCGCTCTAATCATGACTCTGTTCCCCCCCTCCCCTCAGGGTGTGTCATCAATCATATTCCACAAAGGAGCAAGGATTGTAGAGATCACTCCCCTCTGGCCGCTGTGGATAACCCTGGGAGAGAGCCTTGAGAAAGATATGTCTGGAATGTGCTCCTGTTTATGGCTGCCGTGTTGCTTCGTTGGTTTCCCATCCCCCTTGCCTATGGCCACTCAAGAGCAGGCCAGGGATGCTTTGCGAGTTGACAAGGGGTTATGGCTTAGTGTAATATTTTCCAGCCTTTCCAGTTGTGCTGGAATTCAACAAATCAGAGTTAAACACACAAGTAGCGTCTGTAGGGCTCTGTCCAGATGAAAATTGTCCAAGTGCAGGGCTACACTTTGGAAGCTTAGCTTTAAGCTCCCGGCGCACCTCTTAGATCTGTATGCTGACCTGAATACCAATAACAGAGAATATTTGTACTTTAGGATTGAACTGCATAGTCCTTGGGGCTCTCTTGAGTTTGGTTGCTTGTTTGCAGAAGTTTCATTACTTATCTAGGTAACATCCTCAGTGCTAAAAGAGAGTTGGGTGTGTGGAAAGAAGAAGTGTTCTGTCCACGCCATACAAACAGACACACACTCAGACAGTCGGGGGTTAAATAAACTGGCAGGCAACCAATTAGTCCGATAAGATGCTTGGCAGCAATCCCAGCAGCTGCTTGCCAAGACCTTTATCAACTTAGCAGAAAATACACACCACAATTGTCCAGAAATAATAGCTGAAGCCAAAATGCAGGAATAAATCTGAAGACTCCAAGAGATTTACTAGTTTTGTCCGTCACAGAGTTGAAGGCTTAACTCACTCCGTTTTATAGCCTGTGGGGTGTGGTCCAGTGAGTCAGCTAATCACGGGCACGCCTTTTCTTCTGCTGCGCACGCCTGTCTCTGCGACGCTGGCGAGGGTCCAGCCAAAACTCATTACCCTCATCACTGTCCACCTGTGGCTGCGGGGACAAGCTTGGCTCTGGGCCTATCTCTTGCCCTTTGGTGTCCTCCGGAGGCATTGCCAGAGAGGAGAGTCCTGGAGAAGGAGATCTTGCCAACTCCTCTCCCTCACTCTCAGAGTCCTCTCCTGATGACACAGGCTCAGGCAACGGAGCCACAACAAGAAGGTGGAGGAACAGGACTGTGGGATCCTTGGTGCTCTCTGAACTCGATTGTTTTCTTGCAGACCTCTCATGACCCAACTAGGTAATCTCATCAGTGTTAGGAGAGTGAGATGTGTGGAGGACTGTGGGGTCCTTGATACTCTCTGAGCTCGATTTTTTGTCTTGCAGACCTCTCATGACCCAACTAGGTCACCTCATCAGTGCTAGAAGGCAGTGAGGTTTGCTCTCTTCGTTACCGACCCAACCAAAAGCCCCCCCCCCCCAATTCCTTGAACCCTTAGCTTGTCCTGGCCCTCAAATATCTTCTCCTTCTGCCCGCAGGAGCTCGAAAAGAGCGAAGCCAACCACTACATCATCTTATTCCGCGACGCCGGTTGCCAGTTCAGAGCACTTTACTGCTACTATCCCGACAACGAAGAAATCTACAAGCTGACCGGAACGGGCCCAAAGAGCATCACCAAGAAGATGATCGACAAGCTGTACAAATACAGTTCGGACAGGAAGCAGTTTAACCTGATCCCGGCCAAAACCATGTCCGTCAGCGTAGACGCGCTGACGATTCACAACCACTTGTGGCAATCCAAGCGACCCGCCGTGCCAAAGAAGACCCAGAATCGCAAATGACGCTAAAAAAAAAAAACACTAAAAAAAAACCCCTGGGGCTAGATTTCATCACTGAGGGTTATCCGATGAGCGGAACCATAAACCATGTTTTTTTATTTAAAAAAAAAAGGAAAAGAAAAGCAGCTTGTTAAACACGGATGCAAAGATAGTATGATGTTTCCTCTTTTTTTTTTTTTTTTTTTTTTGGGACGTGGCCGGTTTGCCGGTTTGGTTTCGTTCGGTTCGGATACTTAGACTGCTGCTACACTCATCGCTGACTTCTTGCGGCTTTTCACGAGAGACCAGACCCGAAGCTGGGGATTTTACTGGTGGTTTTTTTTTTTCCTTCTTTTTTAAACTTGAAGCTCTTCATTGGTACCAGTTGGGATTCCTCTTTTTTTCCCTTCCTTCCTTCCTTCCTTCCTTCTTTCCGATTCAATACTCCTGCAAAAAAAGAAAAGAAAAGAAAAAAGAACTCTCAAAGTTGGCAAAGCTGCAGTTTAGGAAGCTTTGGAAAGAAAGACCCGAATAGTGGCGACTGGATGATCCCCTTCCCCCCCACCAGGAAAAAAACTCACTTTTTCCTTCTGGATTCCTTAAAAGGATCTCACACCCACTGCATTTTTACTGCCAATGTTAAGTCAGGCTTTCATTTCTGGGATGGGTGGGAAGGGGAAGCCCAGCCTACCCCGTCGCCCGCTTCTCGGCTCAGTTTACCTACAGTATCCCATTTCTCGATCGTACGCACTGACTTGAGAGATGTCAAATCGGTCTCTTTTTTAAAAAAATAAAATAAAAAAAAAAACGGAGACAGAGGACATATGCAAAAAAAACCTAAAAATAAATAAAAATTGTGACGGCTTGCGAACTTTTTCGGGCAAAAACACAATCATGAAGAAACGAGAGAGGTGCTACTGGCTTGGATTAGCTCGTTTGAAACTTGACACGGCAAAAAAACCCCTTGGATTTTCTGATTCGTCTCCTCGTCTTCTCCCTCGCCCTTCTGTTTTTGTTTCTTTGTTGGACCGAGACCCTAGGAATAGAGGAACGTTTTTTTTTTCACTCCGAGCACGTTAACTCTCCGTCGAATGGTGCACTCAAGTTATTCACCGATGCTTTTTTAAAATAATAATAATAATCATCATCATGTTAAAAATCAAGCCCTGCTACTTTTTTTGTCCTGTCTTATCTGTCTGTCCTTTGCTGGATGAACAGCATGCTCTTAATGAGGGAGTGTGTTCCTTTTTTTTCCTTTCTTTCTCTCCCCACTCCCCCCCTCCCTCTTTTTAAGTTTTTCCGTGGGAGCCCTTTTTAATTTGGGAGTGGGGGACGGACGCAATGAGACAACGACATATATAAAAAGCCAATTGATTTCCCCCC
Organism: Masticophis lateralis; assembly: GCA_030761175.1. Taxonomy (NCBI): domain Eukaryota; kingdom Metazoa; phylum Chordata; class Lepidosauria; order Squamata; family Colubridae; genus Masticophis; species Masticophis lateralis. The sequence goes on from JAUDYJ010000015.1 coordinate 8,860,790, forward strand.
TTACGACGGGGCAAGTTTTTAAAACAAATCTTGTGTTTGGTCTGAAAGCTCAAAAGTGGCTTTGGGGTTTTTTTGTTTCGTTTGGGTTCCTCCCCCCTCCCCTTTCCCCTCCCTTTTCATCTTGAAATATTAAACCTTTGAGTTGAAACCTTTAAACCTGTGTGTGCTTTCACCTTAAAAAAAACAAACAAACCCAAACCCAAACCAATATTTTTTCACAATTGGGAATAAATGATGCAGGAAGCTTTTGATGAGGATGATGTGTTTCCCTCTCCCTGAAAGGCATGGCCTTCAACCCAAACTTTTTTTCCAGACTTTACTGCTTGGAGATATATATATATCTTGGAGATATATATATATATATATATCTTGGAGATATATATATATATACACACGCAAGTAAAGGGAACACAAGCAGAAGACATCCGAGATCTGAATGAACGAAATAGCCTTATTAAATACTTCGTTCTTTACATCCAGTAGTTTTGTGTTCCCTTTAGTTGTTTGAGCAGTGTATAAACTGCTGTATGTAAAGAACGAAGTATTTAATAAGGCTATTTCGTTCATTCAGATCTCGGATGTCTTCTGCTTGTGTTCCCTTATATATATATATATTCTGACAAAGGTTTTAGTTTGCACATGTTTACTTCTACTTGAAATGTTACTTGAACTTTCTGAGTCGTGCAGAGATGCTCTTTCTAACGCTAAAGACAAACGAAAGAGATGGAAACACACACCCGGGAGTGGTTATTTATGAACCTAGAAAAATAATAATGATGATGATGATGATGATGATGGGAAGGCAAAATGACTTTTGTATAGAGCGAGGCGAGAAATGGTGTTCTTAACACTAAGCTAGAAATGGTGGGGGGGGGGAGAGAGAAAATCAGGATGGTCGTCCGTTTGTCGGCCATTCCTTCCCTCGGTTCGTTCGTTTTAAATAGATTGTAAATTTTGTTTCATAGTTGATTATCTTGTAAATAAGGCTTCGTTTCTTAAACTATTCAGAGGATTCAACGTGGTTGTGAGCGAATATTATTATTATTATTATTTTGGTTACATGCTTTTCATGCTTTGATTTTTTTTTTCTCACTGTTTGATATACGACATATTTATTTTATGGAAGCACTGAAAATAAAGGTCATCATCCGATTTTGGTTATTCCATGCATTTTATATTTGTGTGTGTGTGTATGCGTGTGGTTAAATGTGTGTCAACATATGCACGAGCCTTTAAAGATGCGTTTGGTTATGTTCCTGCATGTCACAGGCTGTTTATTATTATTTATTGTTTCCCAAAGCCAGTTATGGTTTTAATGCCATAGGTTTCAAAACACGCTAATCATTGCGCATGGATTTTTATTTTTATTTTCATATTGGCCTATAGGGGTGAGTTACCTATAGGTCAGCGATTCTCAACCTTTCCTTTAAATACCGTTGGTGGCCACGGATCCTCAAAACATAACTCCAGTTTTAAATAACATTTTTTCAAGCCTTCGTGGCGACATCGTGGCACACCCCCTCCCCCAGAGGTCCACGGACCACAGATTGAGAAGGGCTGCTATAAATTATTGCCGAAAATGTTTTGCTAATGGGATTAACGTCTTGTCTATAGCAAAGCTGGAGAAAGCGATTTTTGTCTGTAACGAAAGCAAACAAACCTTTTTATGGGTGCTGAAAAAAATCTTGGCTTTGCAACTTTCCAGAGGAATGAAGTTTTTAATGCCCACAGAACACACAGGCTTTCCAATTTGCAATTTCCAACTTCTGGGTTCCACAGAACTCTGGTTTCAAACTCGTGCCCATCTTCAAAGTCGCATGCCCGCTTTTCTTTCCTTTTAAACCACTTTCGTTGGGTCACGTGCGTGGTTCAACCCACCGCTCACAGTCCTCAACTTAGGACCACGATGGGAGGCTGAAAGGAGGGTGCTGGAATGGTTGTCGGTTTGAAAAACGAGTCCCTTTTTCCAGCGCCGTCATAACTCGGAACGGTCACTCAATGGACTGCTGTAAGTCGAGGGCCATCTGTATGTCATTGGCATGATTTTAATCGTGTGTTTGCATTTCGTAAGCCAGTTTGGAGGATGATGGGAAGGCTACCTTTGATGTGTAACTGTGAGGATGACTGGATGGAACGGGGGTCGGTTTTCCTTGGTCAGAAGTAGCACTGAATATTTTTTTCGGAAGGTCTCTAAGACTTCAGCGGGATGGGAGAAAAACAACGCAAAACGGGCAGGAGGGTTGAGATCATTTTTTATTCCAACGAACTCTGGTTTTGATGGAGGGCACTTTAGAACAACTTCAGTTTGGACTTAGAACATAGAAGAAGCGAGTTGGGAAGGACCTTGGGAGGACTTCTACTCCCAACCCCCTGCTCAAACAGGAGACCTTATACCCGTGATGGTGAACCTATGGCACGCCTGCCCGAAGTGACACACAGAGCCATGTCGCCCGGCATATGCGGCCACGCCCGTTCCTCTTCCAGGTTTCTGGTGTACATGCGTAAGCGATGATCAGCTGGCCTTTGTACGTGTCAGAAACCGGAAGAGCTGATCTTCTGTTTTCCGGCATGATCCAGCTGATAGGTGCATGCACATGCGTGGCAGTAACCCGAAGACGCTGGTGTCCAAAAGATTGGGGGGATAAGGAAAGGAAAGGAAAGGAAAGGAAAGGAAAGGAAAGAAGGGAATGGGGAAGGGAAGGGAAGGGAAGGAAAGGAAAGGAAAGGAAAGGAAAGAAGGAAGGGAATGGGAATGGGAATGGGGAAGGAAAGGAAACAAGGAAGGGAATGGGGAAGGGAAGGAAAGGAAAGGAAAGAAGGGAATGGGAATGGGAATGGGGAAGGGAGAGGAAGGGAAGGAAAGGAAGGGAATGGGGAAGGAAAGAAAAGGAAAAGAAAGAAGGGAATGGGAATGGGGAAGGGAAGGAAAGGAAAGGAAAGGAAGTGAATGGGAATGGGGAAGGGAGAGGAGGAAGGAAAGGAAGAGAATGGGAATGGGGAAGGAAAGGGAGGGAAAGGAGAGGAGGAGGAAAGGAAGGGAAGGGAAAAGGAAAGGAAAGAAGGAAAGGGAATGGGAAAGGAAAGGGAGCGAGAGGAGAGGAAGAAAGGAAAGGAAAGGAATGGAAAAAAGGGAAGAAGAGAGGAAAGGACGGGAAGGACAGGACAGATGAAAGGGGAAGGGGAGGAGTGGAAAGGAAAGGAAAGGAAAGGAAAGGAAAGGAAAGGAAAGGAAAGGAAAGGAAAGGAAAGGAAAGGAAAGGAAAGGAAAAGATTTAACACATGTTTTAAATAGGAATTTTAAGCCCATTTGGAAAGCCAGCTACCTGACCTGACCGTTTTCACAGAAGAAGTAAGTGACGGAATCAAAGACCAGAAAGGGTCATCTCAGAGCAACCACTGAGCCCATTCTGGTTTAGTGAAGGAAATCATTTAGGTGTCTGATCTAATGCATCTCATACAGGGGAGCTCTACCGTTTGTTTGAGTAATTGGTCCCATTACTGAATCACTATTTTAATTGAGGATTTCCCCCCCCCCCTCCTTTTTGGCTTAAAGTTTTAACTATAACCCGCCTTTCTGAAATTTCAACGCACTAATTCCACATGCTGTATTTTTTTTTTATTTATTTTTTTTGGTTTTTTTGGCTTGATAAAAGAAACCAGGCATTTTGCCTCTTCTGCATCATGGGGCCTTTATAGGAACTTCTGTCGTTTTTAATTTCGTTCTTATCTTCAATCCTTGTTCTGTTGACGATCCAGACATTAAGCAAAACTTAACCTCCATAAAGCGTAACAGCATAAATGCAAAGCTGAAATGCATGGGAGAAATGGATTCTTCCTTGAATGAGCCCTAACTACAAAAAAAAAAAAAAAAATAAAAAAAGGTTGAAATTGAGTTAGAATAAAATAATACATTTGATAGGAAAGGGCGTTGTGGGGCATAGCTATCCCCTAAAGCCCATAAGAGCCTTGATGGCGCAGCAGACTAAAGTGCTGTTAAATAGCACTTAGCTGCCAGCTGCCTGCAATTACTGCGAGTTCAAATCTCACCAGGCTCAAGGTTGACTCAGCCTTCCATCCTTCCGAGGTAGGTAAAATGAGGAGCTGGATTGTGGGGGCAATAAGCTGACTTTGTATAAAAAAGAACACCGCTTGGGGGGGGGGCAAAAGCCCTACTAAGCAGGTATATAAAAAAGTATGAAAGCTATTGCTTAACGCATTGTAAGCTGCCCTGAGTCTCCGGAGAAGGGCGGTATATAAATTGAACCAATAAATAAATAATTTTTTTTTTTACGGTATATAATTCTAAAGATCTTCAACTGGCCAAGCCAGGAGATGTTGGTCGAATAAACAGAAGCTGCATTCTTGTGTGAAATAGTTCACTTATTTTACTGCTAATGGGGAAACTCCATGGCGATGCTATGGAGATATATAACTCGTGCAGCCACATGGACAGATGGAGAAAGACCCACCCACCTCCCCCATGGAAGTGAGGAACTCAACGCACAGCAGGTTCCAACTTGTCTTGGTCCTGAAAGGAGCTTCGGGGAGGTTTTATGAAGGGTTGGTAGCTGCTCTTCTCGGTAAAAGCTCAATGCTTTGAGAAAGACGACGGTACACGAATTTGAGCCTTTGCTTGGTGAGAAGTCGGCCAAGATGAAATGTAAGTGGTCCTGCCTTGCTTTCATTGTGGGGAGTGTATGTGGATTAACTCAGAGGTGACTCATTTTGCAAGAAGAGTCCTCCATTCTTTTAACTGCAATAAAATACTTTATGCCATCAGACTCCAAATTTGGGGCTTAGACAACTTAGAACTACGCTGACTTCAGTCTGAGCTAAGCATAGTACATAAAATTATCTGCCACAATGTCCTTCCTGTCAATGACTACTTCAGCTTCAACCAAAACAATACAAGAGCACACAATAGATACAAACTCGAGGTAAACCGCTCCAAACTCGATTGCAGAAAATACGACTTCGGTAACAGAGTGGTCAATGCCTGGAATGCACTACCTGATTCTGTGGTTACATCCTCAAAGCCCCAAAACTTTAACCTTACTGTCTACTGTTGACCTCACCCCATTCCTAGGAGGTCTGTAAGGGGTGTGCATAAGTGCACCAGCATGCCTACCGTCCCTGTTCTAATATTCCTTTTTACTCTTTTCATGTCTTCAAATTATGTTTATACTTTTACCTGTTATTTACATATGCTTGACAAATAAACTTATGATTCTATTCAGACAGAATAGACAGAATTAACAGAGTTGGAAGGAACCTTGGAGGTCTTCTAATCCAACCCCCTACTCGAGCAAACATTCGGTCTGGATCAAACGGATCAAATCACGCCATCAGCTCCGTTCAGAACATCAAAACGATTCTATTAGTCACCTTAATTAATTTAAATTAATTAATTTGAATTAAATTAATCAGCTTCGAACGAAGGAGGAATTGCCTGACAGTTAGAAGAATTAACCAGCGGAACAACTTGCCTCCAGAAGTTGTGAATGCTCCAACACTGGAAGTTTTTAAGATGCTGGATAACCATTGGTCTGAAGTGGTGTAGGGTTTCCCGCCTAAGCAGGGGGTTGGACTAGAAGACCTCAAAGGTCCCTTCCAACTCCGTTATTCTAAATATTGTTTAGTGACACCCAATATACTAACAAGGGGAGCTCTACTCTAGAGAGCATCACTTACAACTCTTGGCAGAATCCGACATCACAAATTATCAAATTACCTGGATAATTAACCGAATCAATCTGATTCAGAATGGTAGTTCAATTGGAAAGATAAATTCCTCTGGTTTTTCTGAATTGCTGGATCAGTTTGGCTCCAAGAGCCATTCCTTATAAATCTCAGATAACTGGCAACCCTGAAATGGGTTCTTTTGAATAAAAGAAGCTACGCGATTTGTAGAAATATACTTTCTCCTCCTACAGATGTAAAAAGATAATTTCTCTTGTCCTTGAATATATTGGTCAGTGAAAGATAGAGCGTCTGGCCAATTAACTGATGGTTTTATGCCATTTAAGAACTGCTATCTCTATTTTGACAAGGGATGCGGTGGCTCAGTGGCTAAGACGCTGAGCTTGTTGATCGAAAGGTTGGCAGTTCAGCGGTTTGAATCCCTAGTGCCATGTAACAGAGTGAGCTCCCATTACTTCTTCCAACCTAGCAGTTCGAAAGCACATAAAAAAAATGCAAGTAGAAAAATAGGGACCACCTTTGGTGCAGGGGTGAAATGCTCCCAGTTCGGACTGGATCGCCCGATCCGGTAACGATGGAGGCGGGTGGTTCAGAGAACTGGTAGCAAAAATCCCTGCCCACCCCCACATTCCCAGCTGAGCCGTGCAATCATCAGAGGCTGTTTTTTTTTACTTTTAAAAGCATTTTTTCTACAACCTCTGGCCGAAAAAATGCGTTTAAAAGTAAAAAAACAGCCTCTGATTATCGGGCAGCTCAGCTCGGATCATCAGAGGCCTTTAAGGATCATCAGAGGCCGAAGGGGCTGTAGAAAAAATGCTTTTAAAAGTAAAAAAAAAAGTTGGCCATGCCCACCTTGTCACATTACCCCCACCCCCACCACCAAGCCATGCCCACAGAACTGGTAGTAACAAATTTTAGATTTCACCCCTGCTTTGATGGGAAGGTAACAACATTCCGTGCGCCTTTGGCGTTGAGTCATGCCGGCCACATGACCACGGAGATGTCTTCGGACAGCGCTGGCTCTTCAGCTTGGAAACAGAGATGAGCACCGCCCCCTAGAGTCGGGAACAACTAGCACATATGTGCTAGGGGAACCTTTACCTTTACCTTTTATCTCTATTTTTAAGGAGGAAAATGAGAAACTGCTAGGAAGAAAGGAATATTGTTTGGGAGCAGAGATACAGTTGGCTAAACTATTCAATGCCTACTCTTTGAGAAGAGAATTCAGGTTGATCAACAAAAGCATCTCAAGTGTTAAGTAAAATGGAAAATGCTTTAACATTAATAAGGCGTTCCTGCCATTAAACAAAGGTCTTTCCTATTTTACAAGACCTAGGAGGCTTTTCAAAAGCATTGCTTTTAATCCCAAATGACTGGATGCGTGGTTGATCACTTTTATATCGGTGCCATCTGCTGAGCTGAACATTGTTTAGCTATCATTGTGTTCGGACACCGTCCAGCTTCTCCTTGTTTTCTTAGGGATCCTTGGATTCACTTTGCTTTGGACATCCGTCGGGCTCTCTAGGTTGCAGTGTGTCCTGGAGAAAGAATATTTCTGCTCGTCCATCCCAAATGGTGAGAGACCTCTTCCAAAGTTGGGGTTGGGGTGGAATACTCAACCATGTTTGCAGGCAACATCAATTGCTTATAAAATGGCCTTGGGGGAAAAAAACCCCCATTGAATATTTCAACAGCTGCCAAAAAAAAGCCGACACAGTTCTAGGCTGCATTAACAGATGGATAGAATCAAGATCACATTAAGTGTTAATACCACTTTATCATGCCTTGGTAAGGCCACACTTGGAATATTGCATCCAGTTTTGGTCGCCACGATGTAAAAAAGATGTGGAGACTCTAGAAAGAGTGCAGAGAAGAGCAATGAAGAGGATTAGGGGACTGGAGGCTAAAACATTCGAAGAACGGTTGCAGGAACTGGGCATGTCTAGTGATAGCAGTGTTCCAATATCTGAGGGGCTGCCCCGAAGAAGAGGGAGTCAAGCTATTCTCCAAAGCACCTGAGGGCAGGACAAGAAGCAATGGGTGGAAACTAATCAAGGAGAGAAGCAACTTAGAACTAAGGAGGAATTTCCTGACAGTGAGAACAATTAATCAGTGTGACAATTTGAAGAGGTTGGATAACCATTTGTCTGAAGTGGTGTAGGGTTTCCTGCCTAAGCAGAGGGTTGGACTAGAAGACCTCCAAGGTCCCTTCCAACACTTTTATTCTGTTACTATTTCTATTCCAGACTTCCCTGCAGGCCTCACATCCATTCTCTTTGTGGTAACCAATCTGGGCGTTCTCAACTCCACCGTCTTCAAGAGTCCAACGTTGTCATCCGTCACCAGCCTCGCTTTAGCGAACAGCGGCATCCGCAGAATTGAAGCCGGCGCATTTCATGCTTTCCGAGGCCTCACTAAACTTAGCCTCTATCAGAACAGTCTAACTTATGTAACGGCGTCTTGGCTTTCCAAACCAGGACTACTCGAGAACTTCACGTTGGCCCAGAACCTCATGACCAAAATTGGACCCGAGACATTCTCTGGCTTCTCCAACCTTACCACTCTGAATGTCGCCGGCAATAAGATCTACGAAATCACCAGTCAGAGTTTCAGCAGCTTATCCAAGCTGACGTTCCTTGACCTTTCTGGCAATAATTTAACCGGCTTAACAAGAAATGCATTCGATGGGATGAGAAGGCTGCCAGTGATGAAACTCGGCGGAAACCCATGGAACTGTTTCTGTGAACATCAGGATTCTGTGTTATTTCTTCAAGGTACGGCCCTGGAAAAATGTCTGCTTTTTTTTTAATAAGGGGGGGGGGAAACTGAGATGATAGAATAAACTACTGATTTATCACCCTCCCCGCTCGCCCCAAATCCAGATATTTTTTTTATTTTTTTAAAATTTGATTTATATGCCGCCCCTTCTCCGGAGATTCAGGGCGGCTTACAATGCATTAAGCAATAGCCTTCATACTTTTGTATATTTATATTTATACAAAGTCAGTTTATTGCCCCCAACAAACTGGGTCCTCAATTTACCCACCTTATAAAGGATGGAAGGCTGAGTCAACCTTGAGCCTGGCTGGGATTGAACTCGCAAGTAATTGCAGCAGCTGGATCTTAAATGCTGCCTTTGTAGGAGGCATTACTCCCCTACGCTACTCCGGCTCCTGAATATTGTTTCATGTTCCACTGAAAGAGTGCTGTAGGGTTTCATGAGCCATCCAAAAGATGCTTTTTCAAAAGGCAACTGGACTTTTATTTATTTTTTTCTTGAAGAAGTTTCGCTTCTCCTCCGAGAAGCTTCTTCACTTCACTTCACTCAGTGAGAACGGAAGCCATCAAACGTCAAAAATACACTTTTCCCAAAAGGTTTGCACAATTTTGGCCACTGCTATAATGCCCTGATTTTGGGATGCTGTTGTTGTTTTTTTTCCTTACAGAGCTGTACAACATGTCACTGCTGCAGGATGCGACTTCTGTCACATGTCACAGTCCACCAAGCATGAAAGGGATCCAAGTCTGGAACATCTCCAACTTCAACTGCACATCAGAATCCCCGGCAACGACTTTGGGAAACGGCTTCTATCAAATTGGACTTCCAGTTTTGCTGGCTTGTTTAGGTACCGCTCAGTATTTTCCAACTATTCTTATTTATTTACTTATTAGTTTGATTTATATGCCGCCCTTCTCCGGAGACTCAGGGTGGCTTACAATGCATTAAGCAATAGCCTTCATACTTTTGTATATACCTGCTTAGTAGGGCTTTCGGCTCCCCCAAGCGGTGTTCTTTTTTATACGAAGTCAGCTTATTGCCCCCACAATCCGGGTCCTCATTTTACCTACCTCGGAAGGATGGAAGGCTGAGTCAACCTTGGGCCTGGTGAAATTCGAACTTGCAGTAATTGCAGGCAGCTGGCAACTAAGTGCTACTTTAACAGCACTTAGTCCATTGCGCCACCAGGTTGCATTCTTGATGCAACTTTACGGTAGGAGGTGAAAGTGTTGACTAGGGCTGAGAAGAAGACCCAGCATCAAGTCCATTTGGCCACGGTAAATTATTGGGTCTGAGGCAGCAGTGAAATCCACTTAACTTCGCTACTGGTTCGGGAACAAGAGCACGCGGGAGCTCGTGCGCACTATGCCCGTGCCTCTTCTGCGTATGCATACAACCTTCTGCGCATACGGAGATAGTAAAAAAAGGGATGTAATGACGTCCTGGCGGGTCCTGGCGCAGCCGGATAGAACCGGGGGGAAATTCACCGTTGGTCTGAGCGGTCCTCGGTGCTCTCTGAGCTTGGTTGTTTTCTTGGAGACATTTCATGACCCAGCTAGGTAACATCATCAGTGCTAGTCCTAGTACTGATGACGTTACCTAGTTGTTGAGTGCCAGGGAAATCAGGCAGTTCAAGCAGTTCAAATGAGTATAAAGATTTATTGCACGTTTAAGCTGTGTACACGACTCTGACCAACTGGCAGCCAAGGAGAATGTGTGGATGTGATCTGTGATTTATGACTCAATCTCCTACACTAGTTTGGGTAATTAAAATGTCTGCAAAAAAAAAAAAAAAACCCACTACCAAGCTCAGAAAGGACCCCTCATTCCAACCCCGAACTACAAATATCCTCCTTTATTGATATCATTAAGCCTGTTGTACCAACGTAGACCAAAGTATTAGAAATGTTCTAGCAGCTAAAGGAGATATATTTATTTCTAATAACGTTTTCCTTGGATATCTACCCAATGCCGTTCTATTTTGCACTGCAGCTTCTTTGGATTTTTGCTTTCACCATTTCTAAAACTTGTCCTTGTACCTTAGGCACTTGATCAGAATAGTCTAGGTCTCTTCCTGCTTCAAATTTTTGCCACCGAATGCTTCATTTCAAAATGGGTATATGATTTATTTTGGGGTTAATTATCTTTCCTTCCTTTTTTTTTTTTTTTTTGGCAGTATTTATTTCCTTCCTCTTCCTGCTGTTTGGGATATGGATGGTGAGATACGCCAGCAAACGCATCCAGCCAAGCCAGGAAGCCGTGGAACCGTCGCCCACTCCGGAACCCAAGACTCAGATTGATTCTGTAGAACGTCAATTCACAGCCAGAGAGAATGAAAATCAAGAGAGGATGATAGCTTCGGGAAACAGAAGGTTGAAAATCCGTGCCAGGTCTGCCTCAGCTATTTTACTGAGAAAAGAATTTTACCGAAAGCAAGAAAAGTCTATGGGTGCAAACCAAGAACAACCAATAATGCCCTTCTGGTCCCAGAGTGACAACATGCAGATTGAAAATGAGAACTTGCATCCTTTTTCAGGAATGTGGAATTATCAGAAGCTGGAGGAGCCCTGTGAAGTACAGTCTCGAAGCCACATCAAGGCAAACCCAGTCGTGGTGGAAGTATGCCGAGATACCTCCGAGACTCATGTTTCTTCTGAAGCCTCAAACCGAATAATCCAAGATAAGGGAGATTCTACCCTTCTTGAAAAGGAAAACATTGTTCCTCCTGAACCTTTCCTGTATTTAAGTGTGACTACAGCCCCTGAAGAACAGATTGAGGTCAAACCCCAAGAGGAGGTGACTTCAAAGAATGAGGGCCATGTGTTGAGGCGTTCATTAACATGGCCTTTTGAAAGGAAGGTTGGGGGTCAAGGATCCGATGGGTTAAGTGTCAGGGAATCATTCACAGCACAGTTGTTGCTCTCCCCTCTCCACCATGGTGAGGTGTTGAAAGTGGAGAAACCAACATTTGATCAAGAGTGGCTACATCTATCTCCCAGGAAGGGAGATCTTTTGGGATTTGATGGCCATCAAGAGGACGAACATGAAGATGACTTAACCAATGAAATGGAGCCTCCGCTTTATAAAGAATCCAATCCAGAAACTAGAGATGCAGGGAAGATGGAATTGGACAAAAATCTACAACCGCGACATGATTTACATAGCTCTCAGAGCAAGACTAGCCAAGTCAACAATGATAGGAGGAAGGTAGACTTCGAAGGAAGACCAACCAACTTTTCAGAGGTTGTTCTTCAGAAAGCAGTTCCTCCAGGGTGTATGCAGACTGTTCAAACTGATATCAGAGCACCCAAGCTATCCACAGGGCTAAAACCCAAACGATTTTCAAAGCCGGTATCTTCTCAATCCAGAAACCTCCAGAAAGCCAACACATCCCCACCGTCAAGAATGACGTTCGCCAGTTCTTCATATGAAGATGATGCTTCATCGCCGACAAACGAGTCTAAGTACATCAACCTTCTGCATGAAGTGGTGGAGAATCGGGGCCGGTGGACACGAGAGCGATGGAAACTGACTCACCAGAGCTGTACTTTTCTCCAGCCACCCACCAAATCCATGTAGGTCCCCGTGGCCTTCAACCCAATGCTCAAAAATTGAGAAGACCCAGAGGACTGACTCTTCTGGTCCTGAGTAGAACACCAACTTCCTTTGAAGTTCCATGAGATCAAAAGACAAGACTTGGGAAGGAATCTATACAATGACTCACAATAATGTTCTAGAATACTTTGGGTATGTTCTGAAGCTATCTTCTGGAAGGTGAGGAGGGTGGTGCCGAGCACCCTGATATGCACCTTTGGTGAGAATCCATTGGTCCATCTCTCTTTCTCTGGGAAAAGAAATAATCCATCCCACTGTGCATCTTTCAAAATTATCTTGAGAATGGAAACTCAAAGGGAGGTTAGCTTTCTCTCAACTTGGCACTTCAGGGGAAGGCTGCCATAAGGACAAATAATTAAAATACGCTGCACTGGTGAATTTTAGGATGATTGTTTATCCAGCTTGCCAATTGCAGTGGGACCTTATTGGAGGGGGGAAAAGATGGAAAGAGCTTTTCCTTGTTTTTATGTGTGTTGTGATTCAATGCACACATACACAGTATTGAGGGTGAAGGTTCATTCTCTGAGCTCCACAAATCTCGGAGAAAGAACCTTCAGCCTTCATCCTACACCTGAGCTGCAGATATTCACCACTATTGCAACAAAAACACAATTGTCAGCTTTGGAAGCCATATTGTTGGCCCTCGTTCAAAGCTCATAGCAGCCTTGGTGAAATTCAAATGATAAAAGTTGGTAGGTAATTTGATTTTGTTTGATAAGCGACTTGGGTTGCGGTTCAGGGTAATTAAGGACGTCTTGTTCACCAAAATCTACTTTGCGGATTTTTTTTAAAAAAATAACACGGACCGATTCTCTGTCCTCGTTGTGATGCCGGCGATCCGAAATTTGCTTTGCAGTGAACTCAGGCAATGAGCTAATTCGTCTCTTGAATTGATCGAGGGAATATGTTTTATGAGGAAGGGTCCTTGATCCCTTCCGTTTGCATGTTTCTGTAACGCAGACGTGGAATGTTCAAAGTGTATCGTCTCTTTTGAAATCCCTGCAAGACCACAGCTCTGTCGGCTGAATAAAAATAGCAAAGGATGCATAATGTAAACCGGCTGCATTTGAATTGCTTCCTCAGATAGTTTTAAAAACTTGGGGACGGGGTGTGGGTTCTCTTTTTCTCTTCTCAACTCACCTCACCCTAAAATAAAACAACGGCCCTCCGATTTATCCCGTACACAGTTTATACACAGTACAGGATTCTTGTATCCTTTAGTCCAGTGATGGCTAACCTTTGTGGCACAGAGTGCTAAAACTAGAGTGTACACTGGAGTGCTGGAACCTGGAAGAGAGCAGCTGGCCAATGTGCATGCACCCAGCACCCAGCTGCTCTTCCAGGTTCCATCATGCACATGTGTGCTGGCCAGATGGTCTGGCGTGCACGTGCACCGGATAGCTGCTCTCTTCCGGGTTCCGGCATGCAAATGTGCGCTGGCTAGCTGGTCTTCGCGTGAGGGTTCTGCGTCCCACCTCCGGCATGCCTTCGCCATCACGGCTTAGCCTGATTCCTACAAATATTTTATCATTTTAGAGTTTTATTTTAAATCAATTTAGTTTTAATCTATGGCCATTTGTATTGTGATTTTATGAAATTTTAACTTTTGTATGCTTGTTTTTTAATTGGCTGTGCACCGCCCTGAGTCCGTAAGGAGAAGGGCGGTATATAAATCTAAATAAAGATAAAGATAAAGATAGTCCATTGCGGGCACTAAATTTATGCTGAGTGAGTCATTAAACTACCAGCTACCAGCCCTGGACGACATCTTCGAATCTCGCTGTTTGAGAAAGTTGCCTAACGTTCTCAGAGACTCTTCCCATCCTGCTTACAATCTTTTTGGGCAGAAGATACAGAACAATTAAAACTCGGATCACACGTTTTCTGAATCGTTTTTATCCCAGAGCTATAATTTCACTCAATAAATGAACTAAAGGGCCCACCGTCAGTGAGCTGTTGGATAGCATTACTTGGTCTGTTGTGTGGATGTTTGGGTGGTTTAGGGGTGGGGAATTTGTGGTGGGTGGGTGGGTGTTTGGGGATTGTTATGTGTGTTGGGCCTGGTCTTTGGGTGTTAAGTGAATTTCGTTGTATGGGCATACTGTGTATGCACGTACAATGACAATAAAGTTGTTATGATGAAGATGATGATGATGATGTAACTGTATCGGTAACTCAACAAAGGTCTTTCAATTCAAGAGGTGTGATTTTTTTTTTAAAAAAATGCTGGGTTTAGGGTGCAGTGTGAATTTAGGCACTGTGGTTTTATTCAGTAAACCACAGTTCCTAAATTCAAACCGTACCATAAACCCAACATTTCAGTCAACCACAGTTTGCCAAACCACAGTACAAACGAAAACAGATTCTTCTAAGTCCTCCTTAAATCCCACTGAATTCAGTGCCTCTTCTCTAAAACAAGCTCTGTGGTCTTTTAAGTATTTATTCAGCAAAACGTTCAGCTCTACTGCTCTCATTCCTTGGGGTGAGTAAGCCACCGACAAGAAGAAAGAACTGGACAATTAAGAGCTGTCCTCGATCCGGCAAACCCGATCTCCCTCCATGGATGTGGTCAAGAAAACTCTGCAAAGGAATCGTAAGTGGGACATCCTTATTTGTTGCATTCTTGTCTGGGGATCTTGGGAAACAAGGAGCTGATGACCATTCCAAGGGAGATGTTTCTTGTGTTTGAATTCGGCAGGTATTGCAGGATTTGTGGCTTTGTTGTTCCTTGATTTGAGGAACGTTCTTCCTTGCCCTCCCATCTGCCAGCTGTGCTCCACTGATACAGTCGAATGTGAGGATGTGTCTTCACTCCAAGACGGTGAGCGTCTTCAATGCTTCTAAACTGTTCCTTTCTCCTCCTGTTGTTTCCATCAACAGATAACTTACAGGCTATTCTCATGCCATGGTGGTGGTACGTATGCAAGAGTTTTTGGTTAACAACATCTGGGAATGGACTCTTAAGCCCAGTTAAACATGTGGAAGCAACAGTTTGAACTTGCTTCCCTCACTCAACTCATTTACTGTTGATTAACAGAATGGGACATGATGGCTCAATGGCTAAGACGCTGAGCTTGTCGATCAAAAGTTCAGCGGTTCGAATCCCTAGTGCCGCGTAATGGGGTGAGCTCCCGTTACTTGTCCAAGCTTCTGCCAATCTAGCAGTTCGAAAACACGTAAAAAATGCAAGTAGGAAAATAGGGACCACCTTTGGTATGAAGGTAACAGCGTTCCGTGCACCTTGAGTCACGGCGTTGAGTCATGCTGCCCAATTGACCACGGAGACGTCTTTTGACAGCGCTGGCTCTTCGGCTTTGAAACGGAGATGAACACTGCCCTCTAGAGTCGGAAACAACTAGCACATATGTGTGAGGGGAACTTTTACCTTTAACAGAATGACAGAGTTGGAGGATCTCTTAGTCCAGGGGTGGGCAAATGTGGCTCTTTTACAACCTGTGGACTTCAACTCCCAGAATTCCTGAGCCAGCTTGGCTGTCTTAG
The DNA here is from genome assembly GCA_030761175.1 of Masticophis lateralis. NCBI lineage: Eukaryota > Metazoa > Chordata > Lepidosauria > Squamata > Colubridae > Masticophis > Masticophis lateralis. The sequence continues at coordinate 8,876,385 of JAUDYJ010000015.1, forward strand.
GAATTCTGGGAGTTGAAGTCCACAGGTTGTAAAAGAGCCACATTTGCCCACCCTTGTCCTAGCCCAATCTCTTGGTCATTTGACCCTATACCATTTCATACAGATGGCTGTCCAATCTCTTCTTAAAAACCTCCAGCGTTGAAGCACCCATGACTTCTGGAGCTGAGTCCTTCCACTGATCAATTGTTCTCACTTTCAGGAAATTTCTTCTTAGTTCCAGGTTGCTTCTCTCTTTGATTAATGTCCATCCGTTGCTTCTTGACCTGCCTGATAAGTTTCCTTACAGTTTTAATCAAGGTCTGCTTTGCAAGTGTTTATCCACTTGGGAAATGTAATGATCGCAAGAGAATTAGCACAAGTTACGTGCACACACAACCAAAAATCCCACCCCCCCTCTAATGTAATGTATTTTATTGATTGGTTAAAAAAAAAAAGCAGATTAAACCAGTTTTCCAGAATCATCGCAATGGCTGGAATTATGGTGATTCTGGAAGACTGGTTTAATCCAGGGGTTCCCAAATTTGACAACTGTTTAGATCGGTGAACTTCAACTGTCAGAATTGGCTGGGGAATTCTGGGAGTCGAAGTCCACATGCCTTAAAGTTGCCAAGACTGGGAACCCTGGTTTAATCAGTCTTTTCACTCACTGGAGTAAGAGAATGTTTGGAGCAAACCTGGGTTAGAATGCTAGGTTAGTATCTCAGAGTCAGCTCCAAAGTTAGTTCCGTTCAGCGGACACCAGATTTAATCAGTTTGTGGAGGTCTACAATTTTGGCCTGTGCTTCCTTGATGCTTTCTTTTGAAATTGTTACTACAAAGAGTAACATCAGTCTAGAGTTGGAGAATCTAGTAGGGTCAGTTCACCCTGCATCCCTTCTGAGCATCTTCATTTTACGTTGCAAGAGGAAGATTCACAGTCATCTTCTAAATGAGAAGTTGTCTAGAAGTTGAGTCATGGCAACTGGAGTTCTTTCTTTGGTTCCAAGCCAAAAAAAGAACAGAAGTCCAAGTCATGGCAACTGGATTGAAGCCAAAAAAGGGAAGTCCGTTTGCCATGACTCAACTCCCTGATCTCTCCCCAGATGTTTTCAGAAATCAAAACATTGATAACCGACATGTTGTTTTCATTCTAAGTTTTTCCTTCTGTTCCTTCTTCAATGTTTCCAGTCTTAATAGCTTTGCCAAGTTCCACCCAGCAGATCCTTCTACAGCAAGGGAACCTTAGTGAGATCCCTCCTCTGTCCTTCAGCAATTTCACCAGTCTTTATTTCTTGTCGATTACCGGATTCCTGGTCTCCTCCTTGGCCGACTTCACCTTTTTCACACCTTACGTCAACCCCCTGAAGATTCTGGATCTCAGCAACAACCAGCTGGTCAGTTGTACAATCGAGCCCTTGGCTTTCTCGGGTCTTCTGTATCTTGAAGAGTTGGTTCTAGCCAACAACAGCTTGGACATTTTGAAGGGGATGTGGTTCATGGAGATGCCAAAACTCAAAAAACTCTCCCTTGCCCTTAACAGAATCACCTACCTTCCCCCAAGGACCTTTGAGAACTTAAACATGCTCGATGAACTGGTGGTCTCCTCCAATATGATTCAGTATCTCCCCATGGATGCTTTTTTGGGCTTGGATTCCTTGACCAAGCTGGACTTGTCAATTAATAAAATCCTCTTTATCAACCAGAAAGCCTTCCAACCTTTGCAAGCACTTCAAGATCTTTTGTTATTCCAGAACAGGTTGACCACCTTACCGACTCTCCCGGATTCCATCAACTTCCTGCTTCTTCACAGAAATCCCTGGGTTTGCAACTGCCAGTTGATCCAGTCCATGCAATCGGTGGAGGCTAAAATCCAATCGCCTACTGGGGTCACTTGCAAAAGACCCCCCTTTCTCGAAGGACACCAAGTGACCAGCAGCAAGCTTCCGGGGTGTGATCCATCACCTTCCAGCTATTTGTCTTCCCCTCTGTTCTCAACCATCGACTTTCCGCCTTCACGATCAGGAACTTTCAAGCTGATCTGTGGTTTGTTAGGTAAGGCATCATTGAAGCAGTCATAAATTCGTGTTATGTGGACCGATCGCAATGTTTTCCATTGTTTAATCAAGGGTGAGAGTAGCCAACCTCTTAACGCTTTGAACTTTCAACTTCCATGACCTGTGGTTAGCGATTAGGGGATGCCACTTAACAGAACAGTAAGTTGGAAGGGACTTTGGGGGTCTTCTAGTCCAATCCCTGCTCAAGCAGGAGACCCTATACCATTTTGGTTACTTGGAGGACTAGTTCAGAACTAGTTCTGTTCTAGATTTCTATACACAAGAGAGCCAGCATGGTTAGAATGTGGTATTGCAGGCTAATTCTGCCGACTGCCAGGAATTTGATCTTGATGGGGCTCAAGGTTGACTCAGCCTTCCATCCTTCCAAGGTTGGTTAAATGAGGACCCAGATTGTTGGGGGCAAGAGGCTGACACTGTAAACCACTTAGACAGGGCTGTAAAGCACTATGAAGCGGTATATAAGTCTTAAGCACTACTACTATTAATGGGTAGAGCAGTTTCCCTACTTAGGCTTTTGCCAAAGGTTTTAACCCATCACTGCCATTTTTCTGATTACAAGTAGTCCTTGTTTTGTGACTGGCTCATTGAGTGGCCACCTGCAGGTACAAGGATGATAAGAAAGTAACTTCGCAACCGGTTGTCGCGCTTAGGACCTTTGCAAGGTCTGAAAAGCAAAGGAAAGCTTAAGTAAGATCATCAAATCCTGGTTTCGTTTCGGGACCGCTTCACTTAACAACCAAGTTGCCAATCCCAAACATGGTTGCTAAACGAAGACTACCCTGCACTGGCTGCTCTACCTGAGACCGATGGGAGTGATAACCCAACGTCTAGGTTCTCCATCCAACATCTAGGTTCTCCATCTAGGTCAGGGTTTATCAAACTCCATTTCATTGAGGGCCGCATCAGGGTTGTGTTTGATCTCTGGGGGACCAGGGTGAGTGTGGCCAGGGTGGGCATGGCCAGTTCGACATCACTCGTGTTGGAGGTGCCTGTGGTGGCCCAAGCGCTCTGCCAGCGAAATCGGGGCTCCCGAGCTCCGTTTTCAGCTGAGACAGCCTCCTGCAATCCTCTGCCAGTGAAAACAGAACTCAGGAGGGCTGTCCGTGGTTGTTGTTGTTGTTGTTATTATTATTATTATTATTATTATTATTTTATTTATTTATTTATTTATTAAATTTATATACCGCCCTACTCCCAGACGGGACTCAGGGCGGTGAACAGCCAGAATAAGATACAATAAATACCAAAGTTAAAAAAATCATTAAAACAAATTAAATAATTTGGCTCAACAGTTTAAAAATCCAATTATAATTATAAAAATTTAAAAACCCAAAATAAAGGAGGTTAAGCCAGCTTTTATTTGTTCAAATAAAAATGTTTTCAAGGCCCGGCGAAAAGTACCCAGGTCATGTAAGCTCCTTATCTCAGGGGGGAGCTCGTTCCAGATGGTAGGTGCCCCCACAGGTTCCCGCGAGCTCCATTTTTGCTGGTAGAGGCACTGCAGGCCAGTCCTTTGCTGTTTTCAGGGCATCCCTGCGGGTCAGATCTAAGCATCCTGCAGGCCAGATCCGGCCCCTGAGCTTTGAGTTTGACACCCCTGATCTAGGTTCTCCTAGGTTCTCCATTAATCCATGTGTTTAATGTCTCTCGATTTAGATATCAAAAGAGCACAATAATTAGCATGTAAGGATTTGCTTTTTCCCCATTTTCATTTTGGTACCCACAGGTGGCTTTTTCCTCGGTTTCACCGTGGGCCTGTTCTGCTGTTATTGCCTCCCCAAATGTTGCGGCTGCCAATCGCCCTTCGCAAACCAGTCAAGGAACACAAAGGCTCTTTCGAGCAGTGGGGTCAAACCTTCCACGAATCCAGGAGGGAAAACCTCTGTTGGGGATTCCCAGATCCTTTCTGGTCTTCCGGCTACAGAGAGCTCGGCTTTGGAAGGAGGCCGCTTTGCAAGAGGAACCCGCTATGGGCCGTTTGTCTCCCCTTCTCAAATTTGCTATGGGGAACAGGCGAGATTCCAGAGTCCGCTAGTTGCCTATTTATCCGTGGACCCAATGGGTCGAAGCATTGTGACCTTCTGTGAGAAAGGACACGAAGCAAGATGTCCAGTCTTCGGCCAGCCCGGCTATCCAGCTCCCCAGGACAATACCAACAAAGGGACCAAAGTCTCCAGGGATGGTGGCACCCGAGACCAACACTGCCCCACATGCAGGCAAGGGTTAAGGGGTTCCTGTGTTCCACCTGCCACCATGGATCAGATAGCAAAGATGCAACCAGGTGAGTGAATCAACCACAGTAAGTTGGCTGTGTTGAAATTGGCCGTGATAGGTTGGCCATGGGAAGTTGTTGATGACCTGTGGCTAGACACACAGTAGCATGGCAGTAATTCAGTGAGGAAGGAATGCCAGGAATGCAGGCCACAACCCTCAACACCAGATTAATTCTGTATTTGTTCCCGACAAACGCCCCTCCCAACTGTCTCTCCTTTAAATTCCATCCCCAGGTGTGCCTTGTGAAGGGAATCAGGCCCCTTTCCTTCCTCCTAAACCACGCAACCCACGTTGCTCTCTTCTGCATTCTTCCCTGCGTGCTCTAGGATGAGGAGGGGGTGGGCCTTGGTCTTCATCTGAACCCCCTCTTCCTTGTTCTACCTCTCCCTTGCTCTGCCCAGCCTGACTTTGCCCTTCCCCGGTTTCCTCCACAGCCAACGGAGCCACTCTCTCGCTCTCTGTCAGCTGTTTGTCTTCCACTCAGATTCAGACTCATGATGGGGGCATGACAAGTTTTCCTATTCCGTACTTTAGAACGTCCTCTGGGGTGCTATTAGAGGTTCCTGCTTTTCCAACCGCACTATTATTTATTCCAGGCTCTGGAGAGCAAGTAGATCATCAGATAAACAGCCAAACTTGGCATCCCGAGATTCATCTTAGAGACACCCAGCCTTTGCCAGCTCTGGTCCATATAGATTTCCCTGACGGAAGCGCCATGAAGATCGAGCACAACAGAGCCGCTTCTCGTATGTCTCCTTCCAAGAAAAACGAGTCTCATGAGAGCAGAAGTTTCCCCCAGGCTTCTCCCAGTTGCTTGAGGAGAAAGAGAAGCAATCATGGGCATCCCCACCACCAATCCCAAGTTGGCTTCGCATCTCCTGAAAGCGATCCGGCTTCTGACTTGAGACACTGGCAAGAAAATTGGACGGGGAGGAAAGCTCCCAGAAGGTCTGATCTTTACCTCACCTTTGCAGACACACCCAATAAAAGCCAGAGATGGAAACATTGCCCTCTACATCCAACCCATGAGGTGACCTCCACTCCTTCTCTTTCTAGCGTGTCCAGCCAACCAGAAGCAAACAGGTTCCATCACTTGAAGGAACCTTGTCCCAGATGGTTCTCGGTTCCTCATTGTCCTGGGAAAAGAGCACGAGCATCTCAGGAGTTTGAGAAAGCTCAACAAGCTGGAGAAACGTTTCTCAGCCATAGGAGGTCTAGGAGCAGACAAGAAGACCCAAGGTTCCTTACCAGAAAGGAATCCACCCTGAGCAGGATCTGGAAATGCCAAAACTGTGGTTGCGAAGGCTCTGCCCCTTGTTCTGTAAATCCAAGGAGATCTGCTCATCCAGGCGTTGGTCCAAGGAGGACATTTCTAGATGCTAGTACTCAATGGTCCTCTACCGATGCAGTCCGCCTTAAAGGTAACATACCAACTGTGTTTGTCTATGGAGATCCTCAGTCATCCAGGTCATGGTTGTCCCAAAGGTGCTTTTTCGAGAGTCAACTGGACTTTCTGGTTTTTCTGTGAAGACATTTCACTTCTCATCTGAGAAGCTTCTTCAGCTCTGACAGGATAGTGGGGAATGGAAGGATTTATGTTCCTTACAGACAGCTGGTCATTTACATCCTTTTAGAGGTTACTTGGAGGTTTATCTGGGGTGATCTTGAGGACACAAACCTCCAAGTGACCTCTAAAGGATGCAAAGGACCAGCTCTCTGCAAGGAGTATCAATCCTTCCATTCCCCACCATCCAGTCAGAGCGGAAGAAGCTTCTTGGATGAGAAGCGAAACATCTTCAAAACAAAAAAACCCCCAGAAAGTCCAGTTGCTTCTTGAAAAAAAACACCTTTGGGACAACCAGCTGTGTTCCAACAACACAAATAACCTACTTACCAGTTTAAGCTCACAAAATACATACAAACCCAGATAGGCTGGGTAGCCTAAAACAGGTAGCCCTTGGCTTACAACAGTTCACTTAAAGTTACGACAACACTGAAAAAATGCGACTTATGACCGTTTTTCAGTTACGACCTTTGCAGTAGCCCCAAAATCATTTGATCAAATTTCCTCAGCCCCCAGGACTGGCCCATGTTCCTTCCCAACCTCCTCACTGTCTGACTCCGCTGGCCACCGCCGGTCCACAGCACACCCCTCAAGTAGCATCCACTCTTCTTGAACTAGGGTAGGGCCAAGGCAACCATCTTAATGGGTTTTCCCCTCTTGATTTTGCAGAGCATGAATTTGCCCTAACTTTTCTGGGCGCTCCACACAATATCGCAAAGATGCGGTCAGAAGAACGCTGGTTAGCAGCTTGTTTCCCAAACTTCCAGCCCAGCTCTGTCCAAGCCCAGGATCCAGGTGAGATCGATTCCATCTACGAGTATCCCTCTCCGTTGGTCAGCACAACCGCCTTCCACCCACCCTCCGTGTTCATTGAGGGTCCCATGACGGAGTCAATAAGGAAGCGTCAGGACCAGTCGACAGATTTCCTTAAGGTCCCAGACACCGAACCTACGTCTCTCACGGATTCTTTGGCAGACCGATGGCCTCCAGAGAAGAAAGCGTTCAGAAGCTTGGGTGAAGAAGTCGAGCATTCAGAAGAAAAAATTCTGTTGGAGACCATTGCATTGGACAGTGAGAAGCCTTCGGAGGACAGTGAAGGAGATCCAGTGACTCCATCCCCCGTTGTCAGTGGCTTCTCTTTCAGAATGGACGCAAATCCATCTTTGCAGGATCTGCCTGTCTCCATCAGAAGCTGTAGTCAAGTCACCTTTTCGGCCATCCCAGAAGATACTAATCCAAAGTCTCGCAGCATCATGACTCTTTGCCCTTTGGTTCACAAGATGTTCCAGATTGATTTTCCCCTTCCAGCCGAGGAGGAGGAGGAGGAGGAGGAGGAGGAGGAGGAGGAGGAAGAGGAAGCCAAACCATTTCAAGGTGAAGAATGAGGTGGATAACTCACCCAACCAATAGAACATAGAAAGACGCTGTTGACTCATTCCCCAATCTGTTTTGTATTTCTGCTTGAATAAAGGTTTGGTTGAAGATCAGAAAACTGTAACTTCTTCTGTGATTGGAAAGACAGAGGCCTTAAACATTTACAGACTTATGACCCTAAATTTCTGCTGCTAATACTATAGTAAAAAAAATAGGCAAAATATACAGCAGTGGCCAAAATTGTGGGAATCTTTTGGGAAAAGTGTATTTTTGACGTTTGATGGCTAATAACACCTTTTTTATTTTTTGGAGTTTCAAGATAATCCTATTCCACTGCTGGAATGGCCTGGGAATAGCCCAGACCTTCACCCAATTGGAAATCTATGGAGCCGACTCAAAAAATATATTAGTCAGAAGCGACCCAGAAATAAAACCCAGTTAATAGAAGCCATCATTCAATCTTGGTTTCACATGATAACAGCTGCGGAACTAAAAGACTTGGTTCACTCCATGGGAAGATGTTGTAAAACTGTAATTCATGCGAAAGGTTACCCAACGAAGGATTAACTGACGTGGTGATCATTTTTGTATATCTCGTTTTTTCTATGGGGATAATTTTTGTATAATCTCATTTTGTCTACGTGTTTCATTTTTCTTCTTTATACTGTAGCTGCTATTCTAATAGCAAATCCTTCATAAAAGTCATTGCATTACATTTTTAATTAAATTCTCTTTCCATTGATACATAATTTTATGGTACTACTCCAAAAAAATAAAAAATAAAAAGTGGTGTTATCAGCTAGTTTTAGAAAATAAACTTTTCCCAAAAGGTTTCCACAATTTTGGCCACTACTGTAGTATTCTATTAATGCCGAGCCTTCCAGAAAAAAAGGAAGAATGAAAAATATTTAATTAATCACAATATATAGAAAGTAACTCTTCAAAAATGTATTTTTTTTCTTCTCCTTTATTCCATTTGCTTTTGTAGCAGCTGTTGTCCCAACGAATAAAAATGTCTTTAGATGAATATATATGTATATTTGTCAATAAAATATCTTGGTCCTAAATATATATATATATATATATATATATATATTTAGGACCAAGATATTTTATTGACAAAAGAGTAACTTATGTCCTGAAGTCAGTCTTGCTTAAGAAATATTTTCTGTGGATGCTGCAAACCTTATATCATTTTGGAATCAGTTCTCTTGGTGCAGTGTAACACTATCTAAAGGAAACTCTTTTAACTAAGCACATTAAAAATAAATATTCTTGGCTAAAATTTCAGCATATTTGAAGGATCATTCAAACGAGAAATATATGTTGGAATGGAGAAGATGGATTGACTATATTCAAAGCAAATATCGGACTAAAAAACTTCAAGTAGCTTATGAATGAACAAAGAGATGTTAAAAAGTATCTAAACTTAGCTTAGTAAAAAGGGAGTTAAAGTACAAGAGGGAGATAGGAGGCTATAGTTAGTTAGATTATGTTAGATTATGATTGTTGAATGCTATACCCTGTATTTTGCTCTGGGAAGTAGGGTGGGGGGAGGGAGGGGGATGGGGATACATTTGTAAAACTTATCAAAACTTTTCAATAAAAAAAAAATCTTCATTTTAGGGACATCCAGTTGGCAGGAATGCTATAAAAATAAAGTATTTATTTTACATAGGTTGTTAATTCAAGAGGAATAGTAACAACAAAATCCTCTGATACAAATAGCTGTACTGAAATAGATCCCCCCACCCCCTGATTTAGGATGTAAATGAAGTTGAATTTTGAACGTCATGTTGGTCCCATAAAGAGAAGTCAATGACGGAGAAGAATAGATTCCATGCCGTTGGGTTTAGGCGTCCAATAGAGAGAAGCAAGATGGAACATGATGCTTTGCGTTGACCCAACTTCCTTTGAAAGGAAGTCGCCACGCAATAACGCAACCACCCGGCCTTTGATTGAGAGAAAAATGATTTAGAGAACCGTGGCTGTGTTCCTACAGCACCCTTAACCCGGGTTAGTGAATTAATTCCTTCGCCTGAGGTTGCATAAGACTCATCAAGTCAACTACACAAGGCACACCTGGGGTTGTGTCATCGAAAAAAGGAAACCAAGCAAACCTATTGTGCTGTGTGAATGCAACCACTTAATTTTGCCACTGACCTTGTGGAAGGCGGGCTCTGAGCCTTGACGTTCTTCTGGGTTGGTGAGCTGGGTCTTCCTCCTGCTCCAGATGGATGAGGCTTCTACTATGGCACATGCATGCCCCCTTGGTTTATGCCAATGAAAACATTTTCATGAGTTGTGGTATATTTTTAATCGATTTTTTTTCTTCTTTCCCCCACCCCAACAACCCCTCTGAAACGATAGAAAAGTTTAAAACCAAGTGGTGTAGGAATCGTCCATCCACAAGAGGGGCTAAAGTTCTAAGCTTCTCCAGCCACCTGGAGTCTTTTGGGAGATGAACCCAGAACCAAGACCAGGAAACGGGAGACGTGGGGTCATTCATACCAGCTCTGCAGATCTGGAATCCAGAGTCCAGCTTGAACAAAGTCATCTTTTTAAATCTGCTCAATGCAAAGTATAACGGATGTCCCCTGAAAAAAAGTCTTCTTCCCCTTCCTAAGTTTATTGGTAATTTTGATGCAGTTCCATGCATGAACAAAAGAGATGTATTTTCCGTGCAGAAAGAGGGAGTTACTCAGAGTTGCGTCTCGTCTCGAGTTTCAGGGTTTGCCTTCTTATGACTGCTGCTCTTTCGATTGTGGCCTTCGTTTTCCACATGTGCGAGCGGGTCAGGTCGTATTAAATACCTGGGGAGAAAGGAAGATGTTTGTATAGGGCCGCGTGTCTCAATCTTGGCAACTTGAAGATGTGTGGACGTCACCTCTCAGAATTCCCCAGAATGCCAACTAGCAAAGCATCCCTGCCCTGCTCTCGAGTTGCCATAGGCAAAAGGGGATGGGAAACCGATGAAGTAGCACAGCAAGCCGAAGACAGGAGTACATTCCAGACATATCTTTCTCAAGGCTGTCTCCCAGGGTCACCCACAGTGGCCCGAGGGGAGTGATCTCTACAACCCGCGAAATTGCTCCATTGGTGAATGTGATAGATGACACGCTCTGGGGGGGGGGGGGGAGGAGGGGGAAAACAGGGTAATGATTGGGGCCGTAAATTACATGGGGTCAGAGCTGGCTTCATTTGGGAACGTACCGACATGAAGCTCCTAATAAATAACTGGATTTCTTCTGAAGCTTGGCTCGAGGCTCATGATTTAATTAGGGCATCCATCAGAACCCTGACACAGACAGCCTTGATGGGTGACGAATTCTGGAAATTGAAGTCCACACTTCTTCAAGTTGCCAAGATTGAGATATACGCTGGTTTAGGGTCAGACTGCTCAGTTTATATCTTGAGGTGGATAGTAGCACCAAAGTTCTTCAGATGATCCATAGTTCAGGATCCTTTCTCACCCAAAATCTTGTGAGACTTCATGAGGCTACATAGCATTAAGAAAAGGGCTTCGAGGTAATTTTGGTGTCTCAGCAAAAACATCTGGAAGATGATTGAGCATATCAAAACACCTGTGGGCCCAACACTACTGATTTACCCAGTCATTTTCTAAAGTTATTTATTTGTAAAATTGATTGGCCACCCGTCTGACTTTGACAGAACTATTAAAGGCTATCAAAGAAAACATAATTGCTCCAGCAGAAAGAAAAAGGAGAGGGAATTGCCTTGATGGAGAATTTTGAGTTCAAAATCGCTGTATTTCCCCATGACATTAAGAAGTTTAGTAACCTTGATGCTGCCCAGTGTTTGGCAAGTCAAAGCAGGAGTGGAAGTGAATTTGCATAACTGTTATTTATCATAGGAAGTTCTCACATTTTTGTTCAGTATATTTCTTGGATCTTTTTTTAAAAACACAATTACAATTTAAAAACAACACCATGACATTCAGGAGCATTTCATGCATTGGAAAAAACAGGGTACAAAAAGATTAACAGATTAACAGAGTTGAAAGGGATCTTGTTAGGTGATTTAGTCCCACACCCCACCCAAGATATATATCCTGGTAGAAGGCTGGCAAAGAAAATATGAAGAGTAGGAACCAATGCTTGGGGAAAACCTCACCCATGTTCAGATAAACTTCTAAGCTAGTTAAATCAGTAAAACAGTGTGGGAACGGTTTAAATTTCAGTTTTAAAAATGTGAACACAATAGAAAGAATAATAGCCTTGGAGGCACAGTGGTTAGACTGCAGTATTGCAGGCTAACTCTGCTGACTGCCAGCAGTTCAATCCTCACCAGCTCAAGGTTGACTCAGCCTTCCATCCTTCCGAGGCTGGTAAAATGAGGACCCAGATTGTTGGGGGCAAGAGGGTGGCTCTGTAAACCGCTTAGAGAGGGCTGGAAGCAGTATATAAGTCTAAGTGCTATTACTATTGCTTCCTTCCTTCCTTCCTTCCCTTCCCTTCCTTCTCTCCCTCCCTTCTCTTCTTCCTTCCTTCCTTCCTTCCTTCCCTCCCTCCCTCCCTTCCTTCTCTCCCACCCTTCTCTCCTTCCTTCCTTCCTTCCTTGCCATGGTGGCACAGTGGTTAGAATGCAGTATTGCAGGCTAATTCTGCCAACTGCCAGCAGTTCGATCCTGACTGGCTCAAGGTCGACTCAGCCTCCCATCCTTCCGAGGTGGGTAAAATGAGGACCCAGATCGTTAGGGGCAAGAGCCTGACTTTGTAAACCGCTTAGAGAAGGCTGTATAAAAGCACTGTGAAGCGGTATATAAGTCTAAGTGCTATTGCTAGTCCATTTCCTCCCTTCCTCCCTCCCTCCCTCCCTCCCTTGTAATTAGACTAACTAACTAACTAACTCTGCCAATTGCCAGCAGTTCAATCCTGACTGGCTCCATTAAAGCTGGCCTCTTGGAAAAAGACACATTTTAAAACCTCCCGCTGGCCTGACACACCGATTTGGATGCCAGCGACCGATTCTTTCTCCATAGCTCCATAGCTCAAATGTAACACTGAGCCACCAGTTCTGCAGGCCATGTTATTAGCCATAATAGGCAGCATTGATCTCATACATACACGATATCGTTGAGTTCCAGCCGTGTGTCCGGAGGGGGATTGATGAGAACGTAGGAAAGTGTGTTTTGATGGTCGTTCATTTCATCTGGAAGAAAAGAGTTAGTCAAGCGGTCATCTGGTCAGGCAAAACAGCAGTTAACCAGCTGAAAAGTGGCAAAAACCTTCGGGGCTATGGAACCCTCTCAATATGTCAATCGTAAATATCTCCCGGGTTTTTCTATGCCTCTTTCCTGTCCTAGGCTCGAGGATAACACATGGACTTTTACTCCCTCGTTTTTCATTCTGAATAAAGATAATTTAGGGCACATCCCGCTTTCCAAAGGGAAACGATAGGGTCAGTATTGCTCAATGAATCTGAGAAATGGGGATGCTGCCTGTGATAGGACGCTCCACACTGAAGCTGGGGACAGAAACAGGACAATGAAAGAATGAAGAAGGTGGTTGATGTATCAGAATGGCACAGTGGCTCAGACAAAGCAACAGGTATTTTAAAAAGCCTGCAGCCCACAGCTATTTAAGGTCAACCAACTTGGTTCTTAGATCTTTCAAGGAGGTCTTGCAGATCGGGGCAATTACATTCCAAACCAAATCTTAGAAATATTAGTGAGACGTACTCGTGCATATAGAACCCTTTGGTTCTCTCCAGAAATTCCTTGGAGAAGGCCATTGATAGAAAGCAAAAGAGGTTGTCCCAAAGAAGAGGGGATCAACCTATTCTCCAAGCAGGACAAGAAGCAATGGATGGAAACTAATTAAGGAGAGAACCAACCTAGAACTAAGGAGAAATTTTCTGACGGTCAGGACAATGAATCAGTGGAACGACTTGCCTCCAGAAGTTGTGGGTGCTCCATCACTGGAGGTTTTAAAGAAGAGATTGGACAATCATTTGTCTGAAATGGTAAATGGTCTTCTGCTTGAGCGGGGGGTTGGACTAGGACCTCCAAGGCCATTCCAACTTTGTTATTCTTTTAAATACTTACTGCTACTTTCCCAAAAGTTAAGATCAATGTGGGTTACTATGTCCACTCCTACATAGAGCTGTTCTGCTGAGTGGTGGCAGGAGTGAGACCTTTGGATCAGAAGCTATACTCGGGGTCTAGATGAAATCCATCACTAGTACCCCTCAAACAGGATGGATTGCAGAAACAGGGTGGATTGCATTCAGATGCTGTCCATTGTTGACCCCTTCAAGGCATTCGTTAAGACCCCGTTTCTAATTCTTAGATCCTATTTCTTTCTTGAGGCTTTGTACTGCCTCTGTTATGGCTGGGCACTGCTAGAAGAAACTCTATGCGAGTAGTAAAGACAGATGTATTGAGCTTCACTGGATCCCTTAGCTTCCTCCTAGCACTGGAGGAAGCACTGCACCCCAATTCTCCCAATTAAGAATAATGCATCCCCCAAACTTTTAATTTAAATATAGACCTATCTATGGCAAGCATAAGCTGATAGGATTGGGATGAAACCAGAATGGACATATAGTGATAAGGTTGGCTCTTGAATCTTCCATGGACAAAATCTGATGGTTTAAGAGGAAGGTTCAGTAACCTCTCCACAAATTCTCATTGGCTGCAGCTGGGTTAGTGGCCAATGGAAATAGCTTATGGCATGTCAAACCAATGGTCCAGTACAGTCAACAGTGAAAGGATTTTCCCTCAACTCTTCCTGGAGATGTTCAGGATGGAAAATCAGGTGTTTGGGCTCAAGACAATTCTGGTAGGGTTATCCGGCTGACCAGTTTAGTTGGTCTGCAGCCCACAAGTCATGGAAAGCAGACAAAGAACTGATTAAGGTTTAATCACGGTCTTTACAAAGAGCATCCGATGCTGATCCATCTCTCTCTCTTCTCTCCTCTGATCTACAAGAGATGTAAGGTTCATGCCAAGCTGTCCTATATGATTCATTGAAGTCTTTTTCAAGCACACAGCTGTTAGATCCAGTTGTTCCTTTGTGGTTAAAGAACTGGGTGGAAGAGAGATGGGTCAACAGGAATGGCCACCCTTTGCATTGACCAACTGGCTTTCTTTTGCAGAGTTTCTTGAATCTCAACCGTGTCTCAACCCTCAAATGCTTTCCAGCCTACCTTCCCAGTCGTTAGATCTAGAAGGGTTAGTTGGGTTTCTCAAAGGTGTCACACATTGTCCTGCCTTTAGGATTATGAGATCTGGGTTGCCAACATCCAAGAAACCATTGGAGACAGAAGGAGACCTTTCCTTTGTGGTCATCTGGGGCTCTGGATATCTACAGGCCAGATTCGATAACTCTCCTATGACTACTGTACTGTGAAGACTTTGGTTCAAGAGGGTACATTGGATTAAATTTCCCAGACTTTCCACTTTGTTGGGCTGGAAATATTTTGACAATATTCTGTGCTTTCCTGGCGAAAGCTCGTGGTGAAGGCCACTTCAACAAGGTCAGATGGAAGGCAAAAGATTGGCTATACCGTGTTTCCCTGAAAATAAGACTGGGTCTTATATTAATTTTTGCTCCAAAAGATGCTTATTTTCTGGTTAGGTCTTATTTTTGGGGAAATACAGTACTAAATGCATCCATCTGGCTGACAATCTTAACTGGGGCTTATAGGGCTTATATTGCGAGCGTCCTGAAAAATCATGCTAGGACTTATTTTCCAGTTGGGTCTTATTTCCGGGGAAACAGGGTAGATGATAAGCTTCAGGGCTTAAGATCTGTATGAACGCCACCTCTCCATGCATTCAGGTATGTTACCTTGCTGTTTGCCACTTAAGGTCAATTTAATTGATATAAACCTGAGCTACAAATCCAAAGATGGCTACATCAGGAAAGAGAGGGGCCCTGGAAGATGCCGATCAAACAATCATTGACTGGGTTTTTTAGGAGGCTTTGATTAATGGACTACCAGCTGCAACAGATCATTGATTTTTGCCGGATGCAACTTTAAGGCTTTTTCTATTCATTGCTTCTTAATTGCCCCGAAAAACATCTCTTCCACCGGGTGTTGTTCATTTCCAAGGTGAAGTTAATGACTAAACTGCATCAACCCTTATGCCAATAAGCTAGTTTGGGACAAAGGGAGGAATATCTCATTTCGTTTCACTCGTGGGTTGTGAGGAGCTGAAGAACCTTAGCTACGCTTAAGACCGTAAGAACATGGCCTTCTCCCCGCCCCCCCCCCCCATGGAAATCAAAATAAGAGCCATTTCTTGCTTTGCTCAATTGGTTTGGATCCCTCATTAAACTATGATGAAAAACAACTGCGTTTGAACGTGTGTTACATTCACACGACACGTTCAGCCTGGGGACAAACATAAACTCACTTTCCTGGTTTGTCCAAGAGGCTGCCACATGGACTCACTAATCAGCTGTGTTTGCCCAGCACATTAACGCTGACCGAGTTAGCATATCTTAAGAACGCAGCTCATCTAGTAAACAAACTTGGTGAACCCAGTTGGGCTACCTATGGCAACATGTCTACGGAGATTCTCAGTCATCCAGGTCAGGGTTGTCTCAAAAGTGCTTTTTCGAAAGGCAACTGGACTTCATTTTTTTTCCCTAGAAGATGTTTCGCTTCTCATCCAAGAAGCTTCTTCAGTTCTGATTGTGGTGTCATGTATCTTTAATGAGAGTGTTTCTTGATTATCTACCTTGGGAGTGAACGGGATACTTGTGGAGGTCCGCCAGCAGCCTGCGGAGCTGGCAGCAGAGTCAGACAGTGAGGAGGCTGGGGAAGAACATGGGCCAGTCCTGGAGTCTGGGGAGGCCCGGACGACGGCTCTGTGTCGGAGGCAGAGATGGAGCCGGGGCCATCTGAGAGTGATATGTGGACTCCGGAGCCCCCAGAGTCAGACAGCAGAGAGGCAGAGGAACAGGAGGAGCCTATTCCTAGTGCATGCATGCACAGAGCTGCCAGAAGGCAAGAGCAGTTAAAGCAAAAGGGATGACTTGGGAGTAAGGCCTGGAGATGATTGGCCCCTCCCATAAGGCTTAAAAGAATAGCAGAGGCTCTTGGGGTCTTTGTAGGAAAGCAACGTTGCTAACTCTGTTTCCAGTCGGCGTCTCTTGTTTCTGAACTTCGTGGAGCTTTGCCAAGAAAGGCCTTTGACAGGGTGCCAAAGAAGATAAAGGTTTGTGATAAGCCTTTTTCTGAAGGACTTGTTTTGGAATTAATTGGGACTCAGCTATGAATGAACGTAATTCTCAGCTGTTATAATAAAATAGATTTGTTTGGGACTAATTGTGTCTTGTAATGGCTAAGTGAACTTAGGTCACAGCAGTACTGTTGATCAAGTCTGTGCTCGAGGAGACACCTTAAATACACACTTGGCAGTGTTTTCATCTTGCTAGCTACCTCATCCGCTCTTTGAAAATCTCAACCCAGAATGGCGTCCTTCTACGGAGGGTGCTTTACCCCAAGAATTCAACGGGCCACATCTTGGTTTCTTGACTATTTACCTTGCAAATATCCAAGGTTTACTCGGTTCATCACATCACAGGCTGTTAAATTTGCTACATCCTCTACGGAGCACACAGAGAGGGGAAAAGAAAAGAAAAGAAACAAACAGAAATCAAATAGGAGAAAGGGAAGGACAGGGAAACACAAAAGAGAACACAACACAGCACAGACATAAATGGAGAGAAAGAGAAGAGAAAAAAAAAATCAGCAAGCAGCGATTCAGAAAGTATTCAGAAACGAGATTCGGTGGTCACACGGGCCAAATCATGTAGTCCAAAAAGTATATATGTACATATAAGTTTGAAAAGAAGAGCAAGCAAATTAAAAAGAACGCCAGGCATTAATGGAGTTGCATGAACTAACAGGTGACATGTCATTAAAATGGGTTTCGGACAATCTCACTTAAAGAAGATGGACTGAATCTTTGATCATTCCTTCTACTGCCCTTATTAAAACCTTGATCAGATCTTGAGAGAGTTTACTCAACAAAGACTTTGTTGTTACACCAAAGAAATTGGGGACTAGAACTCAGGAGAAATTTCCTGGCAGTGTGAGAACGATAAACCAGTGGGACAGCTTCAGGAGTGGGCTGCTGGGGGTTCGCACGGGTTCGGGAGAACCTCTAGCTAAGGTTCTGTGCACTTCGGAGAACCCCCAAATCCCACTCTTGGCCCACTCCGCCCCGCCCCTCCCAGGAGTCCCCACGCAGCCTGTTTTGGATACATGTAAGTGCAGCGCGAACCGGCGGCTCAAGGAGGCTGAAAAACAGGCCTACTGGAAGTTCAGAAAGGCCTCCAGAGCCTGGGGAGGCCATTTTTGCCCTCCCGGAGGCTCGAGAAAAGCCTCCAGAGCCCGGGGAGGGTAAAAATCCCATCCCTGTGGTGCAGGAGGCAGACTAGGCCACACCCACCATGTCCACTCCCACCCAGCAACCAGGTAGAGAACCCCTTGCTAAAATTTTTGAAGATCACCCTTGCAGACCGGGAAATTCAGGGCACCATATTATTGATAGCAGAAGTGGAAGCAAGCAGCGAGAGATGGCCCAAAAGAATTCTGCAAAAGGAAAGGGGGAAGAAAGAAAGAAAAAAGCAATCTCCCTCAAAAAAATGGATTGAAAAGGTTTTCATCATAACGAAAAAGATACAAAAACTCTGGGTATTTTTCCTGAGGTCTCTAACTTTTAACAGTACTTCCCTATAGTTTAGTTGTGCTTATGTTAGATCAGCAATGGGGAGATTCAATAGCTAAAATACGAAGACATTCAACAAGTGTTTAATTTTCCTGATTTTTCCTTTTTTTTTTTTCTTTCTCTTTCTCCCTTTCTCTTTTTTCCCTGGATCGTTCCACCTCTAGGTCACACTGACCAGACTTTAACATTGGTGGGACACCATTGAGTGGGACACCATTGAGCAGGAGGGGTGGGGGGGTTTGATTAAAAATTTGGTCTATACGGCACAACAAAAATTTTCACAGAACGCAAAAATAGCCACATGGCCGCCGAAAACAGTATATTCCCTTCCCGTTCTCCCGCCGTTCCCTAGCTTGTCGTGCATTCTTTCCAAAAATCGGGACTTTTTTTAAAACACTGCGGGGATGCGGGACACATTTTTAAAAATCGGGACTGTCCCACCAAAAGCGGGATGTCTGGTCACGTTGACCTAGGGGTGAAATCGAACAGGTTCTGACAGGTTCTGGAGAATTTTAGCGGAAATTTTGAGCCGTTTGGAGAACCGGTAGCAGAAATTTTGAGTAGTTCGGCGAACCGGCAAATACCACCTCTGGCTGGCCCCAGAGTAGGGTGGGAATGGAGATTTTGCAATATCCTTCCCCAGGAGTGGGGAGGGAATGGTGATTTTGCAGTATTCTTCCCCTGGAGTGGGGAGGGAATGGTGATTTTGCAGTATTCTTCCCCTGGAGTGGGGAGGGAATGGGGATTTTGCAGTATTCTTCCCCTGCCATGCCCACAAAGCCACACCAAGCGTGCCAGGCCACACCCACAGAACCGGTCATTAAAAAAAATTGAATTTCACCACTGCACTGACCCTACAATTTCTTTTAAGACTTTTTTTTTTTTTTTTTAAAGTGGACGTCAAGGAAAATCTTAAGGCTTGCTAAAGTCCCTATCTATGGAATGTGGATGACGAAATGAACATGGAATGATGGAATCAGACTTATTGTGATCTTGGTGTGAAAACAGTCTGAATAACGACAAAAACACACGACCTCTTTTTTTCAATCCGCCCGTTGCTATTCTACCCAACCCAAGATTCACTGGCTGCATTCACACTCAGCGTGCTTAAACCATCTTCTGAGTCTGAACAGTGCATCGAACTATAAACAATATAGAACCACCTGAATACCACCACTGATCCAGGTCATGGTTGCCCCAAAGGGTTTTTTTACCAAAAGGCAACTGGACTTTCTTCGGGTTTTTTTTCTTCTTCTTTTGAAAACGTTTCTCTTCTCATCATCCAAGAAGCTTCTTCAGTTCTAACCAGCGGGTGGGGGGAAGGGAAGGAACTATATTCTTATAAGACCAGATGACTGCCAAGAGCTCAGCCGTTTCCTTGCAGACATTTCACTCATAACTAGCAAAACCCCCACTCCCTCCGGCACAGATGATGTTACCTAGTTCGGTTATGAAATGTCTGCAACGAGACAACCAAGCTCAGAGAACACCAAGGATCAATATAGTCGGAGCAGAAGGGAATCCTTGAAAAGGATCATGGTTCGGAGGAAATGAAAATTGTCCCAGAAACTAAGAGCTTTGGCTACAAGAGAAGAAACCAAGAAGAGAATTCATCGTTTGCAGAAGACTTCCAACCTACAACATGTTGGGTGAAAACGAACAAAACCCTTTGTGTTGATGGCAGAAGCAAAGGGAACCACTTACCGTACCCTGTTGTGGGTAAGCCCAGATGTTTCATGCGATTCTTCACAAGTTCGGACAGTTCCTGCCTTTCCGACCGCCGGTAAAGGTTCAGTCTCTGCTGGTTGATCCACTCGGCCGTCTTTGAGGCCTGCTTGTTGGCTCCTTTCCGGCTCAGCCGCCGAGCCCACTGCATGCTTTTCCTCCGGAGAAGCGGGTGCTCCGTCTGGTCAGCAGGGCACGAATTCCGGTGGTGGTGGTGGTGCGGCTTGGTGTTCCAAGTCTCCTTCCCTTCCTTGAGGTCTTCGCAGTCTTCCACATTGATTGAAATCTGTGACTGGCAACACCAGTAGATCATGAGAAGGAAGCCATCAACAGTTTGGGGAGGGAGGGGGATGATCTATGACAACTCGCCACAGACAACGCACCAAGGCCAACTTGCTATGGCCAACTTGCCAAGGCCAACTGGCCATGGCCAACTTGCCACAGCCAACTTGTCATGGGACAAATCACCACGGACAACTTGCCAAGATTAACTGGCCATGGCCAACTCGCCACAGAAAACTTGTCATGGGACAAATCGCCACAGACAATTCATCAAGGCCAACTTGCTATGGCCAACTTGCCATGGCCAACTCCTCATGGGACAAATCGCCATGGCCAATTTGTCAGGACCAACTCGCCGCGAGACAAGGGTTACACTAATATAGAAGAAATAGTGGAATATCTTTGATGATTCTATCTAACTTTGAAGAAGAGCCAAGGTGGTGCACGCATGCACAGAACTGCCAGAAGGCAAGAGCAGCTAAAGCAAAAGGGACGACTTGGGAGTAAGGCCAGGAGATGATTGGCCCCTCCCATAAGGCTTAAAAGAGAAACAGAGGCACTTGGAGCCTTTTACAGGAAAGCAACATTGCTAACTCTGTTTCCAGTCAGCATCTCTTGTTTGTTTCTGAACTTTGTGGGGCTTTGCCAAGTAAGGTCTTTGGCAGGGTGTCAAAGAAGATAAAGGTTGGTGATTATCCTGAAGGATTTCTTCTGAAGGACTTGTTTTTGGCAACTAATTGGGACTCAGCTGGAAATGAACATAATTCTCAGCTGTTACAATAAAATAGGTTTGTTTGGAACTAATTGTGTATTGTAATTACTCAGTAAGCCCAGGTCACAACAGTGGGTAAAATGAGGACCCAGATTGTTGGGGGCAATATGTTGACTCTGTAAACTGCTTAGAGAGGGATGTAAAAGCACTATGAAGCAGTATATAAATCTAAGTGCTATTGCTATTGCTATCAAAGCAAGGATGCCAAAGGAGGGACAAAATGAAATGTCAATGAGAAGAATTAAAACATTTTTTTAAATTATTAAATTTAAACTAATTAAATTCAATTAAAGTGAATTCTTGAATTGTCCTGTAGCAAGTTGTCCTATGATGAGTTGTCCTATTCCGTGGCGATAAGAATTGTAAGATATAGAAAAAGCACTAATCTACCCTAACAAAGAGGAAATTTTTTAAAAGAGATCATTGGTTAGCAATTAAAGCCACCGTTGACCAGAAGGATTTAGGTTGAATCAGTGAGAATTCAGCTCGATCAAACAACATGCTAGACTAGGTTAAAATAGCACTGGACAAGTAGAGATTCAACGAGTTTTAGTGAGCCCAGTTCTTTTCCGTGTCAGGTTTCAAGGTTGTCTCAAATAAATTGCATTTCAAACAAAGTCTTTGATGAAAAAAAACCTCTCATTTATTAAGCACGAACATTCTAACTCCGACTCATCATAGCCAACACTGGCTTCCTAAGCCAAAACCCTCCTTTTCCTCTCCCCACTCCTCTGCACTCATTGGCCATCTTCCAAGTCACTCTGTCCCTAATCTACTGCTCCCGCTCAAAGGAATTTCCCCCCTCCCATCCCATCTCCTAGGTGATATTCTCTCCAGGGAAAATAAGTAGGTGAAGAGTCAAATGTCCCTTTCCAGATGCCTCCGCTTCTCCTTCTTATGTCAGCATTAGAATAAGTGCATCTTAAAATGCTGACATCCGGCTTATCTTAGATGAACCAGATCATCAGATGAAGCCAAATCAGGGTCTCCAGGTTAGAGCACAGTGCGTTACCTGAACACCGGATTACGTATGTTGTGTGACCCTGTCCCTGAGCTCCCTCCAACTTGATTGGCTTTTGACTTGAAGAAGCCAACATGGAAAATAAATGCACATATGGTGACCCAGACCATACTCACCTGGGTTCTGATATCATGAGGCTGGGGGTAGGGTGGAGATGGAGGGAAAAGAGAGGACAGAGAGAAGAGAGAGAAAGGAAAAAGAAACCTTGACACATGATCTTTAAAACAATACAGACAGGGCTAATTTTACATCTGGTTCTCTGAGCTGGTAGTTGCAAGGAGTGGCTGGCCCTACCAACCCACTCCTCCCCTCCCAACCCTCCCAACTCTCTCCCTCCCCTAGGAGTCTCCACACGGCCTATTGGGGATGGCAAGTAAGTGGAGGGTGGCTCTGGGAGGCTGAAAAACAGGCCCCCTGGAAGTTCCAGAAGTCTGGAAATGGGCCTGTTTCCAGCATCCAGAGGGCCTCTGAAGCCCAGGGGTGGCTATATTTGCTCTCCCAGGGGCTCGAGGAAAGCCTCCCGAGCCTGGGGAGGGCGAAAATGCTCCCCCCTCCCCCCGTGGTGCAGGAGGCCGAGTAGACCATGGTCACCATGGCCACGCCCACTCAGCAACTGGGCAGAGAACCAGCTGCTAAAATTTTTGAATCCCACCCCTGAATACAGAACACCATTTCCCCCATTGTGCTGAATGGTAGATTGTACTCTTAAAGCATTCTCTGAAATATACATCAGCCTGGAAGTATAACAGTGTATTGCTCTCTTTTGTTGTGGATCTCAGGCTGGGATCCGGCTTGAGGATCACTGAGGGAGCTTCCGACACTAAGATTCTAGCATCGGATCACAAGCACTGCCTGCTTGCTACTCTAGGATATAAAGAGATCCATTGTAACAAGAATTATACTTGGTTGTATTGTGGTCCGCCAGCAGCCGGTGGAGCCAGCAGTGGAGTCAGACAGTGAGGAGGCTGGGGAGGAACATGGGCCAGTCCTGGAGGCTGGGGAAGGCTTGGACAAGAGCTCTGCATCTGAGACAGAGATGGAGCCAGGGCCATCTGGAAGCAATGCGCTGACTCCGGAGCCTCCAGAGGCGGACAGCAGAGAGGCAGAGGAACAGGAGGAGCCTTTTCCTAGTGCACACATGCAAAGAGCTGCCAGAAGACAAGAGCAGCTAAAGCAAAAAGGACGACTCAGGAGTAAAGCCAAGAGATGATTGACCCCTCCCAGACAGCTTAAAAGAGCAGCAACGGCTCTTGGGATCTTTGTAGGAAAGCAACATTGCTACATTTGTTTCTTGTCAGCCTCTCTTGCTTCTGAACTTTTGCCAAAAAAAGCCTTTGGCAGTTTGCCAAAGAAGACAAAGGTTGGTGATAAGGCCGAAGGACTGTTTATGAAGAATTTGTTTTGGAATTAATTTGGACTAAGCTGAGAATGAAGTAATTCTCGGATGTTCCAATAAAACATTTGTTTAGGACTCATTGTGTCTAGTAATAACTACTCGGGCCTAAGTCACAAGTTGGTTTCTTACATCGGTGGTGGAGAACATATGGGATTCGGTCCTGTAGATCCCAATGGGAATCTCTGCGCTGGAAGAACAGAGCTTCTGAAAGAGACGCCCGTAGGATCGGATCCAGAGATCATCTTCTGTGATTTTCATCTGTCGGATAAAGTAAGAACATAAAGAAGCAAAAGAGAGAGAGAGAAGAAGAAGAAGAAGGCACAATAGATACTAGATTTTGGATTAAAGTATGCTATTCTCCATATTGAAGATGGACTTAAGGAAGGTATTCTAGGAATCTTCTTGCTCGCCTGGATTGGATTGGATTCCCCAACCCAAGATGGAGGAAAATCTATGATCTTAATCTATTTGTAGAGGATATTTGGAGACAAAATAACTCTCCCTTGAACCAGCCAAGAGAAAAGTCAAATAGCTGACGACTGCACTTACTGCACAGAGATAGCCAGATCCAGGCGTCGTATCCAGACCAAGTAATAACCTCGTGATGGTGATCATATAATCTTTCACGAAAGACTGAAAAGAAGAAAGGCATCAATCAGTCTTTTGGGTGGGACAAAAGCTAGGCGTCAGGTTCTCAGGCCATCTACAAAATAAAAGGCATTTCAAACAGAATCTTTTTTTATGAGACAAAATTCCATTTTATTTAGCATGGCAGCTTTTGCACTGACTCCATGCAGCCAGCACTGGCGTGCTGACCCAAAGACCCTCCTCTTCTTTCCCCCACTCCTCTGCATTCATTGGCCACCTTCCCAATCATTCACCCCTAATCTACTGCTCCAATTCAAAAGAATTTCCCCCCTCCCATCCATCTCCTTGGGAACATTATCTCCAGTGAAAAATAAGTAGGAGAAAGGCCACCATCCCGTACAGACTTCTGCGTCCTCCTTCTAATGTCAGCACTAGGATAATATGCATCTTGACGTGCTGACACTAGGCCTATGATGTTGAAAAGGTTAGGCTCAAGTCAACATTTGAAGTGATTCAGGGGTGATGATTGAAAAGCTTCTCTTCCAGTAGTGGGCTACAACTGGTTTTCTGCCCTAATGACCGGCTGAGTGGATGTGGCTGGGGTGGGCACAGCCAGGGGGCGTGGCCAGTGGTGGGACTTGAATAACTTAGCAACCGGTTCTCTGGCTGGGTAGGCGTGGCCGGTTGGTCATGTGACTGGGTGGGTGAATCACTCATCATACCCAGCCCCGCCTCCTTGTCACTCACCACAGAGGGAGAGGTAGGATTCAGCCGGTTGGGGCTAATCCCACTATTTGCTGGCCCCGTCCTTGCCCATTTTTCAGCCTGTTTTTTGGCTGTTTTTCGGGCTCTTTTTAGGCCATTTTTCAGGCTGCCTTCAGGCCATTTTTCGGGCTGTTTTCAGGCCATTTTTCGGGCTGTTTTCAGGTTTTTTTTCAGACTGTTTTCCAGGCCATTTTGTGGCTGTTTTTCAGGCCATTTTTTGGGCCATTATCAGGCTGTTTTTGGGCCATTTTCAGGCTGTTTTGGGGCCATTTTCAGGCCGTTTTCAGGCTTTTTATGCCCCAAAAGGGCCTGAAAAACTGGCTGAAAAATGAGTGGGGGCGGGGCCGGCCAGTGGTGGGATTTGCTGGTTCACCGAACTGCATGGAATCTTAACTACAGTTTGCCTGTACCAGTTTGAATCAGCAGCAGCCCATGTCTATTCTCTTCCCTCCCCAAATCCCAGCCCATCTTTCTGGAAGGAGAATTAAAGGCAAATGCAGACACGTTGGCCCCAGGACAAATCCTTCTTCATTTTGAGGTCTCCAGATCTCAAGTACCTTCGTCCTCCATCGCCATGATTCAGCATGGAACTGCTTGCAAAGTGAAACTGAAGGAGTGCCCATGAAGGATTTGAGTAGTTGGCTTTGGAAAGAAGCATTAAACAAAAACAATCCAACTTGTTCCTTTTTCTGACCTGGTAAAGGAGTGTATCTAACATGCTGATGCTGAAAACTCGGCCAGCGGCAAATGGGAGGCGGAACATGAAAGCCAAGTTGGAGCCGTTCTCTCGTTCTTTCTGTGAGAGAGATAAGATTATGGAACAGGATAAAAATAGCTGTTTTTCAGAGCAGGCCAGTATTCCTGTCTGCAATGAGAGTTTGATCAATAAATCTAGGAAGCTCATTAAAAAAGGCACCATTACACTGAAGCCCATTGCTATCCATTTGTAGGAGAATAGCAGGTTAAGATGGAAGGCGGAGTTAAACATGTCATAAGTTTGGAGTCATTGCGTTCCCACAAGAGACCGCTGTCCAATTTTTCAGGCTGTGTGAAGCTCAGAATCCAGGAATATTTTCACAAACACTAGTTTCTTTAAATGGGGAATAGGAAATCCGAACAAAAAACCAGACTACTCGACAACTTCAGACCCAAAAGCTCGGTGTGTTTTTATTCCACACCTAGAGTTAGGGATTTGTATTGTTTAATTACCTTCTCCAGTTTGGAAAGGGCCAACGAGTAGCTGTCCTTCGCCCGGAATTGCATAAACCTCATGTTGGATGGATGTGTCAATTCAGTAATGATACTCAGACTTGGAAAAAGTCTGGAAGAGGGGGAAGAAATAAAAAGTGATAGTCTTTTGTAGATCCGAAAAACATATTTAGTCAAACCAGAGATCTTCTTTAGCCTTTAGTCATACTCTTTGTCCTCAGGAGAAACTGATCAGGTGTTTTAGGGAGAGCTATGTAAAATAGCGAAAACTACTTTCATGTAGTGATTAAGGCTTCAGGCTAAAAACCAGGAGACTGTGAGTTCTAGTCTTGCCTTAGGCACAAAGCCATCTGGGTGACTTAGGGCCAATCACCAGGAGAGGTTCTTAGTCCCACCCTTAAACATCAAAGTCAGCTGGGTGACCTTGGGCCAAACACCAGGAGATGGTGAATTCTAGTCTCGCCTTAAGCACCAATTACCCAATTGGAATGACTTTGGGTCAATTACCAGAAGGCAGCGAGTTCTACTCCTGCCTTAGGCATGAAAGCTGGTTGGGTGACTTTGGGCCAATCACCAGAAGACAGTGAGTTCTAGTCCCACCTTAATCATGAAAACCGGTTGGATGATTTTGGGCCAATCACCAGGAGATGGTGAGTTCTAGTCCCACTTTAGGCATGGAAAGCCAGTGGGGTGATTTTGTGTGAGTCCCACTCTTTCTCTCAGACCAACCCACCTCACAGGATTGTGGTTGAATGGAAAATAGGAGGAGGAATTTGTGTTGGATATATCAGCCTCCTGGAGTTCTTTGTAAAAATAAGAAAGGCAGGATACAAATAAGGAGACAGTGAGTTCTAGTCCCGCCCTTAAGCATGAAAGTCAACTTGGGCCAATCACCAGGAGATGGTGAGTTCTAGTCCCACCTTAAGCACCATCACCCAATTGGAAGGACTTTGGGCCAGCCACTTTTTCTCAGCTCTAGAAAGGAGTCAATTGGCAATTCACTTCTGGAAAAAAAATGTGCCACGAAAATTTCTGAAAATTGGATGGGAAGTCTACGACTTGATTCCCAGCAATTCTGAGCCGCTTTTCAAACCTACAAGATCCGTCCATCGCTGAACTAGGAGGGGGGGGGGAAACAATGTTCTCATGCTGTGAGCTCTCGCTGCCTCACCTGAACATAGTCTGGACGTTGACAATGGTCTTGGCGTCCGCCATGTAATCTTCCTCGGCGCTCATGGTGCTTTCTTTATCCACCACCACCAAATTGTCAGCGTAAATGATGCCACATTGCAGCAAACTATCGAGGCTGTAAGATAGGTTTTTCGACCCCCACAAAGAAAGAGGAAAACGTTAAGATCAAATTCTTCCATGCATCTAAACTGAATTTTAAAAAAAAAACCAAAAACATTCCTAGAAATAAAGCTTTTTTGGGATTGTTTTATGTATCTCAACTCAAGTCGCAATTCCAGGTGCACATTGCTCTTTTCAGTAATTCCATATAAAATCATGAACGTGAGAAACCTATTTCGTCTCAAGGTCATTCCTGGCCTTCTGTAGTTTTTTTCCCCCCTCAACTTATATTTTGCGTTTAGCTCAGTGGTTAAGATGCTGAGCTTGTCGATCGAAAGGTTGGCAGTTCAGCAGTTCGAGTCCCTAGCGCTCCGTAACAGGGTGAGCTCCCGTGACTTGTCCCAGCTTCTGCCAACCTAGCAGTTCGAAAGCACGTTAAAAAAAATGCAAGTAGAATAATAGGGACCACCTTTGGTGGGAAGGGAACAGCGTTCCATGCGCCTTTGGCATTGAGTCATGCTGGCCACATGACCACGGAGACGTCTTCGGACAGTGCTGGCTCTTTGGCTTTGAAATGGAGATGAGCACTGACCTCTAGAGTTGGGAACAACTAGCACATATGTGCAAGGGGAACCTTTACCTTTACCTTTAAGCTGGGACTAATTGCTTCCCGCTAAAAAAACGTTTAAAAAAGCTCAACAGAGGAAGTCGACTTGCTCTTAAAAGACTTTAGACATTGACCCAAGAAAGAACTGTACACTGTGTGCGTACATGGACAATAACTGCCTTTAATTCTTTGCAATTTGATTTTCTTTTTGCTTTATTTATCCTTCTGAAAATTCGTTATGCAGTTTATTGCCAAGAGGGGTACACAACTTTAAGATATAAGGGAAAGCATATAAAGAAGAAGGAATGGGAAGAAGAGAAAGAAGGAAACGAACAATACGCAGTATATCAGCAATAAAAAAAAATCTCCACAGCTCCTAAATTATTATCCTTTGGTAGGAGGTGACCAGGCTGAGTCTGAAGTTGAACAGAATAACTGTCAAATGCCGGGGAAATCAGGAGATTCAGTGAGTTCAAATGAGTATAAAGATTTATTGCACGTTTTAAGTTCTCTACAAGAATCTGACCAACTAACAGTTAAGGGAAATGAGTGGGAGATAAGAAAGGCATTTAAGGTAGGCTGTGCTTAGCTCTCTTAAACTCATGGCTTATGATGCGTTTGACCCCTCCTTCGGCTCAGCCTGGTCATCTCCTACACCTTTAAGTACACAGAAGATGGGCAAAGAAGAAGACACTTACTTATCAATTGTACCTTCCATATAATAAACCATTGGAAAACAACAGATGGCTTCTAAGAAGTGATGGTCAGGTCTAAAACAAAAACGGAGACAAAAAAAAAATCAGGTTCAATTCCTTTCTAAATTCTTATTGCTTTCTAAACATGCTCTTCCTTAATACTTAAGCTCTTGAAGCGGGGATTTATCTTGTCTGGCTTTGGAAAAGTTGAGTCCATTCCTAATCATCTAAACAGATGTGTTTATACCAGCAGTCACCAACTGGTGGTCTGTGGACCACTGATGGTCCGTGAGAAAATTTTGGTGGTCCGCAGAAAAATTATTTACATTTTTTATATTGCACTAAATCAGGGGTCCTCAAACTACAGCTCGTGGGGCGGATATGTGCAATGAACGTTTGTGTTGCTGCGGAGAGTCTCCCCCTTCGGGGTCTTTTTGTGTGGGTTGGAGGGGGGCAGAAATTCCAACTTAGGGTCTGCTTCAGCTTCCTGGTGTGGGACTTTGGGCGAAGTCTGGAGGGAAGCACTGCTGGTGGCGAAGAGCCAGAGGGCCTTGTTCCAGTGGAACTGCCTCATGGCTGGAACTGGCTGACCATCTCAGCCCACTGAGCCTCCAGGCACCAGTACCTGGCCTTGCACTCCTGCAGATCTCCCCTCTGCTTGGAAAGCCTATTCTCCTAGTCCTCAGTGAGGTGCTTCTGCTGAGCCTCCTTCTCAGCCAGATTCAATTGGAACTGAGCCAGCTGTTTTGCCAACTCTTTCCTGTGTTGTCTGCTTAGCTCCAACAACTGCTTCCTGTTGGGGCCTTAAGGAGCCTGGGTGGGCTGGTGAGGAGTGGCTGGGAGGGGAGGGGAGGGGCGAGTAGAGGCCGGCGAGGCATCCCTTGATGTGAGTGACATCAAGTTGGCCACGCCCACCCAGTCAGTCATTAGGCAGATCATATTAGTGGTCCGCGGGATTTAAAATTATGAATTTAGTGGTCCCCGAGGTCCGAATGGTTGGGGACTCCTGGTTTATACATCACTGCTTCATTCCTCAGAGGTGAACCTCAAGGATAATTCATAGAGTAGGTCTGGAAGGGACCTTGGAGGTCCTCTGGTCCAAGGCCAGAGTCCTCATTACCATCTGGGACAAATGGTTGTTCCAATCTTTTCTTGAAAGACTCCAGTGATGGAATCCCCACAACTCCAGGAGGCATTCATTGTATCTAATGTGGTACAATATTCTGAACTGAAGTAGGATTTCCCTCCCCCCCCTCAGTAAAGATAGATCATGGATCCCTTTGATCATCATTCAGATCCCACAAGTAGCCGAGTTTTCATAGGGGGGGCAATAAGCTAAGCAGAACAGCTTCCGTTCATGCTCCAATTGCTGAGCAGAAAGATAGGGTCATGAGGGGAAATTGGGAGCTGAATTAAGAGTTTAGTCTGGCAAGATTCCTGTCAATTGGCAAGCAACAACAAACATACCTCTCTGATCAGTCGATGGGGTCGTTTTGCGGTTTCTTACACCTGACATTAATCTCACCAATCTAAAGCACACGCTACATAATTGGTTGTAGGATAAAGAATGGCAGAACCTGGGTTGGAGTTAAAAGAGGGATCAGCTTAGAATCCCTACGTAGCCACAAAGGAATTAAGTCCAACCTCCCTTGAATTCCATAGACCCTTATCTAACTCCAAGCAGTTACTTAGTTAGTTGAGAAGATGTCTATGCACAGGCGTGAGTAGTAGCAATAAATCAATTTAATTGAGCCTTCTGCTTGACACTACTAGATAAATACTGCAAAGTTTTAAGGAGCATTTGCTTTCATCTCCTCTCCCCTTCCACTAGTGACTCAAGTTTCACTCCTCAGCTCAACGACCAATGGAAACCAAATTCCACAAAAGGTAGGGAGGGAGGGAGGGAAGGAAGGAAGGAAGAAACCGGAGCTGTGGTCTCTCTAATTTGGAACACTTTCCCACACAGCATTGTTTGAGTTCCCTACGCTTTTTAATGATGACTCAGCCCTGTTCAGCTGCAGACTCCTTCTTGCCAGCATTCTGGTTCTCTGCTATAAATGTTGTGCATGTGTTTTTACATGCAACAGTGACACAGCATACTGTGTGTTCAAGATAAATCATCTGGGGAAAAAGGAAAGGAGAGAGGGAGGGAAGGAAGGAAGGAAGGAAAGAAGGAAGGAAGAAAGAAAGAAGAAAGAAAGAGAAAGAAAGGGAGAGAGGGAGGGAAGAAGGACGGAAGGAAGGAAAGAAGGAAGGAAGGGGAGGGAGGGAGGGAAGAAGACAGAAGGGAAGGAAGGAAGAAAAAGAAAAAGGAAGGAAGAAAGAAGGAAGAAGAAAGAAAGAAGAAGGAAGGAAGGAAGAGGAAGGAAGGAAGGAAGGAAGGAAGAAAAGAAGAAAGGAAGAAAGAAAGAAAAGAAAGAAAGAAGAAAGAAAGAAAAGAAGGAAGGAAGGAAGGAAAAAAGAAGGAAGGAAGGGGGAGGGAAAGAGACAGAAAAGAAGGAAGGAAGGAAGAAAAAGAAAAATGAAGGAAGAAAGAAGAAAGGAAGAAAGAATGAAAGAAAGTAAGAAAGCAAGAAAAAGAAAGCAAGAAGGAAGAAGGGAAGAAGAAAGAAAGAAAGAAAAGGAAAGAGAGAAAGGAAGAAAGAAAGAAGGAAGGAAGGAAGGAAGGAAGGAAGGAAGGAAGGAAGGAAGGAAGGAAGGAAGGAAGGAAGGAAGGAAGGAAGGAAAAGAAACTTGCTTGTTGTCTAGCAGCAGCACGATGGGATTCAACTCCTTCCGTGAACGATAATATGCCCGAAGAGGGACAATAAAATTATACAAGCCGTTGCCAGCGGTCTCAGCGGACACAATGATCAGCTTGTTCTTAAAGCCGTAGGCCTTCGCGTCTTCGTAGCTGTTGTGCTTGCAGCCCTGGAAACAGAGCATGACAAATGCCCTGGTTACAAGGGAGTGTAGAACAGGCTGGGATTGATGCTCAGTTTTTACCCCAAAATTTTGATGCATATTAATTTACCAAAAATTACAGATAGCTCTCGACTGACCGCAATTCATCAAGTGACCATTCCAAGTTACAATGGCACTGAGAAAAGAGACTTACGACCGTTTTTCACACTTGTGACCATTGTGACCTCATAGCCATCCGATTTATATTCGGATGTTTGACAACCGACTCACATTTACGACTCACATTTATGACCACCATCCCGGGGTGGTCACGCAATCCCCTTTGATGACCTTCGGACAAGCTGGATTCACTTAACAACCGTGTGACTCGTTTAACAACCGCAGCGACTCAGTTAACAAATTGCAGCCAGGAAAGCCGTCAAATGGGGACAAGACACACTTAATAAATTTCTCCCTTGGCAGCATGCATTTTGGGCTCGGCGGTGGTCGTAAGTCGAGGACTAACTGTATCGTTCCAGTTAAGGATCTTCAGAAGTGGCCTCTTACCTTGTCCAGACGTAAGCAACAGAAGGGGGCTTTGACAGGTAAAAGGTGGCAGAGGGTTGGAGAACTTCCAATGTAAGGTGAGTTTGGAGGATACCCCTTCACATACCTTTTTAAAATAAAGAGAGAGAAATGAACATTTGAGCCACCTTTTCTCTTCCTGAACATAGAACAGAACAGAACAGAATAAGGGAAGGGACTTTGGAGGTCTTCTAGTCCAACCCCCTGCCTTGGCAGGAAAACCTACACCACTTCAGACAAATGGTTGTCCAACATCTTCTTAAAAACCTCCAGTGATGGGGCATTTACAACTTCTGGAGGCAAGTTGTTCCACTGATTAGTTGTTCTCACTGTCAGGAAATTTCTCCTTAGTTCTAGGTTGCTTCTCTCCTTGATGAGTTTCCACCCATCGCTTCTTGTCCTGCCCTCAGGGGCTTTGGAGAATAGCTTGACTCCCTCTTCTTTGGGGCAGCCCCTGAGATATTGGAAGACTGCTATCATGTCTCCCTTGGTCCTTCTCTTCATTAAATTAGACATACTCAGTTCCTGCAACCGTTCTTTATGTTTTAACCTCCAATCCCCTATCTTCTAGTCCAACCTCCTGCTTGAGCAAAAGACCTTATACCATTCCAGTCAAATGACTGTCCAGTCTATTTTTGAAAACCTCCAATGATGGAGCACCCAGGAGGCAAGCTCTTCCGTCGGTTAATTGTTCTCACTGTCAAGAAAGTCTTCCTTACTTCTAAGTTGGATGTCTCCTTAACAAGCTTCTTCTTGCCTTGCCCTCTGGGGATTTGGAGAACAAGTCAATCCCCTCTACTCTGTCCCTCAAGTACTGTAAGACAGTTATCACGTCCTCCCTCAATCCTTTTCTTCAATAGGTTAGCTTCCTCAACAGTTCCTTTTACGACTTAGCCTCCATTCCATTTATCATTCTTGTTGGTCTTCTTGCAAGGGGTTCTGGTATTCTGGTATTCCCTTACTTTCCCTATTGGTTCACTAATGTGAGCAAACATGCCCCGTCCTCGCATGTGCCCGCCCTTCCACACATGTGCCTGGCCTCAAAAACATGCCTAAATAGGATGGTATAGAGCTGGGGCTATATATCGTGATTTCCTCTACCGATTCGAGCGAATCGGTCTGAACCGGCTGGGTCTATTGATGTTCAGTAGAACTTCAGAAATGTAGAGGGACGTCTTGTTCAACTGGACTTCACCCACCCTGATCAAATTCTTCGGCACCTTTTAACAGAACTCTGATGGACAGCATGCAGAACAGATCTGAAAAATTTAAGAGAGGAGCGGGCTGCCTTTCAGCTGAGCCCTAGCTTTGTTTCAAGGATGTGGAAGGAGAGTCAAAACAGTTCCACTTTTCCCCACCAGATGGTACTGCTGTTCCACCTTAGCCAAAATAAACTCTTGATTGCCTCCCCGTTTTTGACAGCTTCTGGTGGGAGCTAGGAAAATAGAGCTGAAATAGACCATTAAGCAGAGGTTAATATATGCAAATAGGCTCCTGCTGGGAGGTAAATAATAGGAAATTTGCATGGCTGCACTTACGGGGGAACTGAATGCCGGAATCACACTGAGTCTCTTTTAATACTCAGAGCAAAGCCTTGGCAGAGACTACGTGCTCAGTTGTGCATCAAAACACATTTTTTTAAAAAAAAAATGTTTCAGAGAATCGAAATATTAATGGACAGATTAAAAGATTTGGCACATTTGCAGGTTTTAAGAGGAATAAACACAAGGCGAAGATGTTAACAACAAAGACGAGAATGATCAAACAGAATTGATGAATAAAATGGGGTTTTAAGATTGGGAGGATGGCAAAATAACAGGACGTCACACATGAATTTCAAATTATGTCCAACTCATTGTGTGGGAGAGGTGGAGTGAAACTTTTAAAAAAGAGTTTGTGGACAGGGCACCGTCTCCCTGGTGTATGGGTGGCTGTGTTTGTGTGCTATAGAAAATTAGCACCCACCCCTCTCCTAGAAGAATGAAATATTTTGAGAAATATTAAAAAGGCAGAATATTATATTTCCCTGGAAATGTGTTTTTTTAGAGGCAGGAAGCAGACTGACTCTTAATAGCCCCCACCTTTCTTAATAGCCCTCAGCAGATGTCAGCACTTAAGAGATAAAGAGATATCTAGCTCTATTCATAAGCAAATTATCTGGTCTGAACAAAGGTAGGATTAGTCCTCAGCCACAATAGGAGTTGCCCAACAATTTCCCTTCATTGCATCAACCCAAGGTTCAACACAACGTAGCTCAGACATCATACAGAGCCAGCTATGACCCCTACAATAGCCAATAGAATACATGTTCTTGCACAGGAACAGGAAGCTCAAGTGCAAAGCCCAAAGAGAAGGTATAAATACACCCCCCCACTCTCAACTCCATGTGGCCAGCTGCCTAGAACCATGTGCTTGGTGGGTTCTGCTTCTCCATTAAACCCTCTTTCCGACCAGCATTCAGCCTCCATTTTGTCTCCAGGGTCTTTCTCCCAGCTTAGAACTGAACCAGGAGTGAAATGCTACTGGTTCACACCAGTTCGGGCGAACCGGTAGCGGCGGCAGGTGGTTT
This sequence comes from Masticophis lateralis, assembly GCA_030761175.1. Classification (NCBI taxonomy): domain Eukaryota; kingdom Metazoa; phylum Chordata; class Lepidosauria; order Squamata; family Colubridae; genus Masticophis; species Masticophis lateralis. The sequence goes on from JAUDYJ010000015.1 coordinate 8,910,746, forward strand.
GGGAGCAGCGGCAGCATGAGGCTCGGTCTACCCACTCAGATGCTGTTACTTCCTGCGTGCACTTCCAAACCGGTAGAGAATGTAAGTAGATTTCACCCCGAACTGAACCAGATGGATATTTCTTCCAACAGAGCACCTGTGCTTGCGTGTGTGTTTGGGCTCCACGTGGGAAAGGATCAAAATAACTCACTCTATAATGGTCAGGCCGTCGTCATCAGACTGAGTCACCTCGTCCTCGGATTGGTCGCTGAGCATGTCGCAGGGTAGAAGAGAAGAGGCATCTGCCACTTCCAGAACCGGGGCGATGCTGGGTCTCCTTTTCCCAGACCCGTTCTCCGCTGGCAAAGTTAACTTGGAGCTGTGGTTGGGGTGGCATTCGGTGTTTTGAAGGTCCATGGCCACTGTGCCTGGTCAGGAAGAGAAGGAGACATCAGTTGCTGCCCGGGGCTGCCAGTCTGAAGTTCTCGTAGACCAGCTGGGGCTTCCCATGCAGAATTGGACACCTCTTCCAAAAAGCTCTGTACAGGGAGCTTTTCGACCTACCACAGTTCCTTTAGTGACCGTCCAACTTTACCACGGTGCCGAAAAAAGGTGACTTAGCACATTCCCCCCCCCCCCCCAGTTTTTCACAGTTACGACCATGATTGCGTGATCAAAATTCAGAGCCTTGGCAACTGGTTCAGTATTTATGACCGTGGCAGTACTGTCCCAAGATCACGGGATCATCTTTGGCAAGTGTCAAATACCCCTCGACGTGGATCCAGAGGGGCTGAGAGATGTATAATTTTATGGTGCTACTCCAAAAAAAGTGATGTTATTAGCTAGTTTTAGAAAATACACTTTCCCCAAAAGGTTTCCACAATTTTGGCCACTACCGTACAATCTTCAGAGTCCCATCTTACCCCATTGTAATACTTGGGGGGGGGGGGGGGGAGCCAGTCCCTTTACATCCTTCCAGAAGGCTAAAATGGGTAGGGGGCCATGGGGAAGTGTGTTCTTTAGAACAGGGGATGCTACAGAAAAATCTCAGTAGGGTTACGGTCTCCCTATTTTGTTTATTTTTTACTGCCTTGTATCTTATCACTGGCACGAAGGAATGTCAGTTTTCCCTCTTGGGAAACTAATGGAGACAACTGCTTTTGAAAGTGAGAGGAATTTTGCAATGCGCCTGTTGGGGGCGTAAGCAGCCAGAACCATCCATGGATGGTCTCAAGCAGAAGCTTTATTGCTAGTTACAAAAATCTCTCCAGATTGTCCCCCCCATTCGTTTGGGAATGATCAGATAAAGGCATCAGGGATTGTGTGCCATTTTCTACCACGTAAGGATTCTGAGCTCAACCCCTTCTTAACGCCTCCTCCAGTCTAGCTGGAGATTCCACCACGACTCACTTGGAGAAAGTTAAAAACGGCTCACCCATGCTAGCGATGATGCTGTGCACCGGCAACCTGGATGGTCCGTCATAGATCCCTTTGCCCATAAACTTTTGTTTCTGCTTCTCTTCCTGCTTGAAGATGAAGGCGGAGTTCTCCTCCTTGGTGATGTTGATGTAGAAACACGTATCAGATGCGGTCATGATGTGTCGTGGTCCCGGGTTGAGAAGGATGTTCTTGTTCTCCTTTTTTACACCCATCAAGCAAACACCGTACCTGAGAGGATAAAGGATCGAGATAAAACCGGCGGCGGTGACTTAAAATTGAACCTCGGTGTCGGTGCTGGTAAGTAGGTGGGAATGCAGCAAGCGGCGTTAATTGGACAGATCTATTTCAATTTCGAACCTGCAATTCCATTGTATGGTTCCCGTGGCAGCTAAAATCTGGTCTCGAAGGACAAAGGGAAGTGTTAGCTGCAAGAAATTACAGCCACTCGGGAAGGATGCAAATCAACAGGGTTATTGTGTTCTTCCTATAATACAATACTATATAATATGAATGTCTAATGTCTCTGTGCTATCAGGCATGTAGTAGGGCTGTAGTAGGGACGTGGTAGGTCAGTGGCTGAGGCGCTGAGCTTGTCGATAGAAAGGTCGGCAGTTCAGTGATTTGAATCCCTAGTGTCGCATAACGGGGTGAGCTCTCGTGACTTGTCCCAGCTTCTGCCAACCTAGCAGTTTGAAAGCAGGTAAAAAATGCAAGTAGAAAAATGGGGACCACCTTTGGTGGGAAGGGAACAGTGTTCCGTGCGCCTTTGGCGTTGAGTCATGCCGGCCACATGACCACGGAGACATCTTCAGACAGTGCTAGCTCTTCGGCTTTAAACCGGAGATGAGCACTGCCCCCTAGAGTCGGGAACGACTAGACATATGCGCGAGGGGAACCTTTACCTTTACCTTTACCTTTAAGGGTGGAACTTCTACACACCGTCTCCTGCACTCCAGAGGAACATTGGAGGAAGGTCCCAATTATTCCATGTGGAATAATTTTGCATAATCCCCAAAGGGTTTGGGTGGGCATTGCAAAACAGAACTTGTGGAAATGTTTTCCCCTCCCCCACCCCTTCCCATATTTCTTTCAGATCTCCTCCTTGACAAACCCCCCCCCCCAAAGACCAAATTTTAAAAAATCTGGCTTTGCCGCTTACTTTTTGTGAGCATGGAAGGATGCGTAGGTGAAGCTCTTTCCTTCATACTCCATGAAAAACTTGCTGTCACCCATGCGGATGTGGTAAACTTCATTGCCCGAGCAGCGCCCGTACATCCTTTGCCATTGTTCTGGAGACTCCTGCCCTTCTCTGGAAGTAAGAGCATAAACAGAGTTGGAAGGGATCCTGGAGGTCTTCTGGTCCAGGGGTCCCCAACCTTTCGGATCTCAGGGACCACTAAATTCATAATTTTAAATCCCGCGGATCACTAATATGATCTGCCTAATGACCAGCTGGGTGGGCGTGGCTAAGTGGTCATGTGACTGAGTGGGTGTGTCAACTCTGTCACTCATGTTGAGGGGTGTCTTGCCAACCTCTACTCGCCCCTCCCGTCCCAGCCGCTCCTTGACTCCCCACTCGGGCTCCTTAAGGTCCCAATAGGAAGCAATTGTTGGAGCTAAGCAGCCACCACGAGAAAGAGTTGGCAAAACATCTGGCTCAGTTCAAATTATATCTGACTGAGAAGGAGGCTCAGCAGAAGCACTTCACTGAGGACTAGCAGCATAGGCTTTCCAAGCAGAGGGAAGACCTGCAGGAGTGCAAGGCCAGATATCAGCACCTGGAGGCTCAGCAGGCTGAGATGGTCAGCCAGTTCCAGGCCATGAGGCAGTCTCACTGGAACGAGGCCCTCCGGCTCTTCGCCACCAGTGGCGCTTCCCTCCAGCCTTCACCCAAAGCCCCACACCAGGAGGCTGAAGCAGACCCCAAGTGGGAATTTCTGCCTTCCTCCAACCCACACAAAAAGACCCTGAAGGGGGAGACTCTCTGCAGCAACACAAACGTTCATTGCACATATCCAGCCCAGGGGTTGTAGTTTGAAGACCCTTGATTTAGTGCAATATAAAAAAATGCAAATAAATTTTCTCTGGACCACCAAAATTTCAAATGTGTTATTGGTCATGAATCCCTTCGTGCTCACAAAATATCTAAATCCAGGCCACCTTTTGACAATTATCTATCGCCAATTTGCTTAGTAGTTCAGAATCTTGTAGAGAGCTTCAGTTTGCAATAAACCTTTAAAACTCGTTTGAATTTCCTGGATTTCCTGATTTCTCACGCTCGACATTCAACTTCTTTGACATGTCATGATCAGATGTTTTTTTTTTAAATTTAATTTATATGCCGCCCTTCTCCGGAGACTCAGGGCGGCTTACAATGCGTTAAGCAGTAGCCTTCATACTTTTGTATGTACCTGCTTAGTAGGGCTTTCCCTCCCCAGCAGTGTTCTTTTTTATACAAAGTCAGCTTATTGCCCCCACAATCCGGGTCCTCATTTTACCTACCTCGAAAGGATGGAAGGCTGAGTCAACCTTGAGCCTGGTGAGATTCGAACTTGCAATAATTGCAGGCAGCTGGTGTCACTTTAACACCACTTTAAGCTGCTGCGCCACCAAGGTTCTTGTTGCCCCAGCTAGAAACTGACCGGCCTCATCACAGTTTTTAAACTACTTACTGCCCTCTGGAGGTATGGACGAGAAGTGTGATAAGAGTAGAGGTAGCTGGGCAGACACAATTCAGGGCCAGCATGGCGAATTTGCACTCCTCTTCGCACACCACGTGATCTGAAATTTTAAAAAAAACACAACCTTTTATATTCTGAGGCATCGTTTTAAATTTCCAGCAGGATCCCTTGGACAAGTTGATTTGTGAGTACATTTTTTTTAAAAAGATCCCTTTGTTGCTTTCCAGGTGTGACACTTTTAAGGGTTTGCATTTTGTAAATTTTTTATTTTTTTAAAAAAAATTGATTTCTATGCCGCCCTTCTCCGGAGACTCAGGGTGGCTTACAATGCGTCAAGCAATAGCCTTCATACTTTTGTATATATATATATACAAAGTCAGCTCATTGCCCCCACAAACTGGGTCCTCATTTTACCTACCTAGAAAGGATGGAAGGCTGAGTCAACCTTGAGCCTGGTGCGATTCGAACTTACAGTAATTGCAGACAGCTGGTGTTTAATTACAATGCTTTAGTCTGCTGAGCTATCTAGGCTCTGGATAGCTTTTGACTTTGTTCTGAGCCAGCGCCCCAAACATGACAAATCCTCTGAAATTAACTCAAAGGTTCCTTTATTAGGAGTGCCAATAGCCCTGGCAAAAAGTTTCTCTTTCACTGCAGGCTAACAAGTCGGCCCAGCCTGCCACATCTATTCATCTCCACCCCCTGCCTTTTATCCCCAGAGCTAGGGTGGGGCTTTGCTAGCAGTGGTGGCTCTTCCATCCCGAGGACCGGCCCATAGATTTCCACTGTTCTCCTCTCCTCTGCCTTCTGCACATCCACGCATCAGCTACCGGACCCAGCTGTTCCTCCTCCTCCTCATCAGCCACCTCCAGATCTGGGGGCTGTTGACTCTCCATCTGAGGGCTGACGGAGGGCCCAGGCTCTGCCTCCGTCTCTCTCTCTCTCTCTCTGTCAGCTCCATTCCCTCTTCCCTCTCAGAGCTCTCAGGTTGCTGACCCTGACTCCCACACCTCCTCTGATTCAACTGCTGGAGGGGCTGGTGGCCGATGGGACACAAGAGACTTGTTTTGTCTTCGTAAACGACCCTGTGTTTCTATAATAAACAGCAGGGGATGAATTAAAGAAGTGCCTTAAGAATGCTATAAGAACAGCTGAAAAATATGATTACTTTCGTTTTGTTTTTTCCTGGAGAGAAACTATGTCTTTTCTTATTTTCCCCCAAATGTATAAATTCAAAACTTGCAATTCTTTCCTGGGCACGTCTCCTCCACACCAAAAACGTCTAACCCTAACCCTAACCCTGCCAATTCATCACTTTACACAGTCTATCAAAGAATCTGCAAAGTTTTTAATAGATCAGTCGCTCTTCTGGATTTGGCTGAATGATAAAGTTTGGTTTTATTTCACTTTATCTCAATTAAGTTGAGGGATGCCTTAACCATAAGCAATGGAGGGACCGCTTCTTTGATCCTGAGAGCTAAAAACAGACCTATCGCAAATTAAAAGTTTTAGGTGACTTTTAAAAATGAGCAAGAATGACGGATACAAAACGGAAAAATAAAGCCTGCGAGCGTGTAACCAGGATAGCGTGTGCAAATGAAACAGCACAATAAATGTTCCAGGAAAATTAACTAGCTGTGTCTGAGACAATAAACTCTATATGTTTGCAGATGACAAATCATTGTGTTTTCTTTTTATAGCCCAGTTGATAATCTGCTGGCTGGCGTTGATTAGAAAAGAAATGAAAACACATTGTATATCATCCAGCCTTTTCCCATTTGCAAAATTTTGGGGGTTTTTTTCCTTCCTGCTTTGAGTTGGATTTGTTCATCTTGACAACCATCAGACAGATCGGCAGAAAAGTTCCTACCTGCAAATTTGACATGGAATTTATTCTCCGGCTTCAGAATCTGAACATAGAGGGGGCAGTTGGGTGCAAAATCTTTCACCGCCCAAGCTCTTAGGATGGTTTGATGATCCTACGGAAGAAGGAGCACAAAGGTCCTGCTTAGAAACGGTCCCCGGTAGACTTCATATTCCGTGCAGGAGCACTGTCATGGGAAGAAGTTTTTTAAAAGGTCCAAATTGTTAGAATCCGCCATTTCCAAGAGAACGTATAAGCAACCATTGGCTTGCCTTAAGCTCATGTATTAATTGCTATGGCATTACATAAGAATGGAATAGAACAGAACAGAATATGGGATGGGATGAGATGGCATGGGAGAGGATAGGATGGGATGGGATGGGATGGGACGGGACGGGACGGGACGGGACGGGACGGGACGGGACGGGACGGGACGGAACGGAACGGAACAGAACAGAACAGAACAGAACAGAACAGAACAGAATGTGGAATGGAAGAATGGAATGGAATAGAGAGTAGAGTAGAGTAGAGTAGAGTAGAGTAGAGTAGAGTAGAGTAGAGTAGAGTAGAGTATGGAATGGAATGGAATGGAATGGAATGGAATGGAATGGAATAGAATAGAATAGAATAGAATAGAATAGAATAGAATAGAATAGAATAGAATAGAATAGAATCATCTGAGAATTTCCTTCAGAGTTATAATTGTTGAAGTTTCACAAATGTTGTCTGGGATGGGGAAAGAAGGGGGACGAAGCCCCTTTCCCCCTTCCTTGGCTTAATCATGTGGTCATTTTGTCTTGTGACTTACGGCAGCTGTGCGGTCCACCTCATTTCGACTGCTCAGAATGAAGCAAGCTTCTCCATTGTCCATCCTACAAACATAAAATATTCCATTAACCTGACATCCTGGGAAGTTAAATTAGAAATGCACCTGGAAAGTGAGAAATTTGTGAAGTGAGTTTTGTCTCGCCACGTTTGCGAAGCGAACCGCTCCAGTTGTTAAACGGGTACCACGGTTGTTGAGTGAATCTGGCTCCCTGTGACCATGGGGAGCCTGCGACAGTCATAAGTGTGAAAAGCAGTCCTAAGCCACTTTTTTCAATCTATATATATACGGTATATAAGCCAAATACACTCACTCATCACGAAATCTCCAGAATTGTAAAATCTACAAACTTGAAATTTGGCACATATGTTCCTCTTGGCTTCTAGGTGCTCGCTAAGAAAGGATTTTTTTAAAATGACCATCAGATCATTAGTATTTCATATACAGTATTATATTCCCATGCTCTGATGTTAAGGAGCTAGATGTTCTACTCCCCCTCCCCACCTGAAAAGAACTCTGTTCCAACTGCCAGTTGCCTTATATTCACACGCTCTACTGCTATCCCTTCCCTAAACCGGGCGTGGGCGCGGCCAGCGCGTAACTCGTCTGGGCTGTGGGCTGGGACATTCCACTCCCCCTCCACCTCTGTTCCAACTGCCAGTTGCCTTATACTAACACACTCTGATGCTATGGCGTTATACATTCTACATTACGTTTCAGGCTTTAACTGTCAATTTATCATGCCCGATCACATAGCAAATCAGGCACTATCGGGCATCCAGATAGTGCTGTTATAACTTCAAAATCTCACTCAGTGAAGTCCAGTGTTAATGGACTTTGTTTTACCTCTCCCAAAAATCCAGCAAAAGAAGGCAACTTGTTTGAACAGAAATCAGCTTTCCCCTTTCCAACTCACTTTGCTCTCATGAGATCCTGATCTTTCAGGGCAGATCCCTGGAGGTAGATTACCCGCTGGGACCACAATGGGATCTGAAGCACGCGGCGCACCTGAATATCCATTTCTGTAGGGCAAAGGATGACCACGTAGTAATCCTGAAAAGTATGTAAGTGAAGACTCAATCATCCAGGATGAAAGTATCTAAACAAGGTTAAATCGTGGACCAACCGGATGAAAGTTTATTAAACTGAGACGTTTTGCTTCTCATCCAAGTAACTTTTGCAGTCAAAATGAACATTTTTGGTTAGGCATGGAGTCAGAGTGTTTTCATTTTGACTGAAGAAGTTACTACAATGAGTAACGAGAAACATCTCAGTTTAATAAACTTTGGTCTGGTTGCCATGATTTAACCTCTTTTAGATAATCCTGAAAGGGAAAAGTAGAATCTTTGAACTATCCTAGCTTCCCACCCATGAAGAAATTTGATTTTCTAAGCCTGCCTCCCGATAGAGACCCAACCCAACCTTCACCTGCAGCCTTGGATGAGCGTAGAACTCGTTGAGGAAATCCATCAGCAGGTCTATCTTAAGGGAGCTGACACAAAGCACAACATGCTTCTCTGTCTGAGCCCGATGGCGGCTGTAATTTCCCCCTGACTTCTGCCGCTCCATCCACAGGTACACCAGCTCTTCAAACTGTAGGCAAAAAACAAGCAAGCAGATCTTCTCCAAGGGTCTGGGATCTGGGCAGAGGGCCCTTGGTGGTTAAAAGTTATCCTTGATGAGAAAGACCAGGAATCTGGGCAGGCTGTCTTTGGTGGTTAAAGTTCTTGATGGAGAAAGATCAGGGATCTGGGAAGAGTTCCCTTGGTGGTTAAAGGTTCTTCTTGATGGAGAAAGACCAGGGATCTGGGCAGGCTGTCTTTGATGGTTAAGGATTCTCCTTGATGGAGAAAGACCAGGGATCTGGGCAGGCTGCCTTTGATGGTTAAGGATTCTCCTTGATGGAGAAAGACCAGGAATCTGGGCAGAGTACCCTTGGTGGTTAAAGGTTCTCCTTGATGGAGAAAGACCAGGGATTTGGGTAGGCTGTTTTTGATGGTTAAGGATTCTCCTTGATGAAGAAAGACCAGGGATCTTGGCAGAGTGCCTTTGGTGGTTAAAGGTTCTCCTTGATGGAGAAAGACCAAGGATCTGGGCAGTGTGCCCTTGGTGGATTCTCCTTGATGGAGAAAGATCTCCCACCACCAGCTCAGTAGATGATGGAGATCTGATTAGAGATCATACTATTATGGAAAGAAGGAAGGAAGGAAGGAGGGAGGGAGATGTGTGTGTGTGTGTGTGTGTCTAAATTGAGATGTTCAGGCTGCAATGTCATACCCCATAACCTGTCTTTTGATGGACTCCCAACTCTTTTTGCTTTGATCTCACAAGTTGAACTCCTGCACTGCTCTCAGTCCAAAAGCCCCTCTTACTTATGGCTCATCCCATCCATATTGTAAACCCCAGAGAGTCATACCTTACCTGCAGCGGCAAAACCACAAGGGCCACGCATATCATGATCACCACCAGTAGCTGAGAAGGCCAGATCTTGGGGGTCACATCTCCATAGCCGACGGTTGAGAAGGTGACGATGCAAAAATAAAAGGACTTGAAGAGCGAGAGGTTCTCACCAGCTCTTTCCAAATGCTGGATGCCACAGGTTCTAGATCACAGGGGAGGAAAGGCGAGATTTTAGTAGTAAAACCAGGTGTTTACTGTAAAACTCAGTTAGGTTTCATGCTTCCTATTACAGCATTGAATAGCAACATCTTTTATTGGGATGGAGGGCCATCAGCCAACATTCTTGAGTCATTTTTGAAATGGGGAAAAAGGAGCTAATTAATATTGCTTCAGTTGGGATGTGGTCAATGAACTAATATTTTGGTAACTTTCTACTCTTCTGACTATAGACTTCTGACTCTTCTGACTCTTCTGACTATAGAAGAGACTATTTGTAGTTCAGGACTGAACTATGAGGTCCTTGGTGCACTCTGAGCTTGGTGGTTTTCTTCCAGACGTTTCATGACCCAACTAGGAAACATCTAGTCAACGATCAACATGGAACTATTTGCATTTGTTTCAAATCGTTGGCTTAATCTGCTTTCCATCTGATTTGGAAAATTCAAATGATGCAATAAATGGGCTTAGTCTGATTTTCCTAATTGATGCGGACAGACATTAGATTAGGTCAATTTGATTTTTTTCTGAAAATCAAATGCCACCGATTGGATCGCATCTCCTTCAAGTCAAATCTTCTGTAGTGTTAGGCACGAAGGGGACAGCCAAAGAACTTACCCAGTGAAAACAAGACAAAGCAGGGTGCAAATTAAAATGAGCACTTGGTTGAACATGGCAGACTGAGTCCGTTGTATTGCTCGATGCAAGTCATTCTGGAAGGGAGGGAGGGAGGGAGGGATGGAGGATGGAAGGAAGGAAGGAAAGAGAAGAGGAAAGGGAAGGGAGAAGAGAATGAAAGAAGGGAGGGAGGGAAAGGAAAGAAATAAGGGAAGGGAAGGGAAGGGAAGGGAAGGGAAGGAAAGGAAAGGAAAGGAAAGGAAAGGAAAGGAAAGGAAAGGAAAGGAAAGGAAAGAGGAAGGGAAGGGAAGGGGAGGGGAGCAGAAGGGAGGAAGGGAATGGAAGGAAAGGAAAGAAGGGAGGGAAGAAGTAAGGAAAGAGAAGGAAAGGAAAGAGAGAGAAGGAAAGGAAGGAAAGGGAAGGGAAGGAAAGGAAAGAGGAAAGGAAATGAAAGGGGAGGGGAGGGGAAGGGAAGGGAAGGAAAAGAAGAAGGGAAAGGGAAAGGGAAAAGGAAGAAAAGGAAAGGAAAGGAAAGGAAAGGAAGGGAAAGAGGAAAGGAAATGAAAGGGAGGGGAAGGGAAAGGGAAAGGAAAAGGGAAAGGGAAAGGGAAAGGGAAGGGAAAGGAAAGGAAAGGAAAGGAAAGGAAAGGAAAGGAAAGGAAAGGAAAGGAAAGGAGGGAGGGAAGAAAGGTAGGGAAAGAGAAGGAAGTGAAAGGAAAGAGAGAGAAGGAAGGGAAGGGAAGGGAAGGGAAGGAAAGGAAAGGAAAGGAAAGGAAAGGAAAGGAAAGGAAAGGAAGAAGTTCAGTTTGTACCTCATTCCAGCTTGTGGTTCAGCTGTCATAGACACAAAATCCTTGCTTTCGCATGGTATGTGACCCAAACCATTATGTTGTGACCCGAACCATATTATGGTTTATTTACATTAGATGTAGCATTCTTTCTAAACCCAATCATTGCATTCTGTTAATCCAGATGTAGAATTTAGCAAGCCGCTGTAGGTGTATCATCACAACAAAGCGGGGATATGCAAGACACCTTCCCCAGACTTTTCATGCAGAAGAAAAGGCAGAAAAGGCATTTTTGTTTCTACCATCTACTTACTATCATGTTCTCCAAAGCATACTTCGCCAACCAGCAATTCAAGAACACGGGAATGAATAAATTCCGTAGACGTGACCAAAATATCTAAAAAAAAAAAAAAAAACCCAGCCAAAAGGACCTGGTTATGTTTGCTAGAAAATGTCTTTTCTCTTGAGCTAGGCTTATTTCCCATTAACTACATGGAGACGTCTGTAGAATTCCCAAGGCAAGAATATGGTACAGAAATGGCTTGCCATGCTGTTAACTAGATTCTTACAAAGCCCATATATATTCCGAGTTGGCTGAGTTTGTTAGTATAGCCCATTTGCACCTGCGCTCTTTCCAAAACTGTATTTTCAGTAAAGGGAAGCGATTGTCTTAAACAATGGGCTCCACCATCAGAAGATAACAGAAATTCTCGTTTTCGGTTAGTCAACACGTACCGTGATAATAAAGGGCACGGTGTTGATCATTTCAAGGATGAACGAAACACGGAAGATTTGCTCCCAAATGTTACCCTAGAGGAAGAAACAGAGTTGGAGACAGGCTAAAGCTATGGAAGATTAAATCTTCGTTACCTCCATGATCGTAATAGATTGCATCCAGAGGTGGTATTCAACCGGTTCGGATTGGTTCGCCCGATCCAATTGTGGAAATTGCAGGCAGGCCCGCCCACCTGCCCTGGCTCTATCCCATCCTATTCAGGAGTGTTTTTGAGGCCGGGCACATGGCATGCGCACGAACTGGGCACGTCCACACCAGGGGTGGGTTCTACTTATCTTTAGTACTGGTTCGCAACAGGACCACGCGCACAGAGACTTCCTGATGACATCTGGGTTAGTGGGTGGAGCCTCCCGCCGGTTCTTGCAAACCAGTCCAAACCAGGGGCAACCCACCACTAGTGCAGGCACAAAGTGAGCATGTGTGCGCAGGGCAAACCAGTAGTAACATAATGTGAAACCCACTGCTGATTGCATCGTTGAAGATTAGTAATAATAACTTTGTTGTCATTGTACGTGTATACACAGTATACCCGTACAATGAAATTCACTTAACACCCAAAGACCAGGTCCAACACACATAATAATCCCCAAACACACTTCCACCCATCTCAACTCCCCACTCCTAAACCACCCAAACATTCACACAACAGACCAAGTAATACTGTTCAACGGCTCACTGATGGTGGCCCTTTAGTTCATTGTTGAGTGCCATTATAGCTCTGGGATAAAAACTATTGAGAAAACGTGTGGTCCGAGTTTTAATTGTTCTGTATCTTCTGCCAGAAGGCAACAGTCCAAAAAGATTGTGAGCAGAATGGGATGAGTCTCTGAGATTGGGACAGCCTATGAGTCAACTAGGTAAGCAAACAAATAACTCCCTTTCAGATGTTCTAGGTGAACATTTTCAGTCCTGCTACCTCCAGGAGCATCAACCTACAATCCCTTATTATCAATCCCCAGCACTGACACTGGTTATGATAGAGGAAACTCCCAACCCATCTCTTCTGTTTTTATTAGATATCTAGCAATACAAGAAGGATGAGACTTAGACAGGTCTGGAGAACATCAAGTTGGAGAAGGAACTCCAACCCATCTCTCCTGGTTTTATTAAATATCTAGCAATAGAAAAAAAGGATGGGAGTTATACTGAAATAGATCTGCAGAACATCAAGTTGGGGATGGAATCTCCAGACCATCTGTTCTGTATTAGACCTCTAATACATTAGGTTGAGATACTCAAATAGATCTGGAGAACCTCAAGTTCTAGAAAGGCCAACATGAGCTGTATAAAAACTGGATGAGTGGAGGACTTCCAAGCATTAGAAGCAAACAAACCAAAAATGAAACATGGACTTATTTTCTGGGACTAGTGAACGTGTACTAGAATTGGGAAACACAAGTTGGGTTTATCTTGGCATTCCTATTAAACCTGGCAAACATCTTCAAATCAATTCACCATCAAGGTTGTCAGATCCATAACCACTTATAGAAAACACTTCCTCCCTCCCATCTGCTTGCAGACCAAAACATGTCCCTTAATCTTCTTTCTTACCTTATAGCTGAGGTAGATCAGAAGCATAGTCTCAAGAAAACTAATGATGGCTACACTGACCTGAAAGGAGAAGAAGACACAAAGATAGGGAAGAAGTGACCAGGAGGGGAGAGGAATAAGACACTATAACTTTTGTAAGTTCAGAACCATCAACACACCATCACACTTACTTGTATTGCCCACAATGGCTTGTTTCGATCCACCCACAAAATGGGATACCTGTAGAGAATATTTACAGAATAAAGCTCAACCACAACCAGAACAAGACTTAATCAGCAAACAAGAAACAGACCGGATCAAAAAATAGCGTGTCATTCAAATTTTGCAATTCTCCAATGTCCTTGATCACCATCTTCTTTTAAGGACCCCATAATCCCTTGCAGGGTGGAGTCTGGGCAACCGAATGGAGCTGAGTGATTACTGGCTGGATGCCTTTCCTGTTGCCAGTGTGGAGTTATATTCAGCAGATACATTCTCATTGTGCCCAGAGAGAGAAATATCTGCTTCTACCTAGAATCGAACTCACAGCCTCTTGATTGTGAGGCGAGAGCTACACCTCTAGGCCACTGCACCACTCCTCCAATGACCTTGATTCAGGCTATAAAATATACATCAAAACATGCTGCAAAATAGATATAGCCAGACTAGTTAATAGGGTGCCTAAAAGTACCAGTATATCCATGAATATTTTCTTGCATTTTTGAGGTCCCCTCGCCTATGTTATCTCCTTCTCCTTCTTCTAAAAGAGACAATTCCCGTTGCAAACTAAGGCACCATCTAGAATCTATTTCCAAGGGGCATTTAAAAGTCTTCATGGGTATAAATAAAATAGGTGGAGACCACAAGCCAGGTTTTCCCTAGAGAGAAGCCCACCTACCCAGAAAAGAAAAGAAAAGAAATCAAAGGTAAGATGAAGATGGGATAGAGTGTCTTGGACCTTGGAGGAGACATCAAGGAGAAACATCATCATATAAGGGCAAAGGAAGTGGACCAAGAAATGTGTTTGTCCAATGTTTTGATGTTCTTTTGGTTTTTAATAGATGTCTATTTTAACAGCCTGCCTTCTAGAAGATGGTTGTTTTTACTGCTTGATTTCACCCAGAAATTAAACTGGCTTCTTGTTAAACTGACGCTCAACAACAACCTTCAGAAAAGCTGCCAATCCCTTTACCAGTTGATTTCTGATGATGATCGATTGTAGGAGGAGTTGTGTTTCTCACATTCCCAGCTGAATGGAAAGGAAAGAAAAGAAGGGGCGTTTTAGAAGCAAAATTCAATCAAAGTAAATGGCTGATATACTAAAAGATGAATATTACCGTATTTTTCGGCGTATAAGACACACCTTTTTAACCCCAAAAAGAGGGTGAAAATCTGGGTGCATTTTATTATCCGAATGTAGCCCCACCCAGCCTCTGAAACCTCTATTAGAGAGGCTGGAAAAAAAGCCTCTGAAATCTCTGTTTGAGAGGCTGGAAAAAAAGCCTCTGAAACTTTCGTTTGACAGGCTGGAAAAAAAAGCTTCTGAAACCTCCGTTTGAGAGGCTGGAAAAAAAGCCTCTGAAACTTCCGTTTGACAGGCTGGAAAAGGAAGCCTCTGAAACTTCTGCTTGAGAGGTTGGAAAAAAAGCCTCTGAAACCTCCATTTGAGAGGCTGAAAAAAAAGCAAGGCACAGAGCTCACAACCAACAACCCTGTTGCTAAAGTTCACCTCCGGGAACAGCTGATTGGGGGTATTCCAGGAGGCCAATCCACCCACCAATCATCTTTTTTCTTATTTTCCTCCCCAAAAACTAAGGTGTGTCTTATACTCTGGAGCATCTTATAGTCCGAAAAATACGGTAGTTTATTCAGTTAACAGCAATCCTTTTTCAAACTTTTGGGGGATGTTTTACAGAATGTTTAATCACATAGTGGGTTTAGCTGGAGATATGCTTTATATAAATAAGGTGATTTAAATCTGATCAGCTCCAAAAACAACATCTCAATTTTATTCCAGTCCCCTAATAGGGCTGGCTGAAGTTTTGAACGGGGGTGGTGATAGTGTTTCCATTTGAGAACAAATCCATTCATCAAATGTAATCCCTTAATTCAGGTTAAGAGTTGGGACGACTGAATGGAGCTGAGAGTTTACTGGCTGGATGCCCTTCCCAATGCCTATAGGGAGTTCGCAGCAGATATTTTTTTCCTATGCGATTCATCGAATCAAACTAACTTTCTGAATCAGACTGATGACTGATTGATATGCCTTGATCATCTGAGTCAGATGTTTCCCGATTTATTTATTTTAAAAAAAAAAAGGATTCAACAAAATTATCTCCATTTTCCCAAATCTTTCTGAATCAGGCTGACAATCCAAATCCAATGGGTGATGCAAATCAAATTGGAGCCAACGTGCCTTCCCCTCCCTTTATCTGTAGAAATCTAAGTAATATCGCGATTGCCACTGTTGTAAATGAGAATTTCTCACCATCCTATCTGTCCTGGGTCATCCAGCAGAACGCGGACAATATAAAGAAGGCAAGTGAGAAGCTTGAGTGAGAAGTTAAACAGACGTATCCTCAGGCCTGATGTAAAGAGAATAGATCAACGTTATTAGGCAAATCACAACAGCAATAATATATAACTTAAAAGCAGCACCAATAAAATAAGAACAGCTCGGTGGAAAAAAATCTCTGCACCTAGGGAATCCTGATCCTGCCAAGCCCATGACACCACCGTAGCAACTTTAGGATTGTAACCACTATTATCAATAACCATGAAGTCAAATTTGACTTCTGGTATCTTCATGTAAGCACTTTCCAAGTAAATTTGTGGGCAACAGAATGAAAGCTTATCTAGTCAATCTGTTTTGCTAGAGTAGAGTAGAGTAGAGTAGAGTAGAGTAGAGTAGAGTAGAGTAGAGTAGAGTAGAGTAGAGTAGAGTAGAGTGTAGAGAGTAGAAGAGAGTAGAGTAGAGAAGAGGATAGGGTAGGGTAGGGTAGGGTAGAAGGGAAGGGAAGGGAAGGGAAGGGAAGGGAAGGGAAGGGAAGGGAAGGGAAGGGAAGGGAAGAGAAGAGAAGAGAAGAGAAGAGAAGAGAAGAGAAGAGAAGAGAAGAGAAGAGAAGAGAAGAGAAGAGAAGAGAAGAGAAGAGAAGAGAAGAGAAGAGAAGAGAAGAGAACTATTTCAGACAAATGATTGCCAAATCTCTTCTTAAAAACTTCCAGTGTTGGAGCATTCACAACTTCTGGAGGCAGTTGTTCCACTGATTAATTGTTACAACTGTCAGAAGTTTCTCCTTAGTTCTAGGATTAGTTTCCATCTGTTGCTTCTAATAAATAAATTTCTGCTTATCAAATCCAATTTAGGCAAGATTATATGCAACAGCCGAATAGCTTCCTTGAACCTGGAAGCAATGGAGAACAAGTCAACGAATTGAAGAAGATTAAACAACAACAACAACAGGGTTGCAAGACACAAAACTACCAGGAAAAGTTGAACTGTAGAGGCAGGTCCTTCAATCAGGAATTCGTCAAAGATATAGGGGAAACCAACACCTATATACACATTTATATATATATATATATATATAATATATATATATATAATATAGAGAGAGGGATGTGGTGGCTCAGTGGCTAAGACACTGAGCTTGTGGATCGAAAAGTCGGCAGTTCAGCGGTTCGAATCCGTAATGCCGCGTAACGGGATGAGCTCCCATGACTTGTCCCAGCTTCTGCCAACCTAGCAGTTCGAAAGCACGTAAAAAATGCAAGAAAAATAGGGACCCCCTTTGGTGGGAAGGGAACAGCGTTCCATGCGCCTTTGGCGTTGAGTCATGCCGGCCACCTGATCACGGGAGACATCTTTGGACAGCACTAGCTCTTCAGCTTTGAAACGGAGATGAGCACTGCCCCCTAGAGTCAGGAACGACTAGCACATATGTGCGAGGGGAACCTTTACCTTTACCTTATACACATTTCATGCCCAGTACATTGTTGCTAGGCAGGACTCAGTGGAAAACTGGAAGCCACTGAAAAGAACCAAGCCTTGCAGCTACAGGTTGCTGCGTTTTCCTAAAACAGCACCCATCCACCAAAGACTGAGCGCTAGCAAAAAGAAAAATAGCTTAAAATCCGAAATAAGGCAACCAGGAACAACAACCGATAATTCAAATTCCTAAGCAGGGACGTGTGAAACCAAAATGAGTCATTTTGCAATAAAGGATTGATTGCTTCTTTTTATAAAGATCAATTAAGCCCCTTGGCAGAATCTGGCGGTACTTGCCTCCACCGAGGCGAGAAATCAAACGCTTTTCACATTTCAAAGACAGACGGATCTTCCTTAGCATCCCGCCCACCCTTTTTTTTTTTCTAAATTCTCCAGCAATTTTCTCTAATTTAAAAAATAAAATAAAATAAAATTCCACATGCCGGCATCGAAAGCTGCTTTTTCATCCCCGCAAAACAGACAGCGAGTCTTAAAATCATCATCATCATCATCATCATCATCATCATCATCATCATCATCATCATCATCATCTCACTCTCTCTCATCTATCTTTGGGAACATCTCTTTTAGAAAAAGACAGGCACATGTGTTCGTTTTGAAAGCTGTCGTTCTTCCAAGACTTTCGTTTGCAGATGCCACGAAAGAAAGAAAGATGGAGATGACACGGCAGCTGCTGTTCTTATAACTCGAAATGAGAAGCACCGGGAGCTGGTCCGGACTTGGGAAATAATTCAGATAAGGCGTCGATTTGTTTGGACGTTGCCTGTCTCCAGATCAAATCGATGCATTTTGCAAGACACCCTAACAGCCAGAAAAATGCCCCCCAAAATGGCCTGGTTTTTGGCCATTTTTTAGGCCATTTTCAGGCACTCTGGCGCCAATGAAGACCAGCTGGTGATGGCATGAGTGCCCACAGAGAGGGATCTGCATGCCACCTCCGGCATGCTTGCCATAGGTTCACCATCACAGTCCTAGAGGAGTAAGAGACATCTCAGCCTGGATATTCTGTGTGAAAGAAAGAGGATGAACACAGGTCCTCCCTAATATTTCCCAGAACGTATTATAGAAGCAGATAGTGGAGACTTCAGTCTGGCAAGATGTGGTCTACGGGTGTGAAACAATAAAATAGGGATCCCCCACCCGCAGTCTGTGGACTGGCACTGGGTTGCGGCATGCCAGAAACCGGCCCGCGCAAATAAGCGAAGCCCCATTCACGGGATGCAGGCAGCACATGAAATCATGTCCCTTGGTCCATGGAAAAACCTCTCTTCTTCACAGAACCAGTCCCTGGTATCCAAAAGGTCGAGGACCACTGCAATAAAGAACTCAGTTTGCAAGATGCCGTGGCCCGCCAGGGGATCTGGCAGCAGATTCAGACAGTGAGGAGGTTAGGGAGGAACATGAGCCAGTCCTGGAGTCTGGGGAAGGCTCGGACGAGGGCTCTGCGTCAGAGGCAGAGATGGGGCCAGGGCCGTATGCCAGTTTTCAGCTCTCTTCAGAGTCAGACATCAGTGAGGCAGACGAACAGCTGGAGCCTGTTCCCAGGGCATGCACAGAGTTGCCAGACGAAGTGAACAGCTAAAGAACAAGGGTCAACTCAGGAGTAAGGCCACAGGTGGACGATGAATGGCCCCTCCCAGAGGGAATAAAAGAGGAGCGAAAGGGGAGTGGAGTTTGCAGGAGACAATTAGTTCATTCCTGCATTCTTGCCAAGTATTGCGGCGTCTGAAAGATATCGGCCAGGCCACTCTCCAAGCCTGATAAAGGTCGGTAATTGTGAACTATCTTGAGAGATTGTGGGAGAAGAAAGACATTGCTGGAGAGGAATTCACCATAAATTAAATAAAAGGGATTTTTGTCGGGACAAGGAGTCTGCTTCGTGGTTTGGGGAAGCCTAGGTCAGAACAGAAGAATCACGATGTGTCATTCCTGGTTGACCCATGGGGACTGAGAAATGCTGAGAGTTGAAGACTGCACACAGCAGCTGATGAATGGTGGCTGAGGGATTCTGGGAGTTGAGGTCTACACATGTGATGGAATGTAGTAAGGAGGTGGATCTCCAGGAGGAAGGCAATGCATCCAACAGAAGCAAGAGGCGGCTCAGCTCAGATATGTGTATGAGATAAAGGGCGAAGACAGTGTCTCCCTAATAGTTCCCATAGTATATTACAGATGCAAATACTTAAGTCTGTCAAGATTCTGTCTACAGGTTTGAAACAATAAAAAACTCAACTTGGAAGAATTACATTTCATTCTTGGCTTTGGACCTGACACTAACTCAGACCCAAACAAACCACATTAGGGTTTGTGTGGAGCAAATTAAATCACCATGAATTGGCTTGAAATTTGTTAGCACCGGCACTTACTCGATCGTTGGTTTTTGATGAAGAATAGTTTTAGACGTTCTTTAAAGGTGTTTTCGTTCACATAAAACTCCACTTCAACCCTGCCAGGATAAGAAGAAAAAAAAAATAGAACAAGTGAGATTTCATTTCAGATCCCAATTGGAAATTTAATCTCAAGCAACGGAGGCAAAATTGAATCTGCTCCGGCACAAAGGATGTGATATCTCTTTTTTTAGCCTTTCTCTCAAAACGTTTCTGAATTCAAACATTGATTAGAAATTGTTAGACTTGGGGAAGGCAGCATGCAAAATGGAGTCAGTCTGAAAGACGCGATAAATGACTATATATTTGCACCACTGGTAATTTAATTAATCCACTTTCTGGGCTTCTGAACTATAAAAGAACCCAATCACAGCAATTAAACCTCCAAAAATAATAATAATAATCTAACCAAGTTTAAACAAACCCATCTTAGCGCATGGTGTGAATAAGGTTTGAAACTGATCTCCTAGACACATCCGGTGAACATTGTCAAGATATGTGTGGTCAAGGAACACATATTTTTGTGACATTTTTTAAAAAAAGGGATAAAATGATATAAAACCTTGGTAAAACAAAGCATCAGACCTGACCATCATTGTACAATATCTGTGGAGGAAAAAAAATTGCATTGGGGTGCTTAGAGCTTTGAGAAGGATATTAAGCACCATGACATTCTTTTATTGAGTAATCAGGAATATCAATCAGTGTTATCTTTGCTAATGGCAGCGTTCAAACAATCAAGAGAGAAAAATAGTTCTTTGAAAGAAAAAAACCACCCTTTTTTTTAATCAATGCAAAGTGGAGCACAAGCTCGTTAGTTACAATCAAAATGTAACACCTATCACAAGACAAGAAAATAAATCAACTTTTTTTAAAAAATAAAAAAACCGCAAATAACAATCTTGGTTCCTGAGCAAGAATTCTCAGGATGTGATGAGCTGTTTTCTTTTGATTTGTTGTTCACTTGTTTATCTGAACATTCCCAAGGGGCATTATGAATAGGAGGGGGAAAGTAGATAATTTACAGCTTATTTACAACTGTAGCTTATTTACAACTCTAATTCCTTGAGTGTATAACCACACTTGGCCAAATAAAGTATTCTCTTCTGTTATGTTCTCCATTCCATATTCTATTCTATTTTCTATGTTCTATTATTTTCTATTTTCCATTTTCTATTTTCTTTTTTTTAATTAAATCTTTATTAAATATTTACAGTAAAATTAACACAAAATAAAGATTGGAAAACAATATAAATGGTGAATTGTAGAAACACATAAACACAAGACTAAAACGAAACAAACCTGACTAACCGAGAGTTAAACTCACTCTCCAATTAATAATAACCACTGTCGTCCAAACCAAACATTTCAATACAATCAATTTCTATTAACTATCTACAAAACAATTGGCCTGTTTTTGTCAAAATTTTAAGGAGTCATATAGCCTAATAAATATATCATTAATCGATCTTATCACCCATTTCCTAGGTTTAACCTTCTTTTGAGCCAGACAAAGCATCTGTCCCAACTTCTATTGTATATTGAATCTTTCTTATCTTTTAAGATATACGTTAATCTGTCCATCTCAGCACATCGAAGAATCTTGTTTATTATCAGATGGTTGGGTGGCATATTTTCTATTTTCTATTTTCCATTTTCTATTCCATTCCGTTCCATTTAATGTCAGGGTTCCAAGTAATATACCCATAGCAAACCGAACTCCGAGGCAGGTAGGTTCCTCAAAGAATAAATTTATTGGATATATCATTTTGGTACAGGGTGGTGAAACCCAACTCTAAAGGCTCCTGCGTTTTTCACTTAATTAAAAGTAAACTTTTTTCCCCCTTGTCCCAAACTATCAGTCACCTGGTCCAATCAAAGGTGCAACCCGAATGCTTGGGCAACATCACTCCTCCTTTTCTTCAGCTACCTGTGGGAATGTCCTTGGTTCACAAGAGAAAGTACAAAACCCCAGTTATCACTATGCCCTCCTCCCTAATCCTCATCTCCATTGTGGCAATCCTGGAGCTTCAAAATGGCCTCTGTTAGGCCAGCTCCAGAGTTGACATCCAATCCATTCCATTCCACTCCACTCCACTTTACTCTACTCTATTATTATCTTTTACTTTACTCTCTTCTCTTCTCTCTCCTCCCCTCCCTTTCTCTCCCCTCCCTTTCCCTTCCATATCAGATATCAGGATGATTTATTAGGAGCTTCATGTCGGCAGGTTCCCAAGTGAAGCCAGCTCTGACCCTACATAATTTACGCCCCATCGTGGCCCTGTTTCCCCCCTCGCCACAGGGTGTGTCATCAATCACATTCTCCAACAGAGCAATTTTGCAGGTTGTAGAGACCACTCCCCGCAAGCCGCTGTGGGTAACCCTGGGAGACAGCCTTGAGAGAGATAAGTCTGGAATGTGCATCTCTCTTTGGCTGCAATGCCGTTTTGTTGGTTTCCCATTCCCCCTTTGCTCACGGCAACTCGAGAGCAGGCCAAGGATGCTTTGCAAGTTGACACCAAAATGTAGACCTGAATGCATGCAGATAACAATAGTTTTGCAATACGGCAAAACTGCCTCACCCCTCATGGATGGGGCAAGGAAGAGAAACATGTTTTTTGTACTTTGAAGGCCTTCCTGTTTTAAAAATTGCTGAACATGCTTTCACATTGAAATCTACTTTTTGCAAGGGTGCAATGAACGCCGAAGCTTATATTCATTCCACACGCTCAGTCCTAGTTACTAGATCTCTTGTTTCACACAAAGCAATGCACTCTCTAAATAAGCTGGGCTTGCACTAGAAAAACCACAATCCACCAACCAAGGTTAACCTTAACTGAATTTCGTACGTTGTCAGAATGTCCCTTAAGGATCTTTTAAGTGATGTTTGATTCAACTTCTCTGCACACCACCACAAAACATGTGTAAGAATGAGTCCATTAAGTCCAACAGCAAAATATGCACTCCAAACACATTAGAGGAAAAACCAGCAAGAGATATATGTTAAGAAAACACATTTTATGCACACATTTTAAATGGGCAAAACAGAACGGAAGAAGCTGAGTTTAACGGGGGGAAAACCAGAGACAGGAACTCGATTAGAAATGCAATTGTTTTTGTCCCATTTCATCCATTTTTAATCAAGAATATTGCCTTTTGGAGAAAATGGAACCAAGAGAATAGTTATATTTGAGCTCGAAAGAAAGAAAGCTGCCATTTTCTGGTGGTTTTCCCCAGAAAACACAATTACTGTGGTTGGTGAGAGTTAATAGATCCTTGATAATATCTGATGAGTTTAGCTGCAGTTTTTTAAAAGTTTCTGAACGTCGTCCTCATTGCTTGATCACGTAAGATGTTGGATAACCCTTTGTCTGAAGTGGTGTAGGATTTCCTGCCTAAGCAGGGGGTTGGACTAGAAGACCTCCAAGGTCCCTTCCAAATCTGTTATTCTATTCTATTCTATTCTATTCTATTCTATTCTATTCTATTCTATTCTATTCTATTCTATTCTATTCTATTCTATTCCATTCCATTCCTTATTCCCTTCCCTTCCTTATTCTGTTCTGTTCTGTTCTGTTCTGTTCCGTTCCGTTCCATTCCATTCCATTCCATTCCATTCCCTATTCCCTTCCTTATTCTATTCTATTCCCTTCCCTTCCTTATTCTATTCTATTCTATTCTATTCTATTCTATTCTATTCTATTCTATTCTATTCTATTCTATTCTATTCTATTCTATTCTATTCCATTCCATTCCATTCCATTCCATTCTTATTCTTATTCTTATTCTTATTCTTATTCTTATTCTTATTCTTATTCTTATTCTTATTCTTATTCTTATTCTTATTCTTCTATTCTATTCTATTCTATCTCTGCAAAGGGTCACAAATGTTGTCGTGGCCCTTCCACAGCAATCCATCAATGTTCCTCCATTGATCCGAGTCCGTGCGAATAAAACTCTCGCTATGGAGAATCGACGTTCCTCAAACCCTTCGTCTTGTTGAAAAACATTTGCATTAATAACCAGGAGCCAAAACAGCAGAAACCTCATCTTACCTTTCGGTGGAACGTTGATTGATGGATGGTTCTTCAGCCCTCAGTCAAAACAGTAAAAGGTACATTGGGAAGGAAAATTAAAAATGAAAGCTGGAACAGCTAGGCGAATAGACCTAGGCTGTGTTGGAACAGACTTATGGAAGGCGCGTCTCCAAAGAATTCTGGGAAATGCAGTTAGTGGGGATATTGAGTGAGGATTACTGACAAGTTGAGGGGGTTTTTTAAAGGAGGAATTGGGTCCAACCAGGCCTTGGTAGCCCACCTAAATGCCTTCTTGGTTCATGCAATGATAAGAATGAAGAGTGCAGAGAAGAGTAACAAAGATGATTAGGGAACTGAGGGCTAATACTTATGTAGAATGGTTGCAGGAATAGGGGATGTCCAGTTTAATGAAAAGAAGGACTAGGGGAGACAGGATAGCAGTCTTCCAATATCTCAGGAGTTGCCACAAAGAAGAGGGAGTCAAGCTATTCTCCAAAGCACCTGAAGGCAGAGCAAGAAGCAATGGATGGAAGCTAATCAAGGAGAGAAGCAACCTAGAACTAAGGAGAAATGTCAGTGAGAACAATTAATCAGTGGAACTCCTTGCCTCCAGAAGTTGTGGGAACTCCATCATTGGAGGTTTTCAAGAAGAGACTGGACAGCCATTTGTCTGACATTTGCATAGGGATTCCTGCTTGGGATTGGACTAGAAGACCTCCAAGTTCCCTTCCAACTCTGTTATTCCGAGACTTATCGTGTCCTTATTCTTGATAGTTTCATTGTTTGGACCCAAAGCAAAAATAACAAATAATACAGAAATGAATTCCCCCAAGACATTCTCTTCTCCAAAACTCTTCCCCTGCAAATTAAACGCAGCTTTATTTTCAGCTCTCGTTCTTTCAGTTCTGCAATCATTCTCAGCTAAGGAAAACATCAACCGCAATCAATATTTTAGGAGACAGTCCACGTTAAAAAAAAAAGTCTCGTTTGGGGGGGGAATCAAATGACTATAAATTTGTGTACTTAGTTCAGAACAAATGCTTGGATGTTGTTTTCCCTAGCAAACACATCCACAAACAGGACACAAAGGATCAGCAATGAAAATACTTGAAACCGACACAGATTGAAAAATAGGAATTCCATCACCCTGATGTCCTTTTCTCATTAAAATTCTGGAGAGAGGGATTATAACTAACTGAACATTACGTGTTGAACTAAACACTTCTCAGTGAAAGTGCACTAGAGTTGAGCAGCCAATCCATCTAAATCAAATTCCTCTCCCTTTTTACGGTCCTATAATCCCTTAATTCAGGAGAGAATCATGGTGACTGGATGGAGCTGAGCGTTACTGGCCAGATGCCCTTCCTGACACCACACCAAGTTCTCAGCAAATATTTTTTCTTTGTGCTCTAAGAGAGAGAAACATTCGCCGCTACCTAGGATCGAACCCTCAACCTTCTGAATGGGAGGCGAACGTCTTCACCACTAGGCCATCATCAGCCAATACATCGAAATAATGATAATTACAAGGTAGCCTTAGGAATCAACTATTAATAGAATTTTTAGGTGTCTCAGCAAAAGAATCCTGTATTTATAGTTTTGTTTGGGAATCTAAGCTTTAAATATACTTTATAATGCTTTAAATATACTTTATAATGAGCCAAGAAGGTTAAACTGAAGATAAATGTGCAAACAGGCTAACAAAAATTTTACATAGTTCAAACCGTGACTTTAACTTTGATTCCACACCATATATTAAAACGCATTGTTTTCTGGCTTAGTGTGACATCAGCTGAGTGGCTATCTATCCCTTCTGTAACCAAACTGTGATTTTAAACAATCCCAGCTTAATCTGAGATCGGGAGCAGAGCATTTGTAGGAAGTGACCAAGCTGAATCCGAGGAAGGGTGTCAAACACATCACTAGTCATGAATCCCTTCATGTTCATCTAGGATCTAAGCCCAGCCCACCTTGAATTCCTTCTATTCTTATCTCCCGCTCATTTCCTTTGGGTGTTAGTAGTTCAGATTCTTGTTAGAGGGCATAAGCTTGCAATATATCTTCCCATCCATTTGAACTGACTGGATCTCCTGGTTTCCCTGCTGCTTGACAGCATTATCTGCAATCCATTTCATATAAGTTATTACGTCAGCTTCTCTCACAGGAACCATATCCGGAAGGTATGCAGAATTCTCCACAACCATAGCGTCTAACTTCTCAGAAAACTACGTTTCATGTCATGCTCGTTCCTCGCAAAGGGGAAGCGAACTTTTAAGCCGACTTAAGTCCGTGGTAGTTAAGGAAAGCACTGAGCCATTCCTTCCCTTTCCCAGAGCATCAATGCCACATTGGCCAGTGCATGCAGTTGTTTGAAGCTAACTTACTGTGAAAGCGATGAATCCATGCTGAAATCTTCATTATGTGGCCTAAGAACACAGGGCATAAGGAAGATTAAGAGAAAAAGAAAATACATACCGACAAAAAAATATATGGAGGGATTTCTGGACATTTGCAGTGTACTGGTAGTCCTTGACTTACAGTTAACAACCATGCTACTGAGTTGACAACAGCGCTGATTGGCTGAACAACGGTGGCAGAGAAAGGTCGTAAAATGGGGCAAAACTCACTTAACGGCAGAAACATGGGACTTAATTGTGGTCGTAAGTCGAGGAGTACCCATATCTAGTTAAGGATGAATGTACCAAAGTCTAGAACTCAAAAGAACGACAAGGTTTTCTACTTTACTTTAAGAGAGCTTCTGCTTTATTCTACTTTATGAATAAACTATTAACTACTTAAGATGGACTATTAAGAAACAATCATGTATTATTAAACGGAGTAAAGAATTTGCTTCCCCTTCTGTGAAGCCGACTAATATTTTGATAGGAGACACATTAGGAAATTATAAGCCAGACTGGGACATTGAGGAAGTTTCCCAAAAGAAGACAAGAGGTTTACAACTTTGTACTAAGAAAACGTAAATGTAAGCATCAACGCCCCAATGAAGTCGTAAGGAGTTTGGATTCGACACAAAACGCTGATTTTTTTTTTTCCAGCCAACCACCAAAGGAATCTTGTGAACTGGTCATAAGGCTGCACGAGCCTCGAGGGAAAGGAACGATGTCAAAATTAGAAAAGTTTAATGAATTAATTAAAGTTTGTCGTTTTTGCCCTCCCCAGGCTCCTAGAAAGCCCCTGGAGCCTGGGGAGGGCAAAAAACAGGCCTACCTGCCCCACCATGCCATCGCGTGCCAAAAACGGGTGGTGGTGGTGGTGGTTATGGGGGGGGCATGGCCACATATGAGGGGGGCAGGGTATATTGAATTATGGGTATAGGCACACATGTGACACCCCACACACACACACTCCCCCCCAAAAAGATTAGCCATCACTGGTCTATATAAACCCTGATTTAAGAATTTCCTTCTTCTGCTATCATGTGTTAGTGCTATTTCCCCCCCCCCCCCCTCTGCGGCTCCAGTAGGAAATTCTTATTTCTTCAGGCAAATCCAATAGGCACAGGCCACCAAGCTAAGATTCAGTCCATTGCTTCCAAGACACTCAGATTGATTTAAAAAGGTTGATCAGAACCAATTTCAGAAGCATGCATCAAGTTAGCTCAGGGGAAGTTGAAACGAAGAGAAAGACTTGAAGAGGAGAAATAAGGAGGAAGGATATTGCAGGAACTGGGATATTGCAGGAACTGGGTATGTCCAATTTAATGAAAAGAAGGACCAGGGGAGACATGATAGCAGTCTTCCAATATCTCAGGGGCTGCCCCAAAGAAGAGGGAGTCAAGCTATTCTCCAAAGCACCTGAGGGCAGGACAAGAAGCAATGGGTGGAAACTCATCAAGGAGAGAAGCAACTTAGAAGTAAGGAGAAATTTCCTGATAGGGAGAACAATTAATCAGTGGAACAACTTGTCACCAGAAGTTGTGAATGCTCCAACACTGGAAGTTTTTAAGAAGAGGTTGGATAACCATTTGTCTGAAGTGGTGCAGGGTTTCCCGCCTAAGCAGGGGGTTGGACTAGAAGACCTCCAAGGTCCCTTCCAACTCTGTTATTCTATTCTAAGTTAGCGATATGACAAGCAGCGGAGACATGATAAAAGACTTAGCCATGTGGTGAATCTGTTTCTGTAGGACAAGGAATGGGAGAATGTGGGGATGGTGGAGTCAAAAGAGAGTTCAGTCTAGAATCCCTATGTAACCACAAGCGGAATAAATCCAACCTCCCTTGAATTCTGTTGACCCATATCTAACTCCAAAAAGGTGCTAACCATTAGTTGAGAAGATTCTTGTGCTTCGGCGTGGTTGGCAATAAATCAGTTTAATTGGCCTTTGGACCAATTTTGGACTTGGTCTTTCACACCTGACTGCTTCCTCCTATTTTCAAAATCAAGTAATGAATGTTCACAATGGATGAGCAGATTGCCCTGTCACTTTCCTTTCATTCATGTCAAACGATGCAGGAAGGTGCGAAAGAAAATCAGAAAGTCCAACTTCTTTGTTCCTCTTTCCTCTGGCATTGTTCAAAAGTGGCTACTGGTTACGTTGCAGGGAGGCAGTGAAGAAACATAGAAAAATAGAATGATAGATTGGAAGAGATTTTGGAGTCTTTTAGTCCAACCTCCTGCTTAATAAAATTATTCATATTGCACGTCAGGAAAAATTAAGCAGGGAGAAGATAAAAAGCTGCCCTGGGATTATATGGCAGGTGAGAAAAAAGCCAATTATTATCCAATTTGGAAATAAGTAATTGTAGAGGTATGGGTCGACTTGTTCATTTCTGTTGCTAAAGGTAGAAGACATACATTTCGTTTGGAGTAAAAAGGTAAGAGGTAAAAAGTTCTCCTCGCACATACGTGCTAGTTGTTCCCAACTCTAGGGGGCGGTGCTCCTCTCCGTTTCAAAGCCGAAAAGCCAGCGCTGTCCGAAGATGTCTCCGTGGTCATGTGGCTGGCATGACTCAATGCCAAAGGCGCACGGAACGCTGTTACCTTCCCACCAAAGGTGGTCCCTATTTTTCTACTTGTGCTTTCGAACTGCTAGGTTGGTAGAAGCTAGCAGAAGCTAGAAGACAAGGAACGGGAGCTCACCCTGTTACATGGCACTAGGGGTTCGAACCGCTGAACTGCTGACCTTTCGATCAACAAGCTCAGTGCCTTAACCACTGAGCCACCGTGTCCCTCGTTTGGAGGGACATGCTCCTAAATCTATTCTTTCAAATTTCTGAATCTCTCTGTTACTAATAGAATAACAGAGTTGGAAGGGATCTTGGAGATCTTCTAATCCAAGTTCTTGCTCAAACAGGAGACCCTAGACCATTCTGGCCAAGTGGCTGTCCAGCTTTTTCTTGAAAACCTCCCGTGATGGAGAGCACCCACAGCTTCTGAAGGCAAGGCATCCCACTGGTTAATTGTTCTTACTGTCAGGAAATTTCTTCTTAGTTCTAAGTTGGAACTCTCTTTAATGATGCTTCTTGTCCTGCCCTCTGGAGTTTTGGAGAATAAGTCAATCCCCTGTTCTCCAGGACAGTCCTTCACTTCCAGTTGGTGGAAATGCTACGCTTAGACCTCACTCTTGGAATTTCTGGGGTTTCCCGAATGAATTTGCACATCAGAAATCTGGAAAAGCTTGGTTTGCTACTTAAGTGGTTCAGGGCAGAGGGAGTTCAAACCACAAAGATGATTATTAAATCATAATTCAGTTTCCAACCACCTAGAAGTCATTCGCGGGAGGAAGGGAGATAACGGGAAATTTTAAGCAGCCTTCGGGAGGGGAAAAAAATCAAGAGGGTTATGCAAGGCCCTCTTTGCAAGCTGAGCTCAGCAGAAGCAAATGCCTGGAGGGGTGAAAGCGGGAACATTTCCAGCTCCAAATACAGGAGATTTTATCTTCCCTGATTCTTTTTTTCTGAACAGTCTGAAGCAGCCATGGCTGCCTCCTTTTCAAGCGTCTTTCCCCATTTCTCATTGAACCACAACACAGACAGGCAGTAAATTCATCTTTCTGTGTCCTCATGATGTGTTCTGACACAGCAGAAGCAAGAAACAGACTCCTGGTCATGAAAAACCCTCTTTATTTACCTCTGGTGAATTAATTGCATTCACACACCGAAAAGTCCAGGCAAGAGTCCTTCAAAGAGTTAACCGCAGTAACAGACCTTATCAATTCCTTGCAATAAGTGCAAGGCCCTGAGCTCCCAGCCGAAAGGCTGCAAATTAAGTTCTGGCAAGCAGCTTCAGGGGCACTAAACACAATGAGCAAAATCTTCAGAAATACAAACGGTTGTCTCCTACGACAACCCACTCCCTTTTCCTCCTATTTATTCCCCAGCAAGGGAGGGGCCATTCAGCGTCCACGTGTGCTTTGCTTCCCGAGTTGACTCCTTGTCCTCCGTTGTTCTCCTCTCCTAACTGCTCTGCGCATACATGCATCTGGAACAGGCCCCAGCTGTTCTTCCTTCTCCTCACTCATCTCAGCAACTCCAAAGGCAGCTGCCTCTCCAGTGGCTGGGAAATGTCAGACGGCCCTGGTTCTATCTCTGTGTTCGACTCAGAGCATCCATGAGAGCCTTCCCCAGACTCCAGAACTGGCCCAAGTTCCTAGTGGCCGGCCACAACACAATGTCGCTTTTACCCACCCGATCAATTTCCACTGGGAATTTATTTGGGAAGATACAATAGCAATCTTCCAATATTTGAGTGGTTGTCACAGAGAAAAGGGGGTCAAGCTATTCTTCAAAGCATCTAAAGGCAAGAAAAGAAGCAATGGATGGAATCCTATCAAAGGGAGATTCAACCTGGAAATAAGGAGGAATTTCCTGACAGTTAGAACAATTAACCAGTGGAACAACTTGCCTCCAGAAGTTGTGGATACTCCATTATTGGAGGTTTTTAAGAAGAGATTGGACAACCGTTTGTTTGAAATGACATAACAGATCCTGTCTGAGCAGGGGGTTGGACTAGAAGACCTCCAAGATCCTTTCCAACTCTGTTATTCTGTAATTTGGCTACCACAGACTAATTTGGCTCTACTGATCCATGCTCCATTTGGATGCTTGCAAAGTTTTGTTAAATACTGCAGGAGAGAACAGGAGGACACTTGTTTAAAAGATCTTTCAACCCAGAGACTTGCACGACAATTTATTTGTTGAACTAAATGCCTCCCTTCCCCAGTTTTAATAGCACATATGGAATGTCCCTCTGGAGGACTTTTGACTCTGCATCTTTAGTGGATGACACAAAATCCCATCGCTCTCAGAGGCTCAAAAGATGAATTTTTGTTAAAAAAAATAATAGAGGTTTAGGGCAACCACAAAATGGCCAGTTCTTTTCACGGTCCTTTTAAATAATATTTGTGCTAGTCTGAACTGTTTTCACGGTGGCTTTCTTTTTTGGGTATCACAACAATGGATGGATAGATAGGGAGGGAGAGAGGAAGGAAGGAAGGAAGGAAGGAAGGAAGGAAGGAAGGAAGGAAGGACTGTAAGATACTGAAGAGAAGGAAGAGGAAGGAAGGAAATGAAGGAAGGAAGAAGGAAGGACTGTAAGATGCTGAAGAGAAGGAAGGAAGGAAGAAGGAAGGAAGGACTGGAATAAATGAAGAAAGGAAGTCAAGGAAGTCAAGGAAGAAAAATAAAAGAAGGAAGGACTGGAATATGCTGAAGAGAAGGAAGAGGAAGGAAATGAAGGAAGGAAGAAGGAAGGACTGTAAGATGCTGAAGAGAAGGAAGAGGAAGGAAATAAATGAAGGAAGGAAGTGAAGGAAGAAAAATAAAAGAGAACAAAGGAAGGACTAAGATGCTGAAGAGAAGGAAGAGGAAGGAAAGAAGTGAAGGAAAGAAGAAAAATAAAAGAGAAGGAAGGAAGAACTGTAAGATGCTGAAGAGAACGAAGAGGGAAGGAAGGAAGGAAGGAAGGAAGGAAGGAAGGAAGGAAGGAAGGAAGGAAGGAAGGAAGGAAGGAAATAAGTCACAGGGCTTCCCAAGAATAATCCTGAATTCCAGAATGAAATGCAGTTTCATTCTTGCTCTACACTTTTGTTCAAATGAAAGCAATAACACCTTAGCTGTGCAATTGCATAGGTCAGCAGTTGACAGCTAATGCATCTTTTGTAGGAAGTTACATCTGAAAAAATCAATGGATTCCTTTGACAGGGACAGAAGAAATCTTAAAAGAATAACAACAACATTATTCCTCCCAGAACAGAGACCTTCCCACTAGGGTTAAAAAAAAAATCCAACCCACAGAAACTTTCCAAATTTGCAAATTCAGAAAAGATTAGTTTCTCTTCCCTTTCTGGAGAGAGTAACATCTATACCAGGTACTGTGTTTGTCCAAAAATAAGACCTCCTCTGAAAATAAGACCCCCCTCCAAAAATAAAGCCTCCCCCCAAAATAAGCCCTCCCTGAAAATATTTAAATGTATGTGCAGCTGGTCCCTGCCATTTCCTCTGGTTAGGGTTAGGGAGACAGCGCTGGAAATCAGATAATACGGCAAGAGGACCTCCATCTTGCTCCGTGTGCCGCAAAATAATAAGATCTCCCCGAAAATAAGGCCAAGCGCTTATTTCGGGGTACAAAACAAATATAAGACAGAGTCTTATTTTCAGGGAAACACGGTATGCATTATATACCTTGTGGAGGTGTCCATTCAATCCGGCCCCCCTCTCCTCTCCTGCCCCAGATGACACCATTTCAAAACTTCCAAAAAGCACAACCGACTTGCACTGAGTTTCAGCATGTGGCACAAGAAGAGGTGAGGCCGGGCGAAACCCAGTTTCTGAATCATGAGCGTGTCTTCTTTACAATTAGGTTGAATTAATTAGACCGAGTTTCTAGGTCTGTTCACGTGGGTGGAATCATTCTCCCCCCATCCATCCAAGGGTCAAGGCTTACAAATTACAGCCTGTCCCTTAAGTTCTTTGGAGAACTTGGACGGTATTCTCTGACGTGATGGTTTAAAAGTCAGAGGGAGGAGCGTGGTTTGAAGTTTCAACCACAGAAGAGTGGTTTAAAGTCTGCTGAAACTATAAGCCATTCTTAATTTTTTCCAGACTTAATTGCATTTGTCCAGCTTTGGTTCTATGGAAAGTAACTGCAGTCCTGAAACTCTGGCTGGGATGAATGTCTTTGGAGATTCTGAGTCATCCGGGTCCTAGTTGTGCTAAAGGTGCTTTTTAAAAGAGGCAACTGGGCTTTCTGGTTTCTCTTTGAAGACTTTTGCTTCTCATCCCATGATTAGGGGACTGGA
This sequence comes from Masticophis lateralis, assembly GCA_030761175.1. Classification (NCBI taxonomy): domain Eukaryota; kingdom Metazoa; phylum Chordata; class Lepidosauria; order Squamata; family Colubridae; genus Masticophis; species Masticophis lateralis. Next base: position 8,943,576 of record JAUDYJ010000015.1, read on the forward strand.
GGAGGCTAAAACACATGAAGAATGATTGCAGGAACTGGGTATGACTAGTTTAATGATAAGAAGGACTAGGGGAGACAGGATAGCAGTCTTCCAATATTTGAGGGGCTGCCCCAAAGAAGAGGGGGCCAAGCTATTCTCCAAAGCACCTGAGGGCAGGGGAAGAAGCAATGGGTGGAAACTAACCAAGGAGAGAAGCAACTTAGAACTAAGGAGAAATTTCCTGACATAGAACAATTAGCGACTGAAATTTTGGGCTGAAGCTTCCTTCATCAGGCTTTCAGAAACCAAAAAAGCCATCTCGGACTGAATAGACACAAGACGCTGCACATGACTGAGAAAGGATGATGGAATGAAATGTGGGGCATTCACACTTCACAGCTCCATCTGGAGCCCGTTGGTGGGTTGTCAGTTGCCGTGCCACCCAGGGAGAAAATGTGTGTCTCGACAATTTGGTGGTTGTGTGTCAGAAAGAGTGTGTGTTTACAAATAAGATGCCAATCAGGATTTGGAGAAGGTGACGTTTTCCCATCTGTAATGGAATCAAGGAAGGAAGGAAGGAAGGAAGGAAGGAAGGAAGGAAGGAAGGAAGGAAGGAAGGAAGGAAGGAAGGAAGGAAGGAAGGACAAAAAGGAGGAAGGAAAGAAAAAGAGGAAGGAAGGAAGGAAGGAAGGAAGGAAGGAAGGACATAAGGGAGTAAGGAAAGAAAAAGAGGAAGGAAGAAAAAAGAGAGGAAAAGAGGAATGAAAGAAGGTAGGACATAAGGGAGTAAGGAAAGAAAAAGAGGAGGCAAAGAAGGAAGCAGGTTTTCAAGAAGAGATTGGACAATCGTTTGTCTGAAATGGCAGAGGGTTTCCTGCCTGAGAAGGGGTTAGACTAGAAGACCTCCAAGGTCCCTTCCAGCTCTGTTATTTTCTTAAAATACTCGAACTGAATGAGTGAAGCATTTCTTGGAAGACAAACAGCTCAGTATTGATTCTGCTTGAACCCTGCCAGTTCCAATCTCCTCATTTTTTTGCAGAAGCTTGTTCCAGCTTCAGCAGGTAAATGATTCAGCAGCAAGCAGAGAGACTTGTGGCCATCCAGATGTTGCTGGATTGCATCCAATGACATCTGCATGGGGAACAGGTTTCATCCTCTATGCCATGGACAATAAAGTCTTCCAGATAAAGAGACAGAGAGAAAATAAGACTGGCCTACAATTGTCCCAGCTAGGCAGCTATCACTGTAACTATCTTTTGTTGTGTTAGTTGCAAAGTCGTGTCTGACCCATCGCAACCCCATGGACAATGTTCCTCCAGGCCTTCCTGTCCTCTACCATCCTCTGGAGTCCATTTAAGCTCACGCTGACTGCTTCAGTGACTCCATCCAACCACCTCGTTCTCTGCCATCCCCTTCTTCTTTTGCCCTCCATTGTTCCCAGCATTCAGCTCTTCTCCAGTGAGTCCTTCCTTCTCGTTAGGTGGCTGATGTATTTGAGTCTCCTCTTCAGGATCTGGCCTTCTAAAGAGCAGTCAGGGTTGATCTCCTCTAGGAGTGGCCGGTTGGATCACCTTGCAGTCCAAGGGACTCGCAGGAGTCTTCTCCGGCACCATAGTTCAAAGGCCTCCATTCTTTGGTGCTCAGCCTTCCTTATGGTCTAACTTTCCTGATCCCAACAAGCTAAGGAGGACTGAGAGGTCCCTGTTTTTTATGAGATACCAGGAAATCTCAGGTTTGTGGGCTACATTTGCAAGGAGGTGATAGCAAGCTACTTCTTACTGCTATCAAGAAAAGTGGAATAAAATTCAACTTGGTAGAGATTTTACTCTTTTAAGTTCAATTATCTGGGTTGGTATAACAAACTGAACCTTCAGCTAACCAGGCAGACACATGGATAGGATTCCCGCAATACTTTAAGCTCGAAAGTGGTTAAGTGAGGTGAGGTCCAGCTTGTCTTGTATATAGCCAGCCAGATCGTTTGCTCCCAGGACTGAGCAATTTTTGTCAAGGAATTGAAAACAAGGAATTCAAAACCCTCAATGGCAAACAGAAAGAGAAATGGAGAAGAACCAACCATCCACATCTGGAAAGACACATGTTGCTTTCCACTGCTTGGCCCTTCAACAGTGGATCCTAGACTTTGGATTACATGTGGAGGAAGAGGATTATGGTCCATGCTCATAAGAAGTACATTACACAGAAATTGGGGTGTGTTGATGTTCCCCAGTTGGGTCATAAAACATCTGCAAGAAAAGCACCAAGCTCAGAGAGTACCACAGTTCAACCCTGAGCTACAAATACTCTCTTTTATGAGACTATTTTGGTTGCCAGACATCGACATAACCATCACCCTTGTAGTCACCATGCCAGATGAGAATTCAAGCAGCAGTCAGTGCCATCTTAACACAATGCTTGTTATGCAAGTAACTCTTTACTGGGTCATGAATCTCTTGCTGCTCACTGTGGTGAACAGGAGGCAGAAGCTACACCAAGACATCCAAAAACAAGACATGGTATCAGCATATCATGGCACTGCGTGGAGAAATTGCTGCTGGCGAGTGAAAGAGGTGAGCATTGGAGCTAAAGGAAGGACCTGGGACTAAGACAGATAGACGGGAGTCAGTGGAAGTCTACCTCCTACAACACACCATTCAGACATGCTTAGAACAAAGTCCAAGGAGCTATCATGGACTGGTGTGTGTGTGTGTGTGTGTGTGTGTGTGAGAGACATGATAGCAATGTTCCAATATTTGAGGGCCTGTCACAAAGAAGGGGGGAATGAATTTATTTTCCAAAGCACCAGAAGGCAAGACAAGAAACAACAGATGGAAACTAATGAAGGCCAACCTAGAATTCAAGAGAAGTTTTCTGACGGTGGGAATAATCAATCGGTGGAACAGGAGTCGTGGGTTGCTCCATCCCCGGAGGTTTTTAAAGAAACAATTGGACAATCATTTTTGTCTGGAATGGTAGAGGGTCTCCTGCTTTGAGCAGAAGGTTGCATTAGAAGACCTCCAAGGCAGTGGTGAGATTCAAGTAATTTAACAACCAGTTCTCTACCCTAATGATTTCTTCCAACAACCAGTTTGCCAAACTGCTCAGAAAGTTAACAACCGGTTCGCCCGAATTGGTGCGAACTGGCTGAATCCCAACAACTGCTCCAAGGCCCCTTCCACTTCCATTATTATTATTCAAAGCAACTTTCCACCCCAACTTCTTCTTGGCACATGCCTCCTAATGCAAAGCACCGACGTGGCTGGTGTGCACAAGGAAAAGAAAGAGAGGAAATATCTTCCATCTCATGCACTCCCTGTTCCACAAAAGGAGGATCCTACGAAGTCTCTACTGACACCAAAGGCCAAGATCGCTAAAGGCCTAGAATTGCTTCTTGAGCCCTCCTTTATCTTGCTAGCAGCACTGCCCGTACCTCCCTTTCCCCCAAACATTCATGGAGGAAAGGAGCTCCCTCCACTCTTGCTCCAAAGGGGTTCATCTCCCTCTCCCTTCAAAAGAAGAAGAAGAAGAAGAAGAAGAAGAAGAAGAAGAAGAAGAAGAAGAAGAGGAGGAGGAGGAGGAGGAGGAGGAGGAGGAGGAGGAGGAGGAGGAGGAGGAGGAAGAAGAGGAAGAGGAAGAGGAAGAGGAAGAGGAAGAAGAAGAAGAAGAAGAAGAAGAAGAAGAAGAAGAAGAGGAGGAGGAGGAGGAGGAGGAGGAGGAGGAAGAAGAAGAGGAAGAGGAAGAGGAAGAAGAAGAAGAAGAAGAAGAAGAAGAAGAAGAAGAAGAAGAAGAAGAAGAAGAAGAAGAAGAAGAAGAAGAAGAAGAAAGCGAGCACCAGTGGGTTAAGCAACCATTCCCTGTTCACCCTGCCTCTTTTGACATCAACACAAAACAAGCACAGAGCATATCGGTGTGATGGGTCAGCAAAGACAGGGCCCTACGGTGTTTGATGAAAGGGAGGGGAATTATTGGTGGGGGTGGGGAAGATTGAGCAGGCTGGAGTGGGTCAGGAGGAAGCAGGAATGGCCAAGAGCAGAGGAAGGAAAAAAAAGGAAAGGGAGAAGCACCGGATTCCTTTGCTTGTCTCTGCACCTCGAGAATCGCGCTGCGTTCGTTGAAAACCCAACCAAAATAAAACAACCCCGCGCAACGTGCACACACACACACACACACACACACCACTTCTTTTGAAGAAAAGGGCCTGGCCAGCCTCCCTCTTTTGTCCCTGTATGTTGTGTGTGTGTGTACTCCAGTTGCAGTGGGTCTCTAATGCTTCCCTCTCGTCCTGCCTCCTCCAAGCCGAGGGCTGGAAATCCTGGATCCCGGCAAGGCAGAGGCTTCTTAAGGCTGCTTAAACCTCTCTCTCCCCCACCCTCATTGGCAAAGATGCTGCATCGAAGCACCAACCAAAATATCAGGAGAAGAAACAGTGAGCCATGGGTTCTTCTCTTTCTGTTTTACCGCACAGCTTAATATATATATATATATATATATATATATAAATCTATGTACGCTCTTATGATGAGAATGATTCCGTTCACAAGCATTCCTCTGTTGGATGGTGGTGTGTGGCCCCCCCTTTTTTTCCCCTTCCTTTTTTTAAAATTTCCAAAAGGCAGGTGGGGCGTTGAGGTTGGCACCTTACATTTACAGCTCCCAAATGAAAAAGGAAGGAAGGAAGGAAGGAAGGAAGGAAGGAAGGAAGGAAGGAAGGAAGGAAGGAAGGAAGGAAGGAAGGATTCAGAGGGAGGGAGGGAGGAAGAAGGAGAGGAAGGAAGGAAGGAAAGAAAGAAAGAAGGAAGGAAGGAAGGAAGGGAAGAAAGAAAGAAAGAGGAAGAGAAGAAGGAAGGAAGGATTCAGAGGGAGGGAGGGAGGAAGAAAGAGAGAAAGGAAGGAAATAAAGAAAGAAAAAAAGAAAGAGGAAGGGAAGAAGGAAGAAAAGATTCAGAGGGAGAGAAGAAGGAAGGAAGGATTCAGAGGGAGGGCGTGAGAAAGGAAGGAAGGAAGGAAGGAAGGAAGGAAGGAAGGAAGGAAGGAAGGAAGGAAGGAAGGAAAGAAAGAAAGAGGAAGGGAAGAAGGAAGGAAGGATTCAGAGGGAGAAAAGAAGGAAGGAAAGATTCAGAGGGAGGGAGGGAGGAAGGAAAGGAGGAAGGAAGGAAGAAAGAAAGAGGGAGGGAGGGAGGAAGGAAGGAAGGAAAAACCTAGCGAAAGCAATCCAGGGGTGATTTATCCCAACAAGGGACAAATCACCCCTGGATGATTTGAACATCCATTTCAACAAGAGAAAGATTTCCCCCATCTTTCATCTACATTCAGCCCCCTTTTTTGGGGGGTCTTCCTGATTTGCTCCTTGCTTAATGCTGCTCAATTCGCTTGGATCGGGCGGAGGGGGGAGGGGGGGACCTTCGGCATGCCAGAGAGGCATTCGCGGGGCTGCGGTACCTGTGTCCCATCTCGCTCCCCACGGATCCCAGCCGCCGGACAGGCAACAGGGGGCTGACGCCCGGCACATCTTCGCTTGTTGCCAGCGGAGGGATGCTTTTCTGATGCGCATTGCTGTCAGAAGGCGATTTTTTCAGCTTCGACCTGGCCATCTTGTCTACCGGTGAGGTTCGCTGTGGAAGGAGGGAAGGTCCTCTGTTTACTTTGCTCCCCGGGTTGCCTTCCGCTCATCTCATCGCAATCCTGGGCTGTGGAGTTCAGCAATGGAGGCATGGACCAGCTCCGGCTCTCCAACGCACACACACACCTCCAGACGTCTATACACACCCCAACACAGCTGCGCAGTGGAACAGATCCCCCTCTTGTAGAGGCACCATGCTAGTGGAGAAGGCAGGGGTGCATCTCTCGCCATGCAGCACAGCGGTAGAGAGGCAGAAAACGCTCCTGGAGGCTCCGCGGATTCACGCACATGATCAGTGAGAGGAATGGGCGACGTTCCTAGTTTCTCTCTCTCTCTCTCTCTTTCTCTCTCCCCCTCCACCTCTCTTCTCTGTTTCTCTCTCTCTGTCTCTTTGTTTTCCTCCCTCCCTCCCTCCCTCTCTCTATATCTATCTATCTATCTATCTATCTATCTATCTATCTATCTATCTATCATCTATCTATCTATCTATCTATCTATCTATCTATCATCTATCTATCTATTTCTCTGTCTCTCTGTTTCTCTCTGTCTCTGTCTTTCTGTCTCTCTATATATATTTCTCTGTTTCTCGCTGTCTCTTTCTCTCTCTCCCCCACTCTGTTTCTCTCTGTGTCTCTCTCTCTCTCTCACACACATACACACACTCTTTCTATCTCTCTCTCTCTGCCTGTGTCTGTCTGTCTCTCTTTCTCTCTTTCTCTCTCTGTGTGTCTGTTTTTTCTCTGTCTTTCTGTCTCCCTCCCTCTCTCTCTGTTTCTCTCTCTGTGTCTGTCTCTGTCTGTCTGTGTGTCTGTCTCTCTCTCTATATATATATATATATATATATTCTCTGTTTCTCTCTATCTCTCTGTTTTCTCTCTCTCTATGTCTCTATATCTTTCTCTCTCTCACACACTTTCTATCTCTTTCTGTGTCTGATTTTTTCTCTGTGTGTGTCTCTCTCCCTCCCCCCCCCCTCTCTCTCTCTTTCTGCTTTCTTTCCTGCAAAGTCTGATTGGAAGGAGCTTCACCCGGCGCCGGCTTCCAATGGCTGGCAGATGGTCATTTAACCCACGCGCGCCAACGGCGCACCAAAGCAAACCACTCGGCTCTCTCGCGCGCGATGAAATATTCATTGGAGCCTTGCGGCTTATGAATTCTTTAAAACGATTCTAAAAGGCTGGAGTTGAAAGGGGCTTTCTCAGAAAGCATTCTCGCTGGCTGGCAATTTCTTGCCCTCGGGTAGCAAGACACGTTTATCCATTGGTCGGCATTTGTTGGAGAGTTGGAAGCAGGAGTCAAGCAGGGAAGTAGCTCGGACTCGTTACGTGAACACAAATAGGCTAAATCTGGCTCACCTCCACTCCACCCCAAGTGCCTCTATCTAGTCTTTCCCAGGTGAGGCTGCCAATCTGCAGAATACAACATAGAATCCTATTCTATTCCACAGAATCCTTCTAACCCAACTCCCTGCTTAAGCAGGAGACACTACACCAGTGATGGCTAACCTTTTTGCCATTGTGTGCCAAAATTGGGGGGACGGGGCGGGGGAGTCATGCAAGCATGTGCCCACACCCATAATTCTATGCACCCCGCCCCCTCACACATGCACACACGACCCCACCCCCCTTGCTCCCCTCCGCTTTTGGCACACGATGGCACGGTGGGCCCGGTTTTTTGCTCTCTCCAGGCTCCAGAGCCTTTCTAAGAGTCTGGGGAGGGCGAAAATGGCCTTTCCCATCCCCACAGAGGCCTTTCAGAGGCTGGAAATGGTCTGTTTGCTGACTTCCAGTCCCATCAGAAGTAGGCAAGTGGGCCGTTTCCAGTCTCCGGGAGGGTGGGGAAGGCTGTTTTTGCCCTCCCCAGACTCCTAGAAAGGCTCTGGAGCCTGGGGAGAGTGAAAGGTGGGCCTTCCCTACCTCCCAGAGGCCAGAAACAGCCTGTTTCCTGACCTCTGGTGGGCCCAGAAGGCCCAAAAATCAGCTGGTCAGCACGCTCATGTGCACCGATATGGCTCTGCGTGACACCTGTGGCACATGTGCCATATGTTCGGAAATATGGTACTACACCGTTCTGGACAAATGGCTGTCCAGTCTCTTCTTGAAAACTTCCATTGATGGAGCACCCACAAGTGGAGAAACACTAGGAGACCCATTCCTAACTAACCCATTCCCTTTTGTCTAGGGGTGTGAAACAATAAAGAACTCAGCTTGGAGGAGTCATGTGTTATTCTTGGTCTGGGACTTGACAGCTATAGAATAAGAAAAAAAAATAATAAGGGGCATACCAAAATACTAACCAAAGCTGATTCTGATTAAACTTAGCCTGTTTCCTTTTAGATCTTTAGCATAGTTGGGAAACATACTAAATGAATCCAATGATACATTACGGGATTGCAGTTGAAACATGAAGCTATGAATCAGAAAAGGCCCAGAGCATCATGACTCAATGCTGGAGAAAAATTCAAAGGAATTAAAGAAAGAAAGAAAGAAATGATGTTCAGCACCATGGACAGCAGTTTTTTAAAAAATATCTATACAGTTCCTTTGGCATAGAATTGACAGGTGGGGGAAAGTTCTTAAAATCATGGAGCTTGAAGAGACCTTGGAGGTCTTCTAATCCAACCCCCTGCTCAAGACAGGAGACCTTATAACCATCTCAGAGAAATGATTGTCCAGACTTGACAACCTCCAATTATGGAGCGCCCACAATTCTGGGAGGGAAGCGGTTCCACTGATCGATCGTTCTCACTGTCGGGAAATTTCCTCCTTATTTCCAGATTGGATCTTCTTCTTCTTCTTCTGGTGAGCTTCCACTTGTCATTTCTGGTCGTGCCCTCAGGCCTTTGGAGAATAAATGGGGCCCTCTTTCTTTCGACCGTCTTTCAAGGATTGGAAGATCTTTCTATTGTGACCCTCCGGTGGCCAGCGGACAGTGAGGAGGTTGGGAAGGAACTTGGGCCAGTCCTGGGGGCTGGGGAAAGCTTGAATGAGGGCTCTGCATCGGAGGCAGAGAGGGGGCCAAGGCCATCTGATAGTTATATGCAGCCTCCAGAGACTTTTTTATTTAACCGTGGTATGTTAAAGGTAAAGGTTCCCCTCGCACATATGTGCTAGTTGTTCCTGACTCTAGGGGGTGGTGCTCATCTCCGTTTCAAAGCTGAAGAGTCAGCGCTGTCTGAAGATGTCTCCGTGGTCATGTGGCCATCATGACTCAATGCCAAAGGCGCATGGAACGCTGTTCCCTTCCCACCAAAGGTGGTCCCTATTTTTTCTACTTGCATTTTTTTTACATGCTTTCGAACTGCTAGGTTGGCAGAAGCTGGGACAAGTCACGGGAGCTCACCCCGTTACGCGGCACTAGGGATTCTAACTGCTGAACTGCCAACCTTCTTATTGACAAGCTCAGCATCTTAGCCACTGAGCCACTGCTCCCGATAACCTTTCTTAGTCTCCCCACAAAAAAAAACATATTTTTACTCCCCCTTCTAGATAGATTCAACCAATCCAGGAGACCAACCCAATTCAGGTGTTCCGAGGATGTCTGGAATCAGCGGGCGGAATGGCATGCCAGATTAAAAATGGATGAAGCTCAGCTGTCCTTTCTGAGTCAACAGCTATTCAGATGCAGGAATGTGTTCGAAAACAGATGCATTTCCCCTTCTTCCAGGAACTCTCTGGAATTCCACAGCTGGGTTGTGCCCAATCCATTGAAATAGACCGAAGGAGGTTGGGCAATGATGATTCAGCTTGTGGTAAGAAAGCATATGTCGTGTGAGCCAGCCTGAAGAACAAGAGTCTGGCCTGATGCTTGATCAAAGCATAGATAATCATCATTGATCATTTTAAATCCTATGATGAACAAATGGGGGATTTAGGTTGCAGAGAAGAGCCAACAGGATGATTAAGGGACTGGAGACTAAAAAACACAATGAACAGTTGCAGGAACTGGGCATGGCTAGTCTAGTGATGAGAAGGACCAGGGGAGACAGGATAGCCATCTTCCAATATTTGAAGGGCTGCCACAGAGAGGAAGGGGTCAAGCTATTTTCCAAAACACCCGAAATCCAGTCAAGGAATAAAGGATGGAAACTGATGGAGAGATTCGACCTAGAAATAAGGAGAAATTTTCTGACAGCGAGAGCAATCAACCCATGGAACAGAAGTGGTAGAAGTGTCATCACTGCAAGCTTTCAAGAAGAGATGACTAGGTGACCTACAAGGTCCCTTCCAACTCTGTTAATCTAATCTAACCATCTAATCTAGGTTTGTACATTCTAACCAAGTAAAGGATTAGGGTGATATGACAGCTTTCTTCTAGTACTTGAGGGGCTGGTCAATGCGAGAAGCATTGATTTTCCTTATTATTATTTTTTTTCATTCTGTATGGACAGTTCAATTTTCTTTGGTTATCAGCAATCTCCCAGGGTGAGTCGTGCGGCGGCTTAGAGGTGGAGCACTTGCCTCACAATCAGGAGGCTGTGAGTTCAATTCTAGGTAGAGGCAGATACTTCTATCTCTCGTTGAGAGATATATCTGCTGAATATAACTCCACATTGGCGACAGGAAGGGCATCCGGCCAGTAAAACACTCAGCTCCATTTAGTTGCCCAGACTCCACCCCGCACGGAATTAAAAAGAAGATGATGATCAGCAATCTCCCAGGGTTCAATCTTCACAACCTGAGTGGATGAGTCGATCCTCCATCCTGTTTAACATTGGCTCAGAAAATAAAAGCAATCTCTTCGTATTCCTGGGGCTTTTGAGGTCAACCTAAACCTCACTGACAAACACGTTGTGTTGGGGGGTTTTTTTTGATTCCTCATCCTAACAGCAAGCGACTCTTTTTCATCCACCAAATGTTTGGCTCTCTGTTTGATCTCCTTGCCAAGGCCGCAGAATTTGTAGCTCCTTCAAGCTGTGAGACGAAGGAAATGTTAGCAAGCCATTCCTCTTGTTAACGTTTGGGAATAAAACCCAGGCACAAGCTATCTCCAGTAAAAAATTATTGATGTGGCATGTATGAATACGTCAGGAAAAATTAAGTCGGGAGATGAAAAAGCTACCCTGGGATTATGTGGCGGGCCATGGTGAGAAAAAAGCCAATTATTATCCAATTTGGAGATAAGTAATTGTAGAGGTATGGGGTGTACTTGCTCGATTCTGTCGCCAAAGGTAGAAGACATTACACATTTCGATTGGAGATGTACTCCTAAATCTTTTCTTTCCAATTTCTGAATCTCTCTGTTATTAATACCGTTTCCCCCACAATAAGACATCCCCTGATAATAAATCCAATCTGGCTTTTGAGCGCATGGCAATAAGGCCAAGCGCTTATTTCAGGGTTCAAAAAAATATAAGACAGGGTCTTATTTCCAGGGAAACATGGTAGAATAACAGAGTTTAGTTTACTTTATTGTCGTTGTGCGTGGTACAACAAAATTAAATGCCGTCTCCAGTGTACATTAGAACTATAAAAAATAAAAACACAAACATACATTCTTCACATTCTATATAATTGAAATTGAAAACCCGATATTGCACTGTGTACCGTAGAATTCAATATGGTTATTGCCCTGGGATAGAAGCTGTTTTTCAGCCTATCTGTCCTTGTTTTTATTATCCTGTACCGGCTGCCAGATGGTAATAGTTAAAAAAAAGAGGGGGGTGCCCAGGATGAGATGGATCTTTAAGGATGTTTTGAACTTTCTTAAGGCAGCGGGAGCTATAAAGCTCTTCTAAAGAGGGGAGAGGGCAACCAATGATCCTCTGGGCAATGACGTTGACCCTCTGGAGCACTGTCCTACCTGCCACTGTGCCATTGGCAAGCCATACACAGGTGCAGTAAATTAAAATATTCTCTATCTTCTAGGTTTTCTGTCCAACCTCCTGCTTAAGCAAGAGACCCTATAATATTTCAGATACATGGCCACTCAGTCTCTTCTTAAAAGTCCCCAAATGATGGAGCACCCACAACTCCCGAAGTCCAGCTGTTTAGGATCCGTTTGGTTATATTCTAGATAATCTATTGGATAATAAATACCAAGAGCCTTGGTGGTGCAGCAGCTTAAAGTGCTGTTAAAGTGACACCAGCTGCCTGCAGTTACTGCAAGTTCGAATCTCACCAGGCTCAAGGTTGACTCAGCCTTTCATCCTTTCGAGGTAGGTAAAATGAGGACCCGGATTGTGGGGGCAATAAGCTGACTTTGTATAAAAAAGAACACTGTTTGGGGGGGGGGCTGAAAGCCCTACTAAGCAGGTATATACAAAAGTATGAAGGCTATTGCTTAACGCATTGTAAGCTGCTCTGAGTCTCCGGAGAAGGGCGGCATATAAATTAATTTTTTTTAAAAAAATAGCTCTTCGTTAGGATAAATAAAAAAGATACTTTTAGAATGAGATGGCTCAGTAGAGCCCAACACAATGACTATAAAAGATTAGACTTCTGAAGACGCCGGGATGCAGGCAGCTCATCTTCCTCCCCGATTAATGCTCAGTTCATAAGAATCACAGAATAACGGAGATGGAAGGGACCTCAGAGGTCTTTTAGTCCAGCCCCCTACTTAAGGAGAAAACCTATTTCAAACAAATGGTTATCCAATCTCTTCTTTATAAAAACTAACCCTGACTAGTGGCTCAGTAGCTAAGGCGCTGAGCCTGTCGATCAGAAAGGTCGGCATTGCGGTGGTTCGAATCCCTAGTATAGGTCTGGGGGTTGGACTAGATGACCCCTCAAGGTCCCTTCCAACTCTATTACTTTTACCTCCAGGGATGGAGCATCCGCAACTTTTAGAGGCAAGCAGTTCCACTGGTTAATTTGTTCTTACTTGTTAGGAAATTTCTCCTTAGTAGTTGTTTTTCTTTTAAAAAAAAAGAAAAGATAATCACAAATAAGGAGCCTGAGTAGCATAGGGGGCTAATGCTTCCTACTAAAGGCAGCAGTTAACATCCAGCTGCCTGTAATTTCTACTAGTTCAATCCTAGCCAGGCTCAAGGTCGACTCAGCCTTCCATCCTTTCTAAGGTAGGTAAATTGAGGACCCAGTTTGTGGGGGCAATAAGCTGACTTTGTATAAAAAATATACAAAAGTATGAAGGCTATTGCTTAACGCACTATAAACTGCCCTGAGTCTCCGGAGAAGGGCGGCATATAAATCAAATTTAAAAAAAAATCATCACTTTACTTTTCAAATGTATCTCTCTTGGATAACCGCAATGTTTTATATATAACTTTCCCAATGCATGCATTTTTTTTTACCCGCAGAAAAGATGGCACGCTTTAGAAAAAGGGAACAATTTGAAGGAGATTTCCAATCACTCTCTTTGAAGTGCAAATGAACTCGCTTTCTCTTCAAATGCAAAACCAGAAAGGAGGCTTTGTTGCCCCTTAATTGGCCATGTAACTCCCTACCCATCAGGGGTGCTAGCCAAAAATAAATAAAATGTATAAATTGTATTTATTTATAAAGAAAAACAAAATGCACAGGTACAGTATAGTATTGGTACCTGGCTCAATAGTAATAACTGTGAGAGGGATCTTGGAGTCCTAGTGGACAACCATTTAAATTGGAGCCAGCCGTGTGCAGCAGCTGCCAAAAAAGCCAACACAGTTCTGGGCTGCATAAACAGAGGGATGGAATCAAAATCACATGAAGTGTTCAGACCACTTTATAAGGCCTTGGTAAGGCCACACTTGGAATGCTGCATCCAGTTTTGGTCACCACGATGTAAAATAGATGTGGAGACTCTAGAAAGAGTGCAGAGAAGAGCAACAAAGATGATGAGGGGACTGGAGGCTAAAACATATGAAGAACGGTTGCAGAACTGGCCATGGCTAGTTTAAAGAAAAGAAGGACTAGGGGAGACATGATAGCAGTCTTCCAATATCTCAGGGGCTGCCCCAAAGAAGAGGCAGTCAAGCTATTCTCCAAAGCACCTGAAAACAGGACAAGAAGCAATGGGTAGAAACTCATCAAGGAGAGAAGCAACTTAGAACTAAGGAGAAATTTCCTGACAGGGAGAACAATCAATCAAGGGAACAACTGGCCTCCAGTTGTAACTGCTCCAACACTGGAACTTTTTAAGAAGATGTTGGATAACCATTTGTCTGAAGTGATGTAGGGTTTCCTGCCTAAGCAGGGGGTTGGACTAGAAGACCTCCAAGGTCCCTTCCAACTCTGCTATTCTATTCTATTCTATTCTATTCTATTCTATTCTATTCTATTCTATTCTATTCTATTCTATTCTATTCTATTCTATTCTATATAGCCCCTATTTATTTGCTTTTTATTTGCTTTGGTGGGCGCGTCCGTTATAGGTAGCCCTCGACTTACAACCATTCATTTACTGACCGTTTGAAGTTAGAACGGCACTGAAAAAAGTGACTTATGATCGTTTTTCACACTTATGATCTTTCCAGCACTTTTGGGGGGGGGGGGTGTCCAAGAAAAGAACTCTAGAGGCAACACAATCACAGTCAAATATTTTACATTTAGAATGCTTGACAATGGATTCACATTTAGGATAGTTGCAATGTCCTGGGGTTGCGTAACCAGGACTTAAATGCTACTGATTCGCACCAGTTTGGGTAAACTGGTAGCAGAGGTGGGGCGTGGTTTGGTGAACTGGTAGCGGCGGCAGCGCAAAGCTCCGCCCACCCATCCGGATGTTGTTATTTCCTGGTTTTAATCAGGAAGTAATCTGTTTTTTAACCTCTGCGCATGCGCAGAGGGTCCAAAATTGTATGTGGCGTACACAAGCGGAGTGTGCACTTCTGAACCGGTAGGGAAGGTAAGTAGATTTCATCCCTGCATGTGACCAATTTTTGCGGCCTTCTGACAGGCCAAGTCAATGAAGAAACCAGATTCATTTAACAACCGTGTTACTCATTTAACAACCGCAGCGAGACCCCTAACCAACGTGGCAAGAAAAGTCACCAAAAGGGGACACAACTCAAATTAACAAATTTCTCGCTCAGCAAACAGAAATTCTGGTCTTACATCGAGGACTGTCTGTATTTTCTAACATCCAACCAGGAGAGGGGGAAAAAAACATTGCAAATATGCTACGTTAATAAATTTGTTTGTGAAAATTATCCCGCTGGGGCAAAACAACCCACATTGTTGATGGTGTGAAAGTCCTGGATTCCAAGCTGATTTGTTATCTGGAGAGATAGCAAATGTTGGGTGATTGCCAGCGGCTTTCTCCAAGCATTGTGTCTAAAGATTTTCCAAAAATCAGACGCAAAGAAACAAAACAACTTCAGCACAGCAATCAGTCTAATGAATGTTTCCCACCAGCCTATCTCTCTTTGGCCTCCTGTCAGACGCCAGGAACACAAGCCAGAAGCTGAACTGGGCAGGAAAAAATAAACTGGAAGAGAGGGCAGAGAAGGCAAAGGAGGTCAGGAATGATGAAGAAGGGAAGAGAAAGGGAAAAAGAAGGGAGGGGAGAAGAGAAGGGAGGGAGGGAAAAATCAGGAGTTATGCACCAACAGCATGGTACCCAAAGGTGCTTTTTCAAAAGGCAACATGTCCTGGTGATCGGTCCAAAGTCACCCAGCCGGCTTTCATGCCTAAGGCGGGACTAGAACTCACTGTCTCCTGGTGATTGGTTTAAAGTCACTCAGCCGGCTTTCATGCCTAAGGCGAGACTAGAACTCACTGTCTCCTAGTGATTGGCTTAAAGTCACCCAGCCGGCTTTCATGCCTAAAATGGAACTGAACTCACCGTCTCCCACTTTCTAATCTGGTGTTTTAACAACTAAACCAAACTAGTTCTCTCATTAGCTCTGCAAGTATCAAATAGAAACTTATCCCATCACTTCCTTAGTCCCTTAGAATGAGACCCTCCAAAACTCATATTTTTCCCATTTCCTTGTAGATTATCACAGTGGGTTTCCCTTTACCTCCATCTAACTCAAGCTAACCATGGTCTGCTAGGATCAACCACCAGCCATCAATCATTCCAAATGATTCAGAAAGCCAATATTCTGTCGTGGTAGAGTTCTCAGCAATCAAAAACCAACAATAATGGGCTTTGCTCTGAAATAAGTAAATAAACAAATGCTCTGTTTTACACATTGGCAAAAAAAATCAGAACACAAAATACAAGCTGGATGGATATGACTTAACAGACGACCCTCACTCTGTCAAAGACCTTGGAGTATTCATCTCTAATAATCTAAGTGCCAGAGCTCACTGTAACAGCATTGCTAAAAAAGCATTAAGAGTTGTTAACCTAATCTTGCGTAGCTTCTTCTCCGGTAATATTGAACTGCAAACTAGGGCATACAAAACTTTTGCCAGACCAATTCTCGAATACAGCTCATCTGCCTGGAACCCGCACTGCATATCGGACATTAATACAATCGAACGAGTCCAGAGATATTTCACAAGAAGAGCTCTCCACTCCTCTGCTCGCAACAAAATACCTTATGCCACCAGATTCAAAATTCTGGGCTTAGAACTTTGCCATCTTCGGTCTGACTTAAGCATAGTACATAAAATCATCTGCTACAATGTCCTACCAGCCAATGACTACTTCAGCTTCAATCAAAACAATATAAGAGCACACAATAGATACAAACTCAAGGTAAACCGCTCCAAACTCGATTGCAGAAAATGTGACTTCAGCAACAGAGTGGTCAGTGCCTGGAATGCACTACCTGACTCTGTGGTTTCATCCCCAAACCCTCAAAATTGTAACCTTAGACTGTCTACTGTTGACCTCACCCCATTCCTAAGAGGTCTGTAAAGGGCGTGCATAAGCGCACCAGCTTGCCTACGGTCCCTTTCCTAATGTTTTCTATTTGTATCCTTTTCATGTATTTATAATTATGTTTACACCTGTATCGGTCATAAAAGACATGCTTGACGAAATAAAATAAATAAACAAAATAAAGTCAGTATTAGATATTGTCAACTTATCAGGAAGTTCTTGATTTTCAGTTGAAGCCAGGGAAAATATTTGGGTAAGGCTGAATTCCTCCCTAGCTCATCTTTAGAAATCAAACGACAGGGATTTTAAAACCTGGCTTGCTGAGAAACCAAGGAGCGAGTGCCAAACTCAAAAGCATAATGGTTTTGAGTGATTCAGCAACTCCTTTGTGTATTTTTGAAGAAACCCAAGCAGCAAAAGGGAAGCCAAAAGAGGGGAGGGGAATACTGGGGTTTTTTCAAAGCTCAGGTTAGGACTGCAGGGGAAGAAAAGGAGGTGAACCTTAAAATCACTCCAAGTTGTATACAAGGAATTGTTTGATGTAAAGGTAAATGAATTTTGTAATCTAAGTAAAGAGCATTTTGGAAGGAAGGAAGGAAGGAAGGAAGGAAGGAAGGAAGGAAGGAAGGAAGGAAGGAAGGAAGGAAGGAAGGAAGGAAGGAAGGAAGGATTCATAGGGAGGGAGGGAGGGAGGGAGGGAGGGAGGAAGGATTTGGAGGGGGAAGGAAGGAAGGAAGGAATCATAGGGAGGGAGGGAAGGATTCATATGGAGGGAGGGAGGGAGCGAGGGAGGAAGGAATGATTTGGAGGGAAGGAGAGAGAAGGAAGGAAGGTAAGAAGGATGGATTCAGAGGGAGAGAGGGAAGAAGGAAGGATTCGGAGGGAGGGAGGAAGGAAGGAAGGATGAAAGGAAAGAAGGAAGGAGGAAGGAAGGAAGGAAGGAAGGAAGGAAGGAAGGAAGGAAAGAAAGAAAGAAAGAAAGAAAGAAAGAAAGAAAGAAAGAAAGAAAGAAAGAAAGAAAGAAAAAGAGTTGTTTCTTGATGGCCCAGAGTGGGAAAACCATTGAGTCCCCAAACTTTGCTGAAGGCTCTAATATCCTTCAGCACTGGCCCCTGCTCCCTGTAGGTGAGGATAATTATAGTCCAGCAACATCTGGAAGGCCAGAGGTTCTGCCACCTGTACTGAATCTCTTCTTATCACAACAGTTCCAGCCTTCCTCAACCTTCCTCAACCCTTCCAGGTCTGCCAAAAGAAAGTCCTGAGTGTCTCCTACCAATACGGCCATACAATTCAAGGAGCCACCGTTGCAGACGACTGCTATAAATGGGATCTTGGAGAGAAGGCAGGAAAAGCTGCGGGATCTCTTGATCATCCGCAGGAGATCAGTTCCTGTCTCATCTACCAGATGTGCTTAGATCACATTTCCCATCTTCCCCAGCCGGCAATGGCAACGGGAGAGAGGGAGGAAATCGGACGGTTGTTCCTAAACTGGGTCACATTCTGATTTTAAAACTCCTTCGATTCCAAGTTTGAGGACTTTCCTCCTTGACAAATAATACCAGCAAAAGGGAGGGGGGGAAAATTAATTCTTTTTTAACAGTTTTGTGCACTGGTGAGATAATAACGCAGGGTTTCCCCGGGCGAAACGGCTTGCTTCTCCGTCCTGCTGGGAGATTACAGGAATTAATTAAAGCCTTTGAACTCCGTTTAATCGAACCGTTACAATATTGCTTATCCAACATATAATCCCTGATTTTACACCAGGCCAGCCTGGTTAACAAAACAAGAGAGGACATTTTTACATGGATCAATTCTGCCCATCCCCTGGCCATCCCCGTGGCCAGGCCCCATGCCGCATGCCACACACCCCCTCCCCCCAGTCCTCCAGGATCAAACACAACCCTGATATGGCCCTCAATGAAATTGAGTTTGACACCCCTGGGTTATAATTTGCCAATACCCTAGATACACAATCTCTCACAATTTTTTTTTAATTTTGATTTATATGCCGCCCTGCTCCGAAGACTCAGGATGGCTTACAATGCGTTAAGCAATAGCCTTCATACTTTTGTATATTTTTATACAAAGTCAGCTTATTGCCCCCACAAACTGGGTCCTCAATTGACCTACCTTAGAAAGGATGGAAGGCTGAGTCAACCTCGAGCCTGGTGAGATTCGAACATGGAGTAATTGCAATGGTACAACCAATGAAGAATTCTTTGTCAGTAAAGGGGAAAGATATAATGCCAACCAGTGGTAATAATTACCAGCCTTGCCTTGCTATATTCTCACTGTAGACCAGACAAACATTTTCAAATCCCGCCATCTGGAACAATGGACTTCTTGCCTCCGCAGCTTCTAAAAACCATCGATATATTTCTATCTGCTACAACCAATTTACTCCCTTCCATTTCCTTTCTGGCGTTCTGAGCAGTTGACAGAGCTTTCCGCCTCGCTGCAATTCTAACTATTCTGCGTCAAGCTTTGTAGGAGGCCAGGAGAATCTTCAACGCTTGGTTTCCACCGTTCCACCACTGGGTCTTCAGGCCATTCTACTTACGATAGGTGCCACTAATCAGAGTCTTCTACGGTATTTGCAAGAGATGTTATGGGTTTCTGGGCTCATCAGCTTCACTATGGATGGTCAATGGCAAGGAATTAAGAATTGTTGTTTGGACCAATGAGAGGGCACTAAATAATGGGACAAGTTCATCAGATCTTCTGAGAGTTATGCTCTAGGAGTTGCAGAGTTGCATTATCAAGCCAGGGCTCTTGGGGAGCAAATATTAAAGAGAAATCCTACCTAGAACTAAAGAGAAATTTCCTGACCATGAGAACAATTAATCAGTGGAAAGGAAGTTGCTTCCAGAAGTTGTGAGTGCTCCATCACTGGAAGTGTTCAAGAAGAGACTGGACAGTCACTTGGCCAGAATGGTATACCTGCAACCTTCAATACTCAAAGAGCCATTTTCCAAAGAAAAGAAAACACCAGGAGCCACAAAACGCTTCCCGTGCCTGACTATTTCTTGAGTAGCCACAAAACCAGCATATGTAGTTGAATTAAACGTTCTGTTTGCTTCTGAAACTTTTCTTTTCTTGGATTTATCCATGGTTGGCCTACCGGGGGTTGAAAAGCTCAACAAATCGTGTGCAGGTGGGTGTCGCACATTGGCGGTTGTGATGCATATTTTGAGTGACAGGGAGCTGTAGCAGAGGGGTGAAAGAGCCATTTGCGGCTCCAGAGACATAGGTTGCTGACCTCTGGTATAGGGTTTCTTGCTTGAGCAGGAATTTGGATTAGAAGACCTCCAAGGTCCCTTCCAACTCTGTTATTCTATTAATAACAGGGAGATTCAGAAGATTCAGGAGTACATCTCCAATCGAAATGTATAATGTCTTCTACCTTTGGCGACAGAAACGAACAAGTGCCCCCCATACCGCTACAATTACTTCTTATTTCTAAATTGGATAATAATTGGCTTTTTTCTCACCGTGGCCCATCATATAATCCCAAGGCATCTTCTTATCTTCTCCCTACTTATTTTTTCCTGACATATTCACCCATGCAACATTAATAATTTTATTAAGCAGGAGGTTAGACTACTAGAAGACTTCAAAGTCCCTTCCAACCTATCGTTCTATTTTTCTATGTTTCTTCACTGCCTCCCTGCAACGTAACCGGTAGCCAGCCTTGTACAATACTGGTGTCAACTTGCAAAACTTTCAAGTTGCCATGAGCAGGAGGGAGGGAGGACTGATAAAGCTGGCTGATTTCCCTAACTGAAGTTACATTCCACACATGCTTCCTGACCGCAATCAGAAGGAGGGTGTTGGATTTCACAGCCAGCTAAAGTGGTTAATTGGAGAATGTGATTTATGACATGGCCAGGGAGGAGGAGAGAGACAGGGTCACAGGGGAATGTAAATCTATGTGGAATTAGTTCTAACTGCATCCGAATATTGCCGGAATGGTGCTCCTAATAAATGACTGTATTTCTTTTGAAGTTTGGCTCATGGCTCATGAATTAGTTAGGGCATCTTTTGGAAACTTCACAACTGGCTTGTTCTTCAAGTCACTACACACACACACACACCAAGATAATTTCACGGGAGGAAATGAAGGTGCAAATTTAGCTCCTCTTCATCACCAAGCAAAATGCTGAAACGATCTTCAGGCAAAACCAGCCCATCGTGTGAAAAATAAAGTAGCTCCCAAACGCAATTATATCATCTTTAAAAACAATGGCTACCAATCTGCCTTCCATGACAGACCTGTATACTGCACAAGTCAAAAAGAGGGCTGTGAAAATATCTACAGACCGCTCCCAACCTGGACATAAACTGTTTCAACTCCTACCCTCAAAACGACACTATAGAGCCCTGCACACCAGAACAATTAGACACAAGGACAGTTTTTTCCCGAACGCCATCACTCTGCTAAACAAATAATTCCCTCAACATTGTCAAACTATTCTCTAAGTCTGCATTACTATCAATCTTCTCATCGTTCCTATCACCCATCTTCTCCCACTTATGACTGCATGACTGTTATCCTTAAGATTTATATTGATTGTTTCCTAGTATGATTTGATTGCTTATTTGCACCCTATGACTATCATTAAGTGTTGTATATCTTTATTCTTCATGAATGTATTTTATTCTCCTTTCATACATTGAGAGCATATACGCCAAAGATAAATTCCTTGTGTGTCCAATCACACTTGGCCAATAAAGAATTCTATCTATTCTATTCTATTTAACTACAGTGAGGTCATTCCCCCACCGCCTGCAAGATCCTTGTTGTTGCTGCTGCTGACAGTTTCAATCGGAATCATTTCTATAAAAATGATCAGAGGGGAGACTGATCCGCGATAGATTCTTTGGCTGACAATCCCAACTAAGCTCTGATGGCTCCCGGCAAGGGGTGGTTTTGTGTGTGTGTGTGTGTGTCTGTGGGGATTCCAAGAAATCAGGATAGGAATCTGCAACTCAGCCTTTGCACGAGTGTCCCCTAGTGGTGCTCTTTCCAACTTCTGGCCATTCTCGTTCAAGAGAAACTTGCTTTTCGTCTCTCTCTGCAAGAAAGCTTTTTTTCGTTTCTCTTCCAGAGAAGATTTTTTTGGGTGCAAAAAAAGAGAGAGAGAGAGAGAGAGGGAAAGAGAGAGGGGGAGAGAGAGAGAGAGAGAGAATGAGTTCTAGGGAAAACCCAAGCAAAAATAAATAAATAAATCACCTTTTATTGCTTTAGGGAGAGCAGAGATTTTGCTCGGCGTAAAAAAATCACAGAAATGGGCACGAGTTAGAATCTCGTTCAGTACATTTCACTGCAATCGAGTGAGTCTCAGTGTCAGGGTTCCCAACGGGTCCCCTAATTAAATCATGAGCCTTGAGCCAAGCTTCAAAAGAAATCCAGTTATTTATTAGGCGCTTCATGTCGGCACATTCCCAAGTGAAGCCAGGTCTGATCCTACGTAATTTACTCCCCAATTATAACCCTGTTTCCCCCCTCCCTCCAGGGTGTGTCATCAATCACATTTGCCAACGGAGCAATTTCGCAGGTTGCAGAGGTCACTCCCTTCCGGCTGCTGTAGGTATCCCTGGGATACAGCTTTGAGGGAGATAAGCGGGGAATGTGCATCTGTCTTTGGCTGCCGTGCAGTTTCGCCAATTTCCCATCTTCCCTGGCCTATGGCAACTCGAAAGCAGGCCAGGGATGCTTTGCGAGTTGACACTCAGTAAACAATCCCACGCCACCAAAGAAGCCAAGGCACTCCTAGGCTGCATTAACAGAGGGACAGAATCAAGATCGCATGAAGTGTTAATACCACTGTCAACTCTGAAGTGAACCTGGTGGAAGCCATCTTTTCCAGCCTCATAGTTGCCCCGAACTTTGAAAGAAAGGGGAAAGGGAGGGGGAAGTAGATAGACCAGCTACCAGTCAAAACAAAAAAGTTTTCCTGTGGGAACCAAGGTCATCCCGACAGATGGTGAGTGAAGGAGGAGAGGAGAGACCAAGCAGCCTCCCAGCAACCTTCATTGGGCCATGTGACAGGTGACACCTGGGGAGGGAAATATTTGCTCTTTTAATTAGGGGGAAACTATGGGAAATTTTAGAGTTGGTTTTCACTAGCTGTGCCAATATAATGTATCCAATCAACATGTTCTTTGAGGAATCTATCTGCCTCGGAGTTCTGCTGTTGGCAGATGTGTTACTCGGAACACTAACGATCACTTTTTAAGGCCTTGGTAAGGCCACACTTGGAATACTGCATCCAGTTTGGTCACCACGATGTAAAAAAGATGTGGAAACTCTAGAAAGAGTGCAGAGAAGAGCAACAAAGAGGATGAGGGGGCTGGAGGCTAAAACATACGAAGAACGGTTGCTGGAACTGGGTATGTCTAGTTTAATGAAAAGAAGGACTAGGGGAGACAGGATAGCAGTCTTCCAATATTTGGGGGGCTTTCACAAAGAAGAGGGAGTCTGCTTATTTTCCGAAGCAACAGAAGGCAAGACAAGAAGCAATCAATGGAAGCTAACGGTGGCAGGATAGGATCAAACCATTGAGAAAGAAAACTACTACAAGTGTCTTTGGAAGAAGTACCGAGAAGAGCCACTAGGATGATTCAAGGCCTGGAGAGTAAAACATCTGAAGAACGGTTGTAGGATTTGGGGATGTCCAATCTAGAGAAAAGAAGGACTATGGAGGACATGATAGCAGTCTTTCAGGATTTGAGGGGCTGCCACAAAGAAAAGGGGGTCAAATGATTTTCCAAAGCACCAGAAGACAAGACAAGAAGCAATGGATGGAAGCTAATCAAGGAAAGAAGCAACCTGGAATTGAGGAGAAATTTCCTGACACTGAGAACAATGAATCAGTGGAACAACTTGCCACCCGTAGTTGCAAATGCTCCAACGAAGTTTTAAAGAAAAGATTGGACAAGGTCCTGTCCAACTCTGTTATTCTGCATTCAGTATTTTCTCCCACCCACTGTTTTGCCGATGTGCATTTCAACACATCCGTGCAGGAGCTCCCCTTTAATTGCGGTCTGCTTTCTCCAAAACGCTTTCCCACATTTTATATATTTTCTTCCCCTTCATCCCGCTCCTCTCCCTTGCAATTAAATCCACTCCGCAAGAGTTCTTCCTCTCCCATATTACCAACAGAAGTCATTATCCAGGGAAGGGGAAAAAATTGATTCTCACTTGAGTCGAGCCAAGCACCGTTGGTCATGCATTTTTAATACAATCTCTTTCACTTTTTCACTTCGTAAATCATTAGAAGCACCTTCCTTCGTGGTTCCCAGTTCCTTCTGAGTAAAGTTTTCAGTGCAAACCAATATTCTCATTTAAATAACACCACATTGAAATGTTCGACATTATAGCGGCTCTGCACTCAATATTAACACTACAGTATGTTTTTAGCAGCCTGATGTTCATTTTATCCCATTTTTATAGGCAGGCATTATAAATGTATCCAGACCAGGGGTGAAATCCAGCAGGTTCTGACAGGTTCTGGAGAACCGGTAGCGGAAATTTTGAGTAGTTCAGAGAACCAGCAAATACCACCTCTGGCTGGCCCCAGAGTGGGGTGGGAATGGAGATTTTGCAGTGTCCTTCCCCTGCCATGCCCACCAAGCCACGCCCACCAAGTCAGCCATGCCCACAGAACCGGTAGTAAAAAAATTGAATTTCACCACTGATCTAGACCCATCATTCTGTTGCCTTTCAGGGTAAGTAATGTTGTGCCGACTATTGAAAAGAAATAACCAGTCACAAACTAAGAAACTAAAGAATAAGGAACAAATTACGAAACTTAGTGATCTAAGAAACTATAATAAACACAAAAGGAAACATAGCTAAAATAAATTCAAACTTGCCTAATTCTCCATGCTTGAAAACCAATTCTTCCTTCCTGTTTGTCTATATTCTAATTCATACTTTATTTAAGTGTCTTGTGTCTATTTTTTTGCAAATTGTTATCATCTGATCACAATGTTCTCCATTTCCCCTTTGCCCCAGCCCATTTACTTTCCCTGCAAATAGACCTTTTACAATTTGATCCCTGATTTTTTTTCTTTACAATCAAACCATCATAATGTCCTTTCATATTGCTCATGGAAAGTTAATCTATCATCCAATATTTGAGGAGGAAGGAGGAGGAGGAGGAGGAGAAGAAGAAGAAGGAGAAGGAGGAGGAGGAGGAGGAGGAGGAGGAGGAGGAGGAGGAGGAGGAGAAGGAGAAGAAGAAGAAGAAGAAGAAGAAGAAGAAGAAGAAGAAGAAGAAGAAGAAGAAGAAGAAGAAGAAGAAGAAGAAGAAGAAGAAGAAGAAGAAAGAGGAGAATGAGGATGAGAAGAAGGAGAAAGAAAAGAAGAAGAAAAGAGTAGGAGGATGAGGAGAAGGAAGAAGAGGAGAAGAAGGAGAAGGAGAAGGAGAAGGAGAAGGAGAAGGAGAAGGAGAAGGAGAAGGAGAAGGAGAAGGAGAAGGAGAAGGAGAAGGAGAAGGAGAAGTGGTGAGTAGGAGGATGAGGATGAGAAGGAGAAGAAAAAGAAGAAAAGAGGAAGACAAGGAGAAGAAGGAAGAAGAAGAATAGGAGGAGAAGGAGAAAAGAAGAAGGAGAAGGAGGAGGAGGAGGAGGAGGAGGAGGAGGAAAAGAAGAAGAAGAAGAAACTTTGCTTTTTACAGTGTTGTCTTGTCAACTCTTAAAACGAGACACTCTCATTCTGCTCTAAGTGACCAAAGGGAGTTGAACAGTCAGTTCGTGTTTGATGCAACCAGAAGGACTGAGCTGTATCCACAGCATTTTTTTTTTCCTGGAGTCCTCTTGCGATTCCTGCTGCCTCAAATCAAGTACCATTTCCCCGACTTTTCGCTAAATGCCCCTTTTGCATTGATCTCCTGTGGCTTCACAAAGAGCCTCAATGCTTCGCCCCGAGAAAATTAAGTGCCGTTTAATGAGCAATCGCGCCTGCCATTCATAAGCGGTTGGGTTTCATACCTTCTCAAAGTCTCTCTTCCCACCTAACCCAGACAAATACCTACTGATGGGAATCATGTCGCCTCCTACACATATATGAGGGGAAGAGGTGCGATCAGCTGTAGCATTTGTTTTTAAAAAGACACGGCCGTTTTCACTGAAGTTGCAGGTTATCCTTGATTTACCGCAGTTCGTTGAACAAACATTCAGAGTTACAACGGCACGGGAAAAAATGGATTTACGACTGCTCCGTATTTATGACCATCAACTGCATTCCCACGGTAGAGTGGTGCAGTGGCCTAGAGGTGGCGCTCTCGCCTCACAATCAGGAGGCTGTGAGTTCGATCCTAGGTAGAGGCAGATATTTCTCTCTCTCTGGGCACAATGAGCAGATATCAAAATTCCGCACTGGCGACAGGAAGGGCATCCGGCCATTAAAAAACACTCCGCTAGCTCCATTCAGTTGCCCAGTTACCCAACAGGTAAAACAACATTTGGGAGGAGAAAAGCAATTAAAGCTCAATGAAAGAAATCAACAAAAAATTTTAAAAACACCTGTAGAAACACACAGAGAGGGAGGGGTCAAATATGATTTGATTGCTTATTTGTTCCCTGTGATTATCATTAAGTGTTGTACCTTATGATTCTTGACGAACGTATCTTTTCTTTTATGGACTCCAAGAGCGTATGCATCAAGACAAATTCCTTGTGTGTCCAATCACACTTGGCCAATAAAGAATTCTGTTCTGTTCTGTTCTGTTCTGTTCTGTTCTGTTCTGTTCTGTTCCATATTCCATATTCCATATTCCATATTCCATTCTATTCTATTCTATTCTATTCTATGTGGGGGAAGACATGGAGAAAAGGATGAGCGTTCCCATCGGTGGGAAGATTAGCAGGTGACTCACCGTTTCTTTTAAGAAAGGAAGGCAGGAATCCCTCACCTAATTTCAAAGACGCTAATAGAACACTATATTTACCTGTCACAGCAACGAGGGCTTATTAAATTTGTCTCAGCGACAAAGCCGTGATGGGCAACTCTGCAGCCATTCCTTTTGCAATGTCCCTTCCAATTTCCTCTGCTCATTTTTCCTTGTCACACTCCGTGTCAGCCATCCTAAGGCGACACATTTAACTTGCATGCAAAAATCAAAACTTTTTTAAAATATATATTTTTTATTATTTATATATATATATCTTTATCCCTATCTTCATCCGTGTCTTTCTTGTTCAATCTAACCATTTCTCTATTATACCTGAACAAATTTGGCATGGAAAACACGCAGGCAGTTTTCAGACAACTGTTTTCAGACCGTTGGTCATTATTATTATTCTCTGCAGGTTTTTTTTCCTTCCCCGAACTTCCTAAATTCTTCTGAATTTTAGGCATTTTTTTTCTCTCTCTCTCCCTAAAATGGAGTTAGAAAAAACGTTGCCATTTCTAGCAAGGTTTGTTTATTTGTTTTTCTAATGTGTTTATATTTTTACTGTGCTTTGGCTTAACTTAAGTGAAAATGTTCATCTATATTGCCGGTCTGTTTATGTTACACCATACGTTGCACAAAATAATCTGGCAGGATTGTTTCTTCCTTTTTATGTTTGCTTGCAAAAAAACAAGGTTTGAAAAGCTGACAAATTCGTAAGCCATAAAATGGGCTCTTTTTTGCAGCTTGAATGGAAAAAGGGATCCGGTAGAGCTTGGATCCGAGGCGGATAAAACTCAAAAAGGTCAGATTTGTAGCCTCGTGTGCAAATATAGCCCATTTTTTTTCTTTGCTCAAATGACACAGGGAAATTGCTCAAATGACACAGGGAAAAACCATGGAAACTACCGTTCAAATTGAGCTCGGAGCCCAGACTGCATTTCTCCTCCCTCTGATCTTATACGCTTATTTCCTTGTTTAAATAAGGGAGGCAATTAGGAAAAAAAAACCCCAATCATAATTGCAAAGGATTAATTCCCACCCTGGTGTAACACAATGAAAACAAAATGCAGGATTCGTTTTTCGGTTTGCACAGTTTTTCGTTCTTTTTCTCTCAAAGGTCACGTCGGGTGTAGAGGTCGAGGCAGCGGGCTAGAAAACTGGAAGACCACGAGTTCAAATCCTAGACACAAAAGCCAGCTGACTGACCTGGTGCCAGCCACTCTCTCTCAGCCCTAGGAAGCAGGCAATGGCAAAACCACTCCTGAATCCTTGCCAAGAAAATTGTTCTGGCCAAAAAATCAAAAAGCAAGCCAGATGATATTCAGATACCACACCATTCACATAATGATATGTATAAACTAAACAATTTTTTTTAAAAAAAAAACTTGATTAAAAAAAAGAAAGAAAAGCAAGCCACATGGCAGTTTAGGAGCCAAACACTTTGGAAGACGGAACAGAATGCCTCTGAACATAGGGTGAATGCAAGTATTTATTTCCAGGAACCCAAAAGTGCTTGTCGTTCTCTGCGCACACACACAGCCTAATTAGAGCAGCCTAATTTAAAAGATGGATTTTAGAACGTGCAATGCAGATTTTGTGAAAGATATAGATTTCCAACCTCCAAAAAAATTCTTAGGGATCTACATTAGATCCCAGTATGAGCGAAGTCTTCCTTGTATACCTGGAAGGAACAGGAGGGTTAAAACTGTAAGAAATAAATCTTCAAAATCCTTCCCCCATATCTGCATAGTTAAAATTGGAGCAAGGTTAATTAAAATTGAGCAGAAAAAGAGGGGGGAAAATTCTCTTAGTTATGCATCCTTATAGAACCTTTGCTCCAAAAATAAAAGGACAATCAAATGTTCTAGACACAGATGGCGCTTTTATTTTTTCCCCCCTACAAACCGTTTTCCCCCCAAGGTAAAAGAATCCAAAGGAAAATAGTAATACTTTAAAAATCTGTGTTTTTAATTAGATGCTCTGGAAATCAATGCAATCAGAAAGAGTGATTAAATTTCCCACCGCTGCTGATACAAAATGACCTTGGGGCTCGTGACGAGTTTGATATTCAAATATATTTTATTCACTGGGCTGTTTCCATCTTCCCTTGAAATATTAACGGCATATACCGGGGGTCTGCGAATTTCTTTTGTAAATGGTCGCAGTTATGCATAAGATGTGAGTAAGATTTCTTTCATTGTACAATTGCAGAGTCTCCAAGTTAATCAAATTAGCAAACTTCCTCAAACCCTCAAAATAAATTACCCGGAGCTAATCCACATTTCAAACATGTTTTTCCACGGACCGGAGCGAGCGTGGTTTTGCATGCTGCCTGCATCCCACGGATGGGGCGTCGCTTGTTTGTGTGGCTTGTTTGCGTGGACCACACCTAGAATACAGCATCCAGTAGTCACCACACCAAAAAAAAGGTGTTGAGACTTCATAAAAAGTGAAGAGAAGAGCAACCAGGATGATGAGGGGACTGGAGGCTCAAACATACGATGAACTGGGCATGGCTACTCTGGTGAAGAGAAGGACCAGGGGAGACATGATAGCCATCTTCCAATATTTGAGGGGCTGCCACAGAAAGGAAGGGGGTCAAGCTATTTTCCAAAGCACCCAAAGGCCAGACAAGGAATAATGGATGGAAACTGAACAAGGAGAAATTCAACCTAGAAATAAGGAGGAATTTTCTGACAGTGAGAACTCAATCAACCCATGGAACAGAAGTGGCCTTCGGAAGTTGTGGGAGCTTCATCACTGGAAGCTTTCAAGAAGAGACCTGACTGCCATTTGTCAGAAATGGTGTAGGGTCTCCTGCTTGGGTGGGGGAGGGGGGTTGACTAGATGACCTTCAAGGTCCCTTCCAACTCTGTTAATCTGTTATAATGGTTGCTGACATGCTATGGACCAATGCTGATTCATGGACCAGGGGTTGAAGAGCCCTGCTCTAAAGTATCCATTGGACCACTAAGTCATCGTTCCTCTTCTTTTAAGTTAGGGCGACTCCTTCAACAGCAAAGACATTCTTCCCCGATCAAATGTACCATTCGGAAAAATGCTAGCATCCTTTGACTTTTTTTTCTCCTCTTCTTCCTCCTTCCTGCTGTAAATATATATACATACATACATACATACATACATACATATATATATATATATATATATATACACATACATACATACATACATACATACATACATACATACACATACACACACATTAAAGTAACACCTAGGTCTCCCCTGAATGTTTTCCGTTTGAAGAACCATCAAGTTTCCTCCCACCTGCTCCTCCCCAGCTGTCAGCCCGGCACAGCCACGGTTACAAATGGTTCTAATTATTGCGCTCTGAACTAATCACCGCTGTGTTCCCTTTTTAAAGAGAAGATCGCTCTGGATTGCGAAGGAGCCTCAGCATAACGCCACTTAGAAATAAAAATAAAAGCCAGAAACCAATTCAGACCCTGGGAGAGTATTTAAGAGGAAGAAAAGGGAAGGGGAAGTTGGCTCTGCTGTTGATTGAGCCATCCAGAGGAGGAGGAGGAAGAGGAGGAAGAGGAAGGGGGAAGAGAAGGGAGGAAGAGGAGGAGGAGGAGGTGGAGGAGATGATGGAGGAGGAGGAGGAAGGGGAGGAAGGGGAAGAGAAGGGAGGAAGGAAGAGGAGGAAGAAATGGAGGAAGGGGGAAGAGAAGGGTGAGAGGTAGAGGAGGAGGAAGAAGTGGAGGAAGGGGGAAAAGGGAGGGAGAGAGAAGGAGGAGATGATGGAGGGGGAGGGGGAGGAAGGGGAAGAGAAGGGAGGGAAGAAGAAGTGGAGGAAAGGGGAAGAGGGAAAGAGGGAGGAGGAGGAGGAGGAGGAGGAAGTAGAGGAAAGGGGAAGAGGAGGAGGACTGCAGGATGCTTGGTGATCTCTGAGTTATTTTCTTGCAGTCATTTCATGACCTAGGCAATGCCAACAGTGCTAGAAGGAGGAGTGGGGGAAGGAAGAGGAGGAGGAGGAGGAGGGAAGACGAGGAGGAGGAGGAGGAGAAGCAATTGTTTTTTCTGTACAATCCTTTAAAAAACACAAAACATATCAAGCAGAAAATGGTCATGAATACAGTGCAGGAAGCTAGAAGGACACACCTGGAATATTGCATCCAGTTTTGGTCACCTGAATACAAAAAAAAATACACTGAGGCTCTAAAAAAGAGTGCAGAGAAAGCTATAAAGATGATTAGGGGGCTGGATACTAAAATCTATGAAGAAGGGTTGTCAGAATTGGGTATGTCTGGTCTAGTGAAAAGAAGGACTAGGGGTGACTTGAGAGCAGTCTTCCAATATTTGAGGGGCTGCCACAAAGAAGAGGGGGTCAAACTATTCTCCAAAGCACCTGAAAGTGGGACAAGATGCAATGGATGGAAAATAATCAAGGAGAGAACCAACCTAGAACTAAGGAGGAATTTCCTGACAGTGAGAACAAATGATCAGTGGAACAGCTTGCCACCAGAAGCTCTGGGTGCTCCATCCCAGGAGGCTTTTAAGAAGAGATTGGACAGCCCTTTGTCTGGAATGGTAGAGCGTCTCCTGCTTAAGTCGGGGGTTGGACTAGAAGACCTCTAAGGCCCCTTCCAACTCTGTCATTCTGCTCAGCATTCTGTTAGAAGAAAGAGAAGGGGTGACGGAGGATTGCAAGTCAACCAGAAGAGGAATTTCACCAGCTCCATCGTTGCTGTTTGCATTAACTCAAGCTGTCCCCACTTCACCAGGGCTCATTTGCAGCTAAGCAACAGTTAGTCCCTCAGTTTGGTTGTAATTCCAAAGACGCTTTCATAAATCATAGAAAATTGAAAAGTGGAGGTGGAAATGAGAAAGAGAAAAGCGGTTTCAGGTCACCAGAAATGCCTGTCTCCAACTCGGCAAGGCTGTTTTTTTTTTTTCTTCAAATCAAATCCGTGAGCTTTTTCCTTCCCTGCGAAATCCAACGATGCCAACCGGAGGTTTGCTGGAGAAAGGCTGTGCTTCTTAGTCTTCCAGGCTAAGAAATTAATCCTTTCTGTTTGCACACAGCTAAGAGTGCCTGCCTTAAAACGAGTACCACATGGCCCTTAAGCGATCAGGAAAAAAAATGGGAGTCGCAAGCCGTTTTTACAAATCCCCTACGAGAAAAATTTCTGGATGCCGGGCATTCAAGACGCATCCAAGAGGCCGTAATAACACCTTCTTTTAATCTCCCCGCAGAATAAATCAGGTAGAGAATTGGGTATTTGACACAGCTTTTCCTCAAGGGGCAGAGGACGTAGGCCTGGGTGGGTGGGTGTTTTGCAGAATTCAAGGCAACATCCGTTCTGATGGAAGGCAAGAGAAGAATTTCATGAAAGCATGAAAGGGTAAAAGAATAAGTGAGCTGGAAGGGACCTCGGAGGCCTTCTAGTCCAACCCCATACCATTGCAGACAAATGGCTGTCTGCTCTCTTCTTAAAAACCTCCAGTGATGGAGCAGCCACAATTTTTGGAGGCAAGGTGTTGCAAGGGTTAATTGTCCTCACTGTCAGGAAATTTCTCCTTAGTTCTAGGTTGACTCTTCCCTTGCTAAGCTTCCATTGGTTGCTTCTTGTCCTGCCTTCAGGGCCTTTGGAAAATGAGTTGATCTCCTCTTCTTTGGGGCAGCCCAAAGATAGATATTGGAACGGCGCTATCATATCACCCTTGGTCCTTCTACTAAAAGGGATGTTTGGAACAAGCTCTGCATTTCCTTGAATACAAGGTAATGTATTCCCATGTATTGTTGCAAAACATGGGAAAGCAATATCCAACTTCGAAGTAGGTTGTTATGCTCTTGACTATTTGGGATTTTGGTGCCCATCGTCTTCAGCCAGCTTGGCCCTTGGCAAAGGGTTGTGGGAGTTGTTATCGAAACCAGTTGAACCCTCCTGCAAACAAGTCACTATCTCAACACCAGTGGCCACTGGAGTTACATTTGAGGCTTCGAAATGAATCAAAAGTTTGAATTAAGATTGCCGGGAGAAATATCAATAATCTCAGATATGCAGATGATACCACTCTAATGGCAGAAAGTGAAGAGGAACTAAAGAGCCTCTTGATGCGGGTGAAGAAGGAGAGTGCAAAAGTTGGCTTGAAACTCAACATTAAGAAAATTAATGTTCATGGCATCCGGCCCTCTCAAGTCCTGGCAAATAGATGGGGAAGAAATGGAGGCAGTGACAGATTTTATTTTCTTGGGCTCCAAGATCACCGCAGATGGGGACTGCAGCCAAGAAATTTAAAAGATGCTTGCTCCTGGGGAGGAAAGCTATGGAAAAGCTAGACAGCATGCTAAAAAGCAGAGACATCACCCTGCCAACAAAAGAGCATATAGTCAGGGTAATGGTTTTCCCAGTTGCACTGTCTGGCTGTGAAAGTTGGACCATAAGGAAGGCTGAGCACCAAAGAATGGAGGCCTCTGAACTCTGGTGCTGGAGAAGACTCCTGTGAGTCCCTTGGACTGCAAGGCTATCCAACCGGTCAGTCCTAGAGGAGATCAACCCTGGCTGCTCTTTAGAAGGCCAGATCCTGAAGAGGAAACTCAAATCCTTTGGCCACCTAATGAGAAGGAAGGACACTGGAGAAGAGCCTAATGCTGGGAACAATTGAGGGCAAAAGAAGACGGGGAAGGCAGAGAATGAGGTGGCTGGATGGAGTCACCGAAGCAAATGGCGTGAGTTTAAATGGACTCTGGGGGATAATAGAGGACAGGAAGGCCTGGAGGAATGTTGTCCATGGGGTCCGGATGCGTCGGACATGACTTCACAACTAACAACAACAAACTAGGTTCACATTTACCATGCTGAACCCGATTGCTATATTAACTCTTTTTTTTCCAGATTCACCCAATACACAGAACTACAAACTAACCTAACTGATTTGAAACACACGGAGACAACAAGTAATTAAGATCAACATTAACTAAACCTTAAGCAAGGTCTTCTGTTAATCTCATAGCCTGACTCATACAAAGTACAACCTCTGTGTGGTCCATTTTCACTTAATACGTTGTATAACACCATCTGTGGTTGTTCGTAACCAGGTTAACGGCTTAGCAAATTGGGCAAATCCACCGCAATTGCACTTCGTTTCTGCAAACACAATTAAGCAAAATACAGGATGGTAAGTTGTATAAACCTTTCCTAAGTAGGCAGAAGTGAGCCGCATTAAGCTCAGCTGTGTTTACTCCCCACTCCCAAAGGTTTATAGAGTAACCAGGTTTTACTTCAGTACGATTACCTCCATAAACAATATTATATTCCGCATTTCGAATTGGCTTCAATTTACAACCTCTTCCCCCTCCTGCCACCCCCACGAAAACCCAAGAGTAACAAATCATCAGAATGTTCCCCCAAAGGTGTTTGAGCGACGCGAATAAATTCATCCTTAAGCAAAGAATCACTAGATAGGTAAGAACAGAAGATTAATTCTTGGGCAAATTTAAGTCTACAACAGCAAAGTTAGACAGGGCCCTATCTGGATAGTACGATCAGCACAACCAAACAGATCACCAGAATAAAATCTGGACCTCACACAAACCTATAAATAACAGTGCGAAGTTATAGTCACCAACGGATTTTTCCTGGTCCGGCAAGGATCAGCACCATGGAGAGCTCAGCCTATAAGTTCCCATTGGCATGGAATTGCACTCAAAGGAGAAAGGCAGGAATCAGCACCGTGGACAGCTCCCCATCCTGCTGCCTCAGCTAACACCTTGAGCCCCCCAACCTGAATTTCACGCCCTTCCTTCGCAGCTCCACACACACACCTCTTCCTTCTTCGTCCCATTGTGTCATCTTACCTATCCTCATTTTGGAAGCTCTGGTCGCCCAAGAGCAAGTCTCGAAACCGATAGCGAGGTGGCAGGGGAAGCACCTCGGAGTCCAGCTCGTTCATGGTCAAGGAGGAGATGTCCAGGATGACCCCACTCTTGTTAGTGCTGCTTCCTCCAGCTTTCCCGCCTCCTCCTGGGGATGCCTTGAATCTGGGAGGAAAAAGAGGAGGGGAAGAGAGTGAGAGACTGGAGACAGATTGCCCTTTCCCCCTGCAGTTGGATGCAAACAGTAAAGGGAACTCCCTGCCAAATACTAAGACTCCCTCCTTCACAAAAATGGTACTTCCCGGGTGTGGCTTAGAGTCCCTCTTGAGTAATAGAAAGCTGGTTGTCCCAGCTCCATGGGAAGGACCAGAATAGACCTTATCTTCCTTGTAGTTTTCAACCCCGAGACCAGGAAATGCTCCCCATTCTTCAAATCCCTC
This sequence comes from Masticophis lateralis, assembly GCA_030761175.1. NCBI lineage: Eukaryota > Metazoa > Chordata > Lepidosauria > Squamata > Colubridae > Masticophis > Masticophis lateralis. The sequence continues at coordinate 8,978,070 of JAUDYJ010000015.1, forward strand.
CTTTTCCCCTTCTGAGCAGAAATACACACAATCACACAAGCAAACAGCTCTTTACAGCCCGGGAGTCCCACCCACAGGAAAAAAAAGGGGGGAATATTGGGGAGTGGGCTGTATGCAAGAAAGGAAAGAGTGAAACGGTGATGATGACCTTCAAAGCCATGTCTGAGACAGATGGCAGAGGAAAGCAGGGGGGGAAAAAGTATTGCTTTGCAAATCTGTACACATTACAGGAATGTGCAATGGAAACTAACATCGTGAGAAGGATGTGGAGTTTTTTAAAAAAAATAATCATCATCATCTTATTAAGTTTACGGATATGTAAAATGCAAAAGGAAGTGAAGGAAGTGAAAGGGAGAAGAAAAAGGGATGAGAAATTAAGTGTGTATAGATAGATACAGATATAGATCTAGATATGGATACGGATACGGATACGGATAGGATACGGATACGGATAAGGATAAGGATAAGGATAAGGATAAGGATAAGGATAAGGATAAGGATAAGGATAAGCATAAGGATAATTTTATTTCTATAGCGCCCCTCTCCCGAATTTTATTTCTATACTGCCCCTCTCTTCGCTCTGTGGGAGCGAAGATATAGATATAGATATATATTATATATACAAATTATGCTGTGCTTCCATGATTAGATGGCCCAGACATTAATATTTGAACCTAGGTCTTTCTGACATTTATATTTTATTGGATTCTACTAATCTAATTCAAATGTATATTGTTAGTCCACGTATAATAGGCCATACGCTAAATACATAAATAACCCTCACTCAAACCCTCACAGCCTCATAAACTTTGTCGTGCCTTTAAGCATTTCTTCAGTTGATCTTCAATGCACGAAAACAGTTTTGTGGAGCTAACCAGAATCACAAATGGTGTGTTTCACCACAAAAACTTTCAAGTACTTACTGTATTTTTTGGAGTATAAAATGCACCTTTTTCCCCCCTAAAAGGGGGTGAAAATTTAGGTGTGTCTTATACACCGAATGTAGCCCTGCCCGCCCACTGGCTCCCATCCTTTGGCCACTGCCTCTCAGCAATTTTCCTCCTTGCTGCAAGCAGCAAGAAGAAACAGCTCCTTTCAGCTTCAGCACCACCTAATTAGCACAAGTTGATTGGATCAGCCTCCTGACTCTCAGCTGCTTTGCTCTCAGCTGTTTTGCGGGGGCCTCTGCTGCTTGCTGCAAGGAGGTAAGTTGCTGGGAGCAGATTTTTTTTTCTTGTGCTAATCAAGCTATGCTGAAAACGAAACTGAAAGTAAAGCAGGCTGTTTGCTGTTTGCTGCAACGAGGCAAAATTGCTGGGAGGCAGATTTCTTTTTCTTGTTTTCCTCACCAAAAAAGGTAGGTGCATCTTATAGTCCGGTGCATCTTATACTCTGAAAAATACGGTATGCAGGATGCCCAACATCTCAGTGTTGGAAGCACCAGCAGCCTTCTGAACAAAAACACGCAGCAAATTTGAGTCCAAACAAACATACAAATGAAGGTTTCCTCCTGGCTTCCATGCAAATTTAGAATACTGGAAACTTGCCAATTTGTCTTGCCCGTGAGCAGTTTCATACAATACTGGTAGCATTAGCACAACTGCAGCAGCAGCAGCCCCCCCCAAAAAGCCAATACAATCCTTGGTTGGATAAACAGAGGCACAGAATCAAAATGGGGTAGCGCTTTATAAAACCTCAGGAAGGCCACACCTGGAGTACTGCGTCTCCCCCTTTTTTAAAAATTTGATTTATATGCCGCCCTTCTCCAGAGACTCAGGGCAGCTTACAATGCGTTAAGCAACAGCCTTCATACTTTTGTATATTTTATACAAAGTCAGCTTATTGCCCCCACAAACTGGGTCCTCAGTTTACCTACCTTAGAAAGGATGGAAGGCTGAGTCAACCTTGAGCCTGGGGAGATTCGAACTTACAGTAATTGCAGACAGCTGGTGTTAATTGACAGCTTATTGTACGACCGCAATTGAGCCCGTCATTTCTGTGGTTAAGCGAGACAGTTGTTAAAGTTCATTTAACAACTGTCTTGCTTAACCCCAGAAATGACGGGCTCAATTGCGGTCGTATAATTGCGTGCAATCTGGTTTTAGGCAATCAAAGCCAGTGCTAAAAAGTCAACGAAAGGGCTTTTCCCAAGATGGGAGAGCAGAATGAGGAGGCAGACGGTTGTTCCACCCGTTTAAAGTCAATATTTCCTCATCGTTTCCCTCCCTGAATCCTGTTCTACGATTCTAGACTCCACCTCGAGCAAAAATTATGGCATTCTTTTTTCTTTTTCACTACCAGACCCTCTAAGAAAAGAATTTTATCCATGCAATGTGGATTAGGCAATGTACCTTCATTCAGTCAGTGCCATTTATTTATTTCGTACGGCGTCACAGAATAAAGACATAAAATTCACAAACGCAGTATATAAAATCCAGATATAAAACACCAGAACGGCGGATTATTTTACTATTCCATTCCATGGGCAACTGGGAATTTCTTCTTGGTCTAAAAATCCACTTCCTCAGTCACGATCTGATTCAATACGTTCTTTCAAAGAGCATCTATTTCTCTTTGCCTTACATTGTTTTTATAGTTCATTGCAAGCTCAGAACCAAATAAATCCCCTCGGAGTAAGCATTTGAAAAAAAAAATCCAAATCCGAGAAAAATAACATTCACAGAGGGAAGATGATAAAATACTGTTATTTTTTTCAAAGAAGCTTAATTTTAGAAAGAAGGTTTTAAAGTTTTTGGTGGATGCTGGTCAATATTTTCCCCCAACTTTTCCTATCTCAGATGTGTTGGATTATAGCCACTGTTATGTCATGTAGGCAGTAAATGTTGAGGATGTATAGCTCAGGACATCTAGAGGGTGCCAAAAAGAGGTTGGCACCCTTATATTTTTAGAGGTTTTATCTAAAAATGCTGAGCAAATGGATTTTCTATAGCAGTCAGGGGCTCGTCTGCCCAATCAGAAGAACAGAGTTAGAAGGGACCCTGGAGGTCATCTAATCCAACCCCCTGCTCAAACAGATTCTACACCATTTCAGACAAATGGTTGTCCAAACTCTTTTTAGTAGCCAGGGCGTGTACTAATTCTCCTCCGTCTAGCATCCAAAGAAGGCTGAACACAGATCTTCTGGGATCCAACAGAGGGTTTCTCTACAGTGACCGTCACATCTTTGGAGTGGGCTGCAGGAGGACTAGGCAGCCCTGGAATGGTTGAGCCCCTTTCAAGAATACTAGGGTAGGGACAAACAAAACCAACCCCACCCAGACCTTTTAACTATGGTTTTCTTTCCTCCACCAAAAGAAGGATGATGAGTTAAGTCAACCCAACTCCTCTAAAGATGCTGAATTAAGTCAACCCAACTCCTCTAAAGATGATGAATTAAGTCAACCCAACTCCTTTAAAGATGATGAATTAAGTCAGTCCAACTCCTCTAAAGATGATGAATTAAGTCAACCCAACTCCTCTAAAGATGTTGATTTAAGTCAACCCAACTCCTCTAAAGATGTTGAATTAAGTCAACCCAACTCCTCTAAAGATGTTGAATTAAGTCAACCCAACTCCTCTAAAGATGTTGAATTAAGTCAATCCAACTCCTCTAAAGATGATGAATTAAGTCAACCCAACTCCTCTAAAGATGATGAATTAAGTCAACCCAACTCCTCTAAAGATGATGAATTAAGTCAAGCCAAGGTTTGAACAGCAGCTCAACTGTGACTGGCAGAATATATCCGTCTGCGTTGCTGTCTCATTGTGCCTCAAGTTGTTTGGATTAATGAGAAAAAGTCACAGCCGACAGCAAAACTTTGATTGCAACTGTACAGCACAGAGTTCTTCCTTTGTATGCAGAATGTTCCAGGTTAATTTTTTTTTTCGGTGTCTCCAGGACAACCCTAAGAGATGCCGAGAGTTGGTGTCAACCATGCTGTATTATTTTGACTCAGGAGCAATGAGAATTCTTCGCTGGGAACTTAAGTCGGATTGAAGCACCTCACACACACACACCCCGCTTTTTACAAAATGGCAGGAGCGTTACCGAGGACTCACTGCCTTAATCTCCGATCTGGGGGACAAAGGAAACAAACCCCACCAGCAATTGGCACGGACACGTAACAGGTCAACCTCCCCAAAGGAAGCGCCTTCTGCTAAATTTTTGCAGTCCCTTCACCGATAGGCAAAGCTTCCCTGTTCCACAGCTTTTAAAAACAGGATAACAGACTCAGAAGGCTTCTAGATTTAACACCCTTCCAGAGCAGGAAAGCCAACACCCTTTCAGACAAATGGCTTGTCTAATCTCCAGGGATGGAGCATCCACAACTTCTGGGGGGGAAGTCATTCCACTGATTGATTGGGAAATTTTTCCTGGAGTTCCAGGATGGTTCTCTTCCTTGATTAAGCCATAATTCCTACAGAGACACACCTTCTTTTAAGGAATGGAGCGATTCTGCCTTGGATTCAGGAAGAGGGGCACTGAGGCAAAAAAAAAAAAAACTCCCCACGAGAGACTGATGGAAAGAGGGTTAGAAGTTGGACCAAGGTTCTCTTCCCTAAACACAAAACCTGTTCAACTTATAGCATCACCGGGTGCCAAAGAACTGATTTTTACAACCCAATACTGTCACATTTCTCTCTCCCCGTCCGCCTGTCCTTTTCCCGACTTCCCCCACCCCCCCAAGTCAGATCAGGCTCCCAAAATGTGAGTTTTCCATTTTTTAAACCAGCTGGTCTGTCTCTGTTTCCATTCAACACTCACCTTGTCAGCTTTTGGGAGAGATCTTCCCTCCGTGAATAACATCTCACCGTCATCCTTGGGGCGAGCATCTCAAGGCTGGGATGAAGGCGGCTGTCTCTCTCTCTTACCACAATCCTCCCCTTCTCAAATCAAGCCCAACAGCCATGGGAAGCCCCCCCACCCCATCCAGCTTCTGAAAAGCAGGCAGGGTCCGTCATCCAAGCCATGGCTTTGCAATGTGTTTTCTTCAGGAGGGTGAAGGAAAAATAATTTTAAAAAATCACAGTAATCTTCTCGTTGTTCTCCTCCACCGACCCGGGACCTACAGATCGATCCTCTGGTTTTCTCAGACTGGGTGCAAAAGATAGCAAACCAAACAGGCCTTCACCACAGAGAGAGAGAGAGACACACACACAAAACCCCCACGGTAAGGACCCAGCAGCTAGCAAAGAGAGAAAGGGAAGATGCTGAAGGCACAGTCTGCCTCTTGCTGCCACGTGGTGGTGATGCAAAAAAATGAGAGAGAGAGAGAGAGAGAACAGAGAGAAACAGAGAGAGAAAGATATATATAGAGAGAGAGAAAGAGAGAGAGAAAGATATATATATATATAGAGAGAGAGAGAGAGAGACAGAGAGAGAGAGAGAAAGATACACAGAGAGAGAAAGAGAGAGAGAAACAGATAAAGATATATATATAGAGAGAGAGAGAGAAAGAGAGAGAGAAACACACACAGAGAGAAAGATAGAGACAGAGAGAGAGAAAAAACAGAGACAAAGAAAGAGAAAGATATAGAGATACACGGAGAGAAACAGAGAGAAAGAGACAGAGAGAGAAAACAGAGAGACAGAGAAAGATATATATATATAGAGAGAGAAACAGAGAGAGAAATATATATATATATATATATATATAGAGAGAGAGAGAGAGAGAGAGAGAGAGAAACACACACACACAGAGAAAGATATAGAGACAGAGAGAGAAATGACAGAGAGACAGAGAAAGATATAGAAACACACAGAGAGAGAAACACAGAAAGATATATATATATATAGAGAGAGAGAGAAACACGAGATAGAAAGAAAGATATAGAGACAGAGAGAGAGAAAGAACAGAGAGAGACAGACAGAAAAAGATATAGAGACACACACACACAGAGAAACAAAGAGAGAGAGAGAGAGAGAGAGAGAGAGAGAGAGAAACACACACAGAGAGAAAGATATAGAGACAGAGAGAGAAACAACAGAGAGACAGAGAAAGATATAAAGACACACACAGAGAGAAACAGAGAGCGAAAGATACAGAGAGAGAGAGAAACAGAGAGAGAGAGAGAGAGAGAGAGAGAGCGCAACAGAAAAATACAGAGAGAGAAACACACACAGAGAGAGATTCAAATTCTGTGGAAGGCAGCCAATATTTCTCATTTTTTTATAAGCCCCACCTTGCTCTCCATTTCTCTAACATATGCTTTAGCAGTTAATGCGGTTTAGCTGAGGGTGGGGGGGTGGTGGCAGAAAGGATGCTTAAGAAGGGATAGAGCTTCAGCACATACACAAAGGATAGGAGATGAAACCAGGGTGTTATCTGGCATTGCAAAGGACAGGATGAGATGCAATGGGTGGACGTAGCAAAGGAGCTATTGTAGATTTCAGCTAAAGATGGGGAGAAACTTCCTGGGGTAAAAGGCTGATTTTTGTCGGGTTGAGTTTTTAACAGCAACACCCTGACCAAGAAAGCTCAATTCACAAAGACCCTCCCGAAGTTGAATACAAGGAAAACGAGATGTGGTTACAGAGTCTTGGAAAGCAGAAAGAATTTCTCTAACCCTCATTTTTTTTTAACCGTGCTATGTTAAAGGTAAAAGGTTCCCCTCGCTAGTCGTTCCCGACTCTAGGGGGCGGTGCTCATCTCTGTTTCAAAGCCGAAGAGCCAGCGCTGTCTGAAGACATCTCCGTGGTCATGTGGACGGCATGACTCAATGCCAAAGGCGCACGGAACGCTGTTCCCTTCCCACCAAAGGGGGTCCCTATTTTTCTACTTGCATTTTTTTTACATGCTTTCGAACTGCTAGGTTGGCAGAAGCTGGGACGAGTCATGGGAGCTCACCCCGTTACGTGGCACCAGGGATTTGAACTGAATTGCTGATCTTTCGATGGATAAGCACAGTGTCTTAGCCACTGAGCCACCGCATCCCTGTGGTATGTTAAGGCACGGTAGTAGTTCATCAATCAGAATAGAGCCGGAAGGGACTAGTCCAAGCCGCTCTTCAAGCAAGAGATCCTATACCATTTCAGACAAATGGTTGTCCAGTCTCTTCTTAAAAACCTCCAGTGATGGAACAAGTACAACTCTCAGACCGCTCGGCAGCCTGGGCACTCCAACAAACCACGCTGAGACGAGATGCTCGAGCAAACAGAAAAGCAGTTTATTTTCGTCTTCCAGGAAGCCGTAGATTACGCTGAGTTCACCAAAAGGGATAACACAAAGTCGGCGTTGGGATTCCCTCACCCCAACTCCGTTTAAATAGCCGCGCTGTACAACCAGCCAATCAGCGCTGCTTCCAGGTTCCACCCCACCCATTATGCAAAATTGCAATTAATCATGGTTAGCCTAGCCCGTCCGCAGCGTGACCGACCGCCTAACTCGTGACACCCCCTCCACCATTGTGCCCATGTGTTTTCTCTTGATAGCAGGTGTGTTCTCTCCACCCCACCTAGCAGGTAAGTCCTTTGGTCTGATGTGTCAAGCTGGGCAGGCTTGACAGGCGGCTCCCCCTACCAGGAGTCCCCCTGGAAGACAAAAGCATAAAGTTATAGCAATCGCTATCAAACCACCCCACCCAGCTTGCCAGGTTTGTTGGGATATTTTTTATGAAATTGACGACGTAGCCTATTTGCATTAAGGTTTTCTAATGGAACCCAGGTTGCGTCTTCCAAGGGATAGCCTTTCCATCGTACTAGGTAGTACAACTTATTTCTGCGAACTTTGGAATCTAAGATCTCATCTATTTCATATTGATTTGTGTAAAGAGGTCCAGGGCGGGTTAACGGGTCTCGTGTTTCCGTTACCGGTTTGAGGAGACTACTATGGAAAACAGGGTGGATTTTTCCTAACAAGGGTGGTAACTTCACCTCGACAGTTACTGGATTTATAACTTTTGTGACCGGAAAAGGGCCGAGATATTTAGGGCCCAATTTTTTGCTGGGTACCTTCAACTTGATGTATTTTGTGGACACATACACCTGGTCTCCAACTTTGAATGGTGTAATGTCTTGTCTCTTTCTATCGGCGTATTTTTTGTACTCGTCCGCCGCTTTTCCTAAGGCTGTTCTGATGGTTGGCCATACTTGACAAATCCTCTCCCCCCACTCCTTTGGAGTTGTTTGGGCTTGACTAGTTTCCTCTAACTCAGGGATAGCGGTGAAGTCCCGCCCATGCACCACTTGGAAAGGTGTGACTCCTGTGCTACGGTGTACCGCATTGTTATACGCGACTTCAGCAAATGGTAGGAGTTGTGACCAGTCGGACTGTTGATACGAAACATAACACCTTAAGTATTTTTCTACCATCGCATTGGCCCTTTCTGCAGCTCCATTGGTACTTGGGTGAAACGCTGAGCTGAGCCCTTGCGACGACCCTAATAAGGTGATAAAGTCTCTCCAGAACCGGGCCGTGAATTGTACTCCTCTGTCTGATATTATTCGAGTCGGAGCTCCGTGCAACCTATATATATGTTTCACGAACATGTGTGCTAGTTTTCTCGCGGATGGGAGACCTCGGCAGGGGATGAAATGGGCCTGCTTTGAAAAGAGGTCAATCACGGTCCAAATGACCGTGTACCCATTACTGTCAGGGAGGTCCACAATGAAATCCATTCCTATCTCCTCCCACGGTTTGTTGGGGGTCGCAACAGCTTGTAATAAGCCCAACGGCTTACTAGTGTTTGCTTTTGTTGTTGCACATATTTTACACCCTCTGATATACTGTTCTGTATCCTTTCGTAAGCGAGGCCACCAAAATTGTCGTCTAACGAGATGCAACGTTTTTAGGAATCCGAAATGTCCTCCTATTTTTGCATCGTGACATCTGTGCAACACCACCGGTCTTAATGGTTTAGGAATGTATAATTTGGACCCTACCCAGGCAAGACCATCCCTCATTGTTAGTGTGGTTCCATGTTCCTTTACCCAAGGGTCATGGCTTACTTCCCGTTGCAACTCGACTTTTAAGGTATCAGGATCTAAAGAGGTAGCTTGTGTTCGTGCTGCTTGTTGTGGTTTTGGGATGATAGCCTGAACTATTTCGTTTCTCTTACTATTGAATTGTGGCATGCGTGATAACGCATCGGCTAGAAAATTCTTCCCACCAGGAACATATTTGAGATCGAAATTGAACCGGTGGAAATATTGTGCCCAACGAACTTGCTTTGGTGACAACTTTCTCGGTGTCTGAAGGGCCTCCAGATTTTTATGATCGGTCCATACTTCGAATTTCTGCCCAGCCCCTTCCAGCAAGTGGCGCCAGGTTAGCAACGCCCATCTTACCGCAAAAGCTTCCTTTTCCCAAACAGCCCAGCCACGCTCAGTTGGTGTAAGTTTGCGTGAAGTGTATGCGCACGGTTCTAACTGTCCGGTTTTTGTCCGTTGCAGTAGCACAGCAGCCACGGCTACATCGCTGGCGTCTGCTTGTACAATAAATTGCAACGTCGGGTCTGGGTGTTTAAGTACAGGCTCTTGGGAAAAGAGCCGTTTCAACTGCTCAAAGGAGCATTGACACTCTGGTGTCCACGAGAGTGGCTGTCCTGGTTTTACTTTCCCTATGATGTGTTTTGTTTTCAATAACTCAGTCAAGGGAAGGGCTACCTGAGCAAAAGAGGGTATGAATTGGCGATAAAAGTTGGCAAAGCCCAAAAAACTCTGCAACTGCTTTCTAGTTTTAGGTGCCTGCCATTCTAATACTGCCGCTACTTTCTTGGGATCCATTTCCACCCCTGTGCCCGAGATGCGGTAACCAAGATAGTCCAAAGAGGTACGGTGGAACTCACACTTGGACAGCTTGACAAACAATTTTGCTTTCAACAATTTTGTGAGAACGGTTCGTACTAACTGTATATGTTCTTCCATCGTATTCGAGTATATAAGAATGTCGTCCAAGTAGACAAGAACTCCTCTATATAAATGCTCATGCAAAACGTCATTAATAACTTGCATGAATACAGCAGGTGCCCCCTCGAGCCCAAACGGCATTACGCAAAACTTAAAACTGCCTAACGGGCAATTAAAGGTGGTTTTCCACTCATCTCCAGGTCTTATTCGCACCCGGTAATAGGCCTCCCTCAAATCGAGTTTCGTAAAGATCTTCCCTGTGGACAAGGTAGCCAGCAGGTCTTTCATTAAGGGTAAGGGGTAGAGGTGTTCTACACACACCGCGTTCAGCCCCCGGAAATCGACACATAAGCGAAGACCGCCATCCTTCTTTTCTCGGAATAGTACCGGTGCTGCCATACGGGCACGACTCGGTTGAATAAACCCCCGGGCTAAGTTTTTGTCAATGTACCGCCGTAGTTCCTCGAGCTCAGGCTTTGTCATTGCATACATGCGTGGTTTGGGTAATTTCGCCCCAGGGATTAATTCTATGGCACAGTCCGTAACCCTGTGAGGAGGCAGTATTTCACATTCTTCTTCAGCAAAAACAGCCGCTAAATCCCTATAGACATCTGGATATCCCTCCTGTGGAGGATTGTGGTCAACCCCCCTATTCCCAGTTCCCTGGGGTAAGCGCTCCTGTACCATCGGTTGCGACTGCGAGCCGACTTCCAACCGCACCTTCCGAAACCCATCCTCCCACCATATGACTGGCTGCCACTTGTCTAACCAGGCTAGACCCAATATCAGGGGTTCTACCATACGCTCGATTATCACAAAACAAAGCTGTTCTCTATGTGCCCCTATCCTTAGCTCTACGGGTTCTGTGACATAACGAGCTGGCTCCCCATCTAGGAGTGACCCATCCATTTGTTCAAAACGAATTGGAGCCCTCAGCTTCCTGATTTGAAGCCCCAATTCTTGGGCCACAGCTTTTCGCATTAGGCACCGGGTGCATCCAGAATCTAGCAGAGCACCATGATGGGCTTCTGTTAGGGTGCGTATGTTTTGTAACACTACCGGGAGTACAAAGGGACTTATTGGGTCGCTTACCATAGGATCCTCTGGTGCACTATCGTCACTGTCCTCCGACCGCACCTCGTCTCCCCCGACCGGTCTCCTGTTCTCCAACAAGGTGGCACGGGTTCCACGGAAGGTTGGTGTGGGCGTCGGTGGCTTTGCCCGTTCTGTAGTTGAGCGGACTCGCTCTCTACTCCTGACCCCAGGAGATGGCCCTTGTGTGCGGGGCGATGACAGGGGGGCCACAGGGCACTCGGCAGCCCTGTGCCCAACTTGGTTACATCGAAAACAACGGAACGAGGTAGCCCGTCCTCCACTTGTGACCGGTTTGATGGTAGGTGAACCTCCTGGATTCAGCTCTTTTATGGCTGGGGGTTTAGTCCCAAATCTTTGTGGTGGAGTAACCCGTGGTCGGAACTCACGCAGCCCGACCTCCAGTTCCACCGCTGCTTTACACCATTCTGCCAATAGGGGTGGTAAACCACGATAGACACATGCTTGTCTCACCTCTCTATCCAGACCAGCACGAAATTGGTGGACTAACAATCGTTCGGGCCAAGAGCGGAGTCTCCCAGCCAGGACACGGAAGTCTTTGACGTACTCTTTCACCGGCCGGCCTCGTTGTCGAAGGGCTAAAAGCTCTCCTTCCGCCACCTGGATTCTAGCACTATCCTCAAAACGGATCCGTAGAGCGTCCAAAAATAGCCCCACATCGGCCAACTCTTTTGCATGCTCATTATGCAGGTCCGCAACCCAGTTTGCTGCTTCGCCCTGTAGCACTGCTGTGATTGCAATTACCATAGCCCACTGTGAAGGATACAAGCGCCCATACAGATCCACATGGCTTAGGATTTGGCTAAGGAAAATAGCGACTTTGTCTGCGCTGCCATCAAATGAGGCTTGTATGGGTGGTGGGCCCCACCATTGTTGTTGCTGTTGAACACCTGGTGCCCATATGGGTGGCAGTGGCGGGCCACGCACCCCCAGTTGGTCCCTCTCCTCCCCTCGGCGCACGTCGCTATACCCCCGCACAATGGGTGGCCGTGTCTCTCTCCCTTCCATCCTTCGGGGAGCCTCCTGTGTTTCGCCTAGAGACGATGTTCGGGGCCCCGTAGAGCCGTGCTCTGTTGCCTTTGTCCTGCCAGCCTCTATCCCCATGCGCAGCTTGGGACTTGCTAGATGAAATCGTGGTTCAGCCCTGGATCTCCCTTGCCACGTGCTGGTTGTCTCCCCACGTTCAACCCACGGCTGCCAGGACGCTGCATCACGGAAACTAGCTTCCCCGAACCTCTCTCGTAACGTCTCTAAGGTGGACGAGCCAAGGCTACTGGAAGAGTAGGTCCAATCCCCCTCCTCATCCTCTATCCATTTGCGCTCCCGCCACCCCTGAAACGCGCCTTCTGGCCGATACTGAGTTTGACTCCTCTGAGACCCAGTCAAGGCAGGGCTAGTCCACCAATCCCCTGTGGAGCCCTTTCCTGTACTTACTACAGCTGGGCTTTGCTCCCCGCTGCCAATGTCCACCTTCAATGACTTCTTCTCCTTTTGCTGGCTCTGCTCGCCACCGCTGATATCCACCTTCAGAGCCTTCCTCTCCTTTTGCCTGACCACGGGTGGTTCCACAGCGGCTTTTCCCTCCAGCGGCTCCAGCGGGACGACAGGGGTCTCTTCTTCCAGAGCTGCCACCAGCCCAGCCTCCGGTAACGCCCCCACCGCCCCTTCGGCCATCCTTTCACAACGGGAGAGAGAAATCCAAAAAGGAGAAACGCCGACTTTCTCTCAGACCGCTCGGCAGCCTGGGCACTCCAACAAACCACGCTGAGACGAGATGCTCGAGCAAACAGAAAAGCAGTTTATTTTCGTCTTCCAGGAAGCCGTAGATTACGCTGAGTTCACCAAAAGGGATAACACAAAGTCGGCGTTGGGATTCCCTCACCCCAACTCCGTTTAAATAGCCGCGCTGTACAACCAGCCAATCAGCGCTGCTTCCAGGTTCCACCCCACCCATTATGCAAAATTGCAATTAATCATGGTTAGCCTAGCCCGTCCGCAGCGTGACCGACCGCCTAACTCGTGACACCCCCTCCACCATTGTGCCCATGTGTTTTCTCTTGATAGCAGGTGTGTTCTCTCCACCCCACCTAGCAGGTAAGTCCTTTGGTCTGATGTGTCAAGCTGGGCAGGCTTGACAACAACTTCTGGTGGCAAGCAGTTCCCCTGGTTAATTGTTCAAACTGTTAGGAACTTGCTTCTTAATTCCAGGTTGCTTCTCTCCTTGATTAGTTTCCATCCATTGTTTCTAATGCTTTCTGGCGCTTTAGGATCTAAATTGACACCCCCCCCTACTCTTTGTGGCAGCCCCCTCAAATACTGGAAGACTGCTATCATATCCTCCGTAGTCCTTCTTTTCTCTAGACTAAAAATCATACCTAAATCCTGCAACCGTTCTTCAAGATGTTTTACTCTACAGGCCTTGAATCATCCGATAGTGGTACTTCTCTGGACTTTTTCCAAAGACCCTTGTAGTAGTTTTGTTTCTCAATGGTTTGATCCTATTTTTGACTCTCTCTCCTTCCTGGATGGATGGACAACAAATCGCTGGATAAGATTGGAATTTCCATCTGGACTTCGTCTGCCATCTTTGAGGTTTTCTCTCCATCCTTTTTTTTTTTTTTTTTAACTTTCCCAGACTCGGAGGATTCCCTTGAGATGCTGGGGGAAAAAAATGATGAGCTTTCTAGAGGATGAAGTGACCCTTGTATTTCTGGAAAGGGTGGAGGAAGCCATAAAGGATTCCATTGAAGGACAAAGGCAGTTGTCAGATGTGGTAGGTTCTTGCTATCATACTATGCTAATTCAAGGCCCAGTAAGGAAAGTGAAGGCACCCCAATTAAAACTGGGACTTTCTGATTTGAATTTGTCCTTCTTTAACATGGGAAGATTTGGCTGCTCTTGAATTTCTCCCTTAATCTCACCTTGGTGGTTTTACTGAAGACGTTTCATTCCCCAACTAGGTAACATCATCAGCGCTAGAAGCAAGTGGAGTTTGCAGGAGGAGGAGGAGGAGGAGGAGGAGGAGGAGGAGGAGGAGGAGGAGGAGGAGGAGGAGGAGGAGGACGACGACTATGGGGTTCTTGGTGCTCTCTGAGCTTGGTAATTTTCTTGCAGACATTTTATGACCGAACAAGATAACGTCATCAGTGCTAGTGAGTGTGTGGGGGTGGGGGTGGTTGCTGCCTGTTTATTTCCAGTTGCAAACTCAGTTGAGTAATGAAACCTCTGCAAGCAAATCACCAAGCTCAGTTCAACCCTGAGTTATAGATACTTCATTTATCAGTTTAGCACAATGAAGTGGAATTTTCCAGCGCGAGGAACTACAAAACCCATCCCTCAAACTAATGTGACTTGCTAGGAACAAGAACTGAAAGACACATGTCAGCAGCCTCTGTGCTTCAAGAGCTAGAGATGTTGTTTGTGAATTGCAGAGTGTTGATGAACCGTTTATTCACCAAATGGATTTTTTCCCCCCATAAGTACTTCAGTTAATTCAGATTGAAATGCCTCCAGGTTCCTGCTCTTACATTAGCCGTCATGATATTTCTGAGGAGAAATTGAGGCATAGTAATCGAATGTGTGTATTTGATGTATTCTGTATTTGATGTTTTTTGACGTTCTGTATTTGATGTTTTACGGGACTGGATTCTGAGTGCTAAACGTTTAAAATGGATATTTAAGCTTTCCATTTTTTTAAAAAAAACATATATATATATTTTAAAAAAATAAATCCTGTGCAACATTTGGAGGGAAGGAAGTAATTCCGTAACTAATAAATGCGGAGGCTTTCGTGAAGCAGATGGGGAGGCCAAAGACCGAAGTGCAATTTCCTGATTTTAAAAATCCATTCAGGAAAAAATAATAATAATGATGAAGGTTTCAATTCCATTGGCCCAGTTAGCTAATGAACTATTTATATTGAGCTGAAGGCATCGTTGAGAGAGGGCATAACGTCCCTCTTTTCGAAAACAGAAAATAAAAAGGTCGCGAGAGATGACTTTTGCTGGTTTCCCGAAGACAAATACTCCATTATTAAGAGGTTATTTAAATATCAGTTATTGTAGAGCTAGGAAGAAAAAAAATGCCTGTATCACTCGGAACACCAGTCAAAAACAATTTACCTCAACGCAGAAACGTTGCTGAGGGAAAAAATTAAAATAGTGGCTCTGTGGACAAAAACCGAGCAAGTAGGTCAGTCAAAAAGCAGAAGAGCTTTGAACCGGGAGATCCGAAAGCTTCTCTTCTGATGCCACCTCAAGGTCAGGAACTCAAGTGGCTTTCAGCTACAGGTTTCAGATGAACGTTAGAAGAACTATCTCTATCCTGAGAGCAAGTCCACACCAGAAACAAGGACCTAGAGAGGAGGATTGGAGACATTCTGATGGCTCTCAGATCTTTGGGATCAACTCCCACACCAAGAAAACCATCCGTTGGGTTTGGGTTGAACATCGAGGAGGAGCTTCAAGAGACCGACATCTGTTTAACCGGTGACCTATTGGCTGGGTTCCAAACAACGTTTCAGATTTCAACTGCAATGGAGTGTCCAATGGACAATGAGAATGTCAACTTGCAAAGCAACCCTGGCCTGCTCTCAAGTTACAATAGGCCACGGGGAAGTAGGAAACTGGCAAAACTGCACAGCAGCTAAAAACAGATGCACATTCCACGCTTATCTCCCTCAAGGCTGTATCCCAGGGATACCTACAGCAGTCAAAGGAGAGTGACCTCTACAACCCGCGAAATTGCTCCGGTTGATGAATGTGATTGATGACACACCCTGGGAGGAGTGGGAGGGAACAGGGTCATAATTAGAACATAAATTATGTGGGGTCAGGGCTGACTTCACTTGGGAACTTGCCGACATGAAGCTCCTAATTAATAACGATTTCTTTTGAAGCTTGGCTCGAGGCTCATGATTTAATTAGGGCATCCGTCAGGAACCTTGACAGAGAAGGAATTGGGAGAGTTTGAGAAATTGGGGAAAGCATCTAGGAGGCATCAGGTTAGCTTCTCAGAGATGTGGTGGGGCTTCCCTTCTCTGGAGAAATTCCTGGATTTTCTGCAACAAGCAGGCAATTCAATTGACCAGATTCTGTGGGTTCCTCATCCTATCAGAAACGGCACAAGACATTCATTTCAGCCTGGATTTCATTCCAAAGGTGTCTTTTATTTTTAAGAGTAGGCTCTTCCCCACTCTTCAAGTGGCTTAGATTTATCCCATCTCCATTTATCCCATGTCCTCAAACATCCACAAATACTTTAGAACAGCCAAGATGAAAAACAAAAGCAACGGAATGCTGACCAACCAACAATGCCAAGGAAGCACCAGATTTGTTTTAATGGGGGCAGAATTTCCTCCAAGAAATCTGAAGACAACACAGGGTGTGGGGTCAGAAAAGGGATTATGAGTTGCTGGACACCAAAGACTGGCTCTCTAAAGTGGGAAGAAACATTCTTGGCACCCACAAAGTGCCACTTCCAATCCTTAATAGTCCCCATTGTAAAGTTTGCACAACAATCTGCGCTTGCCTTTTCACAGAATGTTCATAGAAATAAAAATGCATCTGATGTTCCCCGTGGATTTAATCACTTCCCTCCCTTTCATCGTTCTGTAACCACAATATAACCGCTATTATATTGAATGTTGTGTATCCAATTTAAGGGATGGCAGAACAGAAACGGTCCCTGCCCAAGACACCGGAGGACTGGAAGTCGTCGATCTTAGAATTCGAGAGCTGGAAGGGAAGCCTTCTTGTTGTGGCCCCGTCCTCTGAGCCTATCCCTTTGGAGGAAGGCAGCTCTGAGCAGGAGGAAGAGGAGCCAGCCAGATCTCCCAGCCCTCCCCCTCTGGCACCGGCTCAGGTGCCAGCTGAAAGAGAGCCAAGTAGTGGGGAAACAGGTGTCTCAGATGAGAGTGAGGGAGAGACGTCATTCCTGGACGCACGCCAAAGAAGGCGAGAGAAAAGGGTACTGCAGCTGCGGCGTATGAGGAAATCCTGAGTCATTGGATTGGAGTCACAGGATCAATGTCTCACTGGACCACACCCAGAAGCATATCTATATAAGACAGTACGGTGGGTCACGAAGTTCGTGATGAACAAAGCTAAACAAACGGAGCAACCTCGTAGTCTTGGAAGCTGGATGAACGGCAAAGCTACGTAGGTGATTTTCTTGTTTGTGTAAACCAATAAAGTCCTTGGCAGACGGTGTGCATATCGCTGCCAAGGTTGAGATAAGAACTGCGGAGTGTGCCAAGTGATTCTTAACCCTCGGCTGGCTGTGTTTTTGTGGGTCTCTGAAGGGGGGGGGACAGATCACTTCTCAAGCAGGAGATCCTACACCTGTGATGGTGAACCTATGACATGCGTGCCAGAAGTGGCACACAGAGCCCTCTCTCCAGGCACGCTAGCTGTCATCCATTGTTCTTCCGAGTTTCAGCCAGCTGGTCTTTGTGCAGACGGGAGCACCCAGGAAGCTGAGCTTCTGGTATGTGTGCGCCAGCCAGCTGGTCTTTGCATATGCATGCATGCCAGAAACTGGAAGACCAGGTGACAGGCGTGCATGTGCATGCTGGAAACAGGAAGCTCAGCTTCCCATCATGCGCATGCACGCCAGGGAGCTGCTCTTCCGATGTCAGGCATTCCTGCATCTGCATATTTGCTTTCCCGTTTGGGCACTAGGTTCACCAACACTGCTCTATGCCATTTCAGTCAAATGGCTGTCCAGTCTCTTCTTGAAAACCTCCAGGGATGGAGCACTCACAATATCTTGGAGGTCTGCCATTCCGCTGATTTATTGTTCTCGCTGTCAGTCCTAGGTTGCTTCTCTCCTGAACAAGCTGCTAGAAGAGTCCTGGCGGGTGCAGTGGTTAGAATGCAGTATTGCAGGCTAATTCTGCCGACTGCCAGCAGTTTGATCCTGATCGGCTCAAAGTTGACTCAGCCTTCCATCTTTCCGAGGTTGGTCAAATGAGGACTTAGATCGTTGGGGGCAAGACTCACAAAAGATTGATAGGAGATCCTGAATAACAGAATTGAAAGGGACCTTGGAGGTCTTCTAGTTCATCCCCAGGATGGCAAATCTATGGCACACGTGCCACAGGTGGCACACGGAGCCGTATCTGTGGACATGTGAGTATTGTCCTAGCTCAGCTCCAGCATGTAGGCTCGTGCCAGCCACCTGATTTTCGGTCCTTCTGGGCCCACCGGAAGTTGGGAAATGGGCTGTTTCTGGCTTCCGGAGGGCCTCCAGGAGTGGGGAAGGCAGTTTTCACCCTCCCCAGGTTCCTAGAAAGTCTCTGGAGCCTGGGGAGGGCAAAAAAACAGGGCTACCAGGCCCATCGTGCCATCATGTGCCAAAAGTAAGGGCAACATGGGGGGGGACACTCTGTAAACCGCTTAGAGAGGGCTGTGAAGCGGTGTATAAATCAAAGAGCTATTGCTATTCGACTCGTTGCTTCTTGTCCTGCCTCTAACGCTTTAGAGAATAGGACAATTCCTTCTTCTCTCTGATAGTGCCTCAAGTACTGGAAGACAGCTATTGTGTCCTCCTTAATCCTTCTCTTCCTTAAACTAGGCAAGGAGTCAGCAACCCGTGGCTCTGGAGCCACATGTGGCTCTTTCATCCCTCTGCTGCGGCTCCCTGTTGCCAGTCGGTACCACAATTTTGAGAGGTGCTTCCGGGTGTTGGGGGGAAGCATGATGCACCAGGAGGAGACTCTATAACGAGGGGTGGGTTTTCCGGTTGGCTCCACAATTGATAGGGCTTTCGGTTAGGACAGGTAGAGGAAAAAAGATGCCGCGCTAGGAGGAGACTCTATGGTGGGGGAAGCGGACTTCCGGTCAGCTCCAGAATTGAATGGGGGGCTTCTGGTTAGGACCTTTGTGGCTCTTTTGAGTGTTTAAGGTTGCCGACCCCTGGGCTAGATGTACCTAACTCAGTGGAGTAGTGACAGCAAACCACCTGGTGGACAGAGGAGCAATTTGAAGTCCGCCAAACAAAGCAGACGCAGCCGAAACTAGCAAATGGTCCATTTGCCAAATCTACTGGAGGCACTGTAATATCATATCCATCCCGCCCCGCCCAGAAAGTCAAAACGCAACCAAAGAATGTGGGGGGGGGGGCGGAGAAGAATACATTCTAGGGACAAAAGATTTTGGCCACCGAGAAAGGTTATTCCCAGGATTAGAAGGCTGTGCGCCCAATTATGCATTCTGGAGAGAAGGAACGTGAACTTTTTATAAACTCTGAACACCTGTTGTGATATTGCAAATAGCTATTGTCTCTCCCGGGATAGCTTGGATCCCTTTTCAAAAGCAGGCAAACGTGCTGACTTTTACGATAAAAGGACTTGGTTCTCAACTTTGACACAGGGGTCCTCACCAGTGGTGGGTTTCAAATTTTTTTACAACCGGTTCTGTGGCTTGGTGGGCATGGCAGGGAAAGCATACTGCAAAATCTCCATTCACACCCCACTCCTGGGGGAAGGATACCGCAAAATCTCCATTCCCTCCCCACTCCACGGGAAGGATATCGTAAACTCCCCATTCCCTCCCCATTCCATGGGAAGGATACTATAAAATCTCCATTCCCACCCCAATCCAGGGGAAGGATATTGCAAAATCTCCATTCCCTCCCCACTCCACGGGAAGGATACTATAAAATCTCCATTCCCACCCCAATCAGGAGAAGGATACTGCAAATTCTCCATTCCCTCCCCACTCCAGGGGAAGGTTACTGCAAAATAAAGGTGGTATAGAAATAAAATAAACAAACAAACAAACAAACAAATAAATAAATAAATAAATAAAATCCCCATTTCCTCCCCACTCCACAGGAAGGATAATGTAAAATCTCCATTCTCACCCCAATCCAGGGGAAGGATACTTCAAAATCTCCATTCCCACCCCACTCCAGGGGAAGGTTACTGCAAAATAAAGGTGGTATAGAAATAAAACAAACAAACAAACAAACAAACAAATAAATAAATAAATAAAATCCCCATTTCCTCCCCACTCCACAGGAAGGATAATGTAAAATCTCCATTCTCACCCCAATCCAGGGGAAGGATACTTCAAAATCTCCATTCCCACCCCACTCCACGGGAAGGATACTGCAAAATTTCCATTCCCTCCCCACTCCACGGGAAGGATACTATAAAATCTCCCTTCCCATCCCAATCAGAAGGATACTGCAAATTCTCCGTTCCCTCCCCAGTCCAGGGGAAGGTTACTGCAAAATAAAGGCGGTATAGAAATATAATAAATACATAAAATCCTCATTTCCTCCCCACTCCACAGGAAGGATAATGTAAAATCTCCATTCCCTCCCCACTCCAGGAGAAGGATACTGCAAAATCTCCATTCCCACCCCAATCCAGGGGAAGGTTACTTCAAAATCCCCATTTCCTTCTGATCAGGGAGGCAGAGAATAGATGGGGGCGGGGCCAGTCAGAGGTGGTATTTACCGCTTCTCTGAACTACTCAAAATTTCCGCTAACGCTTCTCCAGAACTGGTCAGAACCTGCTGAAGCGCACCTCTGGTCCTCACCCACAAGTCAAAATTCCCCCCTTGTGGGGAAAAAGAAGAGAGAACCAAGTTTATTCAGCATAATCCAGGGCTTCGGCTCGAGGAGAAAAATCAATAGAACATTAAAAGGTTATTCAGACAGAGAGGCTCACAGCCTTAGACAAACAAGTTTACTTAACTCATTTCTGGCCCTGTAAGTGAATCTACTTGGGAACCCAATTTAGAGTGAAATTTCCCAATGCAACACCTGACACTTTTTTTCCTGAGCTAAAGGCCATCGTCTCTCTTTGGCACCATGCAGCTGGAGACAATGACAGAAATGTCACCTCACTCGTTCCCATTGGGGTTGAAATTTAAAACATGTAAGAAAGTTACTTCCCAGTCATGCATTTAGCCATTTTCTCCTGGGGGGCGCTTTGCTTGCACTATTTGGGGTAGCTCTGAGAGCTACAGATTTCCAGAGAGAGAGAGAGAGAGAGAGAGAGAGAGAGAGAGAGAGAGAGAGAGAGAGAGAGAGAGAACATAGAGCGATAGAGAGAGAGAAGAGAGACAGACAGAAAGAGAGGGGGAGAGAGAGAGAGTGCAAGATAATAATGATAGAGAGAAGAGAGAGAGAGATGATACAGATAGAAATAAAGTTAGAGATAAATAGATAGATAGATAAATAGATAGATAGATAGATAGATAGATAGATAGATAGATAGATAGATAGATAGATAGAGATAGATAGATAGATAGATAGATAGATAGATAGATAGATAGATAGATAGATAGATAGATACCCTGTTTCCCCAAAATAAGACATCCCCTGATAATAAATCCAATTGGGCTTTTGAGCACATGGCAGTAAGGCCAAGTGCTTATTTCAGGGTTCAGAAAATTATAAGACAGGGTCTTATTTTCAGGGAAACACAGTAGTTGATGGATAGATGATAGATAGATAGATAGATAGATAGATAGATAGATAGATAGATAGATAGAGATAGATAGATAGATAGATAGATAGATAGGAGAGAGAGAGAGGAGAGAGACAGACACAGAGAGCTAGACAGATAGACAGACAGATAATAGACAGAGATAGATGAGAGAGAGATGTAGGTAGGTAGATAGAGATGGTAGGTAGGTAGGTAGGTAGGTAGGTAGGTAGATAGATAGATAGATAGATCTCTCCAAAAGCCTCTGCAGTCTACCTTTGCCCAAAGGGGTCTTCCTGGCAGTGAAGATGATTGAATGAAGCCATTCTTGGAATCTCCTCACCCACCGAGCACTGCCAACTTATTCAAGTGAGCTTCAGAGAGCATCAGAAGCCACCGACGAACAAAAGAAATCCGTCTAAGAGTTTTGCTTAGAAAGAAAGAGCTTCGGGGAGAGTTACTAGCATTCTTGCTACCAGAGGATTTGGAACGGTGATCAAGGATCACTTGGCGAAAATACCCCCACACAATGGGTGTCCTGAGATAGGCCAAACCAATTTTCACACACACACACCCCAGCCTGGCACACCCCCCTCCTGTATCACATTGCAACTTCCATCCCTCCCAGATAGCAGAGGTCCTGGCTTAGGATCAGGGCATGACAAGAACTCCACTAGATTAATCCTCCATCGTATATTTTTCAGCCTGACACCAGGAAAGCTATGACTCTCCTCAACTCCCTCCAAACCAAGCCATCCCAGGAGTAAAGCATTCTGGGAGTTGTAGTCCAGCCACATCCATAGGGCTGTGGCAATGCCCTCGCGCAATGCACGAACCAAGCCAAAAAGATTCGGGAAGGCGATCTACCAGACTTTTATGAAGTTAGGTCGCCTGGTTTTTGAACTTGCCAGCAGCCCAGCGCGGAGATCTCGATCGATCGATGAGTAAACTGAAGCCCCTTGGTTATCTCTGATGAATGCCAACACCTTCTCACCATTGGTTAAGCATTTATAGATCTCTGGCCCAGTGGCCTCTTGGACTTCAGAGGTCAAAAGGGATTAGCAAAGGTCAGCTCCAATTATTGCCCTTTTTTTTCAGGAAGGAAGGAAGGAAGGCAGGTGAAGAGAGATCGGTTCCTTCCCAAAGGCCAAACTCACCGAATTCAAGCTACATTTAACCCTTCACCTTCTAAATGCTCATGAGCAATGCCTTCCTTCTGGGGGTCTTCTACTCCCCATACCGGTGGGGCATCTTCACGATCAGGATGAAAAACCGACGTGCTTCTCAAATCTAAGCCTAGCATCAAAATCTGGACGGGCTCCCACATAATGCCTTGGTCTTCGGGACATTGGCACATCCGAATAAGACGTCACCATCATCCATGCCAAGCTCCCCACATTCTCAGCCCTTGGACAGAAGCAAACTTGGTTCGTACGGACAGCCACAGTAGCACAGGGAGAAATTGCCTTTTAAAAAGTCAGTGTATTATTCATCTTATATGTCAGATATAAATAGAGGATTATAAATATCTGGCTTTCGTTTCCCCAGTCCAGGAAGAGAGCCAAGCGTCTCTTGGCGAGGGGGCCACCGTACATCTACAACATGATCAAGAGATCATTTTTCTGTCCCATGCAGGACACATTCGGACCTCACAGTGGTCAGCACCTTCTCTGGTGTGCTTCTGCTCCAGAAGAAAGATCCGAAATGCCTCCAACCCCCCCGAGGAACCTCTCAATGGGTCAACCTGAGACCCTGGTTTCTTTTTATTTGATTCTCTCTTTCCTGCTGCTCCGAGCTATTTGCCAAGGAATCTTTTCATCATAGCAGCAACACATCAGCCATGGCTGGTTCCCTTACATGGTCAGCGGGAGGTAACGGATAGTTCCCAGCAAACAGTTCCCTTCTCTTTCCTGACAGAGATTTCCCATGGGAAAAAGGCAGAAGAAGAAACAGCCAAGAGTGGGGAGAAGAATAAATGGTGGGGGGGGGGGGGAGAGAGAGAGAGAGAGAGAGAGAGAGAGAGAGAGAGAGGAGGACACTCCAATGATAAACCTTATTTTGACCTGCTAGTCAAACCCCCAGATTAGTGGGGGTTTCCTGCTCTCTAGCAATTTTAAATCGCATGGCACAGCTGATCGTTGGAAATACAAGTTTGGATGAACCGATACGGGTTTTTTTACTACCGGTTTTTATCACTACCGGTTTGCCAGAACCGGTGTGGACCAGTAGGATTTCACCGCTGCCCCAGATCCTCAGCCTCCATCGGTGCAGGAAAATTATTTAACAGATCCCAATGGGAAGATTGCAAAATTATTGGAGCAAGGTTAGCTGGCAGTAGAGACCTGTCAGAGTTGCGATATTGGGCTGGATGCAAAGAATCAGATGCAAGGCAATTTTGGCAATGTTTATTATTGTTATTTTTTTTTAAAAAAAATGTAAACTATCAACCCCAATATCTCAGGGGCTGCCCCAAAGAAGAGGGGGTCAACCTATTCTCCAGAGCACAAGAAGCAATTTGATGGAAACTAATCAAGGAGAAAAGCAACCTAGAAGTGAGGAGGAATTTCTCAACAGTTCGAACAATTAACCAGGGGAACTGCTTGCCACCAGAAGTTGTGGGTGCTCCAACACTGGAGGTTTTAAGAAGAGACTAGACAGTCACGTGTCTGAAGTGGTATATAGGGTCTCCTGCTTAAACAGGGGGCTGGACTAGAAGACCTCCAAGGTCCCTTCCAGCTTTCGATTCTGATTCTGTATTCTGATACTCGCTTCTCCCCCAACCCACAATCAAAGGCAAACATTAATTGGTTGCTTTAAATCAGCTTTAGGGGGTTGTGTGCTCACGACGGCGCCTGAATTTTTGCAGTCTGATGTAAAGAAGGAAAAAAAAAATCTTGTTGCTCATTAAATACATGAAAAATACAAGCTGTACATTACAGATTCACGGGGACAGGGGCTTATCAATTGCTAATGAATTTGAAACTCATCCCTGACAGCTTTCTCCCCCTCCCCCCACCCCCCTCTCTCCTTCAATCATCCTCTCACTCTCTATTTTGTTTAAATAGAGGGTTCATTATTGGAGACAGAGATTTCCACCATGGTAGTTAATCATGACGCCTCCATGTATTTTCTCCTAGAAACTGATCCAGGGAGAGAAAACTTAAATACGTTTTCTTAGCCCACTCTGGCACACACCCAAATCCTTCATCTTCTCTCTCTCTCTCTCTCTCTCTCTCTCTCTCTCTCTCTCTCTCTCTCTCTCTCTCTTAAAGCAGGAGATTGAAAAGTTCTGAGGATGGGCACTGGGTTGGACGAGAAGACCTCTTCCAGCTCTATGATTCTATATTCTTTTTTTGAGAAGAGAGGAGAGGAGAGGAGAGGAGGGGAGGGGAGGGGAGGGGAGGGGAGAGGAGAGGAGAGGAGAGGAGAGGAGAGGAGAGGAGAGGAGAGGAGAGGAGAGGAGAGAAGAGAAGAGAAGAGAAGAGAAGAGAAGAGAAGAGAAGAGAAGAGAAGAGAAGAGAAGAGAAGAGAAGAGAAGAGAAGAATTCTTTATTGGCCAAGTGTAATTGGACACACAAGGAATTTGTCTTTGGTGCCTATGCTCTCGGTGTCCATAAAAGAAAAGATACATTCATCAAGAATCATAAGGTACAACACTTAATGATAGTCATAGGGAACAAATAAGCAATCAAATCGTATTAGGAAACAGTCAATATAAATCGTAAGGATACCAGCACAAAGTTACAGTCATACAGTCATAAGTAGGAGGAGATGGGTGATAGGAACAATGAGAAGATTAATAGTAGTGCAGATTTAGTGAATAATTTGACAGTGTTAAGGAAATTATTTGTTTAGCAGAGTGATGGCATTCGGGAAAAATCTGTCCTTGTGTCTAGTTGTTCTGATGTGCAATACTCTATAGTTTCATTTTAAGGGTAGGAGTTGAAACAGTTTCTCTCCAGGATGTGAGGGGTCTGTAAATATTTTCCCAGCCCTCTTTTTGACTCATGCAATATACAGGTCCTTCGTGGAAGGTAGATTGGTAGCCATTGTTTTTTTCTGCGTTCTAATGATCCTCTGAAGTCTTTGTCTGTCTTGTTGGGTTGCAGAGCCAAACCAGAGAGTTCTGGAGGTGCAGATGACAGACTCCATCATTCCTCTGTAGAACTGGATCAGCAGCTCCTTGGGCAGTTTGAGCTTTCTGAATTGGCGCAGAAAGAATATTCTTCGTTGCACTTTTTTGTTGACGTTCTTACTCTGCCATGGACAGAGGTTGGACTAGAAGACCTCCAAGGCCCCTTCCAGCTCTATGATTCTAATGTTTTGATCCTATGAGATGGCATAAGGACTGCTAGTTTGGGCAAAGGATTGGACCTCCAAGGTCCCTAATTATGACTACAGGAAATGGTTCTGCCCTATATCCGATTCATTTTGTTCCCGATTTCTGACTCCCCTGAGGCTATCCAACACCTCAAAGCATTCCTCTCTCTGTGACCCCTTTTAAAACGGAGGGTAAACATTTATGTTAAGAGCCACGGTTGATTCCTAAGAAACAAGGGTAAGTGGTGTTTGCTGGAAGGATCTCATAAACCAGGAATGACAGTTGGCTTCGCCCAAAACTTTCCACCTATTTGGCAGCCGACCCCGGCGTTCCTTAGTTATTTTAAGCTCTGTTGTGTTATCCTTTCCCAGCTCAGCTGATCAAAAAAACCCCCACAAAACCCATCCAAAGTCTTGGAAAAGGCAGGAAAATCACAGGAAAACTGCATCGGAATTGTTTTACAACGGCTTTTTAGTTGTTGTTAGTTGCACGGCAGAGAATAAATATTATCCACAGCTATGGAGCCATCTTAGAAGGCCACCAATTCCCTGGGACCCTCTCCCACCCCCAGGCCAGATTGTTGTTAGTTGCAAAGCTGTGTCCGACTCATTGTGACCTCATGGACAATGTTTCTCCATGCCTTCCTGTCCTCTACCATCCACCGGGGTCCATTTAAGCTCCCGCCGACTGCTTCGGTGACTCCATCCAGCCACCTCGTTCTCTGCCATCCCCTTCTTCTTTTGCCCTCCATCGTTCCCAGCATTAGGCTCTTCTCCAGGGAGTCCTTCCTTTTCATTAGGTGGCCAAAGTATTTGAGCTTCATCTTCAGGATCTGGCCTTCTAAAGAGCAGCCAGGGTTGATCTCCTCTGGGATTGACCGTTTGGATCACCTTGCAGTCCAAGGGACTCGCAGGAGTCTTCTCCAGCACCAGAGTTCAAAGGCCTCCATTCTTTGGTGCTCAGCCTTCCTTATGGTCCAACTTTCCCAGCCATCCATTGCAACTGGGAGAACCATCGCCTTGACTATATGCACTTTTGTTGGATGTCTCTGCTTTTTAGTAGGCTGTGTCGATTTGCCATAGCTTTCCTCCCCAGAAGCAAGTGTCTTTTAAATTCCTTAGCTGCAGTCCCCATCTGCGGGGATCTTGGAGCCCAGGAAAATAAAATCTGTCACTCCCTCCATTTCTTCCCCATCTATTTGCCAGAAATTGAGAGGGCCGGATGCCATGATCTTACTTTTCTTATTTTTTTTCTTATATTATATTATTTTCTTATATTATATATTTTATTATAAAAATAAAAAGCATTTTTTATTTTTAATGTTGAGGAATTGTTTTGCAACGGCTCTTTAGGCGGTGTAGCTAATTTGTTCCTCTGCCCCATCGTTAAAAATCTCTTTTTTAGAAGGGGGGGGACACTTTCTGGAGAAGCTCTGGGGGAAAAGGTGGCAAGCAGACTTTGGCTCTGAAGTCCGCTGTCTGCAAGGGAGAGGAGGTTTTAATCTGTATATTCCTGATTGCTAAAACCAGACTTTGGAGCTGAGTTATCTCGTCAGAGTCATTTGTGTTTCATTGGAAGATTGGAAGTTTGGAGACGTTAAGCCTTGTGACTGCATTTTTCCGGTTTAACGTTAATTCTAGGCCATCCTTCTGGGTTGTGTTTTTGCAACTGTGTCTCTGCTGTTATTCAATATCTGTTGCTGTTTCGACAATCTACACCTTAGTCTCGTGTTTCCTACCCTAAAAACGATGCTATAGGGCACTGCACCCCAGAACAACTAGACACAAGGACAGTTTTTTCCCGAATGCCTTCACTCTGCTAAACAAACAATTCCCTCAACACTGTCAAATCATTTACTAAGACTGTATTACTATTCTTCTTCTCTTCCTTACTAGTATCTAACTCTTCCCACTTATGACTATAAGCATGTTGCTTGTATCTTTCAATTTATATTGTTTTTATTTGTTTCTTAGTACAATTTGATAGCTTATTAGTAACCTTGACTATCACTAAGTATTGTATCTTTTTATTATTGATGAATGTATTTTATTCTCCTTATGTACACTGAGAGCATATGCACCTAAGACAAATTCCTTGTGTGTCCAATCACACTTGGTCAATAAAGAATTCAATTCAATTCTTCTCTTCTCTTTATTCCAATCTTCTCTTCTCTTCTTCTCTTCTCTTCTCTTCTCTTCTCTTTATTTCAATCTTCTCTTCTCTTCTCTTCTCTTCTCTTCTCTTCTCTTCATTCCAATCTTCTCTTCTCTTCTCTTCATTCCAATCTTCTCTTCTCTTCTTTCCAATCTTCTCTTCTCTTCTCTTCTCTTCTCTTCTCTTCTCTTCTATTGAGATTCTCAGTCCTCCAGGTCGTAGTTGTCTCAAAGGTGCTTTTTCAGGAGGCAACTGGACTTCCTTTTGGTTTTCTTTTGAAAATGTTTCGCTTCTCATCCAAAAAGCTCCTTCAGCCCCATTCCCTTCTATCCTGTCAGAGCTAAAGAAGCTTCTTGGATGAGAAGCAAAACACCTTCAAAAGAAAAAAACCAAGAAAGTCCAGTTGCCTCCTGAAAAAAAACCCACCTTTGGGATTTCTTTCTGTTATTTAGAGCTGGGCGCTATGGTGTTTATTTGATTGATTGATTTGAGAAGCTGGTTTTTTTTAAAGCTGAGCTGTAGCTGATTGCTATAAAGCAAATATCTTGAGAAAGACAGTTTGGTCTTGGGGTTAAGGTACCCGAGCTAGAAGGCCAGGAGACCCCGGAAAAAGTGGAGAAAAAAAGAGTTGGAAAAAGTGCAAAGAAGAGCAACTAAGATGATTAAAGGCTAACTAACTAACTAATTCCTACTCCCTTCTGCTGGGAAGATTCTGCGTGGGGTTCACACAGCATGCTTAACCTGGGTAGGTCAACAGCTGCCACCTTCCCCATCTTCTGAGTTAGTTACAGGAGTTTGGGAAGGGGGGGAATCAGATCCTTTGAGAGCCCACCCAGTTGGGACCCTCAGGCCAATGCAGGAGTTTCAATGCGGTGAGACGAAGCAGGGAACACCTGCTCCTATTTTTTCACTGACCTGTGTATGTTGTCATCATCAAAGATGAAAGTCTGGTTGGTGTAGCATCCTGGGTTGGGCTGGGCTCCCGGCTTGGTGTCCTGGCCAGGGGCGTGGCAGTCTCTGGATGGACCATGACTCTCCTCCAAAGATGTCATTGCTGCGGTTTTTGGGCGCCTCCAAGTGTCCTCCCAATGGATGGACTCTCCTGGACTAGGTCAGGAGCTTGGCAGCTGCCCGGATGTTGTGTCTTTCTCCCCGCTGTGGGGCTCTGATGCTCAATGCCAGCTCTCCCAGCCAAGCCTCTTCTGGTTCATTCTGCAGCCTGCCAAAAGCACCGGGAAGTTTTAATCAGCGCCGGGAAGTGTCCGGACAACAGATTTCTGCCTCTAGACAGACCAGGATGGTGGCGACCACGGAAGGCAAAATTTGGGGAAGCTGGTTGAGGGCAGGAAGGCTTACCTCTCCATCATTCACCATCGCTGCCGGGCTGGAAGGGAGAAAGGTGAAGGTCTCCCGCTCCAAGCGGCTCCATCGACAGTCAGAGAGAAGATGCTTCTCAGATGCTGGTTCCCACTTATCCATCAGAGCGGGAGTGACTCCTTGTCTTCTGGTGCCATCTAGCGGCCAAACAAAGAAAGGGAGAGATAAAATGAATTGGTTTTTCTTGTAAGGCTGGAAGAACTTTTAAGACCTGGCTACGTTATTTGGACAGCGTACTAAAAAGCAGAGACATCACCCTGCCAACCAAAGTGCGTATAGTCAAGGCTACTGTGTTCCCAGTTGCAATGGATGGTTGTGAAAGTTGGACCATAAGGAAGGCTGAATGCCAAAGAATGGAGGCCTCTGAACGATGGTGCTGGAGAAGACTCCTGCGAGTCCCTTGGACTGCAAGGCGATCCAACCGGTCAGTCCTAGAGGAGATCAACCCTGACCGCTCTTTAGAAGGCCAGATCCTGAAGATGAAACTCAAATACTTGGGCTGCCTAATGAGAAGGAAGGACTCCCTGGAGAAGAGCCTAATGCTGGGAATGATGGAGGGCAAAAGAAGAAGGGGACTGCAGAGAACAAGGTGGCTGGATGGAGTCATGAAGTCAGCGTGAAGTTAAATGGACTCCAGAGGATGGTAGAGGACAGAAAGGCCTGGAGGAACATTGTCCATGAGGTCGTGATGGGTCGGACACAACTTCGCAACTAACAACAATCTGAACTGGGGGTGGGAGAGGGTCCCAGGGAATTGGTGGTCTTCCAAGTTGGCTCCATAGCTGTGGATAATATTTATTCTCTGCTGTGCCTGCGGTGTGTCTGTGTGTTAATCGTGTTAACGAGGGCTATTATATATATATTGTTTTGAACAATGACTGATTTTTATATGTTTTACTTTAGATACAGATTAACAGAGTTGGAAGGGACCTTGTAGGTCATCTAGTCCAACCCTCCACCAGCCCAAGCAGACCCTACGCCATTTTTGACAGATGGCAGTGTCCAGTGTTCATTGTTGTACGCCGCCTGGAGTCACCTTTTGTGAGCTGGGGAGCCATGTAAATTAGATAGAAAATAGATAGAGAAAGAAGGAGAGGGAGAGGGAGGGAGGGAAAGGGGGAGGGAGAGAGAGAGAGAGAAAGAAAGAATGTATAGATAACATGGATGGATAGATAGAAGATAAATGGAGAGTAAAATAGAGAGAGATGGATGACATTCAGATGGACAGTTGGGAGGATGGATGGATGGACAGACAGACAGACAAATAGATAGATAATAATGATGGGTGGATGGATGGATGAATAGATGCAGCGGTGGGCTGCTGGAGATTCGCAGGGGTTCAGGAGAACCTCTACCTAAGATTCTTTGCAGTTTGGAGAACCTCAAATCTCACTCCTGGCTGGCCACGCCTACCCTGCCCCAACCCTCCCAGGAGTCCCCATGCAGCCGGTTTTGGATGCAGGCAAGTGCAGAGCTCATGTGGAGGCTCAGGGAGTGCGAAAAACGGGCCTACCGTTTCCAGCCTCCAGAGGGCCTCCGGAGCCTGGGAAGACCGTTTTCGCTCTTCTCGAGGCTCAAGGAAAGGCTCTGGAGCCCGGGGAGGGCAAAAACACTTTCCCCCAGCCGTGGTGCAGGAGGAGGACTAGGCCACACCCACCATGACTATGCCCACCCAGGAACCGGGCAGAGAACCTCTTGCTAAAAATTTTGAAGCTCGCCCCTGGATAGATGGATGGAAAAATGGAGAGAGATGGACGAAAAGACAGACAGATGGATGGGAGAATGGATTGATAAGAGAGAGAGACAGAGAGAAGCAGACAGACTGACAGGCAGTAAAGATGAGAAGAGAAAGATGAGAAAGCCGAAGGTACAAAGAGAGATGACGGGGAGAAACAAGTGTGACCTCATTCAACATTGGCTTCAAATGTGGATCCTACGCATTTACTCCACTCAGAAAAAGCAGCTTTAAAAACCGCAGTGATGTGATGAAGGACAGCCAGATTATTCCCTTCTTTTCACCTTGAAAACACCCACAGTTGCTTGGGCGATCTTGAAAAAGATCACCGGCTTCGTCAATAAATGGGAGTCCGTCTGATGCTTTGAAGCCTTGGCCGGAATCGTTAACGCTCAAGTACGGGAGAATAAATCAAAACAGCCCAAGCAACAGAGAAACAATAAAGATTTTCAAAGTGTTCCCTTTTAAAATAATTATCTTATCGAGAGGGACTTTTAAAGCTATCCAAGGTAGAAGATAAATGCTGTTGGGCTGCAAAAACCCTCATTTGGGGGAAAGATGGGAAGGTAATTGTTACGGCTCATTCAGAAACTCATGACTATTTATTTTCCTAGTCTTTTCTAAAACAACACCGGGGCTTAATAACAGCAACAGAGTTGGAAGGGATCTTGGAGGTCATCTAGTCCAACCCCCTGCTCAAGAATTTCAAAACCATTTCAGACAACTGACTGTCCAGGCTTTTCTTAAAAAACGATGGTGTTGGGGCAACCACAATCTCTGGAGAGAAGCCATTCCATTGATTGATTGTTCTCTTAGGAATTTTCTCCTTACTACTAAGCTGTTTCTCTCCTTGATACGTTTCCATCCGTTGCTTCTTGTCCTTCCCTCGGGTGATTTGGAGAATAGCTTGACTGCCTTTTCTTTGGGGCAGCCCCTGAGATATTGGAACATTGCTATTGTGTCACTCCCTAGTCCTTCTTTTCATTAAACTAGACATACCCAGTTCCTGCAACCGTTCTTTATATGTTTTAGCCTCCAGTCCTCTAATCCTCTTGGTTGGTCTTCTCTGTACTCTTTCCAGAATCTCAGCATCTTATTTATATCATGGCGACTAAAACGGGATGCAGTATTCCAAATATGGCATTATAAAGTGGTATTAACACTTCACAAGGGACAGAGTGGCTCAGTGGTTAAGATGCTGAGCTTGTCCATAGAAAGGTCGGCAGTTCAGCGATTTGAATCCCTAGTGCCGCATAACGGGGTGAGCTCCCATGACTTGTCCCAGCTTCTGCCAACCTAGCAGTTCGAAAGCACATAAAAGATGCAAGTAGAAAAATAGGGACCGCCTTTGGTGGGAAGGGAACAGCGATCTGTGCGCCTTTGGCGTTGAGTCATGCCGGCCACACGACCACGGAGACGTCTTCAGACAGCGCTGGTTCTTTGGCTTTGAAACAGAGATGAGCATCGCCCCCTAGAGTCGGGAATGACTAGCATGCATGTGCGAGGGGAGCCTTTACCTTTAACACTTCACATGATCTTGATTCTATCCCTCTGTTAATGCAGCCTAGGATTGTATTGGCTTTTTTGAGTGGTTTCCTTTATCCTCTGTAGCACTGCTGTTTTATATTGGATTGACCTTAATGCTACATTTTAAAAAACCCAACTGTTCATTGGGTCCATAATCATTTGATTCCAACATTTTTATTGTCGTCTTCTGAAAGAAAATCTGCTAAACTCTCACTAAATCTAATTTGGGAGCTTGTAAAGCTAGTCAATGGTTTTAGAAGATTGGGTTGAATTTAAAGTTTGCAGGGAAAAAAACCCATCTCCTGAGTAGAACTTCAGAGTTTGAAAACAATAAATTTACAAATAAAGCTAAACAAATTAAACCTTGTAAACTCTACGGGGGTGAGTACTTTGAGCCTTAAAGTGTATTTATTAAATTTATGTGCCACCCATCTCTCTCTCTCTCTCTCCATGCATAGCAACTGTGGGTGGCTTACAATTAAAATCATAAATATTAAAACATTAAATACATTGTGCCTAGGCGAAGCCATGCATATTTATGCTTGACACTGTTTAGGAGAGTAAAATTGGTATGTGTGCATTTTTAAATTTTGTTCTTTGATGCATAGGTTTCTTTTCCTTTTGATCCCTCGATCATCAAAAAGATGATTTATTGTTGCCGTAGTTACATACATACATACATACATATATTTAAAAGCAGTTTTTCTGGCTTCTTGCTTGAACTCTGGTTACTGCATAAAAATATTCACGCTGCTTTCTTGGCAGCTGTGTGTTAAGCAGTTGGAAATTCTTTCTTCTCTTATTATTATTATTTTTTTTAATACTACTATTTCCTGGAATTTCTTACAGTTCTGGAATTTCTTGGCAAAATACCACTCAAAGTCAAACTTCCAGCAGCCAAAATCAACATGTTGCTTACGGCATCTGTGGCTGTACATATTTTTAAAAGGTAAATGTTTTCCTGGCACATCTGTGCTAGTCGTTCCCGACTCTAGGGGGCGGTGCTCATCTCCGTTTCAAAACCAGAATCAGTGCTGTCCGAAGACGTCTCCATGGTCATGTGGCCGGCATGACTCAATGCCAAAGATGCACAGAACACTGTTCCCTTCCCACCAAAGGTAGGTGGTCCCTATTTTTCTACTCGCATTTTTTACGTGCTTTGGAACTGCTAGGTTGGCAGAAGCTGGGACAAGGAACGGGAGCTCACCCCGTTACGCGGCACTAGGGATTCGAACCGCTGAACTGCTGACCTTTCGATGGACAAGCTCAGCATCTTAGCCACTGAGCCACCACATCCCTTTCAAGTACATATTTTACTCGGGATTAAATATCACAGAATCTAATGGGTTTCTCTTCACTCCAGGATTCGTGGCACATATATCTACCTCCCTTTTTCTATACAACTGTTTGGGGCGGGGTTCAGTATGTATTTCTGGCATGTGCTGACAGTGGAAATACATTTGGTTGGTTGGCATCTGTCAACACTTCGTTTTCCTGGCTTCCAGCTTCTCTCGCCATTTAAGAGGTCCCTGCGGGGAGATCTTCTCACAGGCCCTTTCCAGGAGAAAGTGAGCCAAGGATGGATAGATAATCTTGCAAGCCGAAGATGTGCCAGTTAAGAAAGCCCTCCTCAGACAGTTCATGATCCTACTAGAGTCTAACGCTTGGGCAAAGTGCCAAAACCATGCTACTTGCCAGCTTTTTCTTTGAAAGAGAGAGAGAGAGGGAGGGGGGAGAGAGAGAGAGAGAGAGAGAGAGAGAGAGAGAGAGAGAGAGAGAGAGAGAAATGCTTCTTGCTTTGTCAGTAAAACAGCTTTGTGTTGTGGTCCGCTGGCGGCCAGCGGAGCTGAGTCGGACAATGAGGAGGTTGGGGAAGTACATGGGCCAGTCCTGGAGGCTGGGGAAAGCTCGGATAAGGACTCTGCGTCGGAGGCAGAGAGGGAGTTAGACAGCAGCGAGGCAGAGGAAGAGCTGGAGCCCGTTCCCAGTGTGCACATGGAGAACCACTAGTAAAAAAATGCTTAAAAAGTAAAAAAATGATCAGCTGAGCAACCTGGATCATTGGAATTTTTTTAAAAAAACATTTTTTACTACTGGTTCAGCAAACGAGTAACATTTTTTTTACTACTGGTTCGGGCGAACCAGACCGAACTGGGAGCATTTCAACCCCTGTGTTCTCCCCTGTGAATCCCCAGCAACCCACCCCTGTAGTTAGCCCTATATATCCTTTATTCCTTCTCTTTCTCTTTACTTATGTAAGGGGAGTTTTTCAGGCTCGCCACATTCTTAAGG
The DNA here is from genome assembly GCA_030761175.1 of Masticophis lateralis. Taxonomy (NCBI): domain Eukaryota; kingdom Metazoa; phylum Chordata; class Lepidosauria; order Squamata; family Colubridae; genus Masticophis; species Masticophis lateralis. The sequence continues at coordinate 9,012,878 of JAUDYJ010000015.1, forward strand.
TTGGGTAGAGGGAATAGATAGTGAGGATTGATTTGGCTAGGTGGCTTTCTTTCCTGTGGGAATGGAGGCTGATTTCTCTTTCTTTCTTTCTTTCTTTCTTTCTTTCTTTCTTTCTTTCTTTCTTTCTTTCTTTCTTTCTTTCTTTTTTTCCTTCCTTCCTTCCTTCCTTCCTTCCTTCCTTCCTTCCTTCCTTCCTTCTTTTCTTATCCTGTGATAAGGGAAGGCCTACTTCAGGTTGTTCATAAATAAGCTTCATTTCTCAAGGTCCGATGACGGTTAATTTATCTGAAGCCCAGCCTTCTAGGAATTGTCTCACATTCTTAGAGCTGGGTTGAATTAGTCTACGCGGTGGGAGATTAATGAATTTTGTGCACGGATTAATAATCTATGAGAAGGAAACCAAGCTCAGCGCACACCACGAAGCCGATGTTAAGTGTACCACATCCCCGTGTCTTAAAATATTGAAGCAGAGAATTCCGATTTTTTGTGTGTGTGTTTAAAATGTCAGAAATGATGGGATATCTATTTGGCGTACAGGGGGTTAGAGGTCAGCACTATAAGCAATTCTTGGTTCCATTAAAAGGAACCGCTGGGATGATTCCCATCGTAATGTGGATCAAGGCCAGGACAATTTTTAATTCTTCTCTTCTGTACGCTCCTAGTTTTAAAGTGTACGGATAAGAGCAAAATACCGTTGGCCCACTCAGGAGAATTCCATCTGATGCTGGGATCACCTTATTCATTAATGAATTGGCAGCAGAAGGTGCTGTCTAATGGCTTGGTGGAATAGCATGCCTGCTTTAATGATTCATATTCTGAATTTTATATGTTGCTCATTTGAAAGCTCATTTTTCCCCCCATCCCCAACAACCTCGGCCTCCCTGCAGTCAAACAATTTCCCCATCTGTTTGCAACAGCGTAAGGCCACAAACAGCCCACAGGGTTGTGTGAAAGAGAAATTCACCGATGGCACTTAGCCATAATTGGTTGTTGTTTTTAACCATTTACTTGTGCCCAATTCTTTCTGGCTTTATGGGTAAGGGCTCTCCGTGGTACCTTGTCAGGCACAGCTTCTTTTGATCGTTGGATGTTCAATTTTGTGTTGGATTTGATGCTCTCAATCAGGGGTGAAATCCATTTTTTTTTTACTACGGGTTGTGTGTGGGCGTGGCTTGGTGGGTGTGGTGTGGCTTGGTGGGCGTGGCAGGGGAAGGATACTGCAAAATCCCCATTTCCACCCCACTCTGGGGGAAGGATACTGCAAAATCCCCATTCTCTTCCCATTCCTGGGGGAAGGATACTGCAAAATCCCCATTCCCTTCCCACTCCATGGGAAGGATACTGCAAAATCCCCATTCCCTTCCCACTCCTGGGGGAAGGATACTGCAAAATCCACATTCCCACCCAACTCCAGGAGAAGGATATTGCAAAATCTCCATTGCCACCCCACTCTGGGGCCATTCTTTGCCATGAAAGCTGCCACTTGAACAGAATAGAATAACAGAGTTGGAAGGGACCTTGGAGGTCTTCTAGTCCATCCCCCTGCTTGGGCAGGAAACCCTACACCACTTCAGACAAATGGTTGTCCAGCATCTTCTTAAAAACTTCCAGTGTTGGAGCATTCAAAACCTCTGGAGGGAAGCTGTTCCACAGATTAATTGTTCTAACTGTCAGGAAATTTCTCCTTAGTTCTACGTTGCTTCTCTCCTTGATTAGCATTCCTTTGGAGATAACGTTTCTTGAAGAATCAAATCACGGAGCAAAGATTATTAAGATATTCAGCAAAATGTGCAAAGTCATGTATATTTTGCTGTCTGTGGTAGTATAAATCTTGAAATGTTTCTGCTAGGAAACATTTGATTGTTTTATTTTAGATCTGGAGCACCCAAAGTTATTAAGCTGAGGTCCTGGGTCATTGCATTGAGAATTGGAGAATGCCGATTTTTAAAATACTACTAACCGACAGGAATTTAGAGGAGAATGTTTTTTTGAAGCAGGACAATTTATGTAATCGCAGTCAAACTCTTAGGGCGAAGAAGCGTTTTTAGTCAACAAACCAGGATAGCAGGCAATGTGGTTAAAACAAAGAAACAAACACAAAGACAAGAATAGAATGTTTAACCCTTTTTAGAATAATGATAGCACTTAGTCTTATATACTACTTCATAGTGCTTTTACAGCCCTCTCTAAGCAGGTTATAGAGTCGGCCTATGGCCCCAACAATCTGGATCCTTATTTTATCGACCTCGGAAGGATGGAAGTTGAGTCAACCTTGAGCATGGGAGGATCGAACTGCTGGCAGTTAGTGTTGTGGCTCCGTTGCCTGAGCCTGCGTCATCAGCAGGGGAGGACTCTGAGAGTGAGGAAGAGGAGTTGGCAAGGCCTTCTTCTCCAGGACTCTCCTCTCTGGCAATGCCTCCGGAGGACACCGAAGGGCAGGAGATAGGCCCAGAGCCAAGCTCGTCCCCGCAGCCACAGGAGGACATTGATGAGGGGAGTGAGTTTTGGTTGGATCCTCGCCAGCGTCGGAGAGACAGGAGAGCCCAGCAGAGGAAAAGGCGTGGTCGTGATTAGCTGGTGGACCACGCCTCTCAGGCTATATAAGAGAAGGATTGCAGCCTGTATCTTTGTGACGAACAAAACAAAGATTCATGGATCCTGGTTCTGAATCAGCCTTGCGTCTCAGCTCTGAACATTTTGGTGGTGTGTATTTGACTGACTTATTAATAAAGACGTTGGCAAGCAGCTGCAGATTGCTGCCAACCTTTGTTATCAGCTTACTTGGTTGCCTGCCAGTTCATTAGACTCTGGTTGTCTGAGGGGGGGGGGTTATTTCTGGGAACAGGGCCAGAACAGTTGGCAGAATTATTCTGCAATACTGCATTCTAAGCACTGTGCCACCATGGCTCAATCATGAGATGTGCATAGGTGTATCTTAACCCAAATAGGATGGTGCTTGAACATATCAGGACTTAACAGACGTATTCTGCTTCTGTTAATTCCATTCCAACATTTAGCATTTTTGAGTTTCAGTGGTGCAACTGGAAAGGCACTGGTGAAAACATTAGGACGCCAGGATCCAAGGAGATCCTGACCCTAAAAAGAAATAGTGGAGAAAATGATAGTACCTCCATATTTCGATTTTTTCATTTATGTGTTTTAGCGGTTGTTTTAATTGTTCACCACCCTGAGAGGGATGGTTATAGAAAGTGAACAAATACAATAAATAATCTTGTTTCGGTATGGATGTATGGTTCTTTCATCCTGATGCTGTTCAGATCTAGCTAAAGAACTCACCCTACTTCTAATCTGAACCTAGAATTGGTTCTTGTTCTTCTGGTTATCTGCTCCAAGGTGACTCAAAGGATTCCACATCTTCGGTAGCCATTTGGACCACAGTGACGCCTCCGCCTGGGTGACGGCTCTTCATGTTGCCAAAACGTCTGCAACGGAAGGAACAGGGGGCAGTGTTAACCTCCAGAAGCTTGTTGTGTGTTGTTTCACACAACAGTGGGACGTACATCAAAGATGGACATCTAGAACTCAGATAGGTACCCACAGAAGAGTATATATGTAGCCTGGGGGTGAATTGTGGGAGTGTTTGGTGCTCTCTGAGCTTGGTGGTTTTCTTGCAGATGTCTCGTTACCCAACTAGGGAACATCATCAGTGCTTAGAAGGGAGTGAGTTTTGCTCACTCTGTCTTATAGCCCTGAAGATGTTACCTAGATGGTAGGTCATAAAAAGGTTGTACAATCTGGCACAACTGCCTTGTTTAGCAAAAGAAATGTTGGTCCCAATTGCGGTTGAAAGTCGAGGACCACCTGTTCAAGAGCTTAATTCTCTTTCTCCCCCTTTAATGGACTTATTTCCCAGTTTTTCTAACCCATCCCGACCTGCAGACTCTGGATGACGAGCGGATGACGAGAAGGTGCCATTTGGGAAAAATCAACAACAACAACAATCCCATTGGAGCATCTCTGCAAAGGGATACCAAGACTACCTCCATGCGTTGAGATCCAAGTCAAAGGCTTCCACTGTCGAAACGTGAACGATGCCGTCGTAGCCACCGATGGCCAAGAGATACCCATTGATAGCCGCAAGGCTTACCTGGAAAACCAACAATTTGGAAAGAGGCTTCAATGCTTCCTTCTCAAGCCCTTAATCGGGTACAGTCTATGGCAGTGATGGCTAACCTTTTTATGCCAGCACCCATAATGCAATGCGCCCCCTCTGCACATGCACGCATGACCCCCCACGCTCCCCCATGCATCCGCATGCAGCTCCCCACATGCCCCCCGCCACCCCCCCCCGCATGTGCACACAACACCTCCACCCTCTGATTTTTTATCCTAGCAGGCATCCCTGCAGCCTCCTGAGCCCAAAAACGGGCTGGGGGAGGGGGCACGGCCCCTCCGTGCTCCCCCTGCCCCCCCCCCATATGCACACGACACCCCCACCTCCCCATTTTTCACGTGCCCACAGAGAGGGCTCTGCCTGCCAGGTGTAGCCCGCGTGCCATAGTTTCGCCGTGGCTAACTCAACCTGGTTTAACCTCTCTTCTCTGTGCTAGAGAGCCAGAAGACTGATCACGGATATTTGCTTGTGGGCTCAGCCGATAAAGAGAAAATCTTCGAGACCGCCTTCTACTGCATAGCTCCCAACGACCGGTAAGATCCCACAAAGTTGGTCTCCTCTGGGTCCCGTCAGCTAAACAATGCTGGCTGGCGGGCCCGCGGGGGAGGGCCTTCTCTGTAGCTGCCCCAGCTCTCTGGAACCAGTTACCTCCTGAGGTCCGGACTACCCCCACCCTATTGGCCTTCTGGAAATCGGTGAAGACCTGGCTTTTCCAGCAGGCCTGAGGCCGTTGATCTCGCTGTTCAATCTTGGAAGATCTGGCCAGGGATGGTGTGCATGTGTTTTTAATGTTTTTAAAATGCTTTTATAATGTTTTTTTTTTTTAAAAAAATTATGTTCACTGTTTGTATTATTTCTGTTGTAAGCCGCCCAGAGTCCCTTGGGAGTTCGGCGGCATAGAAATATGATTAATTAAATTCAATTAATTAAATTAAAAAGTTCCCAAAACATGGAAATGATCTATAACTGCTCCGAGCCGCTTTGAACTGCGGGACGAACAGCAAATAAAATTTGATAAAAGGGATAACAGCAACAGTTGGGAGTGGTGCGGTGGCCTAGAGGTGGAGCTCTCGCCTCGCAATCAGGAGGTTGGAGTTTGATCTTGGGTAGGGACAGATATTTCTCTCTCTCTCTGGGCACAATGAGAATTTATCTGCTGAACAAAACTCCGCCTTGGCGACAGGAAGGGCATCCGGCTATTAAAAAACACTCTGCTAGCTCCATTCAGTTGCCCAGACTCCACCCTGCAAGGGATTGTGGGGTCGTTAAAAGATGATGATGATGATGATGATGATAATAGCAACAGTTAAAAATCGCAAACTTCTCTTTGTGTTAGGTCGTTCCATTTTCTGTCTGTTTCTATTTCCTGTCTGGACCTGGCTCTCCTTACCTTGCTCCTTTTGGACCTCATGGGCCTAACAGGTGTCCATCGATTGAGGAAGGGATCAAAGCGCTCCACGGTGCAGAGTTCGGTCAATTCATCCTGCCCACCGACGGCGTAGATCTTGCCTTGCAATGCGATGCAACCCAGGTTTTCACGACAGCTGCGGAGCGGAGGGCAGGGGGCCCAGAGGTCTTCTCTGGGATCATAGCGCTCGACTGAAATAGAAGAGGGTTGTGAGGAGCTGTGGCTTTCGACCTTGTGCTGCCAGCAAGGGCTGGGGGGAGATGAGGAATTGTTTCCGAAGCTGTTCTGAAAAGTAATAGTTATGTGTGAAGAACCTGAAAGGGCTAGCCTGCTTTTAAACGGGAAGTTTAAGGGACCAGGGACCAGGGATGCGGTGGCTCAATGGCTAAGACGCTGTGCTTGTCAATTGAAAGGTCGGCAGTACAGCGGTTCAAATCCCTAGCGCCGCGTAACGGGGTGAGCTCTCGTGACTTGTCCCAGCTTCTGCCAACCTAGCAGTTCGAAAGCACGTAAAAAAAAAATGCAAGTAGGAAAATAGGGATCCCCTTTGGTGGGAAGGGAACAGCGTTCCGTGCGCTTTTGGTGTTGAGTCATGCCGGCCACATGATCACGGAGATGTCTTCGGACAGCGCTGGCTCTTCGGCTTTGAAATGGAGATGAGCACCGCCCCCTAGAGTCAGGAACAACTAGCACGTATGTGTGAAGGGAACCTTTACCTTTATCATTAGATGGTATAGACTCCTATTAACAGAATAGCTTTATATCGTGGTGATCAAAACTGGATGCAGTGTTCCAACCGTGGTTTTACCCAGGCATTACAATATGGTTAACGTGTGGTTAGCGTAGTGTTTATTAATGCTGAAGTGTTATTGAATGTCAGAGATGAAATTCAGAAGGAAGAGGATTAACTCAACAGTTTATGGTCCTGTTCTACGATTTCCATAATTGTGGGTTGAAATAAAAAACGTAATTAATAAAACCAGAACAATTGTTGTTTGATATATATTGATTCATATGTTCCTCTTGGCTATGCCTCGAGTCTCTGGGATCAATAATTTCCCATTTCGAATCGATGCCCTTTTGTGTATCGAATTGAGGAATCAATTGTCCACTTGAACCCAATTATCATCTTTTGTACTCTTGCAGTTGGCTAAAATAGCTGTGAGGCCATACTGGACTTCTATATAACTGGAGTTATTTAATTCTTTTCTGATGAAGAGCAAGGGAGATTGCTTTTGAAACATATTAAGGTCAAATTATCCAGTAATCATTCTGTCTATAAAGTCGTTTTCCAGCCTTCTTTTTACCACCGTTTATCCCTGAAGTATCGCATTTATCTATTTTGACATTGTACGGCATTTGTTAATACAAGGGTAGGCGTATTTTTGTTAACTAATTGCCAGATCTAAGTTTCTTTCGTTAATTAATTTAATATAATAATTACCCAGCCATGCACGCTACCACAAACCAAGCGTGATTAGAACTTGGAAAGCTTTTTCCCCATCCTTCAGCACACCCGGCCGACAGAAACCCATCAGTCAGAAGCATGGATTTCAATTAACGTCACAGATACATATAATCATTTTCTATTTTTAATGTTTGCATGAAGGGAACAGAGAGGGGGAGAGAGAGAGAGAGAGAGATGCAGAGATACAAGAGACTATAAAACACTTCCAACACTATGGAGCAAATTGGTTCCCAACTCACCAATTATTTTCACCCTTCTCTTTCCTGCCACAAATGCCAAAAAAAAAATAAAAAAAATAAAGAAATCCGGGAAATTATTTCCTGTCATTCTGAGACAGAAAATGCTCTGTAGGACATCTTAGTCAACGCTGCGTCAGTTTCAGCTCAGAGAGAGAGAGAGAGAGAGAAATTGGAAAGTTGGAAAGTTGGAAAGAGAATTCAAGTAACGAAGGAGAAATTTCCTGATTTCTGGTGCTCCAGTGCGCACACATGGACAAAAATACACGCTCATTCCAGTTTGGGCACATGGTGCCAAAAAGGTTTGCCATTATTGGTTTAGGGTTTCCCGCCTGAGCAGGGAGTTGGACTAGATGACCTCCAAGGTCCCTTCCATCTCTTGTTATTCTGCTCTGTTCCAGTTCTGTTATTCTGCTTTAACCTAGTGCAAGAACTAATTTAGCCAGGATATATATATACCTGAGCATAAGGGAGAATATCCATCGGAGCCCCCAACGGCATATAAATACCCATCCAGCACGGCCAAACCCAGGCCTTTTCGACGACACTTCATCGGCGCCAACTTCTGCCATCTGTCCAGCGCAGGGTCGTATCTGGAAAGAATCAGCAATGGCGAGAAAGTCGATGATTCTGCAAAACGGGAATTCAAGCGTGGAGCGTGCTTCTCCCAGCTGGTGCTCCTCAAATCCTATGCAGCCAGTTCAAGATCAAGAATCCCACAGATTTCAATAAGAATACAAGAATTGTCAGGCCCCGAGCCAAGAATGACAGTCAGGAGTTATTTCTGAGTAGTTCCATTATTGTCGTTTGCCTACCGACCGAATCTTGCCAGAGTAAAGCAACGATCTGCCGTAACTATGGATATCCTCTGTGAACTGCGAGAGAGGGTCTGTCTTTGCCCTCCCCACCTCTCTCCTGGGATTCTGGACTGCACTGCATCACAGGTAGCTTGGAAAGTGCAAGAAGAAGGACCTACCTACTCTTGTTTGGAAGAAAGTTCCTTAAGGTGGAATGATTTGAATTGGTTTTTTTTCCTAAGTTTCTCACCACCTGGGCTGAGTTGCCATTTTTTGAGATAACTGATTGAGATAACAGATTGGCTTTCTCTTGTTTGTATTATTCCTCCTCCTCCTCCTCTTCCTCCTCCTCCTCTTTTCATTCTTTATCTTTATCCTTCTCTTCCTTCTTTCTCCATATTTTCCTTTGCCTTCTCTTGCTCCTCCTCCTCCCTCCATCCTATACCCTGTTCCTCCTTCTCCATATCTTCCTCCTCTTTCTCCATATTTTCCTTCGCCTTCTCTTGCTCCTCCTCCCTCCTCCCTCCATCCTATATCCTTCTTCTCCATATCTTCTTCCTGCTTCTCCATATTTTCCTTTGCCTTCTCTTGCTCCTCCTCCCTCCATCATATATCCTTCTTCTCCATAACTTCTTCCTTCTTCTCCATATTTTCCTTCGCCTTCTCTTGCTCCTCCTCCCTCCTCCCTCCATCCTATATCCTTCTTCTCCGTTATCTTCCTCCTTTCTCCATAGTTTCCTCCTCCTCCTCCTCCCTTCATCCTTTATCCTTCTCCTCCTCTTCCTTCTCCATATCTACCTCCTCCTTCTCCGTATCTTCCTTCTCCTTCTCTTCCTCCCTCTCCCTCTCTTCTATAAGCTTCCCAAGGTAATTGACTCCAGACCCATCTCCTTCTAGATATTACATCAATCTATTTTGATTTGAATTGGGGAAGAGATCTTTGTGGGAGGTAAAAGGCTGTCAACTATAAATATCAGCTACTATAGCGTGGCCAGCATGCCAACTGGGCTTACCTTTCCAATGTGTTGAGGCAAACCAGCCCATCAAAACCACCGGCGCAATATAAGTAACCGCCGAGTTCAGCCATAGCGACATCTTGCTTGGGTTCACTCAGAGGTGCGACGTTTCTCTTCCACTCATTGATTTCGGGCACGTACCTACCAGGGAAGAAGTAAGAAGGAGGAGAGGTTCTGGGCATGGGAGGGGTGGGGATGGGGGCAAGTGTTTACCCCTCCATAGGAAGAGGAGGGGAAGCTGACCCAAAGCAAGGACTTGTACTACACGATTGCAGAGTAAGCATAAACTAGAGGTAGTCCTTGACTTACAACAGTTCATTTAGTGACCATCCAAAGTTACGACGGCGCTGAAAAAAAGGGGACTTAGGACCGTTTTTCACACTTATGACCTTTTTAGCATGCCCCTGGGTCATGTGATCGAAATTCAGATGCTGGGCACCTGGTTCATATTTATGACGGTTGCTGGGTCCCAAGGACATGTGATCGGTGGTGGAAGGCTGCCAATTTAACAATCAGTTCTGTGAGCGCGTGCTTTGTGCGTGAGTGAGCGTGCCTAAGGCGCTTGGGCTGAAAAAGGGGGCATTTAGAAGCTCAGCCGCTTACCTTCCAAGTCAGCAACAGTAAGTAGGAACCGCACGGGGGGTGGGGAGAGAAATCAGCCGTGCCGTGCGATTGAGATGAGCTACAAAGCAGGAAATAAAGGACAGGATAGAGCGGTGTGTGTGCGGTGTGTGTGCGCGGGGCCAACCGATCATCGGAGCTACCGGTTTGCTTGAATACCTTTTGACAAGCAAAGTCAATGCGGAAAGCCAGATTCACTTTAACAGCTAAAGCAAGAAACGGACCAAAACTCGCTAAAGAAATGTTTCACCTTAACCACAGAAATTTGGGGGTCCATTCTGGCTGTAAATTGAGGACTATCCGAACTCTTAATTCAAAATTTTTTTTTTTGGCAAGGGAACAAGGTTAATCTTTCCACAAAGTGCTCCTATTTCCCAAGGCGGGGTGGAAATCCCAGCCCTCTGCAGCCGCGGGGGCTAAAAATTAACGTGACACTTCTTTGAACCAAGATTATATTCAGTTGGCCGAGGAGTTGAGGTCAGCACCCAACAACAGCTTTTATGGAAAGGGCCGGAGACGTTGAGTGGAGCTCCGAGAGAGGAGTAATGGGACTCATCAAAGTAATCCCATCAGATCTAACAGGAATGACAAGGTGCTAAACAGGCACTGGGGATGTCAAGACGAGAAGGAATTCACGTTTGGGCGTCAGTCAAGATACACTTGTGAGCGGTGTGCCCTTTGCTAAGGGGAAGACTGGCACGGGAAGGGCAGAAGGGGTAAGGGACTCTTTCAAAGGTCCCAATGAGAAGATAACAATGCAGGAAGGAAGGATCACAGATTTCAATCAAGGAATTTTAATTTGTTTTGGTCTGTGTTAGTTCTTACTATTGCTCTTAAAACTATGTGTAGGTATGCATATGTGTGTCTCTTCTCTTCTCTTCTCTTCTATCTAATTCTATTCTATTCTATTCTATTCCTATTTCTATTATTTCTATTCCTATTATTTCTTATTCTATTCTATTCATATTCATATTCATTTTCATATTTCTATTATTTATAATTCTATTATTTATAATTCTATTATTTATAATTCTATTCTATTCTATTCTATTCTATTCTATTCTATTCTATTCTAATTCTAATTCTAATTCCCTTCCCTTCTATTCTTCATTATTCTATTCCTATTCCTATTCCTATTCCTATTCCTATTCCTATTCCTATTCCTATTCTATTCTATTCTATTCTATTCCATTCCATTCCATTCCATTCCACTCCACTCCACTCCACTCCACTCCACTCCACTCCACTCCACTCCACTCCACTCTATAATTCTAATTCTAATTCTAATTCTAATTCTAATTCTATTCTATTCTATTCTATTCTATTCTATTCTATTCTATTCTATTCTATTCTATTCTATTCTATTCTATTCTACTCTACTCTACTTTACTTTACTCTACTCTAATTCTATTCTATTCTATTCTATTCTATTCTATTCTATTCTATTCTATTCTATTCTATTCTATTCCATTCTATTCCATTCCATTCCATTCCATTCCATTCCATTCCATTCCCAATAACAGAATTGGAAGGGACCTTGGAGGTAAGCCCATTTTTCATCCTTCCCAGGCTCCAGAGCCTTTCTAGGAGCCTGGGGAGGGCGAAAACATGCATATACTCCCTTTTCGGCACTCAGTGCCGAAAAGATTCAACATCACTGGCCTAACCAATGGAAAATATTTAAACTTCAGGTGTCAGTTCATTCCAAAGGCATTTTTCTCCTAAACTCCTTGTTTGTGTGGCTTAATGGCAGCATGTCCTTAAGAAGAAGAAAAAAAAATCATGGCTGGCCTCAGATGACGGAAAGTCACTTTTCCTTAAGCCAGGATAGAGAGCTGTCGGCCACCAGCTTTGAAAATAGAGAACGGATCACTTTAAAAGTGAGAGAAACTTGTGCTTTGCACCTGTTTGGAAAGCAATCGTAGCTCCGGAGGGATTAGAAGTGCTTATGGTTTTTTTCTCCTTCTTTTTTTAAGGAGCAGACGTCATTGTGTAATTGACTGGGCTTGTAAATAAAGAGACATCATAAAAATACCAAGAGCGTCTTAGTCATCTCGCAAGGAAAAGGAACGGTGCAAAACATTTCTCGGCAAGCTGGGAGAATGGCAAGTGACTCAACTAGTGGCGCCTCCACAGGCTCCATAAAACCTGCGGGTACAACTTGAGAGTTGAGAGCAGAGAGGTGAAATTTAGTCATTTTCAAAGGGAGCAGGGAACTGAAATTCAGTCAATTTCAAAGGGAGCAAGGAATTGAAATTCAGTCAATTTCAAATGGAGCAGGGAATTGAAATTCAGTCAATTTCAAAGGGAGCAGGGAATTGAAATCCAGTCAATTTCAGACTGTAGGACAGTTTGTTCTCCAGGATTCTTCCCCTTTGCAAGTCTACTGTTCCCCAAGGACCCAAGGAAAGTTGGGAGGGGGGTTATTTATTTAATTGGATGCTGCCAACTTGAATGACTCCCAACAAAGAGCAACATAAAACCCTCAAAATTTTAGAAAATAGACTGGAACAGAGGACGAGAACGGCTAGGAAAATATTGGAGAAATCCAGCCATCGACCATCTCTAGATAGTCTTCCTTCAAGGCAATTACTTACCTCTCAACGCTATTGAGGCAGACAAGTCCATCATGGCCACCTGCTGCATAGATGGATCCATTAAGGGAAGCCACCCCAATGCCACTCCGCTGCCTTGTGACCGAGCCCAAGATTTGCCACTCATGATCCAGGGGGTTGTAACGCTCTACCCCACTGGTGATGCCTGTAGAGCTGACTCCCCCAACTGTAAATTAAAGCAGTAAATTTAGTTTTTGCTTTTGAATGGTTGCATTCCAACAGGCATTTGATTGATTAGTCTAGGGAGAGACCATGATCGTTACAGCATTAAGAATTGATAAAATGCATCCCATATCAAAAAATATTCAGTTTCTCCTTTATCCTTAATAGCAAGTGTTAATCTATCCATTTCTGCACAATCTCACCTTTCCATTGTTGCACAAATACAATTCTGGCTGCCGTTAATATATGCAAAATCAAATATGCTGTCTTTTTATGATATTTTTTCTGGTAGAATGCCCAGCAAAAACATCTCTGGTTTCAAATCTGTATGTAGTTTTATCATTTTTTTCCAGCCATGTGTGTATTTTTGTCCAGTATTTTCACACTCTTGGGCATTTCCACCACATGTGATAATATGAACCAGCTCTTTTTTAAAAATTATTATTAATCTGCAAGCTGTTTGGATGAAGTATGAAAAATAAATGCTTTAAAGCAGTGGTGAAATTCAATTTTTATTACTACTGGTTCTGTGGGCGTGGCTTGGTGGGCATGGTGTGACTTGGTGGGTGTGGGTTATGGGCGTGGCAGAGGAAGGATACTGCAAAATCTCCATTCCCACCCACTTCAGGAAAAGGATACTGCAGAATCCCCATTCCTACCCCACTCCAGGGGAAGGATACTGCAAAATCCCCATTCCTTCCCCACTCCTGGGGGAAGGATATTGCAACATCTCCATTCCCACCCCACTCTAGGGGAAGGATACTGCAGAATCCCCATTCCCACCCCACTCCAGGGGAAGGGTACTGCAAAGTCCCCATCCCCCCCCCCAATTCCTGGGGTAAGGATATTGCAAAATCTCCATTCCCACGCCACTCTGGGACCAGCCAGAGGTGGTATTTGCCAGTTCTCTGAACTACTCAAAATTTCCATTACTGGTTCTCCAGAACCTGTCAGAATCTGCTGGATTTCACCCCTGCTTTAAAGGTTTAGTCTTTTGTAAAACAACAACAACAATCAAAACCTTGTTCTAAACTCTCCTGGATGGGTTTCTCCACCCACCACCCACAAATAGAGAACCTTGTCGGCTTCTACTGCAGAGAAATATAGAAAAAGCCAATATACTTACTTGCATAAAGGATCTCTAGGGGACGTCCGCTGTTGGACGATGTATGCTTGGCTCTCCAACTAACCAGCTTCTTTTTTGGTTCGATCTGCTCCCTGCAGAAACCCACGATTGAATCATCTTTAAGGTTATTTTAAAAAATGTGACTATCACCCTTCTGTAAGAAATCTTCCAAAGGAAAGCTACTGTAAATGTGACGTTCTGAGCTGTAAATTTTGCCCCTGCAAAGGGAATTTGATGCCAGAATCAAAACAGAAGCAAGGAAATTTTAGAAGCATCTGTCGATGCTCAATTCCACTCATTCCCTAGACTCAAGAGTAAACAACAAGCAGAGAACTATTTTAAAGAGACCTAAAAGGAGTTTTGATCATGCCCAAAGGAATGGGCGTCCATGGGTCCCTGTTTGACTAATTTTAGTTCTTTCTGGGAAGGGCTGTCTGATCAAATCTGCCTTGAAGGGAAACTACTCTAAGAAAGGAAGAACAGTAGGGATTTGGGGATTGCTAAACTCCAATGAATAATATATAAGCAGCCTTTTCTAGTATTTTGCCACTCAGTCTCACCATATACAAAAAAAACCCCACTTTTTTTTTTAATCTTGGCAGATGGCAGCACCTGGGTAACTTTGTTGAGTATGGAAGCAAACCAGGATTAGAGTTGGCTAGATGGGAGGCTCCCGTAGAACCAAGAAGACAAAAAGATTCTTGAAACTGGCAAATGTTCCCAAGCAAGCTATGCCTTTTATTTATTTATTAATTTTTTTAATGCTGCCTATCTTCCCTACAAGGTGAGTCGGAGATGACCCATACCTGTCACCATCAGCAGCTGATCGTATTTTGTATACTTCTTGATATTTAAGGCATTTGATATCCTTTTTTGAAATTCTTATTTATACGTTTTTTTCTCTGATATACATAAGTGCTTAATGAACAGTGTATTGACTGAATCAATTTGCTTATACAAAATAATAGTACTACTACTACTACTACTAATAATAATAATAATAATAATAATAATAGTACCGGTATATATTTTAATATATATATTTTAAGAAGATACTTGGTTGATACCTAGGACGCTGGCAGCAACCCGTATTAAGCATTAGCACCAGTCAGTGGTATTTGTGATGCATTTTTGAATGTTCAGTTGACTTGAGTTTCATGTTTAATAAATAAAATAACAGTAACAGTAATAATAATGGTATTTGTGATATATCAATGGTATTTGTGACACGTTTTTAAATGTTCAATTGACTGAGCTTCATGTTTAATGAATAAAAGAGGTAATAATAATAGTAATAGCAGTAGTAGTAGTAATAATAATTATAAATAGTAATAACAATAGTTATAATAGTAATAATAATGGTATTTGTGATATATCAATGGTATTTGTGACATGTTTTTAAATGTTCAGTTGACTGAGTTTCATGTTTAATGAATAAAAGAGGTGATAATAGTAATAATAGTAGTAATAATAATAATAATTATAAATAGTAATAATAATAATAGTAATAATAGTAATAATAATGGTATTTGTGGTACATCAATAGTATTTGTGACACATTTTTAAATGTTCAGTTGACTGAGTTTCATGTTTAATGAATAAAAGAGTTAATAATAATAGTAGTAGTAGTAATAATAATTATAAATAGTAATAATAATAGTTATAATAGTAATAATGGTATTTGTGATATATCAATGGTATTTGTGACACATTTTTAAATGTTTAGTTGACTGAGTTTCATGTTTAATGAATACAAGTAATAATAATGTTTACTTATATGTAATAATCTTTCATCATTTACTTATACATATCAATAATCTTTTATCTTCTAATTTCTACCTCTTTTATCTAACCACTAATAAAACAAATCCCATGTTAAAAAATATTCTTCCTTGTCTTTTATTTTAATGATTGTTTATGAAGACATTTGATATTTTAAACAGCCTCTGAAATTCTGCAAAGGAAGGCATAAATTTCCATTTTTTTCAGCCATTTCACTAAAACCATTTCCCATGGGCTGTTTCCCATGGGCTGACCCACTTCTCAGGGATGTTGTGATGCTAAAAGAAATTCCATTGCTGTATGACCTGGACTTGGAAAGAGGAAAGGGTCACAGCAGGATTTAAAAGGAAACATTCCTAAACCGTCACTCCAAATCCACCATCTTTCAGGGAAAACGGACAAATTTAGGCTTAGCTCAGAAGAATAACCCCCACAAACGATAGTTATTTAGACACACGTCCCATTGGCCATGCTTCAAAAAAACATAATAAAACACCATGAAAATGTGGGCTAGGAGTTCATTGGTCTCCGAAAGCAAGATAGGAACTGAAGAAGCCTATGCGAAAAAAACTTTGGGAAAGGGGTCAGATTAGTTTTTCCAGCGTGCAAAAGTGAGTTCGCTTACCCTCTTTCTTCGTAAACACCCATCCTGTCGTCTTAAGGATGCTCCGGAGAAGCTGCCCTTAAATCAGGATGCAGAGTCCCAAGCTTATATGCAAACTCCGGAGCCAAAAATAGAAACAGCAAGCATCTCTTTCACTGAGTCACACGCCAAGGGGGAATTCTCATGAATCCATTGTTCTTCTCCAAAGAGAGAGTTTGTGTAACCAGATGCCGAAGGGATCTTATTCCAGCTCAGAAGTGGGAAGCTGGGCTCATGAGACACTCTTGAGGCATCTGGATGCTTGGATTCGCAGGTCTCTGGCCCCAGGGCAATTCATGACATCGGTGGGGCAATTAAGTTCAAGATGGATGGATGGATGGATGGATTGGCTCCAACACTCCACTACTTCTGTTCCAATAAATGTCAAAAAGAGGATGGGGGGGGGGGCTATCACAGAATTGTGGTTTGACTTTTTAGACCCCCTGAAGACATCTGTGGAAGGAAGGATGGAAAGGAGAGAAAAGGGAAGGGAAAGGAAGGAGAAAAGAGGAGAAGATTAAATATATGAGGGCTCCTTGGTGCTCTCTGAGCTTGCTTGTTTCCTTGCTGATGTTTCAAACTAGGTAACATTATCAGTGCTAGCACTGATGATGTTACCTAGCTGGGTCATGAGACGTCCACAAGAAAACAAGCCAGCTCAGAGCGCATTGCTGATCTTTCACGCCAACCCTGAACTACAAATATTCTCCTTTATTAAACTAAATATAGGCTTGAGTTAAGTTAAAGTAGGTTAGACATGGTTGCACCGAGGGGCAAGTTTAAGGGGCGTCTGGGAAATTTAGTTTTCTCGAGCCCTCTTAGTTGACAGGGACAGTGATTATTTGCAGCTTCTCCCAGGGGCAAATTTATGTGCACCTGATGTCGATGCACCATCAACTTCTCTTTGATCCTTAGGAACTATGTTGGTTTATTTCTTCAGGATGGCCTATCCCAGTGATGGTTAACCTTTTTTGGTGCCGAGTGCCCAAACCGTGCCCACACACGTGCAAATGCACATGCATTTGCCCGAACCCCCAAAATGCAACATGGACACAACCCCACACCCCATTTTGGCTTCCGGGTTGGTGCAGGAGGCTTTCCAGGCCGAAAATGGGGCGCCCCTGCAGGAAGCTACTTCTGCCCCTTGTTGGCGTAGCTGGGCACAACTCCATCCCGAGGCACTGGCCTGCCGCCGCTGCCTCTTTGCCTCTCTATACCGCACACGAGGCTTATAAAACTCAAGTTTGCAAACCCCCGTGGCTAAATTCACAGGAAAGGCTTACCCAGGACCATGGTTTACTGAATTGAGCCGTTTAGTTGCAATTTTACAAGTTTGCTTCTAGAAAAGCACGCTGCAACCGGTGCCTAATCAGAAATGTATCTTCTGACATTGAAAATCTGTATCGGTTCTAGCTGTGTTTATGTTATTCTTTAATATAGCCATTCGGTCTTGATATTGAGTATCGAGCTTGGGTTTGCTGTCTCCCTTCGTTCTTCAAGGGCTTGTGAGATGAATAGTAAGAGTAACGGAGTTGGAAGGGACCTTGGAGGTCATCTACTCCACCCCCCTGCTCACGCGGGAGACCTGTACTAGGGATTCGAACTGCCGAGCTTTCTGATCGACAAGTTCAGTTGTCTGGGCCACTGAACCCCCTAGTCAGGCCTATAAGGTCCCTCCCAACTGTGTTATTCTGAATCTTGCATGTATTCGAACATGTTACATATTTGCATCCCATAATGTCACCATGAGATAGAGATAATAGAGAGATGCAGAGATAGTGATACTTAATAGATATGTGTTAATAGATATGATAGTTAATAGATATGAGTCCTTCGGGAGTAGGGCGGTATAAAAATCTAATTTACAAAATTACAAATTTACAAATTTACAAGATATAGAGATAGTGATAGATAGATAGATAGATAGATAGATAGATAGATAGATAGATAGATAGATGATAGATATTAGAGAGATGGAGAGATAGTGATAAATGATTGATGATAGATGATAGAGAGAATAGATAATAGTGATAGAGAATAGAGAGATAATAGAGAAATGGAGAGATAGTGATAAATGATAGAGAGAAAATAAATAATAGTGATAGAAGATAGATAATAGAGATATAGTGATAGAATAGATAGATAATAGTAATAGACAATATAGTGATAGATAATAGATGATAGAGAGAATAGATAATAGCGACAGATAAGATAGATAGATAGATAATAGAGAGATAATAGAGAGATGGAGAGATAGTGATAAATGAGAGAAAATAAGTGATAGAAGATAGATAATAGAGATATAGTGATAGATAGATAATAGTAATAGACAATATAGTGATAGATAATAGATGATAGAGAGAATAGATAATAGAGATAGATAGATAGATAGATAGATAGATAGATAGATAGATAGATGATAGATAGATAGATAGATAGATAGATAGATAGATAGATAGATAGATAGATAGATCGATCGATCGATCGATAGATATTCTTCCTTGATTCAGTTCGGACATCTTATCCTATCATCTTATAAGATACTTATCGGGTATCTTATTTTCTTTTTCTTTCTTATCTCCAGCCAATTTTATCTTTCCAATTTAGGAATGTTAAAAAGCTATTCCGTCATTCCAGTTCGCAAGGAGCCCGAACGTGATTTGAAAAGAGAGAAAAGAAAGTCAAATTAAAATACAAAGGAACTCGGTTAGTTAACAAGTTTTTTTTTTTTTTTAATCTAGGTCATGTGCCCCTCTGAATGCTTTTCCGTTTCGGGGCTTCTGAGCCTTGCTCCAGCCGAGCCCCCTCCCCAAAGAGAATGGAAACCGTCAAAGACACGCACGAGCAGCTGTGGAAAAGCCGAGAGGTCTGCTTGGGTGTGCCAAGCCACACTCTGCACCTGTGGAAAGAGATCTCTCTCCCACATGCCGGGCGAAGCTAGCATGCTTGGCCAGGCAACGGATCCCCCTGTGTTGAGCCAGGAATGCGGCCATCTTGGTTCCTGCAGGCTTTATAAATAAACATGGTTTATTTGTAGTAGAATAATGTGTTATTTATAAAATAATGTTAAATATATATATATGTGTGTGTGTGTTTTATATATATTAGTGGGTATGTATATATGCATTTTTGTACATGGATAATATACACACATGTATGTATTTATGTATATATAAAAATGTATTTTTATAATGACTATGATCATGATTTATCACTTATAGCTTTTATGTACACTGAGAGTTTATGCACCGAAGACAAATTCCTTGTGTGTCCAATCATACTTTGGCCACTAAGGTGTTCTGTTGTTCCGTTCCATGGATGGATGGATGGATTGATGATAAATAGATGATAGATAGATAGATAGATAGATAGATAGATAGATAGATAGATAGATAGACAGACAGACAGACAGACAGACAGACAGACAGACGTTGCCAAAAAGAAAACTTTTAAAGTGTTGGTTAGGATTTTAGCCAGAGTTTCAAAAGACCTTACAAAGTGTTTTGTTGGGACTTTGGAGATCTTAAACTGCGATTTTAGCCAGGATTCAGACAGACAGACAGACAGACAGACATCATCCCCATGGTCAGGTCCCCAAAACTCAGATGCTCACATTTATGACGGCTGCAGTGTTTCAAGGTCATCTGATCCCTTCCTGTGACCTTCTGACAAGCATTAAAGTCAACGGGGAAGCCAAATTCACTTAACAACCGTGGTACTAATTTAAGAACTGCAGTGATTTGCTTGACACTGTGGCAAGAAAGGTCGTAAAATGAGGCAAAACTGACTTAGCAGATGTCTCGCTTAGCAGCAGACATTTTGAGCTTGATTGCGGTCTTAAGTCGAGAACTACCTGGGAAACGAATTTACAGAATACGTGGGCATTTGACGGGTTAGGGTTGGAAAGCCAAAGGTTGGAAAAGGAACTCCTAGCCAGTTAGTATTTCCATTTGGGTTCTCATTTCAAGGTGTCTCATCACACAACGCTCAGAAGTGTCAAAACAGACTGTAAACAGATGCTTGTGTTCATGGAAACCACGATCTTCTCTTTTTTATATATCTATATCTCTCTATATCTCTGTCTGTCTATATCTATCTATCATCTATCTATCTATCTATCTATCTATCTATCTATCTATCTATCTATCTATCTATCTATCATCTATCTATCTATCTTACCTACCTACCTACCTACCTACCTACCTTCTTTTTCATAGGATTTTTGTGTATTTTTCTTTAGCCAGGTTTTTCCTACATAAGCCAATATTTTTCTGCAGCCCTAGTTCGGTGAAATCACATCCACTAGTTTCTGGGCTTTTTTTCTTCTGGCAGCCAGCAGGCCCTATGCTGCCCATTGGGAGACTTATATACATCTTATATAGCCAGAAATAGATCTATATAAGTCTCCCAATGGGCAGCATAGGAGCCCTAGAGCAGTGATGGTTAACCTTTTTGGTGCCAACTGCCTAAAGCGAGTGCGCACACGTGCGAATGCATGTGGGTGTGCCAGAACCCCCCAAATGCAATGCGAGCGCCCCACACACGCGCCCCCCTGCGCACTTGCGCAAGTCTCCCTGTGCATGCACCCCCCTGCACCCCATTTTGGGGCTGGTAAGCCTCCTGCACCAACCTTGCAACCCACGTGCATGTGCCTGGCGCATATGGGCCCCTTGCATGCACATCTGCATCCCCGCATGCGCCCCCATGCATGCGCAGCAGTGACCCGAAGACCAGCTGGCCAGTGGGAGGCATGCACTCATGCACGACGGAGCTGGGATGGGGTGACGGTCGGCCATAGGTTTGCTATCATGGCCCTGGAGCTTTGCTTTTTAAGTGGACAACAGATATCTCTCTCTCCCCACCACTTCTCCTCTCTTTTCTCTGTTCTGTCTCCTCTTTCTTTTCTCTCCTCCTTCTCTTCTCCTCTCTCTTTTTTTTAAAAAAAATAATTTTTTTTTTAATATGCAGCCCTTCTCCGGAGACTCAGGGCGGCTTACAATGCGTTAAGCAATAGCCTTCATACTTTTGTATATACCTGCTTAGTAGGGCTTTCGGCCTCCCCAAGCAGTGTTCTTTTTTTTATACAAAGTCAGCATATTGCCTCCACAATCTGGGTCCTCATTTTTCCTACCTTGAAAGGATGGAAGGCTGAGTCAACCTTGAGCCTGGTGAGATTCGAACTTGCAGTAATTGCAGGCAGCTGGTGTCACTTTAACACCACTTTAAGCTGCTGCGCCACCAAGGCCCTTCTCTCGCCTGTCTCTTCTCTTTTCTCTCCTCTCTTCTCTCCTCCCTCTCTCTTCTCCTCTCCCTCTCTCTCACACACACACACCTGCCTCTGTTCAAGTGTGCTGTTCTGCAGCCTCCGTTGTGGTCCACTCAGAAATTAAGAATCCTATGCCAACGCGTAACATGATCACCGTCCTCTGGTATTACACTGTCTTTGCTCGAAAAGAGGATGGAAAAAAAAAAACAATTTAAAAAGAATGCTGAACTTGACGACTGACACAAGAGAAACTGTATCTGGGTCTGCTTTTCTACATGAAATGCTACTCCAATTGCAAAAACATTCCCCGTGCATCCAAAGCTGTCCACACACCACCTCCCGACTTGAAAAATTCCAGCATCGTCTCCAAAAACT
Source organism: Masticophis lateralis (assembly GCA_030761175.1). Lineage (NCBI taxonomy): Eukaryota > Metazoa > Chordata > Lepidosauria > Squamata > Colubridae > Masticophis > Masticophis lateralis. The sequence goes on from JAUDYJ010000015.1 coordinate 9,034,528, forward strand.
ACCATGCAGGTGAGTCCTGAGTGCCTAACGCTATTGTGACAATATTGAAACGAGGATTTAAATCCTACTTTAAAAATCAAATGCTTCCCTCCCACCCCTGCCGTGCATTTGGCTAATATTCAGGAGGCAATTTGACATTTGTGGTTTTTAGCACACGTGCTTTGTTGCAAGATGGAAATGGAAAATAAAATTTCCTAATTCAGATTTTCTCTGGCTGGCTGCTCAATTTCAGCCTGATGTACTGAAGCCAGGGTTAAATTTGAGACCTTAAAAAAAAGCACTTGATTCAGTTACAGGCAAGAAGCCTCCAAGGATGGTTTTTTAAATATGCATGTTTTTTTTTAAAAAAAAACACAATCCAATTAAATGGTTTTAATTCATGATAGCCTATATTAGCAGAATCAAAGAATTAGAATGAAGTGCGTGAATGTATTCCAATGCTTTTATACACTCAGGTCTGTGCATGCTAGCCTCTTTTTTCTAAATGCACGATATAAATACTGCGCATAGCCAAATAAATCTACATTTAATTTAAGCACATTATCATGAATATTTCTGATTGTGGGCTCCTTGGTGCTCTCTGAGCTTGGTGGTTTTCTTGCAGATGGCTTTTTCCCCCAACTAGGGACATCATCAGTGCTAGAAGGGAGTGGAATAGGAGGAGGAGGAGGAGGAGGAGGGAGAAGGAGAAGGAAAAGCAGAAGGAAAAGAAAGACAGCACTAATTCTTATTCCTCTCCATTTCAACAGCTGATTTTCTGTAGGCTCCGAACTCACCAGTGGTGTTTTATGCTCTTCAATGTGATCCTTTTCCACATTTTGCTCTTCGGAGCCGATCTCATGGAAGAATATTTCTTACAAGCCATCCCCACCACTTACATGGATACCAAAGTCCTCCGAGCTCGGGAAAGAGCCCGGATACTGGACATGTCCTCCATGAAGACCAACATCTCCCAGGGTTATGTTATTAGCGACCCGGAAGCCTGCTCCAACCGAGAGATCTTCCTGTTGGTTCTCATCTTCAGTAGCCCCCAAAACCTGTCCAGGCGCGACGCAATTCGGAAAACATGGGCTAACATGACCCACGTCCAAGGTTACACCGTGCTGATTTTGTTTGTGTTGGGCAAGCCATCTTCAGCTACTGCCCAAGTGGAGGTCATCAAAGAATCAGACCAACAACAGGATCTCATCCAAGGAATCTTCCTTGATACCCCTGAGAATCAGACACTGAAGATCAAGAGGGCCATCGAGTGGACCGTAACCTTTTGCCCCGAGGCCAGGTTCATTCTCAAAGTAGACGAGGATATGTTTGCCAACCTCCAAACCTTGGTTGAATATTTGCTGAACTTGAGAACTCATCCTGAAGACATCTATCTTGGAAGGGTGATTCATCCAAGCGTCCCCAACAAAGAATTCCGCAACGGCAGTTTTACCTCCATAAGAAAATATCCTGGACAGTATTATCCGGACTATTGCAGTGTCACGGCTTTGGTCATCTCGCAAGATGTTGCTCGGAAGATCTACGTAACTTCTAGAGAAGTTCCTCCTTCCCTACCCCCTGGCGTTTTTGTGGGACTCTGTGCAAGGGCAGCCGGCGTGGTGCCTATCCACAGCTCCCGGTTTTCTGGGGAGAGACGTATCTGGTACAACCGATGCTGCTATAAATATATATTCACTTCGACGGTATCAGAGACCAGCCAGCTTCTCCAAGAATGGGAGGAAATGAAAGGCGATGAAGATTGCACCTTACTGGAAACCTATTATGGGCTGGTGTCCTGCAAAATCATGACGTATCTGGATGGGTTGAAAGATTCCAATGTCAACTCCGTTCAGAAAGAGCCCCTGTATTTTTCTGATTAGAAGAATCAAATATAATAGTATCTCTGTTTGACTTTCTCATGGGCCTTACACCCAATCTTACGTATTGGTATTGTGACGATTGATCATCATTCTGTGGCTTTGCGTGTGTAGAGGTTGTCCTTGGCTTACGACCACAATTGAAACCCAAAATTTATGCTGCTAAGTGAGAAATTTGTCAAGTGAGTTTTGCCCCATTTTCATCATGTTTCTCGTTGCCTTTGTTGAGCGAATCACGGCAGTTCTTCAATTAGTGACGTGGTTGTGTAGTTTCCCTGTTGACTTTGCTAGTTGGAAAGTCGCAAAATTGTGGTCGTAAGCCGAGGACTACCTGTATTTTAAACAGCTGATGTAACAAGCAACCCAACATTCAGACCAGATGCTGAAGACATTTTGCACGCATTTTTTTTTCCTTTTAAAAGGCTCTTCTCACGATCACTCATGTCCTTGTCACCTCACAGTTGAATTATTGCAACACGCTCTACATGGGGCTACCCCTGAAAAGTGTTTGGAGACTACAGTTGGTCCAGAATGCAGCTGCTTGAACAGTCGTGGGTGCACCTAGGTACTGTTTTGTCCCCGTCCCACACACACACACACTCAGACAGCCGGGGGTTAAATAAACTGGCAGGCAACCAATTAGTCCGATAAGACGCTTGGCAGCAATCCCAGCAGCTGCTTGCCAAGAACTTTATCAACAAACAAACAAAAATACCCACAGTCAGAATTGTCTGAATATTTCCAAGGCCCAGATTGCTGTTTTCCAGAGATGCAATGTGACTCAAAGGAGTTAGTTTTGTCCATCATAGAGTCTGAATGATTAACTCACCCTCTTTTATAGCCTGTGGGGTGTGGTCCAGTGAGTCAGCTAATCACGGGCACGCCTTTTCTTCTGTTGCGCGCGCCTGTCTCTGTGACGCTGATGAGGGTCCAGCCAAGACTCATTACCCTCATCATTGTCCACCTGTGGCTGCGGGGACGTGCTTGGCTCTGGGCCTATCTCTTGCCCTTCGGTGTCCTCTGGAGGCATTGCCAGAGGGTCCTGGAGAAGGAGGCCTTGTCAACTCCTCTCCCTCACTCTCTGGGTCCTCTCCTGCTGATGACACAGGCTCAGACAACAGAGCCACGACAGGTACTCCCACATTACACCAATCCTCCGTAAGCTGCACTGGCTTCCTATTGGTCTCCGGTCACAATTCGAGGTGTTGGTTATTACCTTTAAAGACCTATATGGTTTAGGGAGAGGCTATCTTTGAGATTGTCTTCTACCGCATAGCTCCCACCGACCGGTAAGTTCCCCCAGAGTTGGCCTCCTCCAGGTCCCACCAGCTAAACAATGTCACCTGGCAGGTCCGCAGGGGAGGGCCTTCTCTGTGGCTGCCCTGGCTCTCTGGAATCAGCTACTTCCTGAGGCCAGGACCGTTCCCACCCTACTGGCCTTCCGGAAAATGGTGAAAACCTGGCTATTCCAGCAAGCTTGGGGCCGTTGAGCTCATGAGATCCGGCCATGAGTGGTGCGTATGGGTTTTTAACGTCTCTTATTGTATATTCTATTGTATATTCTTATTGTATATTCTATTGTATATACTGTCTTTGTTGTAAGAGTCCTCGGAGAGTTGGGCGGCACAGAAATACAAATAAATAAATAATTCTACATGATGTTTATAAACACAAGAAGTCGCAGTATTTCGGCGCCAACATATACAAAACGGGGTCGGAAATCGAATTGCAAATACCAAAGTTCACACTTTCTTCCATTCAAGACTGTATTTTACAATCAAATCCAAAGCAGAAAGCCAGAAAAACAAATATTTGGCAGGCAGGGGAAAAACGATTGAAAACTTCACTACAACCACAGATTCATCAACTGTGGGGAAGTTACTTTTGTTGCTTCCTAAATTAGTCAAGTATTAAAAGCCACCAATGCATTTAACACCCATAAAGCTGAGCTGGATTATGCATATTGGACTCTGGTCCTTCATGTTGAATCACATTTTGATGCGAATTGTACCCTGTTTAGAGACGGGTGTGTAGGTGACAGTGCTACGTCCGAACTGAATCGAGGAAGAAATTATCTTGCGTATACCTATATTTATTAACTCTCGAAGGCACTGGAAGATGTCTTTTCTTTTGGAGGAGATTGTGGAGATTAGTCTCCGAGAAGTCAGGCAACATAAATTTATACTTTTCTGGGGCTGAGATTAAGAGCTGGCGGATGGACAGATGGAGGCTGAGAGAAGGGGGTAAATAAGCCCCTTTTATTTATTTATTTATTTTTGTAAAATGGTGATTTGTTTGGCCCTTTGATGTGAGATATATTCTTCATTCTTCCATCTCACTTGCTTTGAAGAACCTGGGTTAAATCCACGTTATTTGTTCCCTACGTAAAGTTGTGTGGAGAAATTGCCATTGGAACGTCAGAAAAACAACAATGCAGATGTGATGAGAAATTAGTCAGATGGTAAAATCAGTGTGATCAACCCCCCCAAAAAAATGTTTTTCACAAATGAAGGCAAAGCTATGTGCCTCCCAGGATCCTGCAACATTATCCTGGGGAAAATTGTTTTTTTTTTTTTAATATTTTAGAATCTCCTTTCCTGGTAACAAGTTATTCTCCTGGATTTTAAGTAGCGTGAAATGGTTAAGAGCCTGTGTTTTCCATCAGGAAAATACCTAGAAAATCTCCGTATTTCAAATGAACTTCCTGCCGTTTCAACATTGGAAAAATAAGAAAACTCATACCGAGTTAAAATGTTATCCACACTTTCTTTGCTCTCCCTACAAATCAACAGGCCGGCCCACACTTTCCGGAAATCCAAAACGTTTAGTTAACCCTGGAATTAGCTTAAAATTACGTCATCCGAAGTTACTCGGCTCCTTCCACAGCAATAGTTGAGATAGCCTTAACGTAATACGGCCCCTCGCGCATATAAGCCTTCAGTCTCAAGTAATGCTGGTTTCCAAAGATTTCTGCAGCTGTCTTGGAGTTAACCAAAGCCTTGACAAGTTCGTACTTGGCCTCCTTCGAAGCTTTATCCGGTTCCGCGGATCTGTCCACGATGTATTCTACAAAGCCAGGACTGGCTAGCATCTCCTGCTGAGCCCAAGGCTGATTTGCAATGGCCTAGGGGGACAAGGCAGATTTGGTTAAAGGGGTCTGACCTCCGAATTCCTTCCATTTAAAAACGGTGGTCAAGTCGAATCTATTTAAAAGCTGAAAAAACAAACTACATATAGTCCTCACCTTAGGACCGGTCCTTTCTTAGCGACCGTTCTAAATCACAGCAGACCTACCGTTATGACCCAGATTCGAAGTTCTGGGACTTCCCAGCCTTGAGGTGCTTGGCAACACAGCTGAAAACTTTTATACACGATCATGTTATAGTTTAGCCCCGTGATGGCGAACCTACGGCAGAGCCCTTTCCGCTGGAACACGCCTGCACTTTTAATTTGGGCATGCGTGCGTGTGCAGTTTGGGCACTCGGTATCTAAAAAGTTCGCCATCCCTGGTTTGGCCTCTCTTTAAGGCCCCCTAAAAATATTTAATCGGGTGGTGAGGTTAAAACTCTTCCAAATTTAAAACAAGAACGGAATTCATCAGCAGAGGAAAGGGGGTCTGAGAATAGTTTTCTGTTCTGTTCTGGAATGCAAACCTGATTATCCTGGCTCATCCCATCCCACAACTCCAGGCTGGGGAAAAGCTGCCCTAGAGAGAACAACAATGTTGTTGTGGCCCGCCAGCGGATCTGGCAGCAGATTCGAACAGTGAGGAGGTTGGGGAGGAACATGGGCCAGTCCTGGAGTCTGGGAAGGCTCTGATGAGGGCTCTGCGTCAGAGGCAGAGAGGGAGCCAGGGCCGTCTGACAGTTGTCAGCTGCCTTCAGAGTCAGACATCAGTGGGACAGAAGAACAGCTGGAGCCTGTTCCCAGTGTGAGCATGCGCAGAGCTGCCAGACGAAGGGAACAGCTAAAGAACAAGGGTCGGCTCAGGAGTAAAGCCACAGGTGGACGGTGAATGGCCCCTCCCAGAGGGAATAAAGAGGAGCGAAAGGGCAGGAGACAATTAGTTCATTTGGGTGAAGATCTGTTCCTGCATTCTTGCCAAGTATTGTGGAGTCTGAAAGATATCGGCCTGGCCACTCTCCAAGCCTGATAAAGGTTGGTCATTGTGATCTAATCTTGAAAGACTGTGGGAGAGGAAAGACTTTGCTGGAGAGGAATTCACTGTCAATTCAATAAAAGGGGTTTATCGGGACGAGGACTCGACTTCTTGCTGCTGGGGAAGCCTAGGTCAGAACAAAACGTATAGGCCAGCGGTCACCAATTGGTGGTCCGTGGACCACTGGCAGGCCACGAGAAAATTTTGGTGGTCCACAGAAAAATTATTTGCATTGTTTATATTGCACTAAATCAGGGGTCCTCAAACTACGGCCCCTGGGACAGATATGTGCAATGAATGTTTGTGTTGCTACAGAGAGTCTCCCCCTTCGGGGTCTTTTTGTGTGGGTTGGAGGGGGGCAGAAATTCTGACTCGGGGTCTGCTTCAGCCTCCTGATGTGGGGCTTTGGGCAAAGGCTGGAGGGAAGCACCGCTGGTGGCAAAGGGAAGAAGGCCTCGTTCCAGTGGGACTGCCTCATGGCCTGGAACTGGCTGACCATTTCAGCCTGCTGAGCCTCCAGGCACCTGTACCTAGCCTTGCATTCCCACAAGTCTTCCCTCTGCTTGGAAAGCCTATGCTCCTAGTCCTCAGTGAGGTGCTTCTGCTGAGCCTCCTCCTCGGTCAGATCCAGTTTGAACTGAGCCAGCTGTTTTGCCAACTCTTTCTCATGGTGGCTGCTTAGCCCCAACAACTGCTTCCTGTAGGGACCCCAAGGAGCCCGGGCAGGCAAGCGAAGTGTGGCTGTGAGGGGAGGGGCGAGTAGAGGCTGGTAAGGCACCCCTTGACATGAGTGACATCAACTTGGCCATGTCTACCCAGTCACATGCCCACCTAGCCACGCCCACCCAGCTGGTCATTAGGCAGATCATATTAGTGGTCTGAGAGATTTAAAATTATGAATTTAGTGGTCCCTGAGATCCGAAAGGTTAGTGACCCCTGGGGTAGACAACTGCCAAAGGCATTTCATGCAAAAGAAGAATCTTACAGTGAAAACCCTCAAGGCTCCACAGTGGAGATCAGGGAAAGGCTGAGTGCTGATGTTTTTGAACAGCTCCAAGGGCTGGTTGGATAGAGAGGAGAACCACGCTTCGGTCATCCGGAGGAGGTCTTCGGTTTGCTGCTCAGGCTGTATGCAAAAGAGTAGCGGGTGAGTTTGCAAATGGCTCTTTTGCCCCCCTGAAAGTTTCAAAACAATCCTGGGTTGTATAAAAATCAAAATCACGTGACGTGTTAGTACCGCTTTATAAAGCCTTGGTTAAGGCCGCACCTGGAATAGTGCATTCAGTTTTAGTCACATTGCAAAAAAAAGATGTTGAGACTTTGGGGGAAAAGTGCAAAGAGGAGCAACTAAGATGATGAAAGGCCTGGAGACTAAAACATGGGAAGAACGGTTCCAGGATTTGGGTTTGGCTAGTCTAGAGAGAAGGAGGACTAGGGGGGACATGATAGCAGTATTCCAGTATATGAGGGGCTGCCCCAAAGAAGAGGGGTTAAATTGTTCTCCAAAGCACCAGAGGGCAGGACAAGAAACAATGGATGGAAACTACTGTATTTTTGGAGTATAAGACGCACCTTAGTTTTTAGGGAGGAAAATAAGAAAAAAGCCGATTGGCAGGTGGATGGGCCACCCAGAATACCCCCAAATCAGCTGTTCCCAGAGGTGAATTTTAGCAACAGGTTCCTTGGTTGCGAGCTCTGTGCCTTGCTTTTTTTTTTCTGCCTCTGAAACGTCTGAAACTCAAAACTTTTTCCTGCCTCTAAAAGCCTCTGAAAGAGAGCTTCAGAAAAAAAGCCTCTGAAACTCTGTTTGGCGGCTTCTTTTCTGAAGCTCAGTTTGGAGGCTTTTTTCTGAAGCTCTGTTTGGGGCTCCTTTTCTGAAGCTTCGTTTCTGATGCTTTTTTCAGCCTTTGAAATCTCTGTTTGAGAAGCTGGGTGGAGTTACATTCGGAGTAGATTTTCACCCTCTTTTTTCTGGGAAAAAGGTGCGTCTTATACTCCGAAAAAAATATGGTAATCAAGGAGAGAAGCAACCTGGAATTAAGGAGAAACTTCCTAAGAGTGAGGACAATTAACCAGCGGAACAGAAGTTGCGTTCAGAAGTTTTCGGTACTTCATCACTGGAGGTCTTTAAAAAGACAAAAGCTTGTCTGAAATGGTATAGGATCTTCTGCTTGAACAGGGGGCTGGACTAGAAGACCTCCAAGGTCCCTTCCAGCTCTATTCGGATTCTGATTCTTCTTTGGGTCATGTTCAGTATCCTTTGAAATGGCAGAATACACTTCTGGGGACTGGACATTTTCATTTCAATTCAATGCTTCATTGAGTGTAGAATGTTAAAGTTTTAGAATTGTTTGTCCAAAAGGCTCTAGAAAAGAGACATTGGGCGGCAAAAATGACCCACTTCTAAAGAGCTTTCAAACCTGTCCTTCGTGTGTGTGTTTGAAAGAAGGATGGAAGAGTTCTGGTCATACAGGGATAGCCCTCAAGTTATGATAGCAATTGGGACCGCAAATTTGTGTCGCTGAACGACGTGGTCATGAAGTGTGATGCAGGTAGTCCTCGACTTACAACCACAGTTGAGCCCCAAATTTCTGTGGTTAAGGGAGACGTTGGTGGAGTGAGTTTTGTGTCCCATTTTGTGACATTTCTTATCCCGGTTGTTAAGTGGTCGCCGCAGTTGTTAAATTAGTCACACGGTTGTTAAGGCAACCGTACTTTCCGCAAGGCCCTGAAGACTTTTTTTACGTCGGCAAGCTGGGCTGGCTTGAAGAATTTTGTAATGGGTAATTTAGGGGTAGGGGTTTTAAATTGGGGTAGCCAAATTAATTTAATCGGGTTTTAATTATTTTAAATTTTACATTGTATGTATTTTAACTTTTGGCTGTTCACCGCCCTGAGTCCTTCGGGAGAAGGGTGGTATACAAATTTAATAAATAATAATAAAATAATAATAATAATAATAATAATAATCACTAGGGACACTGCTACTGTCATAAATACGAACCAGTTGCCCAAGTGTCTGAATTTTGATCACATGACCATGGGAATGCTACAACGGTCATAAGTTGCTTTTTTCACTGGCCGTCACTAAATGAACTGTTGTAAGTCAAGGGCTACCTGTATAATATAGGACCGCATCGCTTAGCAAACAGCAATCTCGGCTGTCCCAATTTCTATCATTAAGGCGAGGCTCGTGGGTTGCTAAGTAAGTACTTCCTCGCAACTTCCCAGAGGCTTCCAACAATTGAAATCAGTGGGGAAGCCGGCAGGAAGTCACAAGTCCCAGCTGGCTCAGAAGCAGGTAGGATGGCAGGTTAAGTGTCTGCCTTCAAATTCAAATTCAAACCTTTGTTGTCAGAGTACAACATGTGTACAATGAGATTGGCCGAGCCTCCCTTCGTGCACTCACCCAACACAATACAACTCGCAGTGAAAGAGAAAAAAAAAGCGGCTATATAGATGTCCGGGGAAGCAAGCTGATCACCTGTAACTTACTTGCAAGAACAAAAGAGATGAAATAGCATCCAGACATCGGATTCGCATCTCCGTCGGGGAATTCTTTATTTGGTGCCCGATTCTGTTTAACACACGATGGAACCGGCTCCCTGAAAACCAAAGCAAACTCTGTTTTTGGCTAGGCCCATAAGGCATCTCCCCCCGCCCCCTTTGTGGCCCACCAGCAGCCAGTGGAGCTGGTAGGAGATTCGGACAGTGAGGAGGTTAGGGAGGAACGTGGGCCAGTTGTGGAGTCTGGGGAAAGCTCTGATGAGGGCTCTGCGCTGAAGGCAGAGAGGCGGCCAGGGCCGTCTGAAAGTTATCAGCTGCCTTCGGAGTCGGACATCAGTGGGGCAGACAAGCAGCTGGAGCCTGTTCCCAGTGGGCGCATGCACAGAGTTGCCAGACGAAGGGAACAGCTAAAAGAACAAGGGTCGACTCAGGAGTAAAGCCACAGGTGGACGATGAATGGCCCCTCCCAGAGGGAATAAAAGAGGAGCGAAAGGGGAGGGGAGTTTGCAGGAGACAATTAGTTCACTTAATTGGTTCCTGACTCTCTGAGACTCCTTGCCAAGTTTTGAAGATATCGGCCTGGCGGCTCTCCAAGCCAGATAAGGTCTGTGACTGTAAATTCTCCCTTGAAAGACTTTGCTGGATGGGAATGAGAGGAATTCACACTAACTTAATAAAAAGGGGGTTTTGTCAGGACAAGGAGTCTGCTTCATGCTCTCGGGAAACCTAAATCAGAACACTCCCCTTTAGCCCTGTAATCTGAATTGTTGTACTTTTATATGCGCACACTGGACGAACCTGTCTTCTGGAGCACGAGCTTGCCCTCCACGTTTGAGCCCAAGATTGCAAGTGTGTCCACTGCCACTCCAAACAAGGTGGGGTCCTGGCCTTCGGCCATGCTGAAGACCTTCTCTATGAAGGCGGGATAAAGCTCGCAGATTTGCTGAGGGCTGTCCACGATCGCCAGGTTGCCGAAAAACTTAATGAAACCTGCCAAGATAGACCCATGTCAACAGAGCGAGGAGACGAGTGCCCCTTGAACCTCCATGGTCCGGCTGTTTTGGTATCTTTTCCCTCTTCTTACTTATAAAGGACATGGCGAAGACACAAACCGGGCTGAAGGTGGGCAGAACCAAAAGCATTGCTCCAAGTGTCAACCCTGGAGCCATTTTTGAAGGTCTTCAGGGTTGCCACAGTGGAGCTGGACAGATATGTAGCCAAAGTAACATTCTTTCTTCTGGGAACTGATATTTCTGACAATCAGCTGGGCGACGATCAGCTGTGAAATGCGATTTATATTAGCTAAAATCATGGGATTTTCTGCTTTCTAACTAATCTAAATCGTGTGGCACAGCGGGTCCCTCCTCCTCTTGCTGTTCTACTTACCTTTGCAGACTCGGAAGGCTTCAAAATGTTCCCTTTTTAGCGCTGCATAGGTTCGTCAGGCACACATGCACTCAAAGCGTGCGCTGGGTCGGAGACTCACAAAACTGGTAGCAGACTTCAGAGGATTTCACCGCTGGTCTCCACACACACACGGCACAGGAGGCCACAAAGATACAGTATTAACCCTACTAAGATCAAGATGCCCAAAGACCATCTGTAATCACCTGGCAGGTAGAAACTGGAGAAGGGATCTGAATCGGCGCCAATGATTATATTGGAAATCTTGTCGATGATGCCTTGCTGAGAGAGATACTGCCGTCCATGTTGAGTGTGGGCCAGTGAGGTCACCATCTCAATACAGGTCGCTCTGTTTTAAAACAAATAAATGGACCACTTCAGAAAGATGAGAATTACTGTATTTTTCGGAGTAGAAGACTCACTTCCCCCCCTTCCCTAAAAGAGGGTGAAAATTTGGGTATGTCTTATACACCAAATATAGCCCCCACCCTTTGGCCTCTGCTTCCCAGCAGTTTGCCTCCTTGCAGCAAACAGCCCGTTTCAGTTTCAGCACAGCCTGATTAGCACAAGCAGCTGATTGTCGGTTGGATCGGGCTCCTGACCATCAGCTGTTTCAGTCTGCAGGGATTGCCATTGCCTATGGCCTCTGCTATTTGCTGCAAGGAGGCAAATTGCTGTGAGGCAGAGGCAGATTGTTTTTTCCTTGTGCTAATTAGGCTGTAATGAAAATGAGACAGGCTGTTTGCTGCAAGGAGGCAAATTGCTGGGAGGCAGAGGCAGATTTTTTTTTTCTTGTTTTCATCCCCCAAAAAAGATAGGTTGCGTCTTATAGTCCGGAGCGTCTTATATTAAAAAAATACAGTAATAGGCCCCCTAATGCCCCAGGAAGCTCCACCTGCAGCAAAACCCCAGTGTATAGCCATAGCGCTTAGGCTTATATACCGCTTCACTGTGCTTTGCAGCCCTCACTAAGCAATTTACAGAGTCAGCATCTTTCTCCCAACAATCTGGGTCCTCATTTGACCGACTAAATTCTATTGCTATTTAGATGAAGACATTTGGGGGGCACTGAAAGCGGGGAGAGGCACACCACAGAAGCAGAGACTCGCGTTTTTGTAGGGTTGCAACAGGGAGAAAATATCCAATGTCTCTGTGCAGAGAATGGAATTCATTCCCCTTCTAAGAAAGCACTGGAAGCAAACTATGAATTGGGCCAGAGATTGACGATAGGTAGCAAGCAAAACTGAGACACCTCATGCATTTACAAGCAGCAAAGAGATAGCAAGGCTGCCCCCCAAGACCTGATGGTCTCCCATTCATGCTGAGGCCCATCCCATGATGTACCTGACAAGCACATCGTTTCCCGTCAGTTCCCCAATCAGTTCCGATAGTAAGCCGCTGTTCACACAGTAGTTCAGAGAGTCCACCGACGTCGAGGAAATATTGATCACTAGCTAACACAAACGCACAAAAAGACAGGAATCTGAGCCACGTCTCTTTAAAAATGTTTCTGCTGCAACGGGCAGACAACGGGCCTCCCCCATTTGTAAACCAGATTTGCAGTTATTTAATTAAACATAGATATGTTAAGCTAGGGGTGTCAATGTCACAGCCTTTGGGGCGGATCAGGCCCATGGTGTGCTCACATCTGGCCTGTGAAGCCACCCTGGAAACGGTGAAGGACTGGCCCGTGGAGCTCTGTTTTCGCTGGCAGAGGGCTGTAGGAGGCCATCACAGCTGAAAACTGGGCCTGGGGGGCATGGGTGACCCACCTGAGCTCTGTTTTTTATGGCAGAGGGTTGCAGGAGGTCGTCGTGGCCGAAAACAGAACTCAGGAGCTGGCAGAGTGCTTGGGCTGCCTAAGGCACCTCCGATATGAGTGACGTCCACCCTGACCCCTGAGGTCAAACAAATCCTCAATGAAATCGAGTTTGACACTCCTGCGTTAAACCAATAGGTACACTTCATTGACTTCTTTAAAATTAAAAAAATCCTATTCGCTGCCAGAAATTTCTGTTAATCTTCATACAGCTTTTAAGAATGCCACGTAAATTAATTCATTGAAAGAAACTACCCATTTCTTTTTCATATGAAAAAGAAATGTACCCCCCACCCCTGTGTCCCAAAGGTGGTTTTTCAAAAGACAACCGGACTTCGTTTTCCCCTGAAGACTTTCACTTCTCATCCAAGAAGCTTCTTCAATTCTTTAGTCAGAACTGAAGAAGCTTCTTGGATGAGAAGCGAAACATCTTCCAAGAAAAAAGGAAGTCCGATTGCCTTTTGAAAAAGCACCTTTGGGACAACCAGGACCTGAATCTCCAGACACCCTCTCCCTTTAATCTTCACATTCCATAATAAAGTAAAAGTTCCCCTTGCACATATGTGCTAGTCATTCCTGACTCAAGGGGGCAGTGCTCATCTCTGTTTCAAAGCCGAAGAGCCAGCGCTGTTCGAAGACATCTCTGTGATCATGTGGCCGGCATGACTCAATGCCAAAGGCGCACGGAACGCTGTTCCCTTCCCACCAAAGGTGGTCCCTATTTTTTCTACTTTTTTACGGGCTTTCAAACTGCTAGGTTGGCAGAAGCTGGGACAAGGAACGGGAGCTCATCCCGTTATGCGGTGCTAGGGATTCAAACTGCTGAACTGCCGACCTTTCAATCGACAAGCTCAACGTCTTAGCCACTGAGCCACCACGTCCCTACATCCCATACCACCACTAATTTTATCCAATTTGGAACTTATCCCTACCCCAGTCAGCTACAATCAGAATTGTTTCCAAATCCCCAAGTCACATCATCCACCTGGCAGTTAAAAAGCAAACATTTCTGTCCTCTATCTGCTAGGGCTAGGCTTAATTTTTTTTAAAAAAACAAAAACCAATAATTCTTGCCTCATACACGCGATAACGTATGATGTCGCTCTTTGCCATGACATTTTTCAAGTCAATCAGCAAATTCCCTGCCAGCAAAACTTCCAAGCCCTCAGGCGATTGTGCTATCCTGGACAAAGATTTGATGGCCTAAGAAACAAAGTTGGCGATGAAAACAGGAACAGCATATATAATACACATCCTGACGGCAATGAGAATGGTACAGGCTCAGCAATGGAGATGTGCCAACGCCCCTTCAGAAAAGGAGATAATAAGTATGCGCAGAGATGGATAGATTAACATTAGAATTCAAAAACGCGTCAGAATATTAGGACACAGGGAACAGGTTTTATCAATGGCTGGAAGCACGAAGTGGGACTCGGAGCACAAAAAAATTAAGCTAAGTGGACCTGGAATGAGAAATTATATGTATACTGTGTTTCCCCAAAAATAAGACCCTGTCTTATATTTTTTTGAACCTTGAAATAAGCGCTTGGCCTTATTTTCGGGGAGGTCTTATTAATTTGGGACACATGGAGCAAGATGGGGCTCCTCTTGCCGTCTTGCCTGATTTCCAGCTCTGCATTTAAATATTTTCGGGGAGGGCTTATTTTCAGAGGGAGGCTTATTTTAGCACCTGCGCTCAAAAGCCCGACTGGACTTATTATCAGGGGATGCCTTATTTTAGGGGAAAAAGGGTATTAGAATAAATACGTTGGTCAAAAATAATTGTACAAGACTAGCACTGTGTAAGTAACGTATGTGTTATTTGTCTTTCACTTTGGTTTTCATGATGGATGAAACGCCAGGATGGTCACACTGTGTTCGATATACTTATATGTAAATGTTAAAAATATATTTTAAAAAAGGAAACCGGAACAGCCGACCTATGCATACATTGGGGTACGGAGACCCTGAATTAGCAAAAGGCACAATAGTTGCACAGTCTGAATACAGAACGCTCTCTGTCCACCTCAGATGCTTAAGATGAAAGACCTCAGGGAAAAAAATATTTTCAGAAAAAAACACATTCTCAGAAAAAAAAAATATTTTCCAGAAGGAAGAAAGCCTTCATACAATGGGGTCATGTAGTCCAGCACATTGGGGATTTATTATTATTTGTTCTATTTATTTGCCACCCATCTCTTTTAATGGATCCTTGACAAATAAAGGAGTCAGAGACCTAAACAGAGAAAGGCACACATTTGACATCGCAAATAAACAAGCAATAGTTTTGACTACAGTTCTACGGGGGTCTAAGCTGGTACATAATTGAATATATTCATTTTCTTTCTAAGAGATTCAGTGGGGGGGGGGGGATCCCACAGGTGGTTCTGAGTTGCAAAAACAGAAAATTGGGAATGCAGTGCTCCACAGTCCATGGCTACCCATAATTTAGATTTGGGGGGGGGGGCGAGGAGGGGAGGCGCGCCGCTGAGTCTGTGTTTAATCCTTGGCAAGTCCCTGCAGTGTTCTTGCCAAGATTTTGGAAGTGGGCTTCTTCCCAGGACTGAGAGAGAGTGACTGGCCCAATAGATGGGGAGACTTATAATTTATGAGATTTATAAAGTTCTATGGATTAGATGGCCTTCCCTCCCTCACAATCATAAGCACTGACCTCTTCCGCCACTGCTATTTTCTCGGCAGCAATGCAATAGACAATCTGCCTCAGTAATTCAGGAGTGTTAAGGATTTCTCTGACAGCAACAGAGTCTTCCACAACTCTTCCAACCTAGGGATACAACATAATTTATAGTCACTGGACAGTTTCTAACTTCCATTCTTCTTCCATTCTTACTTTTGGTCTTTAAGTCTCATTCTTAGCTGTCCTCTCTGCTATTTTTCTATACTGCCTTGCGGTTTCATAAACTGAAAGTTTAAAAATAATCGCTCGGGGCTGCTCGAATACCATTTTAGACTGAACTGAAAAGGGAAAAAACAAGAGAGAGGGGAAGGAGGAGAGAGAGAGGAAGGGAGAGGAGAGGAGAAAGAAGAAAGGGAAAAGGAGAGGAAGAAAAGGGAGGGGAAAGAGGAGTAGAAGAGAAGGTTAGAAAGGGGGAAGAACAGAGGAGTGGGGGAAGGGGAAGTAGGAGAGAGAAGGAGAGGAAGAACGAAGAAAGTAGGAGAAGAAAGAGGAAGGGAAGGGGCGAAGAAGAAGAAGAAGAAAGGTTGGGGTAAAGGTAAATGGTAAAAGAGCAGCCCCAAAAAGCAGCCCCATTTCGTGACCATTGAAAGTTACAACAGCACTGGGAAAAAAGTGTCTTATGACCATTTTCCAGACCGTTGCAATATCCCCCATTCTCACATGATGAAAATTCAGATGCTTGGCAACTGACACGTATTTATGACGGTAGCAGTGTCCCGGGGTCATGCTACCCCCTTTTGCAACCTTCTGATAAGCAGAGTGAATTGGAAAGCCAGATTCACTTAACAACCATGTCACTAACTGAACAAGTGCAATGGTTCACTTAGCAACTGCGGCAAGGAAGGTTGTAAAATGAGGCAAAATTCAGTTCACAAGTATCTCGCTTAGCAACAAAAAATTGGGGCTTAATTGCGATCGTAAGTCGAGGACTACCTATATCACTTCCAATGTTGTTTCGGACACCTGCAGCACAGGCATGAAAACAGAGAAGCGCATGGCAGGATAAAACCATCTCATTCTTAAACTCCTTGAGAAGATTACAAAACTGAATTGTAACACGTACTTGGGAGATGGTTAGGATTTTGACTGAATCATCTGGGTGGAACAGTCCCTTTTGAAGCTCCTCCCCAAAGTTTTGGATTACATCCAAGGGATCCATGACTTGCAGGAATCTCTCCAAGATCGAGACACATAAAGAGATCTGCTCACTGTTTGCAAGAGAAAGGAAAACCCAGGTGTTTCGCTAATGAAATAAGGAAAAGCGTCAATACTGTGCAAAATAAGCAACCTCGCTCCTTTATGAAAATTCTTGAGAGCAATTTTCAAGGTGGAACTGGTTGTTATCAAGATCAAAGGCTTCCCCCACTCCACCCCCTCAAGGACTCTCGATGAAAACTAATCATACGCTTTCCAAAACATCCACCAGCAACTGCATAACCTGCCCACAGCATAAAAACAGACCAATCACTTTCCCATCCTGTTGTTGCCTTCCCTTATCACTGCTGCGCTCATTTCAAGAGTTTCCACATTTATAAAGCAGCGTTTTGAAGAAAGGCAGAGAAAGGAAGGAGGGACCTGAGACCAGGAGGAATGTTTACACCTAACCCCCCCCGCCCAACTTTCTACATTCACATACACAGAAAGGTATACACAGAGATTTGTGTGTGTATATATATGTATAAATGTATTTGTATTTATATGTATGTGCGCATGTGTATGTACATGTAATAGATAGATAGATAGATAGATAGATAGATAGATAGATAGATAGATAGATACATACATAGATAGACAGACAGACAGACAGACAGAGACAGACAGACAGATAGATTGATTTAGGTAGGTAGGTAGGTAGGTAGGTAGGTAGGAGTGGTGGGTTGCTCCCAGTTCTGTCTGATTCTTGCGAACCAGTAGTAAAACCGGCAGGAAGCTCCGCCCACCCACCCAGACATCATAATGGACGATCTGCACATGCGCAGAAGCTTCTGTGCATGCGGACGCACTCATGTTACGAACCAGTAGTAAAGGTAAGTAGAACCCACCCCTGGTAGCTGGATGGATAGATAATAGATAGATAATAGATAGATAGATAGATAGATAGATAGATATTGATTTCGGTAGGTAAGTAGCTGGATGGATAGATGAGATGGGAGATAGGTAGGTAGGTAGATATAGTGATTCATCGATTGATTTAGGTAGGTAGGTAGGTAGCTGGATAGATGCGATGGATGGATGGATGATAAGATGTAGATTGATATACAGATATAGTAGATACACACACACACACATATATAGGTATGTATGGCACATATTTGTATCTATACACGTACATACAGTATGTGTGCATAAATGTGCATGTATTTATATCTATATTTATATAGAGAAAGATATATAGGTAGATTATACGTATACACCTGCACACCCAATTATGCATGCACCTGTCACCCTGTGATCTTGAAATTCGGCCCCATGGACCACCCAACCTCACCGCGCCCCGCCCAGCACGACCCCAGCTCCTCCATGAGGACTAGCCCCTTTGGTGTGAGGGAACCCCTCCCAATTCACTCTTACGTATCCCCGCGGGCCATGAGGACGAAGAGCCCGGCTAAAGGGTAGCCAGGGCCTCGTTCGCGGAGGGCGCTGGGGGGCAGAGCCTGCACGGCCACCCGCAGGGCCCGCAGCTCCACCAGCGGCTCTTCCAGCGCAGCGACCCGGCTCAGCAGAGCCAGCGCAGCATCCACCTCACCCGCCGCCATCTTGGAAAGAAGAAGGGAACGTCTCGCGAGAATTCGGCGAGGAGCGGAGGGCCCCTTTCGGGTCCGCAAAGGGCGCGCAGGCGCGGTGACGCCCTCTTTGTGGCGGCGGCGGCGCTTCGGTTGCTGATTGGACGGACAAATCGGGCAGGCGTGATGGTGGGGGGGGAGGAGGGAGAAAAAGAGGAGGTCCTTCCCGCTCCCAAGAGGGTGAACCTGCGAGGTTGAGTGGATAGACCACATTTCCGTGTTTCCCAACGAAGCCGCTATGCGGGGCTAATGGGACGACTCTTCCCGGCGAGAACCCTTTTAAAAATATTTAAAATTCATCATCACCAGAATGTATTAGTCGGCCTCTAACCTATGCTTGTAAATTCAAGAGCTGCTTTGGAGGGTCTTCCCCCCTTTGCCCTGTTTCAGTTTTTACCCCAAATGAGAGGGCGCATCATTCCTTCCGTACCCCTATGACTCCCAGCTGAGTTTTAAAAAGTCACTAAGCTAAAACTGGAACTCAAACCACAAGGAAAATGGGACACTTGATCCAGGATCAGCCCTGGAGATCTCTATTTAGGCAGAGTAATTAAAGTGCAAGCCAACGGCATATAAAATAAAAAGCATTAAGAAGAGTGCCTCTGAGCACGCATAAAGTGTTCTTTCTTCCTCTTTTGCCACCCTTCTTGCTAACCAGTAAGGAGAATCAAGAAGCAGAAGCATTTGAATTTCAAAATCTTTTTTTCCCCCTTAACATTCTGCACAAACTCTTCTCCAATTTTTGCAGCAAAATGTTATTCAATGTCTTTTCAGGAAATAACTTCCCTTAACAGACATTCATGTTTAATGAATTATTAATTAATAATTAATAATGAATTAATCATTATTAATGATACACCAAGTTGACTCAATTTATTATTTACTGTTTATAAAATATATTTATATGTATATGAAATCTTAATCTGTTCACCGCCCTGAGTCCTTTGGGAGAAGGGCGGTATAGAAATTAAATAAATAAATAAATAAATAAATATTTCAAAGAACAGAGCTTTTATGGAACTTTCTCCTAGAATCGTTGAACCTGATTAGAACTCGGGTGGGAAACTACACAGAAATCCATCTCACACTAGTGATGGATGCTTATAGTTTTGGATGGGTGGCTGAGTGGATGTAGATAGATAGGTGATATAGATAGATGACAGATAGATAAATAGGTGGGTGGGTGGGTGGTTGGGTGGGTAGGTAGATAGATAGATAGATAGATAGATAGATAGATAGATAGATAGATAGATAGATAATAGGTAGATAAGGTAGGTAGGGATGGATAGATAGATTAGGTAGGTAGGTAGGTAGGGATGGATGGATGGATGGATGGATAGATAGATAGATAGATAGATAGATAGATAGATAGATAGATAGATAGATAGATAGATAAGGTAGGTAGATAGATAGATATTAGATTAGAAAGATAGAGATATGGTAGATACAGTAGGTAGGTAGATAGAGATAGATATGGTAGATAGATACGGTATGTAGATGATAGATAGATAGATAGATAGATAGATAGATAGATAGATAGATAGATAGATAGATAGATGATAGATATGGTAGATACGGTAGGTAGGTAGATAGAGATATGGTAGATATATGGTAGGTAGGTAGATGATAGATAGATAGATAGATAGATAGATAGATAGATAGATAGATAGGTAGATAGATAGATAGATAGAGATAGATATGGTAGATACGGTAGGTAGGTGGATAAATTAGAAGATGGAAGGAGGAAGAAAACAATAGCAAACCACTTCTATAGCTTCTATACTATTGCCCACAAGCCCAGCATGGATGGATATCCATGACGTCACAAGATAATTCATATATATAGATATATATAGATATGAATTCAGATAGGCTAAAACGTTTTGTTCCGCACATCCAATTTCATTTTCTCTCATTCTTTGCAACTATGTTTTCTTCCTTTCTCCAAGCGTTATGATCGTGACCTGCCTCTCCTTCACTTTACTTCTTCAGATCCAGGCTCTTTTAAAATCTCCAAATTGTATCAATTTGTGTCCCAACTCAGGTGCTCCCTTCCCTTCTTTTAGAGCTTCCCCTCGTCCCTCCAGCATTCAACTTCCAAAGAGCTGCTATTTACCCTCTCTCGCAGCGCTAGCAATACGAAGATACGGCCAAGTTACCAATATTCTTTTTTTTTTAATAATTGTACCTCTGACACATTCATTACCATTTGAATAAGAATGAACACACAAAAGGCCACTTATTAAAAAAAAGCAGTAGCCCTGACTTTGTGAAGGTGCATAGAAGCGTTTAAAAGATCAGTCCAAACCAAGGCAAAAATAATTATTATAATATTTTAAAATACAAATAAATCCTTCTGGGTGGGTGGGTGGGTGGGGATAGAATATATATTTTGAGAGGCCCTCTCTTGTCTGCAGAGACCTCAAGTTAAACTGTGCAAACAGGAGCAGGAAAATACAATTAGGATTCAGTATTGCTCTGCAAATCTTTTTTTCTGGGGATAACAGCATATAAATGGAGAGAGAGGCACTTGTAAATGGGGGGGGGGGAATCTTGGCAAGGTAAAAACACGCAACAGCCAGTTTTGTGCTTTTTCTCGGCTGGGAACTGCCTCCTGTTGAGACATTTGTCATAAACGGACCATCCTGGCTAAAGTTATGACCGAGAATTTTCGGCTTTCATCCACGCCAGTCAAAAAAATAAAATAAACTGCAAACAATCGAGCCAAAACGGACAGGGTAGAATTCACCCGCCAGATGTCCACTTCCAATGAAGAGAATCAAGATGTATGCATCTTTAGTGCATTTGCTAATCTTCCCCACTTCTGTCACATTAAAACTGCAACTCAGTTTAGGAAGGAATTGTGGGGGGCGCACCGAGGAGCTTGGAGGTGTCCCTAAATCCCCGCCCTTTGGCTTTATCCTTATAGGCATTCCTCCACCAGCCATCCGATCAGCCTGCTTTACAACTCTCTGCTCATCCCACCTGCTAAGCAAGGTTATCCATTCAGCCCCCTCCTGGATCCTATCGACGTGTGATCTCTCGCTATCCTTTATCAGGGGGACAAAATAAGTGCCACGTTAGATAGGTGCCAATCTTGTCCAAGTGATGTAATTTCTATGGGGCTGCCCCGGAGAATTCGCTCCCCCTTTTGTCCCGAACAGCCACAAGGAGCTAAGGGTAAACAGTCATTGATCACCAAGCCACCCCTTCCATCTTTCCTAGCCGAACCCAAAGGGTCTACAACAGGGACCGTTGAAAATTTAGTCTTGAATAGATAATCCCCAAGGCAGTTCAGGGCAAACTGTTTTTCCCTGATTGCATTCCCCACCCTGTCTCTCTCTTATGGCTTTACATGGCGGGCCCCTGACACGCATCAGTAGGGGGTGCTGCCCTCCCACTCCACGAGATATTCCACTTTTCCCTCCGGGCTGATCCTCCGAGCCAACACTTGATATTTCTCTCCGCAGATTAACCGGCCAGTGGCTCCGAAATAGCTGCTGATGGATGACTGGAGGTGAGAGAGGGATAAATCGTCTTCACTCAAGCTCTCCAAAGTCTGGCAGTCGATGGCGTTCCCCGGGCGATCCGGACTGCTGGCACGGTCACTGCCATCCAAGGAGCAGCCGGGGACAAGCCTGCGGAGACGCTCAGAGGATTTCGGTTTGGCGTCGAACGGCGCGTAGGTTTTAGTGGACAGTTTGCGCTTCCGGCTCCCAACATTTGTCCTGCCAAAAGATAGTAAGAAAACAGGGGTTTCTTAGGGCTGAGGCGTAAGGCAAGGGTCCCCAACCCCCGGTCCATGGCATGCCAGTGTTGTGGCCCGTCGGCCTCCAGCCGCTCCAGCAACCGAATCAGATAAGGAGGAGTAGGCGGCATGGGAGTCTGGGTCAGCATCAAGGCAACCCGAGAGCTCCAAGCGGGAAGAGGGAATGGAGCTGGCAGAGAGAGAGAGAGAGAGAGAGGCGGAGCCTGGGCTATCCATCAGCCCTCAGATGGGGACTCAACAGCCCCCAGGTCTGGAAGTGGCTGATGAGGAGGAGGAGGAGCAGCTGGTCCAGTGCCTGATGCATGGATGCACAGAAGGCAGAGGAGAGGAGAACAGTGGAAATCTATGGGCTGGTACTTGGGACGGAAGAGCCACCGCTGCTAGAAAAGCCCCACCCTAGCTCTGGGAATAAAAGGCAAGGGGTGGAGATGAATAGATATGGCTGACAACTATTCATCTCCTGGCTGGACAGACTTGTTAGCCTGAGGTGAAAGAGAAACTTTTTGCTGTGGCTGCTGGTGCTCCTAATAAAGGAATCAGGGTTCGTCGTGTTTGGGGAGCTGGATCAGAACAGCCAGCAACCAGTCCACGCAAAGAAGCGAAGCATCTGAGGGATGCAGGCAGCACGCAAAACCTCGCCCCCTCCGGTCCACGGAAAAAACTTTCTCCACAGAACCGGTCCCTGGCGCCCAACAGGTTGGGGGCCGCTGGTGTAAATTGAACTGATTGTTTGGCAATCAGAGTTATCGCTCCCACTGTGGTAAAACTGCAGGGTATTTTTCGTGAGTCAGATGCAGCCTCTGACAACGGCGGCAAAACGGTCATGACATCAGAGGCGTCTCCCTTA
Organism: Masticophis lateralis; assembly: GCA_030761175.1. Classification (NCBI taxonomy): domain Eukaryota; kingdom Metazoa; phylum Chordata; class Lepidosauria; order Squamata; family Colubridae; genus Masticophis; species Masticophis lateralis. The sequence continues at coordinate 9,057,370 of JAUDYJ010000015.1, forward strand.
AACTCATCTGAATTGGGATGGCGAGGCGAGAACTAGCCGGGATACAACTTTCAGGGGCCGAAACGGCTTTTAAAGAGGGAAGCCTTTTCAATTTATAAAGGACCTCGATTCGAAGGAGAAACTCGTCGAGGCCGAGCCCGACGTGCTGGCAGCATCCGTGGAGTCTATATCGGAGAGGAAGCCTTGGCCCGAACTTGCACTAGAAAAGAGGGAGAAAGAACAGTAATGAAATGTCTGTAAGAAAACAATGAAGCTCCAAGGACTCCACAGTCCAGACAGGAAAATTCTCCTCCTCCTCCTCCCTCCAAACCCCACCCTTTTCTAGCATTGATGATGTTCCCTAGCTGGGTAATGTGACGTCTTCAAGAGAACAAACACTCAAAGCACCAAGGACCCCACAGTCCAGATAGAATTGTTGTCGTCATTGTCCTCCTCCTCCCTCCTCACAAACCCCACCCCCTTCTAGCATTGATGATGTTCCCTAGCTGGGTAATGAGACGTCTTCAAGAAAACAAACAAGCTCAGAGAGCACCAAGGACCCCACAGTCCTCCTCTTTTTCCTCCTCTTTTCCTCCATTTTTCTTCCTCCTCCTCCTCCTCCTCCTCCTCACAAATCCCATCCCCTTCTAGCACTGATGATGTTACCCAGTTGGGTATTGAGACATTTTCAAGAAAACAACCAAGCTCAGAGCACCAAGGACCCCACAGTGCAGACAGGAAAATTGTTCTCCTCCTCCCAAACCCCTCCCCTTTCTAGCATTGATGATGTTACCTAGCTCGGTAATGAAATGTCTTGCAAAAAAGGTATTACCTTTTGAGACTCTGGATTTCATCCAGCGAGAAATCAAAGATGCAGGCCAGGTGATGGTTGGTGCTCCAAGCTGAAGCAAAATCACTCTGTGGCAGGAAGGAAAAAGAAGAGAGAGAGAGAGAGAGAGAGAGAGAGAGAGAGAGAGAGAGAGAGAGAGAGAGAGAGAGAGAGAGAGAGAGAGAGAAAGAGAGAGAGAGAGAGAATATGAGAATAATTTTCAAGAAAACCCACCAATCCTCTCTCAGCCCCACGTAGAATTTGGAGGCAGTTCCCAACTGCAGAGCCCATCATTTTAGCAAACTGACACTTGGAATGGCATCCTCCAAGAGAAATTTGGGGCTTTTCCTTCTCCGTTCGTGCTGGGATTGATGCGGCAGCAAACTGGAGAGGAAGGGGTGAAAAAATAAAGAAAAGACAAGGAATCAGACAGGTGGCACGAAGACCGAAGGGAGACCTCGAAAGCTCAAGCGAAGAGCCTCTGCTGACTTCTACAGACCTGCTTTTGTGGGAGGATTTGACTTTCCCCCTTTTCTTTGTCTCGCTCCGTCCCGCAAATTTATCCGGGAGCATCTTGCTGGGAGGATTCGGGGGGACTCGAACCCGGAGGCGGAAGATGCATTTCTTTTTCTTGATTTCCTTCCCGCACAGAAACCTGAAAAGCCACCAAGACAAATCCAGCATCTTGGTTCAACGAGAAAAGAAACATCCGCAAGAAAACTGCCGAGTTCAGAGAGCACCAAGGACCCTACATTCCTCCTCCTCTTCTCCACAAACCTCACTCCCTTCTAGCACTGATGAGGTCACCTAGTAAGGTAATGAAACGTCTTGAAACAAAAAAACCCCACCAAGCTCAGAGAGCACCCAGGATCCCACAACTCAACCCCAAGCTACCAATATCCTCTTCTAATCGAGCCAGCTGGATCTTTACAACTCTTAGCAGAATAGATTCTTTCAAGCTCACCTGCTTTTGTAACTGTTTAGTGCATCTAGAAGGAGAGGACCTCGTTCTGCCACAGAGGTTGCAGTCAACTGGGGAAGAGATTTTAAGGTGAAATTAGCCCCAAATTTGCTTTTCGCGCCAACCTAAAAACGCCTTTGAAAGACTACGTCAAAACTCTGTCTAATCCAGCATCCACCATCCTTCTCTAAACTTCTGTGGAATTTCGTGGGTCTATTCTCGCTTGTCCCAGCTTTTTGCTGAGACCTTGCTTTGGGGTTTGGGGAATGTCAGAGTGTGCGCAGCTTTACTATGTGAGACAACCCAGGAGCAATAACAGCAAACAGAGGTTTGCAAGAAATAGTGGTTTCTTTCTATGGTACTATAGGCAGAAGTCAAACAATCAGTAAATTACAGCAGGGAAGAACACACGGCGATAGAGATGTGCCCTAAAAGGGCCTCTTCTTATTATACAGGTTTTTAAAGAGATAACAGCCAAAAACTGCCCTAACAGTGCCTCTTCTTATTATACAGGCTCTTAAAGGGATAACAGCCAAAAATGCTGACTCATTCCCATCATTACATCAGTTCATCATTGCATCATTGTAGCAGCTGGTCAGCTCTTAAATCACTACCCTGACAGGGAAGAAGGAAAAACTTGGGAGAATTTATCTTTGCACACCTCAAGGTCGCAGATTTGATACTAAGCTGAGACCGGAGAATCCACCTTTTGTCATACACCCATATTCCTGCCCTACTTCCAAGCACAGAGCATCTAAATATCTTTCAATTAGCCATATAGAACCCATTTTATAAGAATGGCTCCAGAGGAAGTTAGCTCATGTTCAATGGGAAGCAAATTATAAAGAGAAGGATTTGAGGCTGTCCCCGCGTACCTTGCCAAGCTGAAAATGGTCCCAGCGGTGATTGACAAAGGCTAAGATTTCCTCGAAGTCGAAATATTTCTTCTTACTTTGAACGCCCAGGTTGTAGATGGCAAGGTGCACGACATCGACCCTGTGTGTGTTATGTGTTCAAGAAACAAAGGAGACAATGACCTTCCTGTTAAAGGAAATGATTACAGGAAGGAGGTGGCAATGTTTATAGCATAAGGTGAAGGAATAGGGATAGCATTTCCTGATGGCCTATTCTTTTTTTGATTAGTTTTATATACCGCCATAAAAATCTCCTCCTCCTCCGTCCCTCCTCCAATTTCTCTTCTTCTTCTTCCTCCTCCCCCCATGTCTCCTCTCTACTCCTACATCTGTCATCTCTCAACCCTCTTCCTATTTCTCTTCCTTCTCCTCCTCCTATACCTCTCATCCCTCCTCCTTCTCTCTCTTCTTCCTCCTCCTCCTCCTCTCATATCTCTCATATTTCATCCCTCCTCCTCCTCCTCCTATTTCTCTTCCTCCTCCTCCTCCTCCCAGTTCTCTTCTTCCTCCTCCCATATCCCTGATCCCACAATGTAAAAAAGATGTTGAGACTCTTTCTAAAGAGTGCAGAGAAGAGCAACAAAGATGATTAGGGGATTGGAGGCTAAAACATACAATGAACAGTTGCAGGAACTGAGTATGTCTAGTTTAATCAAAAGAAGGACCAGGGGAGACATGATAGCAGTCTTCTGATATCTCAGGGGCTGCCATAAAGAAGAGGGAGTCAAACTATTCTCCAAAGCACCTGAGGGCAGGACAAGAAGCAATGGGTGAAAACTCATCAAGGAGAGAAGCAACTTAGAACTAAGGAGAAATTTCCAGACAGCGAGAACAATTAATCAGGGGAAGAACTTGCCTCCAGAAGTTGTGAATGCTCCAACACTGGAAGTTTTTAAGATGTTGGATAACCATTGGTCTGAAGTGGTGTAGGGTTTCCTACCTAAGCAGGGGGTTGGACTAGAAGACCTCCAAGGTCCCTTCCAGCTCTGTCATTCTATTCTATTCTATTCTATTCTATTCTATTCTATTCTATTCTATTCTATTCTATTCTATTCTATTCTATTCTATTCTATTCTATTCATTAATTTAATATTCTATATTCTATCCTCCTCCTCTTCCTCCTCCCATATCTCTCTTCCCACCTCCTTTTCTTCCTCCTCCCAATAATAAACATTACAAACCATACAATTCATAAAGATCTGTACAGTAAAAAAAAAAACTTTGAACAGAAAAACCGGGTTCCTAATATCACCCGATCGTCCTAATCTCTTCAATTCTCAGTTGCTCAATTTAAGGCACCTATGAAAGCCATGCAAATTCCAAAACATTTCTTTTTCCAGCGTACATACATTTTAAAACGATGCTATAAAAAAACCCAAGAACATCACCCCATCCCTAACTTTGTGGCTGAGGCTCTTGTCATACAGAAGCCAGAATCTAGAAACCAAACTTTGAAAACTCAGCGGTGCCAGGATGAGAATGGAAGAAGCTCTCTATGGTATAACGTGTTTTGGTAATTCCTCCTTTTTTACCCTAAGTAAGGGCTAAGTGGTACCTGGTGCAATAAGATACATGAACGTAAATTCTTTTTATTTGGAAGTGGAGGGGGGGGAAAGCAGATCTTACCATCTCAAAGGTAAACGTTTGAGATACTCCGGTCCCTGATTACACACCGTGCAGTAGAAAATATAAAATCTGGAAGACGTGAGAGATAAAAAAGGCTCTGGTTAATTGATTTTTAGATGGAGGCAAGAACTATATATCAGCTTCCCGCCCCAGCTGCTGCCTTCAGTAGGGGTTGAACCTGGTGAGTTTCACCCCTGAGTTGGACTACAAAACCTTTCTTCCTCAGCCAGCAGGACTCCGGCTGCACCTACCGATCTCCAAAGAGCATAGGATGGTTTAGGCACTGCAAGCAAGCTTCGTGAAACCATTGGCGGCATTGAAGGCACTGCAACATCTTCAGGTACCACCTGAGAAGGAACAGGAAGACATTCTTTATCGGTATCGTCCTCTAACACAAGTAGTCCTCGTTTAGCGACCCCCTCGTTTAGCGACCATTCGGGCTTGCGAGGGTGAGAAAAAAGGAACGTCCTGGCCAACCATCACATCTGCGACCTTCGCAGGGCTGCAAAGCCAAGGAAAGCTGAAGTTCGATCGTAAGCATGGACCCTTAGCAACTGTTTCACCGAACGACTGAATGCCGCTCCCAATTTGGGCTGTTAAACGAGGACTGGCTAAATCTTTATTTTCTAGGCTGTCGCAAGGACGCTGGGGGGGGGGGGGGGGAAATAAAATCTGAAACAGAACTGAGCTTCAACCTGAAAAAGCAGCCTGCACATCCAGTAGAGGGGCTAGGCATTTTGGGGTGTCCTTTTGCAAATGAAGGCTCCTCAAGGCTGACTCAGACTTCCAGCCTTCCATGGTGGGTAAAATGAGGACCCAGATTGTTGGGGGGGAAAGAAGCTGATTCTGTAAACCACTTAGAGAGGGCTGTAAAGCACTGTGAAGTGATATATAAGTCTAATTGCTATTGTCTATTCTATTCTATTCTATTCTATTCTATTCTATTCTATTCTATTCTATTCTATTCTATTCTATTCTATTCTATTCTATTCTATTCTATTCTATTCTATCCTATTCCTATTCCTATTCCTATTCCTTATTCTATTGTTTCTATTCTATTCTATTCTTTTCCTTATTCTATTCTATTCTATTTCAATTCTATTCTATTCCATTTTCTATTCTATGTTCTGTTCTGTTCTGTTCTGTTCTAGTCTAGTCTAGTCTAGTCTAGTCTATTCCAATTCCATTCTATTGTATTCCATATTCCATTCCATTCCATTCCATTCTTTTATATTCTGTTCTGTTCTGTTCTGTGGTGGTGCAGTCGTTAGAATGTAGGATTTCAGGCTAAACTGCTCACTGCCAGGAGTTCGATCCTGATTGACTCAAGATTGACTCAGCCTTCCATCCTTCCGAGGTCGGTAAAATAAGGACCCAGATTGTTGGGGGCAACAGGCTGACTCTGTAAACTGCTTAGAGAGGGCTCTAAAGCACCGTGAAGCGGTATATAAATCACATCCTGGATATAAATAGTTTCAACTCCTACTCTCAAAACGACGCTATAAGGCAATGCAAACCAAGACAACTAGACACAAGGACAGTTTTTTTCTGAACGCCATAACTCTGCTAAACAAATAATTCCCTCAAAATTATTGTCAAACTATTCACTAAGTCTGCATTACTATTACTATTAGTCTCCTCATTGTTCCTATCACCCATCTCCTCCCACTTATGACTGCATGACTGTAACTTTGTTGCTGGTATCCTTACGATTTATACTGATATTGTTTCCTAGTAGGATTTGATTGCTTATTTGTACCCTATGACTATCATTAAGTGTTGTATCTTATGATTCTTGACGAATGTATCTTTTCTTTTTATGTACACTGAGAGCCTATGCACCGAAGACAAATTCCTTGTGTGTCCAATCACACTTGGCCAATAAAGAATTCTATTCTATTAATTAATCAGCCGGAGTGAAAGGTTTATGGAAATAAAACTCATGGGTTACACGAGCAGTGCAGTGGTTAGATGGCTAATTGTTATTAGAGATGCTGAAAATGGCTACCTCCAGCTTCCGGAGCTCACGGCCATGTTGGAAAAACGTGAAATCGTTTGCACCCACCAAAGTGAATTTCAAAGCCAGCTTGCAAAGCTCAGGGCCATGTTTCAGAAAATGGAAATATCTGCATCCCTCGGAGAGGCCGAAAACTGTCCCCTCCAGCTGCCCAAGATCACCCTTCACCTTCTCGAACCCTTCAGTGATTTCCCCCAACATCGCCCTCAATCGAACATACTCTCCGGGACCACCACAATAGCAGTAACACTGCTGGTGATTTGTTCTGTGGAGGGAATCCCATTCCAGCTCTTCCGGATTATAACACAGGACCATTTTAACCGTCTGCAGAGTCCGAGCGATGGCTCCTTTCCTCAAAGCCCCGCCTTTCTGGAGAAGGAACAAGAAACGAGCATTGTCTACGAATTCTCAAGTCAATTGTTCCTCTTCTTTTATAATATATAATATCCTCCTTCCACTTCCTCCTCTTAACGTCTTTTGCAGAGGCAGGTGGCCAACTCAACAAGTTTTATTCTCCCTGGGAGGGAGTGCCTTACTTTTGATGGAAGGAATAGAATAGAATAGAATAGAATAGAATAGAATAGAATAGAATAGAATAGAATAGAATAGAATAGAATAGAATAGAATAGAATATAGAATGGAATGGAATGGAATGGAATAGAATAGAATAGAATAATGAAGAATGGAATGGAATGGAATAGAATAATAGAATAGAATAATGAAGAATGGAATGGAATGGAATGGGATAGAATAGAATAGAATGAATAGAATAGAATAGAATAGAATAGAATAGAATAGAATAGAATAGAATAGAATAGAATAGAATAGAATATAGAATGGAATGGAATGGAATGGAATGGAATGGAATAATAGAATAGAATAATGAAGAATGGAATGGAATGGGGTAGAATAATAGAATAGAATAATGAAGAATGGAATGGAATGGAATGGGGTAGAATAGAATAGAATAGAATAGAATAGAATAGAATAGAATAGAATAGAATAGAATAGAATAGAATAGAATAGAATAGAATAGAATAGAATAGAAACATAATGAATGGAATGGAATGGAATGGAATGGAATGGAATGGAATGTATATAAACATAATGAATGGAAAATAGAAAATAGAAAATAAATAGAAAATAGAAAATAGAAAATAGAAAATAGAAAATAGAATAGAATAACAGAGCTGGAAGGGACCTTGGAGGTCTTCTAGTCCAACCCCTGCTTAGGCGGGAAACCCTACACAACTTCAGACAGTTATCCAACATCTACTTAAAAACTTCCAGAGTTGGGGCATTTACAACTTCTGGAGGCCAGTTGTTCCACTGGTTAATTGTTCGACAAGCTCAGCTTCTTAGCCACTGAGCCACCGAAAACCTCTTGTATGCCACTCACCCGCACGGCTAGTACAAAGATACATCTCCGACAAAACCAGGGAGTCCCCAAAGGGTCTTCAAGGCTCTCCACCAGTGGAATGTGGCACTGTTGGTGGTACCCTGAGAAGGAGGAGAAGGGGGAAACGGAAAGTTTTAAAGTGATACGGAAGCTTAAATGCAGGAGCATCCACAACATTATCATATAATCCTGTCGTACTATCATATGTGGTGGACATGTGTAGAAGCTAAGAAATACTGGACAAAAATTCGTATTTGGTTTGAAGAAATGATACAACATCATATTGATTTTAAACCTGAATTATTCTTGTTGGGGATTTTACCAGAAACTTATAGTAAAGGAAAATGTACATCTGATTATTCGTGGAATAACCGCAGCTAGAACTGTATTTGCACAAAATTGGAAAAGTGTCGAGATCCCTAGGGATGAGAATGTTATGAAGAAGATAATTAGAATGTGCAGAAATGAATAGATTTAACACTTGCAATTAACGAAAAGGAAGGTTCTATTATAGCATATAAAATCTGGAGAATGTGCTCACCAACGCCACACTTCCCACAGATCAAGATCTCATTCAGAGGTTCCGATGTCTTCTCCAAGCAGATGTTACATTCAGGCTGTTCACTGGGGACACCAGCTAGAAAGCAGGAAGAGAGGGGGTGGGGGAAGAAATCTGGTAAACCCAATCCAGGTTTAGAACTGTAACCCCCCAAAAGCTAATACCATCCTGGGTTGTATAAACCGAGGCATAGAATCAAGATCACGTGACGTATTAATATCGCTTTATAAAACCCTAGTAAGATCACACCTTGAATATTGCACCCAATTTTGGACCCCCCACTACAGAAAAGATGTTGAGACTTTGGAAAAAGTTCAGAGAAGAGCAACTAAGATGATCAAAGGCTTGGAGGTTAAGAACAGCTGTAGATTTTGGGTCTGGCTAGTCTAAAGAAAAGAAGAATTAGGGGTGACATGATAGCAGTATTTCAATATTTGAAGGGCTGCCACAAAGAAGAGGGGGGTCAAATGATTCTCCAAAGCACCAGAAGGCAGGACAGGAAACAATGGATGGAATTTAATCAAGGAGAGAAGCAACTCTCCTTGCTTGCTTCTCTCCTGGATGGATGGAATTAAGGAGAAACCTCCTAACAGTGAGGACAATTAACCAGTGGAACAGCTTGCCACTGGAAATCATGGGCGCTCCATCACTGGAGGTTTTTAAGAAGAGACTAGACAGTCATTTATCTGAAATGATAGAAGTTCTCCTGCTTCAGCAGGGGGCTGGACTAGAAGATCTCCAAGTCCCTTCCAGCTCTATTCTGATTCTGTTTCATTTGAAAGGCAACTCAACGGAAGAAAATGCATTAGAAAGTGTGGATAGTTCCTATTTTCCAACTGTCAATCGGTCATAGATGTGGTTTTTGGGCAAGATATATTTTCTCGGGCTATTTAACTCCTTACATCCAGGTTGACCACAAAAGAAGCCAAGTTCAACTCTCCGTTACTCAGAAGAGGGTACGGAGGGTACGGTACCCCAAGTGTGCCTTCCTGTTTTGCCTAGCACCTTTCCCAAGATGATTTAGGCTCACCCCAATTCTACCCTGCAAGTGTTGTGGCCCACCAGCGGACAGCAGAGCTGGCAGCAGATTCGGATAGTGAGGAGGTTGGGGAGGAACGTGGGCCAGTCCTGGAGTCTGGGGAAGGCTTGGATGAGGGCTCTGCATCAGAGGCAGAGAGGGGGCCAAGGCCATCTGGTAGTTCTTTGCTGCCTCCGAAGTCTCAGGAGCGAGACAGAAGAACAGCAGGAGCCTGTTCCCAGTGTGCGCATGCGCAGAGCTGCCGGGAGACAGGAACAATTAAGGAAACAGGGTCGACTTGGGAGTAAGGCTTGGAGATGATTGGCCCCTCCCATAAAACATAAAAGAGAAGCGAACGGGACATGAGCTTTTGCAGGAAGCGATTAGTTCATCTGGTCGGTAAAAGCTCTGTTTGACTCTGTGCTAAGTTTGGCCTTGCCCTGCGTGTGCCAATTAGTTCTCTGGCAGCATTCCAAGGGGAGATAAGGTGAGTGTTTGTAAACACTCCCCTGAAAGACTGTTCGAGAAGCCTTTCGGACTGGGAATGACAATAATTCACAGCCATACTAAGATGGTCATACTTTAGAAACTATACACAGCCATACTTTAGAAACTATACAGATGGTGCTGTATAGTTTCTAAAGAAGCCTAGGTCAGAATAGCAAGATTCTAGTCCTCATTCATCTCCTCCCCCATCCGCATTCAATCTCTGAAAATGTTGAGAATTCCCCCAAGGACAAGAGGCCGGGAATGTTCACGCACCATGCTGGATGTCCTTCCATAGCACCCAATATTTCGAATTATCTTCAAAAGTCACCAGGCAACTTTGCTTAGCACCACTCACCTGTAAGGGCAGAAAAAAAAATGCAGAACACAGAACTCAGGTTGCAAAGGTGGTGTAATCCAAGCTTTTTCCTGGATTGCTCCAATTTTGCAACCTGGGGTCTGCGTTCATGTCTCAGGTTACGCCCAAGTGCAAAAATGAACTCCCTAAAACAGTGGACTCTCCACCCCACATGGGCTAACTTTACATGCTCTGTGAACCCCAAAGTTTTTCATTATCCCTTTCACTCCTTCGCCGGTTTTGGAGAGTACCGAGCGATTGCTATTTGCAGCCAAAAAAGGAGATGCAAGAATAAATAAATTAGAATAATAATAATTAAAAAAAAAAAGAATAAGCTTGGGAAAGGCAGGAAGATACGAAAAGGAAACAGAAAAACAGCAGCGAGAATTGTCTTTGCACAAACAGTGGAAAAATGAAGAGATCTCCATAGATGAAAACGTAATTTTAAAAAAAATATTAGAATGCGCAGACATGGATAGATTAACACTTAAAATAAAGGAGAAGGAAGAAACAGAGTATTTTTTTAACTTGGGATTCGTTTTATCAATGGTTAGATGATAGAAACAGGATTTAGAAATTTAAAAGGTACATTAATTAAAAGGTATATTAATATGGACAAGCAAATATTATTATACGATTATTATCAATGCTATGAGTATTAATGTTATTATTTCTATTATTATTTCCCAAAACTCTGTACCCAGACAATGTACTGTTCATTTAAACATTGAGGTTTTTAATGTTTATTAAAGAAAAATGTATACATACATACATACATACATATATAATTTATATTTTGCTGATAAAGAAATAAAGGGAGACTAGAATAGATCTATTTAAAGCTATTTAGCTCTCATCAGCTAGCCATAACCTTACTCGGATTCGAATATAAATATAAATATACCAATATAAATTTGGTATAAAATAGTTGGTCGAGAATGCGATTGCTTGAGGGCTCCTTCGTCATCTTCAGGCTGGTGTTCTCGGCTTCGTGCTTCCAGGAGCAAAGCCGAGAACACCAGCCTGATGATGATGAATGAGACTTCATCGAAACGTCACCAAGATACTTCCAATTTTACGCGGGAGAAGACCCGAATAACCAAAGACCTACATACAAACACCCGCGAAAACCTCAGAAAACATATATATATATATAAAAGTACTTATATAAATAGATAGAGATAGAGAGATAGAGAGATAGAGAGAGATAGAGATAGAGTTAGAGATAGAGATAGATATATAGATGTAGATGTAGATGTAGATGTAGATGTAGATGTAGATGTAGATGTAGATGTAGATATAGATAAACTGCCAACAATTGAAATACAAACAGCCAAAGTTCTAAACGAAATTTAAACTCTCTTAGCAAATGTGAGATGGAAGCAAGATTACTTATAGACTTAAAAAAAATAATAAAAACATTTTTCCATACAAAATAAAAAAAAGAAAGAAAGAAAGAAAGAAGGAAGGAAGGAAGGAAGGAAGGAAGGAAGGAAGGAAGGAAGGAAGGAAGGAAGGAAGGAAGGAAGGCAGGCAGGCAGGAAAGGGAGAAAATGTTATTTACTCTCTTAATCTTCCCAAGATAATAAAGTCCATCAGTCCAGCGGCATAAGACATATTGTCCTTCGGGCAATTTAGCCATCAGCTCTCGCCGACTGTCCTGAGTTCTGGTGACCCAATCCGCCATCGATTGCTGCAGGTGTCCGAGGGTTGCATAAGTGCGCCCAGGATCAGGAGTTCCCATGTTCCTAGGCTACAAAGAGAAAGAGAGAGAGAGAGCGCATTATTTCTAAAAACGCATAGCTACGATCAGTGGTGGGTTTCCAATATTCTTACCACCGGTTCGCCCCCCGCAAGTGCACGCCATCCACACATGTGCCTGGCCTTCCGTGCATGCGCCCAGTCTCGAAAATGTGGCTAAATAGGATGGTATTAAGTCCAGGCAGGTGGGCAGGAGTGGGGCCACCTGCAGTCCCCACTACCAGTTCTCTTGAACCTGTACGAACCGGCTGAGTACCACCTCTGGCTACGATTAACCCAAGGACCCAAATTCTCTCACACCGAGTTCACATTTTCTATCTGTTCTCACCCGCCGCTCCGAAGTTGCAGTTTTAAGACATCCCCCCAAAATAATCAACCTTTGGAGCAAGCAGATTTTGGAGCGGTGAATTAAATTAAACTCAGGGCTGCCGTGCAATCTCCAGGTTTTAAGATCAAGCATCTTTAGGTGATCAGGACCGAACTGAAGCACTGCACAGCCTCGAGTTTTGAGTGACATGAAAGATGCTGGAAAACTTGTAAGTGGATCCAGGAGGGTTCTAAGGCAACCAATTTGCAAAAAAGTCAGGAAGCCATTCGCTCTCGGCTGTATTGTACAATTCCTGTAAGGTCATTTGTACAACTGGAAACTCTGCACCTGGTTTTGAATCTTAATAAAACAAAAGAGATGACTGTTGATTTTAGAAAGAGCCGGCATAGTCATACTCCACTTGGTATCAAGACTGCAGCTGCAGAGGTGGTCAGTAGTATTAAGTAGCTGGGGGTGCAGGTCACTAACAATCTGACTTGGGTCTCTTCATACGTTAGTGAAGCGTGCAAACCAGTGTTTGCATTTCCTGCGTCGGATGAGAAGAGCACATCTTTCTCCCTTCTGTCCTGGTCACTTTTTTAACAGAGGCACAACTGAGAGCGTTTGAACAAACTACATCCTTGTTTGGTTTGGTGGCCGCAGTGCGTCAGATAGAAAGTCCCTACGGAGAGTGGTGAGGACAGTGGAGAAGATTATAAGAAGCTCCCTTCCTGTTATTTGGGGTGCTGCTTATAAGCGCTACATGTTTAGAGCTCGAAGCATTGTGAGAGAAACCCACAAACCCACTTCATGGCCTGTTTCTGTTGCTCCCCTCTGGGAGGAGGTTTTGAAATATCTATAGCAGGACTGCCAGATTCTGTAACGGCTTTGATCCTTATGCCATCCGCTTTGTAAACTCACAGGATTCTGTTTTTTTTCCTGCCGTGTATATGTATACATTCAAACAAGACTGGGATGTTTCTCTTGTGTGATGTATATATACAATGATTATCTCTTGAGAGCTGAATGCAACAAAATTTCACTTTAATGTATGCTGCTCACCGTACATTTAATGTGACAATAAAGGTTCTATTCCTGTGATGGTGAACCTATGGCACACGTGCCAGAAGTAGCATGCAGAGCCATCTCTCCGGGCACGCCAGCCGTTGCCTGTTGCTCTTCCCGGTTCCGGCGCGCACATGCCAGTTGGTCTTCGCGCCTGTGGGAGCGCTGGACACCGGAAGAGCAGCACCCTGGCGCACACGTGCATGCATGCATGCCAGTAACTGGAAGACCAGGTGAGAGACAGGCATGCACATGCTAGAAACCGGAAGCTTAGCTTCCCAGGTGTGCATGCAGATCAGAGAGCTGCTCTTCCGGTTTCTGGTTCTCTCCCACATGCGCGCTTCTGTTTCAGCACTCGGTGCCAAACAGGTTATTCTATTCTATTCTATTCTATTCTATTCTATTCTATTCTATTCTATTCTATTCTATTCTATTCTATTCTATTTCACTCCATTCCATTCCATTCTATTATTCTATTCCATCCCATTCCATTCCATTCTTCATTATTCTATTCTATTCTATTCTATTCTATTCTATTCTATTCTATTCCATTCCATTCCATTCCATTCCATTCCATTCCATTCCATTCTCCATTATTCTATTCCATTCCATTCCATTCCATTCCATTCCATTCCTTCTCTTATTCTATTCTATTCTGTTCTGTTCTTCATTATTCTATTCTATTCTATTCTATTCTATTCTATTCTATTCTATTCTATTCTATTCTATTCTATTCTATTCTATTCTATTCTATTCTATTCTTCTATTTATTCCATTCCACTCCATTCTTCATTATTCTATTCTATTCTATTCTATTCTATTCTATTCTATTCTATTCTATTCTATTCTATTCTATTCTATTCTATTCTATTCTATTCCATTCCATTCCATTCTCCATTATTCTATTCCATTCCATTCCATTCCATTCCATTCCATTCCTTCTCTTATTCTATTCTATTCTGTTCTGTTCTTCATTATTCTATTCTATTCTATTCTATTCTATTCTATTCTATTCTATTCTATTCTATTCTATTCTATTCTATTCTATTATTCTGTTCTGTTCTATTCTATTCTATTCTATTCTATTCTATTCTATTCTATTCTATTCTATTCTATTCTATTCTATTTATTCCATTCCATTCCATTCCACTCCATTCTTCATTATTCTATTCTATTCTATTCTATTCTATTCTATTCTATTCTATTCTATTCTATTCTATTCTATTCTATTCTATTCTATTCTATTCCATTCCATTCCATTCCATTCCATTCTTCATTCTTCTATTCCATTCCATTCCATTCCTTCTCTTATTCTATTCTATTCTGTTCTGTTCTTCATTATTCTATTCTATTCTATTCTATTCTATTCTATTCTATTCTATTCTATTCTATTCTATTCTTATTCCATTCCATTCCATTCCATTCCATTCCATTCCATTCCATTCCATTCCATTCCATTCCATTCCTTTCTATTCTACCCAGCCTGTTGAAAATGGAAACACCCGGCAGCTAGAGCCATCCCTGGCTGGATTTCAACCCGTAACGCCTCCTACTCCATGTGCTTTTACTCCAAACAGCAAGGAAAGGAGATGTTCAGTAAGTTAGTAGCCGGGCCTCCTTTGCCAAGGTCTATTTCTGGCCTCTCATTCTTGGCAGCTTCCGATCCATGTAAAGATTGTGGCATTCCAATGCCTGCGCAACCAGCTGTGTCACGGAAAACATCATAGGTCACTTCCTAAGCTGTTATTGCACAATTCAGGGAAGCACACTTTCTGGTGATGAGAACGACCAGGGAGCTTGGGAGCTACTGGTTGTATGTCGAAGAGGATCTGTATTTAGCCCGAGCTTTCTGTTGCTAAGTGAAACATTCCTTAAGTGAATTTTTGTCCCACTGTACAACCTTTTTTGCCACACTTGTTAAGTGAATCACTGCAGCTGTTCACTTAGTAAGTGGTTAAATTCTGCTTGTAAGCACTAAATCCAGCTTCCCCATGGACTTGGCTTCTCAGAAGGTCACAAAAGGGATCATGGGCATTGCAACCATCATAAATAGGGGTCGGTTGCCTACTGTCTGAATGTTGATCGGGTGACCGTGGGGATGCTACAAGGATTGTAAGGGTGGAAAATGGTCATAAGCCAGTTTTTTTCACTGCCGTTGTCATTTTGAACAGTCACCAAACAAACTGTTATACTGTACTGCAATGCCTCGAACCAAACTTTCTCTCTCTCTCTCTCATTTATCTATATCTATCTCAATTCTTTCTTTCTATCTATCTATCTATCTATCTATCTATCTATCTATCTATCTATCTATCTATCATCTATCATAACTATCAATCTATCAATCTATCAATCTCTATCCTTTCTCTATCTATCTTTCTTCCTGTCTATCTATCCCATATCTATTTATCAATCTCTATCCTCCCTCTCTCTCCCTCCCTCCCTCTCTCTCATAACTATCTATCAATCTCTATCATATCTATCAATCTCTATTCTACCTACCTTCCTATCCTATCCTATCCTATCCTATCCTATCCTATCCTATCCTATTAAAATAGGTTGATCCCTGCCTTAACGTGAGACACTCTTACTTAGAGAATAAAATTAGTCATGTTTCCCATTCTGGGGCCTCCTAGCATGTTTGGACTTCACTTCCCAGAATCCTTAGTTAAGCATTCCAAATTTCAAAAAGTGCCTTTGGTTTTCCAAGAATGAGGCCTGGAATTCATCCGTTTTTGCTTTTCAGAAAACCCACGATTATGCAAATGCAACACTGAGAAAGAATATTTTTTTTTAAAAAAAAGCAGCTATCTGCTCTGAATTCTTTTTCCTAGAAGTGTTTGGCAAAGAATGTTGCATTTCCAGAAGTTGCGTAGTAGTGGATTACATCAACGTAAGATTCTCCAAAAAATAACAAAACAAACTCCCAATTCTGAAAAAAAAAAAAAAAAAAATCTCCTGGAATTGTCTCCATTTGAAAGAAGGTGGGTGTGAGCTTTTGATAAAGCAGAGTTTTCTCCAAACGGATTTTCACTAACATTATCAACCTAAATAACAGCACTTACTGAGCAACACACAGAAATTAAACTTAAATAAAGAGGTGGATTATGAGTGCTGAAACAAACTTAATAATGAAATAAGACATACATCAGTTGCATTTCTAGCAGCTTGGCTGGAGATAAATAAGCAACCCAGCTTATGAAGCAGATATTTAAAAAATGCATCTAACCAGGGAAGCCCCACCCCCATTGTAAGCTTGTCACTCATTTTTTCCTGGGGAAGGAAGAGATCTGGCTACCTGCTCCCAAATTCCTCCTCGGTCTACTCATCTCCTCTCTTTGAAAGTTTGTCAGGACCACCTTCTGGAATAATTTCAACTCTCCTTTTTTTTGGGGGGGGGGGGAGAAAAGGAAATTCTCCCCCCCCCCAGTTTTTTTTTTTAAATTTTGCAAAGCTCCCAGCATGACTAAGAGCCATTTCTCTCTTTGCCATGCTCTCATTGGTCGATTCAAAAGATTTTTTTTTAAAAAGTACAAACTTGAATATCTATCTATTTATCTTTATCTCTCTATCATATCTATTTATCTATCTCTATCATATCTCTCTCTATCTCTCTATCATATCTTTATCATCTATCTATCTATCTCTCATATCTGTCTCTCTTTCTACATATGTCTGTCTATCTCATAACTATCCATCTATCTCTGTCTATGTGTCTCTATCTCCCAGTCCCTCTGGGAGTAGGGCGGTATATAAATTTGATATAAATTTGATAATAAAAAATATCTATCTTTCTACATCATATCTATCCATCTATCAATCTATCTCTATCATTATCTTATCATCCCTATCATCTCTGTCTATCTCTATCATCTCTATCATCTATCTCTCATATCTGTGTCTGTCTTTCTACATCATATCTTGTCTGCCTGTCTATCTATCTCATATCTGTCTCTATCTCTCTATCTTTCTACATTATATCTATCTATCTATTAATCTATCTCTATCATTATCTATCAATCTATCAATCTCTATCATATCTATCTATCTATCTATCTATCTATCTATCTATCATCTATCTATCTATCTATCTATCTATCTCTCATATCTATCTATGTGTCTCTCTTTCTACATCATATCTGGTCTGTCTGTCTGTTTATCTCATATCTATCTATGTGTCTATCTCACTATCTTTCTACATTATATCTATCTATCCATCTGTCTATCAATCTATCTATCATTATCTAACAATCTATCAATCTCTATCGTATCTATCTATCTATCACTCAGATCTATGTCTCTCTCTTTCTACATCATATCTGGTCTGTCTGTCTGTTTATCTCATATTTATCTATGTGTCTCTATCTCTCCATCTTTCTACATCATATCTCTCTATCCATCTATCAATCTACCTCTACCATTATCTATCAATCTATCAATCCCTATCGTAACTAGCTAGCTAGCTTTTCATGGCTCCGCTGGGTCTCCAACGTCAAACTTTTCCGGGGTGAGGGGGTGGGGCAGGGTGGGGAAGAAAGAGAACCAAGAGAGAAAGGATGCGGTCGATAAAATTACCCACCCAGGGAAGAACGCCGAGTGCCTCTGCGATCGAGAAAGGAAGTTGCGGATCGAGCCTTTGGGGCTACTAAGAGTTCCCCTCCCTTTCAGTTAGAAGCAGGGGAAGCCCGGCTCTCTGCTGTATTTGCAAAAAAGGGAGGGAGGGAGGGTTGGCAGTAACACAGATCCCCCCCCCTCGCCCTGACCCCCTCCCCTCCGTAGAGAGACCTTCGGACCGAGCAGCTGCTTTCGTGTTGGGCCGTTTCTACCCACCTTTGCTGGATGGGACCCCCGGCTGCACCGCAGAGAGGTCGCGCCGCTTGCCCCCAAGAAGGGAGCGTGATGCACACACACACACACCACCCTCTGGTTCTCCCTCGTGGTCCACGGCCGGCTCTCGCCCAGCCGGAGGAGGAGACCGGTTGCAGCGAGGGAAGCCTCCGAGAGGCTGGTTGCAAAGCCTGAAGCTGGCGCGCCCAGGAGTGCTGTGGGAACGGGCGGCGGGCAGCGCTGGGTTGGGTCAAGAGGGTGAGCGGAGGGACGGGGAGGGGTTCTGGCTAGGGTTAGGGGACCCTAGGGCAGCCCCCTCAAATCGGCTCCAATCTAGTTGACAGTCCTGGGCCAGCCTGCCCAAAGGAAAGCCTCCAGATTCGGTTTTTTCCTCCCTCTCTTTCTCTCAATCTTCTCCCTCATTTTGTCATTCTCTCGTTTTCTTAATCGCTCTCCCTCTTCATCTCCCTCTCTCTTTCTCCCTCCCTTCCTCTCCGTTTCTCTCGTTCTGTCTCTCTCGCCCCCTCTCTTTCTCTCTATCTGTCTCTCGTTGTCTCTCTCTCCTTCTTTCTCTCCCCATCTGTCTCTCCCATTTGCTCATTCTCTCTCTCCCTCTCTTTCTGTTTCATCTCCCCCCCCATTTCTCTCTCTCTTTCTTTCATTTCTCCCCCATCTCTCTCTCTCTCACACACACACACGGAAACGTTTTGCAAAAGCTAAACTCCCCGTACTTTGCCATTCATTCCTCCCCCTCCCAACAACACTGACACCAACCCGGCTGGCGCGCGCGCGCTGCAAAGAAAAAGGAAAAAGTTTGCGCTTGTCAACTCGGGGCGCCCTCCCCCTCCTCCTCCCCTGCGCCCCCTTACCTATTACTTGAGGATCCGGACGAGGCTGCGTTGGGGTGGGTGGGGGGAGGAGGAGGCTCCTACCAGGTCGGCTCCCAGCCCGGCTCCATGGCCAGGGGAGAAGGAAACGTCCCGAGGGAAGAGGAAAGCTTAGAAGTTAAGGGGCTCTTGGGCTCTCCTCTGCGCCAACGACCGGGGGGTCCCGAGCGCATCTCCAGGTTCAGAAGACTCTCCGTGCGCCCTGGGGTGGCCGAGGTTGTCTGGAAGCAACCTGGAAGCGACGGAGCGCCATCTTTACCCCTCCTCCTCCTTTTTTTTTTTTTAACGCTACTTTCTCTCTCTCTCTCTCTCTCTTTCTCTCTTTTCCCGCGAATTATTTCGGTTGGGGCTCCTGCAAATTAGCGCGGCGGGTTTCCATCGCGCCGCCTCCGGCTCCTCCTTCTCAGTTTGCAGCCGAGCCCTTTTTTTCCTTTTTTGCCCCCTCCTCCTTCTTCTCCTCCTCCTTCTCCTCCGCCCAAAGGACGCCAGCTTTCAGGACCCGGGCTTTCCCGCGCGGCGAAGCGGGGTGGAGCCTCCCTAGCCAGGGGCACTTTACCACGGAGTCACACAAACGCACACTGGGGGTAGTGAGCCCGCGAATGGTTTCAGCGCCTCTTGCCTCGTTTGGCTTTGAAGATCTGGGAGCCTGTAAGCGTAACAGTAAAGTTGGAAGGGACCTTCGAGGTCATCTAGTCCAACCCCCTGCTCACGCTGGAGACCTGTACTAGGGATTCGAACCGCTGAACTGCCGACCTTTCTGATCGACAAGCTTAGCGTCTTAGCCACTGAGCCACCTTCCTGCTTGGGCCATTGAGGATTTAAAGCTCCTTGGCTGCTGCTTTGAATCCTGGGTCAATGTTGTAAGAACTCGACTTACAACACTTGGTTTAGTGACCATTCAAAAAAAACCTGAAAAAAGTGACATGACCTTTTTTTTTCACTCTTATGACCGTTGTGGCGTTCCCGATGGTCAGGTGATTTACGTTAGGATGCCCGACAACCGACTCACAGTTACGACGGTCGCCGTGTTCCCCAGGTCACTTTTGCAACCTTCCGATAAGCAAAGTCAACGGGGACGGACGGACGGACCAGATTCACTTAACAACTGTGTGACTCATTTAAGAACTGCCTTGATTCAGGGGGTTGGACTAGAAGGCCTCCAAGGTCCCTTCTCCAGCTCTGTTACTCTGTGGATTATCTCCAGAAATTGTGGTTTTTAAGAAGAGACTTGGCAACCATTTGTCTGAAATGGGATAGGGTCCATTTTTATATGGTTGAGCAGAGGGCTGGACTAGACGACCTCTGAGGTCCCTTCCTACTCTGTTATTCTGATTTTTTTCTACCATATTATCCCACCCCAGACCACTGTCTCGTGGGCAGGCTGCGTTAACTATCACCGTCAACGTTTCACTCCCGACCAAATCTGGTGTCACAGCTTTGCACCAGATTGGCATCAAATTGTTTGACTGAGCCTGGGGATGAGTTCAGACATTTGAAATCAAGGTTCTTGGACTCACCTGGAAAAGGACCATCGCGCAAACTTGGGATCTAGGTTTTGAGTGAGAATTCTCCCAGTGCTTTTTTTTTTTTTTACTTGGAAATAGCAACGGGCAGCAACGAGGAAGACATAATACAGATTGCCCTTGACTTACGATCACAATTTATTTATTTATTAGTTTGATTCATATGCCACCCTTCTCCGGAGACTCAGGGTGGCTTACAATGCGTTAAGCAATTGAGCCCAGAATTTATGTTGTTCTAAAGTGAGAAACTGGTTTAAGTGATTTGGTTCCATTTGACAACTCTTCTCGCCCACTTTGAAGACCCTATACAAGTAGTTGTCCAATGTCTTCTTCAAAATCTCCAGGGATGGAGCACCCACAACCTCTGTGGTGACAATCCACAGAATAACAGAGTTGGAGGAGGGACCTTGGAGGTCTTCGACTCCAACCCCTGCTCAAGCAGGAGAGACCTTAGCCTAGGCCATTTGTCCAATCTCTTCCAGTTCATGACATCTACAGCAAATTCCATGTTGAGTTTTTTTGGACTTAACGTTTCCAAAGCGAGAAGCAAGCCACGCCTTTCCTGGCACAGCTTCTGCTTGCTGGCCCTGGCAAAAAAAAAAAAAATATTTTCACCACTTTTTTTTTTCCAGGCAGCTTTTTTCCAAGGATATGAACTTTGCTGTGAGTCATGACGGAGCAATGGTGAGCCGTGACACAGTTATAAAGAAATGCAGTGCCTGTCTATCCTTCTCCCTCTTCCTCCTCTTAATGCCTTTTGCAGAGGCAGGTGGCCAACTCAACAAGTTTTAATGCCTCCTGGGAGGGAGTGCCTTACTTTTGATGGAAGGAATAGAATAGAATAGAATAGAATAGAATAGAATAGAATAGAATAGAATAGAATAGAATAGAATAGAGAAACTATATAGAGTAGAGTAGATTAGAATAGAATAAGAATAGGAGAATAGAATAAGAAGAATAGAATAAGAATAGAATAAAATGAATAAGAAAGAGTAGAGTAGAGTAGAGTAGAGTTGGGAAACTATATAGAGTAGAGTAGATTAGAATAGAATAAAAATAGGAGAATAAGAATAAGAATAGAAGAATAGAATAAGAAGAATAAGAATAGAATAAAATGAATAAGAAAGAGTAAAGTAGAATAGAGTTGGGAAACTATATAGAGTAGAGTAGAATAGAATAGAATAAGAATAGGAGAATAGAATAAGAATAGAATAAAATGAATAAGAAAGAACAGAGTAGAGTAGAGTAGAGTAGAGTAGAGTAG
This sequence comes from Masticophis lateralis, assembly GCA_030761175.1. NCBI lineage: Eukaryota > Metazoa > Chordata > Lepidosauria > Squamata > Colubridae > Masticophis > Masticophis lateralis. The sequence continues at coordinate 9,079,150 of JAUDYJ010000015.1, forward strand.
AATAGAATAGAATAGAATAGAATAGAATAGAATAGAATAGAATAGAATAGAATAGAATAGAATAGAATAGAATAGAATAGAATAGCAGAGTTGGAAGGGACCTTAGAGGTCTTCTAGTCCAACCCCCTGCTTAGGCAGGAAACCCTACACCACTTCCGACAAATGATTATCCAATATCTTAAAAACTCCCAGTGTTGAAGCATTTACAACTTCTGGAGGCAAGTTGTTCCATTGGTTAATTGTTCTAACTTTCAGGAAGTTTCTCCTTAGTTCTAGGTTGCTTCTCTCCTTGATGAGCTTCCACCCATTGCTTCTTGTCCTGCCCTTCTTGCCCTGGAGAATAGTTTGACTCCCTCTTCTTTGGGGCAGCCCCTGAGATATTGGAAGACTGCTATCATGTCTCCCATAGTCCTTCTTTTCATCAAACTAGACATGCCCAATTCCTGCAACCGTTCTTCATAAGTTTTATCCTCCTGTCTGCTAATCCTCTTTCTTTCTCTTCTCTACACTCTTCCTAGAGTCTCAACATCTTTTTTACAACATGGTGACCAAAACTGGATGTAATATTCCAAGTGTGGCCTTACCAAAGCCTTATAAAGTGGTATTAACACTTCACATGATCTTGATTCCATCCCTCTGTTTATGCAGCCTAGAACTGTGTTGGCTTTTTTGGCAGCTGCTGCACACGGCTGGCTCATCACTATTGAGCAAGGTACCATCCAAACTGTACCTGTGCATTTTGTTTTTCTTCCTTAAATGTGGAACCTTACTTTTTTCACCATTGAATTTCATTTTGTTAGATAGCGCCCAATGTTCAGGTCTGTCAAGATCCTTCTGTATCTTCAGCCTATCTTCCAGAGTGTTGGCCATTCCTGCCAGCTTGGTGTCATCAGCAAATTTGATGAATTTGAGGAACAATTGATCAGTGGGAAAGTTTTTCTCCAGAAGCTGTGGGTGCTCCATCACTAGAGGTTTTTAAGAAGAGACTGGACAGCCATTGGTTAGGAATGGTATAGGATCCCCTGCTTGAGGTTGGATTAGAAGACTTCTAAGGTCCATTCTTCTAGCCCTAGGATTCTATTATTTTTGAGGGTGGAGGTTCGTTCTCCGAGCTCGTGGGTTGGTTTCCGAATGTTTCGTTGTCAGGCTGGGACACATCTTCAGCGGAATTTAGGGGGATGTCGGCGGGATGTCAGGGTGACACTGACATTCCCCAAATTCTGCTGAATATTAATTAATATTTTCACCAGAGGTGAGCAACCTGCAGCCTTAAAGCCACAATCTGTCCTTGGACTCATTTTATGCAGTCCTTAGTAATGTCGGGGTCATTTTACGGCCAAATGGCAAGAAATTGCAAAGAAATCAGTCCTAAGCAGTGGTGGGTTGTTACCAGTTCGCCCCGGGTCAGGCAAACTGGTAGCGACGGCAGAAGGAAGCTCCGCCCACCCGGCCGAATATCTCTGCCACGGGATTTGAATGCCAGTACCTGTCCTGATCACAAGCATTGCCTGTTGCATTTCTTGAACTTAGAAGAGAGAGAAAAGCGGTGGGATGGATGGATGGATGGATGGAATAAAGGGAAGGAAAGGGAAAGGAAGGGAAGGGACAAGGCAGGAAGGAGACAAGTAAAAAAAGAAAGAGACAGAAGGAAGAAAGGAATCAAGGAAAGGAAAAGGAAGGGGAGGGGAGGGGACAGGAGGAGAGAGAAGGAAGGAAGAAAAGAAGGAAAGAAGGAAGAAAGGAAGGAAAGAAGGAAGGAGGGAGGGAAAGAAAGAAGGAAGGAGATGGGAGAGGAGAGGAGGGAGGGCATGTGCATGGTACAATACGTTCCATCCCAACTGCGTATTTTTAAAGTAAGCTCTAAAATTGATTCTTCAGATGCACGTTTAATCTGTCAGTTAAATAAACTAAACACCGTACACAATTAGGACTTCGGCTTTGCTACCATTTTCAGTCCATTTTTTTAAAAAATTAATGAAGTGAAACGTTGCACTCCGGACCAAAACAAAACAAAACAAAAATGTAAATGTGACATTTCTCACACGGTACACACTCCAAATTTGGCACTCAGCAAAATGTTGTCTTGTCGTCTTACCATGCCAGTTTGGGGCTTTGGCAAAAGAAAGGAAAACAGCTTTTAAACATGACACAAGAGATGAATGTCCCGTCACTCTGGACTTGGACTAGGCAAGGAACGGAGTTGGGAACAAGAAAATGGCACACACACAACTCAGCTCCAGGGTGGAGCCAAATCAGTTTTCACTGTGAGGCTCCATCAGTCCTTTTGGGGAGACAAACCAGTTTCATTGCAGGGTTAAATCAGCCCTTTTGAAGACCCAAATCCTTCATTATAAATATGGTTAGAATTATTTTGTTCTATTAAGAGCCTCGGTGGCACAGTGGTTAGAGTGCAATTTGGCAATTCAAATCCCACCAGGCTCAAGGTTGACTGAGCCTTCCATCCTTCTGAAGTGGGTAAAATGAGGACCCAGATTGTTGGGGGCAAGAGGCTGACTCTGTAAACCGCTTAGGGCTGGAGAGCATTGTGAAGCGGTATATAAATCTAAGTGCTATTGCTAGCCCCTTCCTTCCTTCCTTCCTTCCTTCCTTCCTTCCTTCCTTCCTTCCTTCCTTCCTTCCTTCCTTCCTTCCTTTTCTTTCCATGGTGATGCAGTGGTTAGAATGCAGTATTGCCGGCTGATTCTGCTCACTGCCAGGAGTTCGATCCTGACCAGCCCAAGGTTAACTCGGCCTTCCATCCTTCCCAAGTGGGTAAAATGAGGACCCAGATTGTTGGGGGCAACAGGCTGACTCTCTAAATTGCTTAGAGAGGGCTGTAAAGCACTGTGAAGCGGTATATAAGTCTAAGTGCTATTGCTATTGCTATTATTCTTATTACTATTAGTATATGCGTTATTTTTTTCTTTCTTTTTTTGTAAAATGGTATACCCGAACAATACACTGTATTCAAAATACTTATATATAAATTAAAAAAAACCTTGAATATATATATATATATATATATATAAAAGAAGAAGAAGAAGACGACTCAAATTCTATTATTGGAGGGCTGGAGCAGCTCTTTTGCAGAGCCAGATTCAACCGTATTGCAAAGCCCAATCAGCCATCCCCTGAAATATTTTCAGTGCTTCTCACAGCCTTTCAATATGCCCTCACCGAGGAAAGGCGAGGCAGGTTTCACGAACTGGTTTCCACGATGCATTTCAGGAACAAGGTGCCTTCTTTCAAATAAGTGTATTTCGGGGACTGTAACTTGACCAGAGGAACGAATCTGGAGAAGCCACTGGCCTCGTTCAGGTCAGTCTCTGGCTTCTGAAAGGAGATAGAGGTGGGATCCGGCTGGAGAGAGGTCACCAGGTGGTCTCCGTGATCCTGGCTGAGCAAGATAAAAGTGATCTACAAGGCAGAAGAGAGAGAGAAAGAGAGAGAGGGAGAGGGAGAGAGAATAAAGAAGTTACGTTAGCTTCTGGGCTAGGAAGAAAGGTTTATATTTTTTAAATTTATTTTTATTTATTTGTCAAGAACGTATTATTATTATTATTATTGGTTAATCTGTAGTGAGATTCACAGCCTTTGAGGCTGGTTAATAGCTCAGCAGCTTGAGTCCTAACCAAGGACCTAGGAACTGTTAAGGTATCATCGGAGGATATAAGCTGTTCCGAGTAAGGTGGCTTTTTTGTAGAGTCAAAATGTTCAAGTCCGGTAAATTTAGAATTTCTAAATAGTGGGGTAGCCCTTTGGGTATTGCTCCGAGGGCTCCAATTACAGTCGGGACAACACACAATTTCTTTTTCCACAGTTGCTCAACTTCAATTTGCAAGTCCCGGTACTTTGTGATTTTTTCTTGCTGCTGATCTTCAATCCGTGCATCCCCAGGGATTGCAATGTCAATGAACCATACTTTTTTCTTTTCAACTATTGTTATGTCAGGTGTGTTGTGGACCAAGTGCCTGTCAATCTGAATCCTAAAGCCCCACAAGATCTTGAGTTTCTCATTCTTTAAAGCTTTCTCAACCTGATGTTCCCAGTGGTTTTTGCTGTACTCAAATCCACTGATAATCCACTGATACATCACACGGTCCTAATCGCTTGGGAAGTGATCGACTAGTGATCTGGGATACGAAATCCAGCATGGTTATCTCGTTTGCTGTGTATATTGTCATAATAATAATAACTTTATTGTCATTGTACGTGACAGTATACCCATACAACGAAATTCACGTAGCACCCAAAGACCAGGTCCAACAGGCATAACAATCCCCAAACACACTCCCACCCACCACAATTCCCCACCCCTAAACCACCCAAACATCCATACAACAGACCAAGTAATGCTGTCCAACAGCTCACCGATGGTGGCCCTTCATTGTTGAGTGCTATTATAGCTCTGGGATAAAAACTATTCAGAAAACGTGTGGTCCGAGTTTTAATTGTATTAGGTAATTTATATAATTAGAAGCATGACTTGAATACATAAAATAGATACAAATAGAGAAAACATTAGGACAGGGATGGAAGGCAGGCTGGTGCACTTATGCACGCCCCTTACAGACCTCTTAGGAATGGGGTGAGGTCAACAGTAGACAGTCTAAGGTTAAAATTTTGGGGGTTTTGGGATGAAACCACAGAGTCAGGTAGTGCATTCCAGGCATTGACCACTCTGTTGCTGAAGTCACATTTTCTGCAGTCGAGTTTGGAGCGGTTCACTTTAAGTTTGTATCTATTGTGTGCTCGCATATTGTTGTGGTTGAAGCTCATCTTCAAAGAACAGGTTAGCTGCTTCAAGGAGCAGAGATTCTTCCCGTATCTCAAGTTCAACAGATGGAGGAATTCTTGCGGTTGAACAAGAATGTGAGGACAACATATCTCAAGGCCAATTCATTGGAAAGACTTCCTGGAGGGGAAGAAAGGAGGGGAGAGATCAGCCCACCAGAGCAGGCTCCTTGATTTTGCACCCCAATCTGGATACGGTCCATTCCAAGGGATGCTGTTATCTCATCTCACAAAGCTTCTGCGTAGTTGGCAAGGAAGACTCTTCGCTGTCCTGCCAGATCTGAACTTTTAAACCTGGGCTCCAAAATTCAACATCTTTCTCTCTCTCTCTCCATCAGCTATAACTAACTCCTCCACGTTTCTCAGGAACATCAGCAATGTGTTTGATGAGCCCGTTCTCAAAATATTCAACCTAGTTGGAATTTTTGTATATCATAAAATAAAATAAAAACTTATTACAAAAAAAAAAAATTCAACCTAGTCCTGAACGAGTTGTTGTTAGTTGCAACATCATGTCTGACCCATCGCAACCCCATGGACAATGTTCCTCCAGGCCTTCCTGTCCTCTGCCATCCCCTGGAGTCCATTTAATCTCACACCAACTGCTTCAGTGACTCCATCCAGCCACCTCCTTCTCTGCCATCCCCCTCTTCTTTTGCCCTCAATCGTTCCCAACATTAGGCTTTTCTCCAGTGAGTCCTTCCTTCTCATTGGTGGCCCAAGTCTTCGAGTTTCCTCTTCAGGATCTGGCCTTCTAAAGAGCAGTCAGGGTTGATCTCCTCTAGGACTGACCGGTTTGATCGCCTTGCAGTCCAAGGGACTCGCAGGCGTCTTCTCCAGCACCAGAGTTCAAAGGCCTCCATTCTTTGGCGCTCAGCCTTTCTTATGGTCCAATTTTCACAGCCATCCGTTGCAACTGGAAAAACTATACACACTTTTGTTGGCAGGGTGATGTTTCTGCTTTTCGTTTTCCTGAACGAGAGAGACGATCAAAGAGAGGCCAGTAAAATGGAGCGGGAAGTCCTCCCCTCTTTACAGCAAAGGGGCAGGAGAAGAAGGATCAGGAATGTGCCCCCTCCCACCCCGAAAAACCCATTTTTACAAAGGTACCCAACGATGCTCATCCTACCTGGACCAGTCATGAAGGGGTCTCTTATGGTCTTTCATGGGAAAGGAAGGAAAGAGTGAAAGAGTGGTCAAATTCATTAAAAAAAGATTGGATACCTGTTTGTCTGGAATGGTAGAGGATCTCCTGCTTTGCGCAAAAGGCTGGGCTAGAAGAAGTTCCTTCCAGCCCTATGATTCTGTGACTTAAGGAATTTTATGAATACCTAGTATTCTAAAGAAAAGAAGAATTAGGGGTGACATGATAGCAGTATTTCAGTATTTGAGGAGGCTGCCCCAAAGAAGAGGGGGTCAAATGACTCTCCAAAGCACCAGAAGGCTGGATAAGAAACAATGGATGGAAACTAATCCAAGAGAGAAGCAACCTGAAATTAAGGAGAAACTTCCTAACAGTGAGGACAATTAACCGGTGGAACAGCTTGCCTCCAGAAATCGTGGGTGCTCCACCACTGGAGGTTCTTAAGAAGAATCTAAAGCAGAGGTCTTCAAACTTGGCAGCTTTAAGACTTGTGGACTTCAATTCCCAGAATTCTCCAGCCAGCTATGCTGGCAAGAGTTGGGTTACTCCCCTGCTGGCGATGTTCCTTGCATTGCTGTGATCCCATTCTGTTTTATTTATTTTATCCTGTATCTTGGGTTTTTGATGATGTTTTTTTTAACGACTATGTCAAGCTGGTCAAGGAGCGGAAGAAAAAGCCAAAACACTTTGCCTTTGATTTGTCATTGAGGGATTTCCAGGAAATTTGCCAAGTTCTGCTCGAGGGCTCTTTGAAGACTTGGCTTTCACAGGAGACAGTTCTATGAAAAATCTTAGCCGTTTGGCGTTTATTTTCTTCAGCCCGGCCTTTGCAATTAGAGTGCTTTTTTAAAAAATACTAGGGCTTGCCATGCATTTTTATTTATTTCCCCTTGTTGTTATTATGAATTTCCTTATATTTTTTGGCCTCTCATTATAAATCAAGAACGGGAATAATGCACAATGGCGTAGTTATTCTCTGGATATTTTTGAACAACTGCTGGCTTCATCCATCTAAGAGTAAAGCAGTATTTTCTTCATTTTCCCCTCCTAAGCCTGGTTTGACTGCTTTCCGCTGATCCATGGAGGTGTATGCTATAAAACCCAGCTACCCCATGCACCATCTCAGAATAGAATACAGAACAGCAAAATTGGAAGGGACCCTGGAGGTCCAACCTAGACCATATACCATTTCAGATAAATGGTTGCCTAGTCTTTTTCTCCTCCAGTGATAGAGCACCCACAACTTCTGGAGGCAGGACATTTCTGTCAGGAAAGAATAGAATAGAATAGAATAGAATAGAATAGAATAGAATAGAATAGAATAGAATAGAATAGAATAGAATAGAATAGAATAGAATAGAATAGAAAACACAGAACAAGGAGTAGAGTAGAGTAGAGTAGAGTAGAGTAGAGTAGAGTAGAGTAGAGTACAATAGAATAGAATAGAATAGAATAGAATAGAATAGAATAGAATAGAATAGAATAGAATAGAATAGAATAGAATAGAAAACACAGAACAAGGAATAGAATAGAGTAGAGTAGAGTAGAGTAGAGTAGAGTAGAGTAGAATAGAATAGAATAGAATAGAATAGAATAGAATAGAATAGAATAGAAAACACAGAACAAGGAGTAGAGTAGAGTAGAGTAGAGTAGAGTAGAATAGAATAGAATAGAATAGAATAGAATAGAATAGAATAGAATAGAATAGAATAGAATAGAAAACACAGAACAAGGAGTAGAGTAGAGTAGAGTAGAGTAGAGTAGAGTAGAGTAGAGTAGAATAGAATAGAATAGAATAGAATAGAATAGAATAGAATAGAATAGAATAGAATAGAATAGAATAGAATAGAATAGAATAGAATAGAATAGAATAGAATAAGGGATGGGATGGGATGGGATGGGATCAGTGGTGAAATCCAAATTTTTTTACTACCAGTTCTGTGGGCGTGGCTTGGTGGGTGTGCTATGGCTTGGTGGACATGGCTTGGTGGGCGTGGCCAGGAGAAGGATACTGCAAAATCTCCATTCCCACCCCACTCCAGGAAAAGGATACTGCAGAACCCCCATTCCCACCCCACTCTGGGACCAGCCAGAGGTGATTTTGCCAGTTCTTGGAACCGGTTCTCTGCTACCGGTTCTCCGAACTGCTCAAAATTTCCACTACTGGTTCTCCAGAACCTGTTGGAACCTGCTGGATTTCACCCCTTGGTGGGATGGGGTGGGGTGGGGTGGGGTGGGAGGGAAGGGAAGGGAAGGGAAGGGAAGGGAAGGGAAGGGAAGGGAAGAGAAGAGAAGAGAAGAGAAGAGAAGAGAAGAGAAGAGAAGAGAAGAGAAGAGAAGAGAAGAGAAGAGAAGAGAAGAGAAGGAGGAATGGAATGGAATGGAATGGAATGGAATGGAATGTAGAGTAGAGTAGAGTAGAGTAGAGTAGAGTAGAGTAGAGTAGAGTAGAGTAGAGTAGAGTAGAGTAGAGCAGAGCAGAGCAAAGCAGAGTAGGATGGGATGGGATGGGATGGGATGGGATAGGATGGGATATAAAATGGAAAGGAATGGAATGGAATCCTTTCTTCCTTGGCACAGTTTCTCTTCATGGTGGCAATAACAGGCGTCCGTTACCTTGTGCGTGAAAGGCCAGGGCAGCAGGGAGTCATATTCCCCTTTGAGAAGTACGATGAAGAGCGAGATGTGGGTTCCCCTGCCTCTGCCTTCTCCATTCAGGTAGATCCTCATGCACAATTTGTAACCGTATCGGGAAGTGTAAAATGCTGAAAAGAAGGAGAACATGGAAGTTAAGAAGCCATTTTATATGGGGATGAGAAGAGGAGGAGGATGGGGGAGGAGAGGGAAGGGAAGGAGAAGCAAGGAAGAGAGGGAGGGGAATTGGATGGGAAGGAAGGAAGGAAAGGAAGGACTGATGAGGAATTGGAGAGAAAGGAAAGGAGGGAGGGAGGAAGGAAAGAATGGGAATTAGAGGGGAAGGAAGGGAGGGAGGGGAATTGGAGGGGAAGGAAGGAAGGAAAGGAAGGACTGATGGGGAATTGGAGAGAAAGAAAAGGAGGGAGGGAGGGAGGAAAGAATGGGAATTAGAGGGGAAGGAAGGGAGGGAGGGGAATTGGAGGGGAAGGAAGGAAGGAAAGGAAGGACTGACGGGGAACTGGAGAGAAAGGAAAGGAGGGAGGGAGGGAGGGAGGAAAGAACGGGAATTGGAGGGGAAGGGGGGAAGATTTTTTTTCACCCTCAAATAAAGGCTCAAAAAAGATGAGCATCTTTAAGGAACAGCAGAGAGATGCCCAAAGTCCTCTTGACTATTTCAGCCTGCCTGGTCCTAACACTGACCCCATTTCTGAACCACCACCCTTCTCCGACCTGGCGCCCTCAAAATGCACGGGATTGTGATTCCCTCCAAGAGCGAAAACCCCTTTGAATGGTTGGAAAGGCTGGCTGTGATGCGAGAGGCTCACCCGGCGACTGGAAGCTGTGGATCTTGCCACAGATGGCTTCGTAGCATTTCTGATGAACGTCCGTGATTTTCCAAAGGAAGACACCGTCGTAAGAAGCTTGCTCGGATGAGTGGAGTCTCTTCCCCAGCCCGATGAGAGCGGCATCTTTCTGTGCCAAGCATCGCTGGAGATCAGCCATCTTTGAGAGGAGAAAAGTTCGGGTTTTTTAAGGGTTTACCTGGCAGAGATAAAGGGCTGCTTTGTACAGGTAGTCCTCGACTTATGACCCCGATGGGGGTTCCAGTGTAAAGGTTCCCCTCACACATATGTGCGTCTTACAGTACGGAGCGTCTTATACTCCGAAAAATACGGTATGCATTAGGAATCTTCTCAACTAATTATTAGTATTTGCTTGGAGTTAAATAAGGGTCAACAGAATTCAAGGGGGGTTTGTCATAGTTCATTTGTGACTACATAGGGATTCTAGGCTGATCCCTCTTTTGATGCCGCCCCCAGGTTCTGCTTAATCCTTCTCCTACACCTCCCCACTGGCTTACCTTCAGCTCTAGGCCACGAATCATATCTTGGTCAAGGCCCCTCTGTCCACGGAAAGCCAGGATTTTCTGCCGAGACATAGCCATCTCCTTGCTCAGCACAGAGGCGATGTTCTCAAAAACCTGCAGCTTGGTCTCCAGCCAAGAAACCCTCTTCACTCTTCTCAAGAGGGTGCACCAGCTCACCTCCCCCTCCTCCACTGGCGACGCAGAAAAGGGTCTTTCTCCCCCAGGATCCTGAATCTTCAGGGTGAGAGGAGCCTTCATCCAAAGCTTGGCATCTATCAAAGGTGAGTTGCATAAACTGCCTCTTGGGGATGAATTGCCCTTCAGGTGTTTGACGTACTGGAGCATTAGCAACAGGTGTCTTCCTGCAGCATTCTTCTCATGAACTTTTTGATCTCCTGCATTGCCCTATTGGGAAGAAACATGGCATTCTTGACAGGAGAAGGACTCAGTGCTTTGGTCCTGTTTGACCACTCTTCAGCCATCAAAGGTATCAGCTGGAGTGTCCACACCTTGCCAGAGCTACTGTACTCATCTCAAATGATCTAAGCCCCAGAGCTCACTGTAACAGCATTGCCAAAAAGGCATTAAGAGTTGTAAACCTAATCTAAGCTTCTTCTCCGGTAACATTGTACTGCAAACTAGGGCATACAAAACCTTAGCTAGACCAATTCTTGAATACAGCTCGTCTGCTTGGAATCCGCACTGTATATCGGACATTAACACAATTGAGCGAGTCCAGAGGTATTTCATGAGAAGAGTACTCCACTCCTCTGCTCACAATGGAATCCTCATGCCGCCAGGCTTGAAATTTTGGGTGTGGACAACCTAGAACTACGCCACCTATGGTCCAACCTAAGTGTAGTACACAAAATTATCCACTACAATGTACTTCCTGTCAATGACTACTTCAGCTTCAGCCGCAATAATATATGGGCAAACAATAGATACAAACTCAAGGTAAATCGCTTCAAACTCGACTGCAGAAAATACAACTTCAGCAACAGAGTGGTCAGTGCCTGGAATGCTCCACCTGACTCTGTTGTTACATCCTCAAACCCCCATAATTTTAACATTAAACTGTCTACTGTTGACCTCTCCCCATTCCTAAGAGGTCTGTAAGGGGCGTGCATAAGCGCACCAGCGTGCCTACCATCCCTGTCCTACTGTCCCCATTTATCCGTATCTATTTCCTGTATTTATATCCATGTTTATACTTATTAATATAAGTTTATACTTATATTTATACTTTCGGGGGGCCAAAAGCCCTACTAAGCAGAAAAGTATGAAGGCTATTGCTTAATGCATTGTAAGCCGCCCTGAGCCTCCGGAGAAGGGCGGCATATAAATTGAACTGATAAATAAATAAATAAATATTCTTGTTATCTTGTACATGTTGGACAAGCTAACTAACTAACTAAATAAATACTGATGCTCTCGGCTTCCCAGCCCTACCTTGAACAAGCATCCAATCCTGGAAAATCGGCAACCTTCATCCTTGGGGGCAAGTCCGGAAGGATTCTGTTCAGGAAAGGATAGGCAAAACGGAAGGAAAGATGAAAGAGGGAGGTGGATGGTGAGAGAAAGAAGGGGACGGACGGATGGGTGGATGATAGACAACAGATAACAAACAGATACAGAGATATCAAGTTGCAAAACAGAGATGTGAACATATGCAATTGAAATAGAGAAAATCAGACAAATTTAATGGCAGAACCTGATGTTCATTCCTGGGAGTCTCGGGATTATAGACAGCATTCGGATCCATTAACATCCTGCACACCGCTGCCTGACCATAATTGACCAGGACGTATTCACACATACGGCGATGATCCTGCAAGATATGTTTTTGCAAAATGTTTACCCCTAGAGAAAAGGAATTCGATTTTTATAGGAATTTAAGAGCATCTACAAAGAAGGGGAGATCAAAAAACATGTGCATAAAAAGAAGTCTTCCATCCTTCCGAAGTGGGTAAAATGAGGACCCAGATTGTTGGGGGCAAGAGGCTGACTCTGTAAACCGCTTAGAGAGGGCTGTCAAGCACTGTGAAGCGGTATATAAGTCTAAGTGCTATTGCTATTCCTTCCTTCCTTCCTTCCTTCCTTCCCTCCCTCCCTCCCTCCTTCCTTCCTTCCTCCCTCCCTCCCCCCTCTCCTTCCTTCCTTCCTTCCTTCCTTCCTTTCCTTCCATGGTGCTGAAGTGGTTAGAATGCAGTATTGCATGTTGGACTGCCATGAGTTTGATCCTGACTGGCTCAAGGTTAACTTAACACACTGTGAAGCAGTAGATAAGTAAGTGCTATTGTTATTGATACTACTATTGTTTTTCCTCCCTCTCTCCCTCCCTCCCTCCCTCCCTCCCTCCCTCCCTCCCTCCCTTCCTTCCTTCCTTCCTTCTTTCCTTCTATGGTGCTGCAGTGGTTAGAATGCAGTATTGCAGGCTGACTCTGCCCACTGCCATGAGTTCGATCCTGACCGGTTCAAGATTGACTGAGCCTTCCATCCTTCCGAGGTGGGTAAAATGAGGACCCAGATTGTTGGGGGCAAGAGGCTGACTCTGTAAACCATTTAGTGAGGGCTGTAAAGCATTGTGAAGCGGTATGTAAGTCTAAGTGCTATTGCTCCCTCCCTCCCTCCCTCCCTTCCTCCCTTCCTTCCTTCCATCCATCTGTGGTGGTGCAGTGGTTAGAATGCAGCATTGTAGGCTAATTCTGCCAACTGCCATCAGTTCGATTCTCAACCGGCTCACGGTTGACTCAGCTTTCCATCCTTCCGAGGTCAGTAAAATGAAGACCCAGATTGTTGGGGACAATATGCTGACTCTGTAAACCGCTTAGAGAAGGCTGTGAAATGCGCTGAAACGGTATATAAGTCTGCTATGATCCAACTGGTTGTCCCCAAAGTGCTTTTTCAACAACTGGACTTTGTTTTTTTCCAGTTGCCTTTTGAAAAGAGCACCTCTGGGACATGATCTGGATGACTGAGAATCCCCGTAGACAGATCCGACTGGTTCATCTCCCAGATCCATTCCGTTCTACCTCTGCATGCAGTTAGCCAGTCCCCAGCCAATATGTCTTCTCCCTTACTTCCAAATTGCTCAGTGGACCCGTCCAGATGCATCCTGGTATCCCACAATGCACGGTAAATTCTGGAATCTCCTTGTTCAGGGTGGCCTTGCTAGGACTCTGGAAGCAAACAAGGACACACATCAAATGTCAGCACGATGAACTCTTGCAATACCACAATTTCTTTAGCTATGGTACGCTGAGTTAAAGACATGATGTTGTAGCCCACCAGCTGGTGGCAGAGCTGACGGCAGATTCGGATGATGAGGACGTTGGGGTAGAACTTAGGCCGGTTCCTGAGTCTGGGGAAGACTCTGATGGATGCTCTGTGTGGGACACAGAGATAGAGCCAGGGCTGGGACAGCCAGGGCTGTCCAACATTTCCCAGCCACCAGAGAGTGAGGAGGAGGAAGAACAGCTGGGGCCTGTTCCAGAGGCATGTATGCGCAGAGCAGTTAGGAGAGGTGAACAACGGAGGACAAGGAGTTGACTTGGGAAGCAAAGCACACGTGGACATTGAATGGCCCCTCCCTGGCTGGGGAATAAATAGGAGGAAAGGGGAGTGGTTGTCGTAGAAGACAACCGTTCGTATTTCTGAAGATTTTGCTCATTGTGTTTCTGCTACAGAGACTGCTTGCCAGAACTTAATTTGCAGCCTTTTGGCTGGGAGCTCACAGCCTTGCAATTATCGCAAAGAACTGATAAGGTCTGTTACTGCAGTTAACTCCTTGAAGGACTCTTGCCTGGAATTTTTGGTAGGTGAATGCAATTAATTCACAAGAGGTAAATAAAGAGGGTTTTTCATGACCAGGAATCTGTTTCTTGCTTCTGCTAAGGCTGGGTCAGAACACACGAGTAGGCAGATTCACAAAACTTGTGAGGTTATAACCCTGGGTTGATGAGCTCCAGAGGCTGGAATTGCCTATCTTCAGGCCAAAACCATGGTTTGAAAAATGGGGGCTGAAATGAAATGGACCCAGCTTTAGCTAGATCCATTAAGACCATATTTAAATTCCTTGATTGTTGTGACCCAAGCCCAAGTAGTATTACTTAAGTATTAAGTATTAGACGTAAACAGTTCCAAAACAAGCAGACTTTATTAGAACAGCTGAGAATTAACTCATTCTCAGCGTAGCCCAAACTAAATCAAAGCAAAGTCTTCATAACACAATTTCTTCAGTCTAATCACCAACCTTGGTATAATTAGGCAAACTGCCAAAGGCTTCTCTTGGCAAAAGTTCAGAAGCAGAAGACGTCGACCAGAGATAAGTGCAGCAAGACAAGAATAATTCTCTCAACGTTGTTTTCTGACAAAGAGCCCAAGAGCCGTTGCTGGTCTTTTAAGCCTTATGGGAGGGGCCAATCATCTCTTGGCCTTACTCCTGAGTTGTCCTTTTTGCTTTAGCTGCTCTTGCCTTCTGGCAGCTCTTCTCATACATGCATTAGGAACAGACTCCTCCTGTTCCTCTGCCTCTCTGCTGTCAGCCTCTGGTGGCTCTGGAGTCCACACTTCACTACCTGATGGCCCTGGCCCCATCTCTGCCTCTGATGCAGAGCCCTCATCCGGGCCTTCCCCAGCCTCCAGGACTGGCCCATGTTCTTCCTCAGCCTCATCACTGTCCTACTCTGCTGCCAGCTCCTCAGGCTGTGGGTGGACCACAACATTGATCTGTCTCATTACTGGAGGTTACACATAAAAGAACCATTGCAAAGTTCAATGGAAAGGACGTACCTGTTCTTCAGATAGAACATTGTCTTCCCTGGCAAGTTCTGAATTTTCCTCTTTATAATCCTGGCAAATGGGGTTGCTATTATTTCTGAGCGAACAGGAAAAAAAGAAGAAAAAGAAAGCAGTTCCCAAGAGATTCAAATTGCAATCTTCCCAAGGATAATTGGAAAGGGCTATTTTAGTGACGTAGGAAGAATGAGGTCAGATGCTACACCTTTTCTATCCTGTTCTACGGAGCAGAGAGTTGGTCTCTGACAGAAAACTGCTTGAAGAGACCAGAAGCATTTGAAAAGTGGATTTACAGGCAGCCATTACATATAAGATGGGTTGACAAAATCAGAAATGAGGAGGTGATAAGCCACCTGGGAAAAGCCAAGGGAAATCATCAAAAGCCTGGTGGCTCAGCAGACTAATGCATTATAATTAACTCCAGCTGTCTGCAATTACTGTAAATTCGAATCTCCCCAGGCTCAAGGTTGACTCAGCCTTCCATCCTTTCTAAGGTGGGTAAAATGAGGACCCAGTTTGTGGGGGCCATAAGCTGACTTTGTATAAATATACAAAAGCATGAAGGCTATTGCTTAACGCATTATAAGCCACCCTGAGTCTCCGGAGAAGGACGGCATATAAAACAATTTTTTTTAAAAAAAAGCCATTAAAAAGCAAAAGTTAGAATATTTTGGACATGGGATGTGACACCTGGAAAAAATGACAGCATCCTTCACTTAAATCCTCCAAGGAAAGATTGAAGGCAAACGAGGTCCAGGGAGAAGAAGAACATCATGGCTTCAAAATCTAAGGGACCAGTTTGGACAAAACTCAGCAGCCCTTTTTCATGCGGCTGTTGATAAAAATAGGATCGCCAACATGATCTCCAACGTCCGATGATGGATATGACAGAAGAAAAAGAATGAAGGAAGAATCGTAAGATTCTCACCCTCTCTTTATTTCCCTGCGCCCAGAGAAGGCAAAGGAAAACCACCCGTAGAGGCTGAAGCAATCCCTGCCTCCTAGCCAGAATGGCTTCAGTTAGAAGACTGAGGTAGGCTGAATGGACAGGATTAAGGATTAAGTCAGGAAACGCAAAGCTGCACAGAATTTACATTCCCCACACCTTTCCCCAAGATTAGCCTTGACCCCCAGGAAACACAAATAGGGACAACCTATCTAATCTAATCAAATAAACCCCACCAGGCACCCCAATCTCAATGGTCCAAAAGAGCATAAAAATCATTTTACACTCTATGCCAGGCTGTCAGTTGTCCCAGAACCGATGCTAAGTCACTTCGCTTCCGATTCCTAAATAAATGGTACAGGTTTTCCTGCCTGAAAACCTCCTTCTCTTCTCTTCTCTTCTCTTCTCTTCTCTTCTCTTCTCTTCTCTTCTCTTCTCTTCTCTTCTCTTCCTCCCTCCCTCCCTCCCTCCCTCCCTCCCTTCCTTGGTGGTACAGTGGCTAGAATACAGGATTGCAGGGTGACACTGCCGACTGCCAGCAGTTCGATTCTGACCGGCTCAAGATTGACTCAGCCTTCCATCCTTCCAAGGTGGATAAAATGAAGGCCCAATTTGTTGGGGGCAAGAGGCTGTCTCTGTAAACCACTTAGAGAGGGCTATAAAAGCACTGTGAAGCAGTATATAAATCTAAGTGCTATTGCTATGGTGGAAAAGCATAAGGAATGGCCGGTGGAAAGATAACAGGTTTTTTTAAGTTCACCAAGAAAACCTGGTTTTGTTTTCCTTGCTTTAATCTAGTTTAATACACTCGATGGGGTTGCTATGAGATTAAAGTAGAGAGGAAGCAGAATGAATTGCCTGATAATGTAGCACGCATTTCTATGACGTCTGCAAAAACCAAAACAAAATATTGTTTAGCCTTTCCAAAGTCATCCTAAGGTTTGTTAGAAGAATTATCCTTCTGGGTTCAGTTCCAAGTGGGGAAAAAGACACTGGAGACATGGAGACTGTTCGGAAAGTTGGTTTAATGGTGGACAGGATCACACGGTTTGAGTTCCTGAACAGAAAAGGGGCCGAGATGCAGCGAGTCCCTGGGTTTTATGCCCTCTCTGGGTTTGAACTTCCTGGGGTCCCGAAAGAGCATCCTGACTGGTTGCTGCCAGAGGTCATAGCTAGCTTTTTAGGTTGTCTGTGTGCCACGTTTGATTGAAACGTGGTGGGTGATGCAATGAAGGGCAATTAAACGGCTCTGCCTGAAGGAGGTAGATCTTTGTTATGTAGAATAGACTTAATGGCCCATTAACAAAGGTGGAGGGCTGAGTTTCTACTTCTCTTTTAGGAAAAATATTCTGCCTTTTTAGTATATCCTAAAATATTTCATTTTTCTAGGAGAGGGGTGAGTGCTAACATCCTACAGGTTTTTTCTGGGTTTGGGTGCAAGAAGTTAAATGGGGGAATCGATAAGATATTGTCATCCTGGCAAAGAACGAAGAGGGGAATGTGGAAATATTTTAGGGCAGATTAGACGTTGGCAAAGGGGATGGGGTGGCTCAGTGGCTAAGACGCTGAGCTTGTCGATCGAAAGGTTGGCAGTTCAGTGGTTCGAATTCCTAGCGCCGTGTAACAGGGTGAGCTCCCGTGATTTGTCCCAGCTTCTGCCAACCTAGCAGTTCGAAAGCACGTAAAGAAAATGCAAGTAGAAAAATAGGGACCACCTTTGGTGGGAAGGGAACAGTGTTCTGTGTGCTTTTGGCGTTGAATCATGACGGCCACATGACCACGGAGACGTCTTCGGACAGCGCTGGCTCTTCAGCTTTGAAACGGAGATAAGCACCGCCCCCTAGAGTCAGGAACGACTAGCACATATGCACGAGGGAAACCTTTACCTTTAGACATTGGCAGTTGATGCAGGCATTGGGGTTTTATGAGGGACTCTTCTCAAATATCTCTGAATTTTCTACTCCAACTTTTAAAAAACCATTAGGGCAATCACAGAAGAACCAATCTTCTGTGGTGGAACCAATTCTTGGTTCTGTTGGCCACCATATGCCCAGCCAGTCAGGATGTGGGGCTGGGAGCAGCTTGAGGGCTCTTGGCTAACAGGAGCCCTTCTACAATTCTTCCCTCAGCTCAAGAGCAAGAAAATTGATTAGGGGGCTGGAGGCTAAAACATATGAAGAACGGTTGTAGGAATTGGGTATATCTAGTCTAGTGAAAAGGAAGACTAGGGGTGACCTGATAGAAGTCTTCCACAAAGAAGAGAGAGTCAAACTATTCTCCAACGCACCTGAAGGCAAGACAAGAAGCAATGGATGGAAGCTTATCAAGGAGGGCTGAAGAAGCTTCTTGGAGGAGAAGCGAGATGTCTTCAAAGTAAAACCAGAAAGTCCAATTGCCTCCTGAAAAAGCACCTGTGGCACAACCATGACCTGGATGACTGAGAATCTTTACAGACATTTAATCAAGGAGACAACTACCAGGAAACTGGAATGAAGGAGAAATTTCCAGACAGCGAGGACAATTAATCAGCGGAACGGAAGTTGCCTCCAGAAGCTGTGGGTGCTCCATCAATGGAGGTTTTCAAGAAGAGACTGGACAGCCATTTGTCCAAAATGATATAGGGTCTCCTGCTTGAACAGATTGGATTAGAAGACCTCCGAGGTAGGACAGAAATTGGAAGGGACCTCCTCTTCCAGCTCTGTTATTCTGGTATTCTACTTAAGTGGAGCACGCCATCAGATCCATCCAAAGCCTGATTAGGCTTTGATCCCAGACCTTCTAATCGTGTTACTCTGTTACTTTCTCCCAGCATTCCCAGTCCACCCTATGGTCTAGTTGAGGGAGAATAAGGAGAGACGATCCTTCTCCATCCAAACAGTGGCAGGGAGGAATGGATGTATGGAAGATTCAGTTGCTTTTGCAGGAGGCAGAACATCTGTCCGGACGTCATTCTCAGCTGGCAGATGCTGATGTCAGTCACGCATGAAATCCCGTCTCCATCTTTTGAACAGGATGCGCGCTTCCTAGACAGGTAAGCTAGTGGCCTCTCTAGCTTTCTCCATTCATCATTCCTGACCCTTTTGACCGCCCCATGCCTCTCCCCCTATGTTATCTCCACCCTCCCCATGTCTCATTCTCCCTCCTCTTCTCCTGACTGCCATCTCCTTTTTCCCCCACCCCACGTCTCTGCCCCCCCCCTTTCTCCCACTTCATCACGTGTCCCTCCCTCTTGCAAAAGGAGACTCACCGTATCATCCAGGTTAGGCAGGCTGTGTAATAGGGGTTCCTGCAGAGATTTCGCAGGTCTTCCTGCGGGAAGACGGTGCTGTGACTGCAGAGGTCTTTCGGTTCCCCGGCATTGGCACAGATGTAAAGCGGGGAGCCCTGTTTGGTGCCATCCAGAGAGGAGCGGGCTGGTAAGGGAGGACTACAGCTGCTGCTGCTTCTCCGTCTGTCTGCCATCCGCAGCAGCTCCTGTACAACGAGAGAGAAAGAGAGAGGGGGGGGGAGAAATAGGGACTTCAGATCAACGTCGCGCTGCTGGCAACACTCAGGAAGAGACCCCTCCCCAAGGACCAAAGTGTCTCTCTGGCCTGCTGGGTTGATTTGAAAGCCAGCAAGAAATCATTCCTTCCAAGGATGCTGGGCTGGGCTGAATGGAGCCCAGCAGAAAGGTTTGAGGCAGCTGTGACAGGAAGTTACAGAGCTAGCCTTTGAATTCCCCCGAAAACACAGCGATGATGATGAGGATGACGACAACGCAGTGCAGAGGGCAGGAAAGACAAGCGAGCAAGCGTGACTCAAGGGCCACGATATCCAGCGAAACCCCTAAAAAAAGAGATTCCTCCCCATTGGATTGGGAGACTGGGGTGGGGTGGGAGGGGGTCTTAGGCTTTGCAGAGGGAGGAGATAAGGAAGGATTTTGACCTGTTCCCAGGCTCACCTTTACAAGTAAATCAACAGCTTGTTTAGCAACCGATGGTACGACAAGAGTGGAAAAAGTGACTTATGACCGTTTTCCACCCTTACGGCGAAAAGCTTCCCTGTGGTCACGCGATTGAAATTCAGATGCGTGGCAACTGGCATGTACTTATGACGGTTGCGGTGTTGTGCGATCCCCGTTTTGCGACCTTCTGACAAGCCAAGTCAACGGGGAAGCCGGATTCACCGTGTTGCCGGTTTCACAACCACAACTGCGGCAAGAAAGATAGTGAAATAAGAGGGGGGAACTGCACTGAACTGTCTCACTTAACAACAGAAAGGTTGAGACCAGTGGTGGTCGTAAGTTGAGGACTGCTTGTGTAAAATGAATAACGCTGAGATGTGGGTGTACAAATTCAACTTTGTGGGAGGGTCTCCTGGGGGAGGTTGGGGGCCAGTGACATGCAGGATTTTTCATCCTATGAAAAACAATTCCCCTCTCTCCCCTTCCACTCCACATCTTGGGGAGGGGTCCCTTCTGTCCCTCCTGCGACTCGGTGCCCCAAATCCTCCCATTATCTCTACCGTATGAGCTCTTAGGCTGACCTATTTTCTCAGCACAAATGGAGCTATTGGGTACTGAAACGAGCCGGAGAGCTGTTAATAATATTGATAAAAGCTGGATCCGGTGAAGTTTGTTCTTATCTCCGAAGCTATCAGCTCCTTTGACTTCATTAGCCCCAAACGAGTTTTCCAGCGAGGGCAGCTGGCAGATATAATCCAAGCCAAGCTGTTCGAAGATGGGAGTTGATCTGTTTTGTTTGGCTTGAACTGATCACTAGGATTTCTGAGCTGATGCTCCTAAGAGCTGTTTGCTCTACAAGGTTGTGCAGACGCCTGCAAGGTTTTTTCATATATGTAAGATGTCCAATGATCCGTTTGCCAAAATGGTTTATTAATATGTTTTATGTATGCAGTGGGTTTTATGAACTATTCATTGACTAATTTTTCTCTTCCTTCTCTTCCTGTCTGTCTTCTTTTCCTTCTCTACCTTTCTTCTTCTTCTTCTTCTTCTTCTTCTTCTTCTTCTTCTTCTTCTTCTTCTTCTTCTTCTTCTTCTTCTTCTTCTTCCTCCTCCTCCTCTTCTTCCTCTTCTACCTTCTCCTTCTCTTTCTTTCTCCTCCTTCTCCTTCTCCTCCTCTCCTCCTGCCTATCTTCTTCTCCTTCTCTACCTTTCCTCCCCCTCCTCCTCCTCCTTCTCTTCCTTTCCTCCTCCTCTTCCTTCTCCTGTCTATCTTCTCCTTCTCCTTATCAGATGACAATGATGATCTTATCCATTCAGTCATGTCTGATTCTTGGCGATGCTAATGGCCAGGTCTCTCCACATATTCTGATCTTGCCCTACTTCTTTGAATTTTTCTATGCTCTGGCTGGTAGAATCTTTTATGGTATGCAACCATCTTGTCCTTTGGCAACCTGTTTTCCTTTGACTGCTAACTCTTCCTAACATAATTACTTTCTCCAGTGAATTCTCCTGCACGACATGGCCAAAATAAGTGAGATACACTTTTGTGAACTTTAGCTTTTTGTCTATCTTCTCCTTCTTCTCCTTCTCCTCCTCCTCTTCTTCATCTCCTTCTTTATCTTCTCCTTCACTTCCTTCTCTATCTTCTCTTCCTCCTCCTTCTCTTCTACCTCCTCCTCCTCCTTCTCTATCTTCTCCTTCTCCTCCACCTCCTCCTTCTCTATCTTCTCCTTCTCCTCCACCTCATGTGACTTGAGCATCCTTCACCAAGATGCTGCTACGGCACAATAACCCACTTCATCATCATAGCGAAGTAAACATCTCCTTTAATAAGTAGAGCTTAAACTGCATGTGAGACATCCACACAAACTTTCTTGGTCATCATATGAAAGCTGTTCTACTTTTATGTCTTCTAGAATATTTTCCAACTTCTAGGCTGGCCCACTTGTTCACGGTCTCCCGTCCCACAACTAAACCAGATATAACAGTATAACCTGAAGCTGCTTTAGATGAAACCAAAGCATATTTTGTGGTATCTCTCTTATACCACGAGAAACATTGTGGTAGGTCAAACTGAGAAAGCCCTCTAATCTCAGTGTCCTGTTTCCTGCAAGTTCGGGATTCCCAAACTTTTGCAAGAAAATAAATGCCCGTATTCTTTATTGCAAACAGCCACTTAAACAGGCTTTCACACCCTCGAAGTCCAAATTTATCCTGACTCTTAAGGGAGCGAATGATCTTCCTTTGTTTTTCATCGTGCTTTGTCTTCAGCAAAATAAACAAATCTCTCTCTTTTTTTGAGAGAGAGACAACATCCAGGACCAAGGATCCTGGAAACCAAGTATAACACCATCTCCAAGGCAAAAATTTCTGCGACAAAACTGTATTTTGCTGCTTGTTAAGGAGGGGGGTTGGGGGTGTGTGGGGAAAACAGCTTTTTGCAAAATACCCAGCCATCCAGTATCTGCAGTTTTGCAAACTGTATCGGTTTCCACCTACACAAAGTTGCTTTGTAAATCTTTCGGCTGCAAGATAGGCTGTCTAAATTAGGGGAATCCGAGGTTTTGAGCTCTGTGCCAGCCACATCCTCTTGTGTTTTTTTGGGGGGGGGGGTTAGCTTACTCTCTGCGCTCGTCGGAAGGATGGGGCTGAAAGGGATTTACCAGAGGAAATTGGTCAGCTGCGGAAAGTACCGAAAAACTTATTGTTAGTTTCGACTTGCATTTTGAGACCACAACTTACTTGACACTTCAAAAGTTGCTCCTGCTGGATGCAGCATTGCTTGCCACCTATGTGGAAGGGGCTACTACACAGTCCTTTCTTCCAGATCATTGAATTTGGATTTTTTTTGCACAGAATACAGGTGGTTCTCGACATACAGTCGAGCCCAAAGTTGATGTTGTTGAGTGAAATGTTTGTTCAGCGAGTTTTGGGTCCCGTTTTTACGACTTTTCTGGCCACTGTTGTTGTTAAGTTAGGAACCCAGGTGGTTCAGTGATATGTGACTAATAAGTGGATTACGTCACCTTGGGACACAGCAATGGGCGTAAATTTGAACCAGTCGCCGAGCTGGTGACCATGGGGATGCTACCACGGCTGCTAGGTGTGAAAAATGCTAACTTTCTTCAGTGTAACTTTGAACCGGTCACCAAATGAACCGTTGCACGTCGAGGTGTACCTCTATAAAAAAAGACCTGGTATTGTTTTGTAGATTGTCACAGGAGCAGTGCGGTGGCAAAGAGGTGGAGCTCTCGCCTCACAATCAGGAGGCTGTGAGTTCGATCCTAGATAGAGGCAGATATTTCTCTCTCTCTGGGCACAATGAAGATCTATCTGCTGAATAAAACTCCACTCTGGTGACAGGAAGGGCATCTGGCCAGTTAAATACTCATCTCGATTCAGTTGCCCAGATTCCATTCCACAAGGGATTATGGGTTTGTTAAATGATGATGGTGATGATTGTAGATTGTCACACCCACTTTTGTGAATCAATGAGTTTTCGGCATATGTTTCTCATGTTCTGAGGAGGGTTTTTTTTTCCCCCTTAAAAAAGAAAAAGGAAAAAGGGGGACTTGTAGAAGGGAAATATCTAGAGCTGGATGTGTTCCTGAAATTAGAAATATATCTCCCTCTTTTCTTTCCCCCTGAAGCAGAAATGGTCTTGCTATCCTGTGATTTACATCTTTCAATGACGTCTGAGTCCACTGAAATCTATACTGGTTGTGGCATTGACAATTTTTAACAAAATTATTTTACCAACCCTTTTTAACAAATGCAAAATTCAAAGTGATTTATTATACATAAAATTTTACACATGCATATAAACTATGAAGGCTGAGTGATTTATTATGGTGATCTTTTTTTTAAAAAAATCGGGAAAAAGGGCAGGACCAAAACATTTTTATTGGCTGTTGGGAATCGTCTTATGTGTATAAGAAATAAAACTGAAAAACTTCCCCCCCCCCCAAAAAAAGGTGGGGGAATCATCTTTCCTGCTCAGTTTTGAAATTCCGGTAAGCATAGCCTACAAGTTCAAGGAGTCATGAGGACTAGTAACTTTTGAATTGGCTTTTGTTGAGTTTTAAACAGTCAGATACACAAGAGGTGGGTAGCCTTTTGATGATGATGTAAGATTGGAGGAAGAAGGAAAACTAGCTAGTGAAATGAGTTTGGACTGAAAGAGAGGAACTGGCCCAAAGTCACTTAGCCAGCTTTCATAACTAAGGTGGTACTAAAACTCACCCTCTCCTGGTGATTGGCCCAAAGTCATCCAGCCAGCTTTCATGCCTAAAATAAGACTAGAACTCTCAGTCTCTTGGTGATTGGCCCAAAGTTACCCAATCAACTTTTGTGCCTAAGGTGAAACTAGAACTCTCAGTTGCCTGGTGATTGGCCCAAAGTCATCCAGCCAGCTTTCATGCCTAAAAATGAGACTAGAACTCTCAGTCGCCTGGTGATTGGCCCAAAGTCATCCAGCCAGCTTTCATGCCTAAAAATGAGACTAGAACTCTCAGTCGCCTGGTGATTGGCCCAAAGTCATCCAGCCAGCTTTCATGCCTAAAATGAGACTAGAACTCTCAGTCTCCTGGTGATTGGCCCAAAGCCATCCATAGTGGCTGAGGAATTCTAGAAATTGAAGTCTGCATGTCTTAAAGTCGCCAAGTATGGAGATCCCTGATCTAAAACATGATCATATATTTCTACTTGCTTATGATAACCGCAGAAGTCCATAAGAAACTGTCTAAAGTGCCAGGTTACGCAAAGCCCGAAATCTTTTGCAGGTCTTTTCAGGAATTTAACAACCGCTGAGAAAGAGATCATCAACAAATTCGTCCAGTGATTCTCTAAAGGTTTGGCAAGAATCACAGGCGGCATTTAGGGCGGGCCACCACTCAATCCACGTTGAGTCATCCAAGGGATACTGGTATCTACGGAGAAGGAAAATGATATATATATATATATTTTAAAAAAGAAAACCGCCAGATGTTCATGCTGATGGAGGAAATGCAGGTAGCTGGTGGGTGTTTCCTACTGCACCATCACTCCAGGTTAGAAACAGAGTGGAACTGCTGTTTAAAAAGGTGTCAGCTTAACAACATTGTAGTTAAAACTCACTCCTCTCTCCTGATTTTAATCTCTGAATATCGTTCCTCAATTTTGGCAGGTTGAAAATGGGTGGGATTTCGACTCCCAGAATTCCCCAGCTGGCTGGTTGGGGAATTCTGGGAATTGAAGTCCCACCCATCTTCATAACCCTCTATCTCCTTCATATTCCAAGAAAGAAAGAGAAAGAAAGCGAGGAAAATGAAATCATGATCTCGTTTTACTCAGAACAGCAAGAGAAGTAATCCCTTCTTCCCTTCCTTCCCTTCCTTTCCTTTCTTTCCCTTCCCTTCCCTTCCCTTCCCTTTTTCCTTCCCTTCCTCCTTTCTTTCCTTTCCTTTCCTTTCCTTCCCTTCCTTTCCCTTCCCTTCCCTCCCTTCCCTTCCCTTCTTCCTCCCTTCTCTTTCTTTCTTTCTTTCTTTCTCTTTCTTTCTTTCTCTCTTTCTCCACTCATCTCACAGCAAACAACTCTTAAGCTACAAGCATCAAAACTTCCCCTGTATAACTTTTCAGTACTTCCAAACCAAAAATTGTCCTTGCATAAAACCACACCACTGTCTCACTCCTATTATTAGTTCTTACCCGCCAGAAATTCTTTTCACATACTCCATCTGTACTGATGCCACTGCTATAATTGATTTTGTGATATATGTACCCAGCTCAGGTGTTGTTCCATTCGCCCAGAAAGATGAAGATGGAAAAGTTTTCAATCTAGCATGCATGCAACCCAAACATTGCTTAGCAGAGGTGGTTATTTAGGCTTCTAACTTTGCACTTTGTCAAGGTTATTGGTTCTTCCTCAGGGGTCCCCCTATTCAAGTTTTCACCTCTTTATACTAAATCAGTAAAGGTAAAGGTTCCCCTTGCATATATGTGCTAGTTGTTCTCGACTCTAGGGGGCGGTGCTCATCTCCATTTTAAAGCCAAAGAGCCAGCGCTGTCCAAAGATGTCTCCGTGGTCATGTGGCCGGCATGACTCAACGCCAAAGGCGCACGGAACACTGTTCCCTTCCCACCAAAGGTGGTCCCTGTTTTTCTACTTGCATTTTTTACCTGCTTTCGAACTGCTAGGTTGGCAGAAGCTGGGACAAGTCATGGGAGCTCACCCCGTTACGCGGCACTAGGGATTCGAACCGCTGAACTGCCGACCTTTCGATTGACAAGCTCAGCTTCTAAGCCACTGAGCCACCGCATCGCTCAGTAAATCAGTAGATTGTGTTATCGCAGCTCAATTTCATTAGATTGTGTAGACGTTCCACCATAGTCCATGAGTATTGTGGAGTCCTTGGCACTCTCCGAGCTTGGTTGTTTTCTTGCAGATGTTCCATTACCCAACTAGGTAACATCATCAGTGCTGTACAGTTTCTTCTAGCACTGATGATGTTACCTGGTTGGGTAATGAAATGTCTGCAGGAAAATAACCAAGTTCGAAGGGCATCAAAGACCCCTTTTGGGGCGAAGGATTGCCCCTTCAACAGAATTGTGCTTGGCTTGCTTGGCTTACTTGGCATTGGCCCCCTCTCCTGTCTTCAAAGCCTCTTTTCCCATGATCAGGTAATTCTCCTTTGGATTCAGCTGGATATCTGTACAGGAGCTCTTTTTAATAAAGATGATTTCTGCGTTCTTCTCAGCAAAAGTCACCCCTGCGGAAGAGTTGAAACACAACAGCCTAACTTGAATTCTTGATGTACCGCCAAATTGTTTGAGCACTAGCAGTTCAAAATCTTGTAGAGAGCTTAAGCTTAAGATAAATGAAACAGACGAAGAACAATTTCTGGAATTGTCTAGTCTAATGAAAAGAAGGACTTCCATTCCCCACCATCCCGTTAGAGCTGAAGGAGCTTCTTGGATGAGAAGCGAAAAGTCTTCACAAGACAAAGCAAGAACAACCAGTTGCCTCCTGAAAAAAAGGGCCTTTGGGCAACCATGACTTGGATGACTGAGAATTTCCACAGGCTCATATCCTGACAGCTGACTTGAACTGTAACATACAGGGAAGTGGAGATGCTGAAGGATCGTGTCGTTTCAGTCGGCGCGCTGATTTGAGGATGCGAAATTGGAGAGCAGCAGCGTCCGTGCAAGCCACAGTAGCAGGAAGTGCTTAAATAGTGCTTAAATAGCAACAATAATTTTAAATAAAGAAATGTTTACGCTGGTGCCCAGAGTCACCGGGCGACGGGCAGCATAAAACATTTTAATAAATAAATGGAGCCTTTCCAAATCAGACCAGACCAAAGCTCACCTAGCTTATAGGGTTCCAGAAGGACCGCGTGGTATCTAACAAAGCTTCCTTCTTCCTTGGATGATTTGATAACCACTTTGTAAACTGAAGGGGTAGAAAGCAGAAAGAAACAGTTTGTTAAATAAATACCGTCGCCGCTCTCACCCTCAAATATGCCCCTTCCGCCGTCCCTTATTCATGCACTACATCATTCTGATTCTCCTTCATATTTCCTAGGTCAGTGAAGGTTGGAGAAGGCTGGGATAACATCTGGATGCAAAGAACAAAATTCACATATTCAGTGCAGGGCGTAATGTCAAGTCGAATCCCAAAGAAGAGAGAGTGAAATTCAACTGAGTTCATTTCGTTATCTGCTGACATCCATTAGACAGAATCTTGCCAGATTAAAGCTATAACTTTCTAACCTAACAGATATATTCATGGGAGACTCTAAGTTGTAGCTCCCCTGAACCTTTTCCTTCCTTTGGGGCCCCTCTCTGGAATGTGCTGCCTCCTGCCTGGGAAGCTGTAGTACTATTGCTGATGATAGATAGATAGATAGATAGATAGATAGATAGATGATAGATAGATAGATAGATAGATAGATAGATAGATAGATAGATAGATAGATAGATAGATAGATAGATAGGACGCATGGACAGACGGACAGACGGACAGACAGACAGACACAGAGTCCTTCTTTAGCTACACAGTCCTTCGCAGATAATAAAGGGTTATTTCTTTTGTGGAATATCATTCTGTTGGAATTTCTGGATTTAAAAAAAAAATCTCCTGGATACTTTTTTTTTAAAATCCAGAAATTACAACAGATGGATATATTATTCCACAATCAGACAGCCTTCAGGATCCATCCCTGCTAGTGCTTCTGATATGCTGGCTAAACTGTCCCGATCTCAACTCCTAAAATCTCTCAAAGGATCTTTCAGGATTTTCTCAGAGTTTGCTTCCTACAAATTGAATCATGCTCTAAAGTTGGGGGAATGTGCTTTAAAACACAGCTTCTACACCCACCCTGTGCCTTGTAGCAAGAGAGATGAAGAGATAATTAAGAAGGTACTAGATTGTGGAGAAATGGATAGACTGACATTGAAAATGAAGCAGAAATAAGACACAGAATACCATCAAACATGGAATTTTATTCTACCAGTGGTTGGGAAAAAGGGGTGGAGATTGAGAATATAATTAGTATTGTTGAGCAATAGGGCCTGGTGGCTCATCAAACTAAAGCATTGTGATTAACACCAGCTGTCTGCAATTACTGTAAGTTCGAAACTCACCAGGCTCAAGGTTGACTCAGCCTTCCATCCTTTCTAAGGTAGGTAAATTGAGGACCCAGTTTGTGGGGGCAATAAGCTGACTTTGTATAAATATACAAAAGTATGAAGGCTATTGCTTAATGCATTGTAAGCCGCCCTGAATCTTCGGAGAAGGGCGGCATATAAATCAAATTGAAAAAAAAAAAGAAAAAGAAAGAAAGAAAGAAAGAAAGATGAAAGAAGGAAGAAAGAAAGGAAAGAAAGAAAGAAGGAAGGAGGGAAGGAAGGAAGGAAGGAAGGAAGGAAGGAAAGAAAGAAAGAAAGAAAGAAAGAAAGAAAGAAAGAAAGAAAGAAAGAAAGAAAGAAAGAAAAGCATTCAGCTGCCTGCAATTACTGTAAGTTCGAATCTCCCCAGGCTCAAGGTTGACTCAGCCTTCCATCCTTTCTAAGGTAGGTAAAATGAGGACCCAGTTTGTGGGGGCAATAAGCTGACTTTGTATAAATATACAAAAGTATGAAGGCTATTGCTTCACGCATTGTAAGCCGCCCTGAGTCTCCGGAGAAGGGTGGCATATAAATCAAATTTTTTTTAAAAAATTAAATACCCAGACAACACGATGTTTATTAAGCACTAAGAAAGGTAATTAATAAACAATTAAAAAGAAAAAAAAGAAAAGCATCGCTAGGAAACGTTTGCACATCCCGTTTCTGATGCTGCATTTACGGAGCCATTTTTCTCTTAGACCTGAGATTCCTACCATATGCGATGTTCTCACGACAAGCTGCCTGTCTTCGGGTATCCAAAGTTATGGACGTGTCCAGCTGGGGCTGCATATGTCCACATTCCGCTAGATTTTGAGGAAAGAGAAGAATCTTTTTCAGCAAGAAAGTTGAAGCAGAAATGATTTTGCGTGATTCTTCGACAAGGATGCATCTTTCAACTTCTACCCTCAAAACGACGTTATAGAGCATTGCACACCAGAACAATTAGACACAAGGACAGTTTTTCCCCAAATGCCATCACTCTGCTTAACAACTAATTCCCACAACACTGTCAAATAATTTATTAAGACTGTATTACTATTATTCTTCTCTTCCTTACTAGTATCTATCTCTTTCCACTTATTACTATAACCGTGTTTCTTGTATCTTTCAATTTATACTGTTTTTATTTTTTCCTAGTATGATTTGATAACTTATTAGTGACTTTGACTATCACTAAGTGTTGTATCTTTTTATTCTTGATGAATATGTTTTATTCTCCTTATGTACACTGAGAGCATATATACCAAAGACGAATTCCTTGTGTGTCCAATCACACTTAGCCAATAAAGAATTCTATTCTATTCTATTCTATTCTATTCTATTCTATTCTATTCTATTCTATTCTATTCTATTCTATTCTATTCTGTTCTATTCTATTCTATTCTATTCTATTCCGCTCTGCTCCACTTCGCTCCGCTCCGCTCCACTCCACTCTACCTACTCTACTCTACTCTTCTCTTCTCTTCCATTCCATTCTCTTCCATTCCATTCCATTGCAGTCTATTCTATTCTATTCTATTCTATTCTATTCTATTCTATTCTACTCTACCCTACCCTACCCTACCCTTCCCTTCCCTTCCCTTCCCTTCCCTTCCCTTCCCTTCCCTTCCACATTCTATTCTATTCTATTCTATTCTATTCTATTCTATTCTATTCTACTCTACTCTACTCTACTCTACTCTACTCTACTCTACTCTACTCTACTCTACCCTTCCCTTCCCTTCCCTTCCTTTCCCTTCCACATTCTATTCTATTCTATTCTATTCTACTCTATTCTATTCTATTCTATTCTATTCTATTCTATTCTATTCTATTCTATTCTATTCTACTCTACTCTACTCTACCCTACCCTACCCTACCCTACCCTACCCTACTCTACTCTACTCTACTCTACTCTTCCCTTCCCTTCCCTTCCCTTCCCTTCCCTTCCCTTCCCTTCCCTTCCCTTCCCTTCCCTTCCACATTCTATTCTATTCTATTCTATTCTATTCTATTCTATTCTATTCTATTCTATTCTATTCTATTCTATTGGAACACTTGCCTCCCCCTTCAGACTTAAACTCATGTTTTTCTTCAATTTTAGTACAGACAAGCAGATGCAGAATTTTTTTTATTTGATGCACTGTTTAGAATTTTTTTTTATGGTGCTTTTGATTCACCTGCAATCCTTCACACACACACACACACACACACACACACCCTTAAGACTAGGAAACAGTTGGAAACAAACAAACTCAGTTCCAATGAATCATGTTAATATGATACTCTGACACACTGCTTGCTCATATCAACCTCGTGCTCTAAAGGAAGTTCTTTTGTTTTAAAAAAAAATACATTAAAGCAATTCTTAACATTTTTCCCCCTGCAGGTCATTTAATTCAAGTTACTTTTGATTGCTTACCTTCCATACATTCGCATTCATTGCCTTCACATAATTTAAGAAGAGATTGTTCTCCATAAGCATTATAAAAGATAGTGCACTTTTTATCTGCAGAAACAAACAAACAAAAGTTTCCTTTTTTTTTCAAACAGAGATTGATCATGTAGTAAAGTTAGAGAGTGGAAGGGAAGGGCTAAACAATGGAAGGGAAGGAAGAAAGGAGGAAAAGGAAAGGAAGGGAAGGGAAGGGAAGGGAAGGGAAGGAAGAAGGGAAGGGAAGAAAAGGGAGGGAAAGGAAGGAAAGGGAAGGGAAGGGCTAAATTATCTTGAAATAAGGTAGATTTCTGAGAAGGCTGAATGCCAAATAAGAAATAGCATTTAACTCTGTAGAATAATCAACGCTAAAGCCACCAGCCTAAATTCAATTAACAAACTCGTGTGCTGAACGAATGTGCTAAGCACCAAAACCTCAGATTTTCTTTTATGGGAAAAGCTGACCAAAAATGAATGAATTCCTTACCAGGATCATGATAATCATACACTGAGAAGGTTCCTGGACTTGGCATCCCAACCCGGTAAATTTCAGTTATTCGGAAACCAACACACAGGAACTCACTTCCTGGAATCTGTCAGAATAATGTTAGTTCAAATGGACTGAGGAGGATACATGAAAACCACAAATGATATTTCTCTACCCGGCATTTTTGCCCTGAAATGTCACGAATCTTTGGTGCGTTGCTATGTCAGCTCTTGTCCATGAGCCAATGTAACTTTAGTTGATTTCCAAACGTAGATCAGTCACAGGGGTGGGGTGTGCCTCATGGGCTGAGGCAAGTGGGCAGAAGGAAAGCCATTAGACCAGAGGTCTTCAAACTTGGCAGCTTTAAGACTTGTGGACTTCAACTCCCAGAATTCACCAGTCCACAAGTCTTAAAGCTGCCAAGTTTGAAGACCTCTGCATTAGACTCATGTCCTACATGGGATATTCCAGAAACAATTGGATGAAAGAAAATAACTCGGAATATTTACACCAATCAGTGACTCTGTTTGTCTGAAGGTGGGCATCCAACTAGAAGACCTCCAAGGTCCCTTCCAACTCTTTTATTCTGTTTATCTCCTCTGCTGTCCTTCCAGAGAATTGGCAGAATTCAGTTATTTGCACCCTGAACAAACAGCTTCATCTGTGCAGTTTGCAGAAAGCCGCTTCCTGTGCCACACTGCTCAACTTGGCAGACAAAGTGTGTGTTTGTGTTTGTGTGTGTGTGTGTGTGTGTGTGTGTGTGTGAGAGAGAGAGAGAGAGAGAGAGAGAGAGAGGCAGGAAACCCTACACCACTTCAGACAAATGGTTATCCAACATCTTCTTAAAAACTTCCAGTGTTGAAGCATTCACAACTTCTGGAGGCAAGTTGTTCCACTGATCAATTGTCCTGACTGTCAGGAAATTATTTCCTTAGTTCTAAATTGCTTCTCTCCTTGATTAGTTTCCACCCGTTGCTTCTTGTCCTACCCTCAGGTGCTTTGGAGAATAGCTTGACTCCCTCTTCTTTGGGGCAGCCCCTGAGATATTGGAAGACTGCTATCCTGTCTCCCCTAGTCCTTTGCTTTATTAAACTAGACATGCCCAATTCCTGCAACCGTTCATAATTTAGCCTCCAGTCCCCTAATCCTCTTTGTGGCTCTTCTCTGCACTCTTTCTAGAGTCTCCACATCTTTTCAACATCATAGCCACCAAAACTGGATGCAGCATTCCAAGTGTGGCCTTACCAAGGCATGATAAAGTGGTCTTAACACTTCATGTGATTTTGATTCTATTCCTCTGTTGATGCAGCCTAGAACTGTGTTGGCTTTTTTGGCAGCTGCTGCACACGGCTGGCTCCTATTTAAATGGTTATCCACTAGGACTCCAAGATCCCTCTCACAGTAACCACTATTGAGCCAGGTACCACCTATGCTGTACCTGTGCGACTATCAGCTGAGTTTGAATTATGCAGCTCTGAGACACAGGATGATCAAAAAAAAATATCACTGATTATTTGAAATAAAACTATGCGACAAAGCTGCAGGAAACTTACCGAGTCTACCTGCATGACGACATGTCCATCGGGCGTTATCTCATAGTTTGAAATCAGCTGGTCAACACTATTTGAAAGCTGGGGGGGGGAAAAAAGGAAGGACATTTGCCAGGTGATTCTCACGGATATATTCTGGAAGATTAGCTCCATCAGTTGCTAGCTAGCTAAATCAATCAATCAATCAATCAATCTTTAGAAAAAAGCATTCCTGTTTTGTAACGTTGGTATTTGAATTTTATACAGGACGGTTTTCAATGAAAACATGCGGTTCGAGACCCCGCGTGTTTAAAAATGCATATTGCTGTTCAAAAATAAACGGGCAGTCCTCCACGTACAACAGTTTGTTTAGTTGGCCATTGGAAGTTACGACGGCCTGGGGGAAGGATATTGCAAAATCTCCATTCCTTCCCCACTCCAGGGGAAGAATACTGCAAAAACTCCATTCCCACCCCACTCTGGGGCCAGCCAGAGGTGGTATTTGCCGGTTCTCTGAACTGCTCAAAATTTCCGCTACCGGTTCTCCAGAACCTGTCAGAACCTGCTGGATTTTTCACCCATGGACAAAGCTCACTTAACAAGGGTCTAACTTAACAATGTGAATTCTGGACTCTATTGTGGTTGAAAGTCGAGGATTATCTGTAGAGGGAATTCAGATTTCATTATGTTGCTTTTTTTTAAAATAAATAAATAAAGGATCAGGGATGTCAGTGTTACTTACAACAGATAAGTCTTCCTCATTTGCTTCCAGGCCATTGGGAAGAGAGATGTCAATCACTGCATGGGGAGAGGAATATTCCCCTGTCCTCCTCCGTGGTTTGTATCTACACAGGACCAAAAATAAATAAATAAATAAATAGAAATAGTAGCAACTGACTCCTTGGGACACAACCGCTTTCTTGGATTTTGGTTCATATGGACCAGCTGGGATCATCTATAGGGCTATGAACTTCTGACATTTTTTCAGAGCCTGCGTCAATAAACCCAACCGTTGCAATGCGGGACAGGAGAGCTGGGTGTGACCATCAAAGAGGAAGGGCCAAGAATAAACAAAGGGGCAGAAGATGATTAATTAGGAAGGAGCAGTTTTTTTCCTGATTGATCTGAACACATTTGTGCTGTTTTCTTGGCAACTGTGTAAGAAAGGGTTGGTCCATCTCTTCTTCAAGGATGGTTGGGTGCTCCAACACTGGACCCTTAACAGATTAAGAGAGTTGGAAGGGACCTTGTAGGTCATTTAGTCCAACCCACTGCCCAAGCAGGAGACTCTACACCATTTCTGACAGATGGCAGTCTCTTCTTGAAAGCTTCCAGTGATGAAGCTCTTACAACTTCCGTTCCATGGATTGATTGTTCTCACTGTCAGAAAATTTCTCCTGATTTCTAGGTTGAATCTCTCCTTGGTCAGTTTCCATCCATTGTTCCTTGTCTGGCCTTCAGGTGCTTTGGGAAATAGGTTGACCCCCCTCCTCTCTGTGGCAAATCCTCAAATATTGAAATCGCTATGATGTCTCCCTTGGTCCTTCTCTTCACTAGCCATTGGTCTGAAATGCTATAGGGTTAAAGGTTGGACTAGAAGACCTCTAAGGTCCCTTCCAACTCTGTGACTCTGTTTGTTTTGTTTTGTTTTGTTTTGTTTTGTTTTGTTTTGTTTTGTTTTGTTTTGTTTTGTTTTGTTTTGTTTTGTTTTGTTTTGTTTTGTTTTGTTTTGTTTTGTTTTGTTTTGTTTTGTTTTGTGTTTTCCAGTCTAGCCTACAGCTCTAAGATCTCATGGTCTTCTCACGATCGCCTCCCATTCAAAAACTAACCAGATCCACCCCTGTATGACTTCAAAACCCAGATATTTTTTTAAAAAGAAAACATGAGAGAATCTATCCGAAGTAATGAATCTTCTCCCTGCCTTTTTTTCTGACACGCAAGAGTCTCAAATTATCCAGACTTACTTTGCGCAGGCGACCAACAGCCGGACTTCATTGAAGGACAGGTAGTACTTCTTTTCTGTACGATCAAAAAAAAAAAAAAAGGTTGTTTTTAAAAGAAGAATTCCAGGGGTAATTATCCTGCAGAGTACGAAGTGGGCGAAACTGAACAGTTCCCACCTAATCAGAGGAAAGACCTGTGTTCTTCCCCACACCCATATTGAAAAACTGGGGGCCTCTTGTGGTCCGCCAGCAGCGTGAGGAGCTGGCAGAGGAGTCGGATAGTGAGGAGGCTGGGGAGGAACATGGGCCAGTCCTGGAGTCTGGGGAAGGCTCAGACGAGGGCTCTGTGTTGGAGGCAGAGATGGGGCCAGGGCCATCGGAGAGTGATGCACGGACTCTGGAGCCTCCAGAGTCAGACAGCAGAGAGGCAGAGGAACAGGAGCAGCTTGTTCCTCGTATCCACATGTGCAGAGCTGCCAGAAGGCAAGAACAGTTAAAACAAAAGGGACAACTCAGGAGTAAGGCCTGGAGAATGATTGGCCCCTCCCATAAGGCTTAAAAGAGGAGCAAAGGCACGTGGGCCCTTTGCAGGAAAGCAACATTGTTAATTCTGTTCCCAGTCGACATCTCTATTTGATTCTGGACTCTGTGTGGCTTTGCCAAGTAGGTGTTTGGCAATGTGTCAAAGGAGATAAAGGCTGGTGATTATCCTGAAGGACTTCTCCCAAAGGACTTTCTGCAACTAATTGGGACTCGGCTGTGAATGAACGTAATTCACAGCTGTTGCAATAAAAGAGTTTTTGGGGATTACTCGTGTGTTTTAATGATTCAGTAAGCCTAGGTCACAATAGGGTTCTTCAGGAAGAAATTGTTTAGAGAAGTACTTGCCAGCCAAGCAATACTGAGATTTTACCATATAGGGGTCATCCGAGCTACGATGGAGATTTGTGGTACCAATATTCCCTGTAGAGCAATGGTGTCAAACTGGATTTCTCTGAGGGCCGGATCAGCATTGTAGTTCTCCTCTGTGGGTTGGCCAGGTGTGTGTGGGGAGGGGGTCGGGGGGAGATGGGAGATTTAAGCACCCCAAGAGCCAGATCCGTCCTGCAAGCCTTGAGTTTGACACCCCTGCTGTAGAGGTTCAGTTAAATAGGATTGTTCTCCATTTGTGCCATAAAGAGCTTTATGGACAGAAGAGTTAAAGCTAGACCTCTCTAAGTGTTAAGCGTTAAAGTTATTGTTATTTAGATGTATTCAGATTAAAGAAACCCATAACTACAACTTTGAGGTAGGTGGCCATTCCTCCTATTTAAAGAATCTCTTAGGAAGGAAGTCCACTAAGCTTTGCCTTCATATACTGTGTTTTCCCGAAAATAAGACCCTGTCTTATATTTTTTGAACCCCGAAATAAGCACTTGGCCTTATTTTCATGGAGATCTTATTATTTTGGGGTGTGAGGAGCAAGATGGGGCTCCTCTTGCTATATTACCTGATTTCAAGCTCTGTCTCCCTAACCCTAACCAGAGGAAATGGCAGGGACAGCTGCACATGTGTTTAAATATGTTCAGGGAGGTCTTAATGTCATCTGAGTAACCTTTTCTCCAGTTTAATGTTTTTCTAAATAATCAATTCCTCACCGTCTAGCGTGACATCAATCTTCAGCTGAAAGTTACACGTGTCTTCAGAAATGCTGCTTACATAATACACGCTCCTCAGCTGTAAATGCCCAAATTGAAAATAAACCAAATTAATTTGGAGGCTTTGAACGCACCAACCAGCTTCTAGTTACCATTATAATATCTGTAGAATAGGTAAGTCAAAGGTTCAAATTTCTGAAGATCATCGATCTTGGATGACAGTGGTATTTCATCTACTACTGTACCTATCCAGCCAACTTAACGAGAAGAGTTCTGGGTTCAAAACTCAAAGGACACTGATATAATTGTTTTGTAGCCAAATAGATATGTTTCCCACCCAGTTCTCCATTACTACTACTACTACTACTACTATTATTATTATTGGTTAATCTGTAGTGAGATTCACAGTCTTTGAGGCTGGTTAATAGCTCAGCAGCTCGAGTCCTAACCAAGAACCTAGGAACTGTTAAGATATTATTATTATTATTATTATTATTATTATTATTATTATTATTATTATTATATTGATTTTCTATTACATACATTTCTTAGTGCTTAATAAACATCGTGCTGTCTCGGTATTTAATTTGTCAGAGTAATGATGATTTAATAGCAGGACCAGCTGCTATAATGCTGAATGATGATGCAATGGTAGTAATGAGTCAGCAAAGTTATTTGACTCTTTACCACTTTAAGAGATTGTATTATAAGAGAGGCCTTGTAGCAGCCTATCTCTCTCTCCATGTGTGCTTCTGTGCTATAGTTGATGATTGATTGCCTGACTTTGCCTAGTACGTGTATGTATATATTCCTTGCAGATAAACCACTATTTGAAAGACAAACCTCTGTTTACTGTATTTTGCTCCTGGGTTGTCTCAAAAATAGACACACTGTGTGCACTCTGGCATAATTTACTTAACCGTATAAATTACATTCTTAATCTCCACCCCCTTTTTTTCCAGCCATTGGTAAAATAAATTCCATGTTTCCATTACTCATTTTTAAGGTTCGTTCTCTCGCATTCATCTGGATTTACAAGATGTCACAATTTGGTGTGAATGTATAGATATTTGGGGTTCTGGATACCATTCTTGATGCAAGAAGCACTTTTTTAGATCACCCAGATGTAAATTCAAGTAGTCCTTGACGTACGACAATTGAGCCCAAAAGTGTTGTAACTTTTAGTTAGTTTAGTTTAGTTTAGTTTATTCAATTTGTATACCGCCCTTCTCCTAGTGGACTCAGGGCGGTGCACAGCCAAGACTAAAGCACATACCAATACAAAATTTTAAATTTTAATACAATTACATAACTTTGGCCCAGAATTTAAAACATTCAAACTAAAGCCCATTGACAATTTTAAAAAGCTAAAATGGGGGGGGGGGGGGTGTTATGCCAACTTTTAATGGTCAGCCATATGCTAAATCAATACATAAATTTGGTCACTAAACAAACTGTTGTAATTCGAGGACTACTTGTAAAGGAAGGTGTTTTGTTCACTTACAGTCACAGCTGCTGTCCCAGTATTGCTCCCCGTGCGTACTTCTATATCCTCCTTCAAGGAAGCCTGAATTTGCAAAGAAATGGCACAAAAAATATAAAATTTGACATTAATCCTCGTGGCTGCTATATAGAAAGTTCTTGTTAAGCTATCATAAACATGACCTGGATATTTTCGACTGCTTGAGGCACAGATCTGGTTCTTTAGAAACCTGGTTTATCATCATCATCATCATCATATTTTAATGACCCCATAATCCCTTGCAGGGTGGAGTCTGGACAACTGAGTGTTTACTGGCCGGATGCCCTTCCTGTCACCACTGCTGAGTTTTGTTCAGTGGATATATTCTCATCATGCCCAGAGAGAGAAATCTCGGTCTCTACCTAGGATCGAACTCACAGCCTCCTGATTGTGAGGCGAGAGTGCCACCTCTAGGCCACCGCACCACTCAGAATCCTCGTTGATCATCTGTGAAATTTTTCTCCAGCAAAGGAAAGCTAAGGCATGAAGCAAAGGGATGAAAGCTTGACTTGGAGAAGGAAAGAAAGAGGGATGAGAAGGGAGAAATTCCACTGTTCTTCAGTGCCGTTATAACTTTGAACTGTCATTAAATGAACTCTAATGGGCCCATTGTTGATTTTTTTTTTAGCTTGGGAAACTCCCTCCTTCTGAACTTCCTGATTGTTCCTGCCAGCCACAATCCAAGGATTCAACTTGTCTTTATTAGAATCTTGTCTTCCTGTCCCTTGACCTGCTTGAAATAATATTTCTTGGCCAAGGGACAAATTACTAGATCAAAAGCCACTTCAAATATTTGCTCTCTTTGACCTCCCACCCATCCAATCCGCTAAGAAAATGATGAATGGAGAAATGACAGAAAATGTTAGCGTTATGAAGGGCACTAGACAAGGATGTCTTCTATCACCATTGCTGTTTATTTTGACTTTAGAAGTTTTAAATAGAAATATTAGGCGAAATGAAGAGATAAAAGGGGATGAAAACTAAAAAAGAAGAGTATAAATTGCAAGCTGATCTAGTATTCATCTTAGAGGAACCACAAACCACAGGGCCTAAATTACTAGAACAAATAGAGAGTGATGGAAAGGTGGCTGGTCTATAAAGAAAGAAAGAAAAAACGAAAATCTTGGTGAAAAATATCACAGAAAAACAAAAAAAGAGAGATAAAAGAGAAACGAGACATACAAGTGGAGAAAAAAGTTAAATATTTAGGAGTATATTTAACTTCAAGATGTGCAACAATAAAAGAGGACAATTATTATAGATTAAAAGAACAAATCGAGAAAGATTTGGAGAAATACTATTTCTCCAATAGCAATACTATTTCTTGGCCAAGGGGCCGATTACTAGATCAAAAGCCACTTCAGGTATCTGCTCTCTTTCACCTCCCATCCATCCCCACCCCAATTCATTAACTCACATCCACAGGCCTGCCGATGTAATTGCTACTCGTCAGCCGGTACGTCTGAAAATCTCCCTGAAACTTGTAAGACGCTTTGACGTTCATGTCCAGAGCAAGCCGTTTAATGAGGATGGAATATTCGGTCAGGCACTCCAAAGCGATAATTGTATCCTGTCAAATTAGTGAAAGACAGAAGAAGAAGAAACAACAACAACAAAAAAAGACAGCATTAGAAGGGAGGCAATCACACTGTGTATTAACTGGGGGAAAAAAATCCATTTCTGGTTTTCAGGGATGGGAAAATGGAAAATTAGACCCCCAAAGGCTGTAGAAAGAAACACTTTTCATCCTCCCCGTCTAACTTTTTCTGGGTTTAAAGTTATAATCACCTCCTAGTATATTATAAGTGGTTTTTTTTTTAAAGAATTGATTTTACAACGACAACACAATACAACATACAAAACACAAACACGATATGTGTTTCTTTTTACAAATCAGTTTCGTTCCTCTTACTTTCTACTATATACATTCCCCATTTTTCCCATCCTTTATCATTATCTTTA
Source organism: Masticophis lateralis (assembly GCA_030761175.1). Taxonomy (NCBI): domain Eukaryota; kingdom Metazoa; phylum Chordata; class Lepidosauria; order Squamata; family Colubridae; genus Masticophis; species Masticophis lateralis. The sequence goes on from JAUDYJ010000015.1 coordinate 9,118,922, forward strand.
TCGTTCCTTTATTTTTAATTTTCTTCATTTACAATATTTTACACGTCACCTTCTTCTCTCCATCGTTTATTCACATTTACTTTCCCTAATCTCGAGCCAATCATACTTAGTCCATACTTATTTTTTTAGTTTCTTATTGGTGCTTTTGATTTAATTTTTTTTTTTTTTGATTTAGCAATTAATTAAGTATCAGTGAGACTCCCCCCACACATCCCATAAATGAACACAATACCGGGCAAGCAATTCCATGCTAAACAGCACAAAGGTCAGTTCTAAATTAGAACATATTATTAAGTGGTTGATTGGCAGGGAACATATGCTCCCTGCCAATCAACCAAAAAGTTAAGTCATCATGGAACTAACTAAGCATTCATTGATGGTTGCAGCTTCTGCCTGGAGATAAGCAGGCTGCTGCAGGCATTGTCTAGGACAGAGGTGTCAAACTCAAGGCCTGTGGTCCACATCGGGGCCGCGATGTGGTCGGATCCAGCCCACAGGGCCATTCCTGGTCTATGCAATGCGAAGAAGAAAGATCAAGCCAGCGTAGCTTCAGTCCAGTCTACTCAATGTGAAGAGGGAAGATCAGCCAGCAGTTTGGGGAGTGGTGTCAAGCTGGCCATGCCCACTCAGTGGGTCACACCCACCCAGTTGGCCATGCCCCCATCCCCCCATCCCCCGAGGTCACCCACAGCCCTGATGCGGCCCTCAATGAAATTGAGTTTGACACCTCTGGTCTAGGAGGTTGTCTAAGGCTCTAGGAAGCTCAAGATTCCTACAGATGACTTGCAAGGAATGGGAGAGGAGAGCGGATACCTGGGTCGAATAAAATCCACCCCCAAATCTCTGCTCTTCCATCAACCATTTCATGACCGGCTTGGCGTAGTCGTGATCTCCTCTCAGCAAAATGGACAGCAAGGTGTAGGCAGTGGTTTCAACCATCTTGGCGTTGCCCTCAGAGGGAATGCTGGCATCGAATTTGACGGGGGTCTCTTTCCAGAAACGGTAGGCTGGGGGGTTTCCTGTAAATGGGGAAATAACAGAGATGGAGCATCACAGAGGGGAAGGGAGAACCTTCTCATCTCTGGATCTAGTCAAGGACCAATGAGAATATGTCCTCCTTGCTTCTTAGTAGTAGTTGGAGAGGCCAGCCTGATCCAAAGTGTTTATAAAGGTGAACCATCATCATCTTTTAATGACCCCATAATCCTTTGCAGGGTGGAGTCTGGACAACTGAGTGATTACTGGCCAGATGCCTTTCCTGTCGCCAATATGGAGTTTTGTTCAGCAGATATATTCTTCATCGTGCCCAGAGAGAGAAATATCTGCCTCTACCTAGGATTGAACTCACAGCCTCCTGATTGTGAGGGGAGAGCGCCACCTCCTGGCCGCCCGCATCGCTCAAAGGTGGATTGATTTGGCGTAAGGAGGACTTTACCTTTCACTTGAGCTTCATTCTTCAAGCGAAGGTAGGCCTTGTGAAGGTCGGGGTGGTTGACCTTTGCTTGAGTGAGAGCATAAGTCACGATGGCTAAGACGAAGGTGTTTTGCGAGCGTGCGATGTTTTGCAGCAAATAATTCGCAGCCCTGTTTTCAGCGTCTGCAAATTTCTGTAAAAGAACAGGCAAAAGGGGTTATTTTTGCTTTGGTGGCTCGTCACGTCCCGCCACCTTTCTCCCAAAGCACTTCGGGCAACAGCATCTATGATTCCGCTCCCCATGTTATCTTGAAAAGCAGGCCCTCGGATGGATAAAACAGGAGCCTCAATAAAAGAACTAGCATCAAGCACAAAATTTGAGAGAAAATTTTTATAAAATGTTTTATAGATGGCATCTAGACCCAAAAAAGTTGTCATGTATGTATTCCAATGTACAAGCTAAATGTTGGCGGTGTGATTGTGAAGATGCAACGTATTTTCATATTTGGTGGACTTGTAAGAAGCTCAAGGCATTTTGGATAAAGATTTGGTGGGTAATGCAAAATATTTTGAAAAAAAGGTTGAAATTTACACCACAATTGTTTTTATTGGGTATTATAAACGATTGTACGTTATTGGAGATGAAGTTGATTTTAAATTTAATAACAGCAGCCAGACTGTTGGTTGCGCAATATTGGAAGAAAGACTCTTTGCCCACTGTAGAGGAATGGATTATAAAAGTAATGAATTTAGCTGAGATGGCTAAAATCTCGGCATATTTGAAAGATCATACGCAAGAAAAATTCATTTTGGAGTGGAGGAAACGGATTGACTACATTCGGAATAAATATCATATACGAAGGCATCAAGTTGCGTATGAATGAAGTAGAATTATAGAAATGTATTTTTTACTATATTGGAGTTAAGATTTTAGATGGTGTTTGTAAATCAGGAATTTGATAGATTAATGCTGATGATTAGTGTATTTTTTTACTTTTTTTAAAAAAAAAACCCTGTATTTTACTCTGGGAAGTCGGGGGGGGAGGGGAGGGGGGGTTGAAGGGGGGAGGGGTGGGGAGGTATATATTTTTTAAATATTTGTACTTTTATAAAACTTTTCAATAAAAGAATAAAAAATAAAAAATAAAAGAACTAGCATCGTGTTTCCCCCACCCCACCCCACATCAAGTGAGAAAGATCACATCCAGACGTGAAAGTTCAATTAAATGGCTTCATTGCTAAAAGACTATAGTGGTGTGGTGGCCTAGAGAGGTGGAGCTCTCGCCTCATAATCAGGAGGCTGTGAGTTCGATCCTAGGTACAGGCAGATATTTCTCTCTCTGGGAGAGAAATGAGAATTCTCACGACGAGAATATATCTCCTGAACAAAACTCCGCATTGGCGACAGGAAGGGCATCTGGCCAGTAAAAGTTCAGCTCCATTCAGTTGCCCCACCTCCACCCCGCAAAGGATTTACGGGGTCATTAAAAGACCAAAAAAAATGCTATGTGCAGAAATCTTCTCAAAAAAGGGATAGAAGAACCAGCTTGGAGTTAGATAAGGGGCAACAGAATTCAAAGGACGTTGGACTTAATTTGCTTGTGGCTATGTAGGGATTCTAGGCTGATTCCTCCTTTAACTCACCCTCCCCCCTTCCAGGTTCTTCCATTCTTTCTCCTTTTTTATTTTGAAAAAAAGTTTTTTATTTTTATTTCTTATACGCATATTGTAAATGTACATTCTCTTATCCATAAGTGATCATATATATGTATATACATATTTTTTCTAACGAAAGCATAAAATTAATTTTAAAAGCAGATTAATCACCCCAAATGTGATTAAAATGTCTTAATCACATTTGGGGTGATTAATCTGCTCTCTCTTTTCCCTCTTTTCACAACAATACTGGTTTCTCTTATAAATCTTTCGCCCTTTTGCCAGTCCTTCTCCTACGCTCCCATCTTTCATCTGAATTCAGTAGTCTTAACGGCTGTCACCCTGTTGTTCTCAAGGCAAGAGTCAAACAGAAGCGGAGCGGAGCACGCTTACATCCTAACATTCTCTGAGTTATAAAGTTCCATCAAAAAGGGTACAGAGATTTTTGAGCACGACAGCAGTGATGTTACTAATAAGTGGAAAGCAGATACACCTACCTGGAAGGGACATTGTTTTTTATATTCTGAGAAGGCCATCAAAGTGAAAGCTGTGAGATACAGGCTGTTTTCTCTCTCCTGATCGCTGAAGGTACCCTTTGAAAAGCAGAAAATAAGTTAAAACAATATCGTTCTCCTGATTCTTAGTTCCCGTCATACATCAAGTTATAGAAATTAGTCTGTATCAATCTTCATTGCAAAGAACAGGCATGGCAAAACTCCTCCAAGAAGGATCTCCATCCTTTTGAAGTAATCCATCCATCCTTGAAGCCTTCACCCAGCTACCTTCCACCCTAAAACCGCTAAAAAGTTCTCCATCCAATTTTTCACAAACCCTGTGGATAAGGGAAGTGCTTTTGATCTCAGCTCTCTGAGCATCTAGAATAGAATAACAGAATTGGAAGGGATCTCTCTCCTCTTCTTTCTTTTCTCTTCTCTTCTTTCCTCAAATTGAAGCTTGAGGGACCAATAGATGAATCTTAATTGGGCTTAATTCTTAGTCTACTTCAGTGGTGAAATCCAATTTTTTTACTACCCGTTCTGTGGGCGTGGCTTGGTGGGCATGGCAAGGGAAGGATACTACAAAATCCCCATTCCCTTCCCACTCCAGGGGAAGAATACTGCAAAAATCTCCATTCCCACCCCAGTCCAGGGGAAGGATACTGCAAAATCCCCATTCCCAACCCATTCCCCCCACTCCTGGGGGAAGGATATTGCAAAATCTCCATTCCCAACCCACTTTGGGGCCAGCCAGAGGTGGTATTTGCTGGTTCTCCAAACTACTCAAATTTTCCGCTACCGGTTCTCCAGAACCTATCAGAACCTGCTGGATTTCACCCCTGGTCTACTTCCGTACCTTCAAGTTTATGGGCTTGTAATCTGCGACTTCCCTGAAATATCCATCGTCCATTTGACAGATGTCGATCAACCAAGTCAGAGAGTTACAGACCGTACCAAATTGATCAGGCATATATCGCCGAACTTGTCCAAAAACCTTTAGGATAAATGCGGTAATCCTGCCGAGACCAAAAGATAAAATTGAGTTCCTTCCTCAGATTTGGAGAGAGAGATTTCAAGACATCCAAGAACAAACAGGAAAGAAAGGGAGTTGAAAGTGATCCAGCGCCAGGAGACAGGGTAAGAAAAAATAAGACACACATGCACACAGAAATAAAGGCAGATTTAACAGGATTGTATTTATCTCCTGCATGTTTTCCCCGTTTTATTACTTTTGTTTGAATCCTGCAAATCTGTCATAATTCCTGCTGTTCAGAGCAGGGCATCAGGCTAAATTGTGTCAGGTGAAGGGAGGACACTAATTTTCTCTTGACGTCATGCAACAGAATAACAGAGGTGGAAGGCATTTTAATCCAACACCTTGCTCAAGCAGGAAATCCTATAACATTTTAGACAAATGTTTATGCAACATCTTCTTCAAAACTTCCAGTGTTGGAACATTCCCTGGATAAGAGCCTGGATAGCTCAGCAGACTAATGCATTGTGCATCGTAATTAACTCCAGCTGTCTGCAATTACTGTAAGTTCGAATCTCACCAGGCTCAAGGTTGTCTCAGCCTTCCATCTTTTCTAAGGTAGGTAAATTGAGGACCCAGTTTGTGGCGGCAATAAGCTGACTTTGTATAAAATATACAAAAGTATGAAGGCTATTGCTTAATGCATTGTAAGCCGCCCTGAGTCTCCGGAGAAGGGAGGCATATAAATTAATAATAATAATAATTCCCAACTTCTGGAGGCAAGTTGTTCCACTGGTTAATTGTCCTCACTGTCAGGAATTTTATCTTTAGTTCTAGGTTGCTTCTCTCTTTGATTAGTTTCCACCCATTGCTTCTTGTCCTGCCTTCAGGTGCTTTGGAGAATAGCTTGACTCCCTCTTCTTTGTGGCAACCCCTGAGATATTGGAACACTGCTCTCATATCACTCTAAATATTTCTTTTTCTTAAACTAGATATACCCAATTCCTGCAACCATTCTTCATATGTTTTAGCCCTCAATCCTCCCTGAATTGTTCTGGAAACATCTAGCTCCCAAACATATTTCACTTACCAAGTACTGGCTTCGCCATCCTTCCACATGCTGTATGAGAAATCTTGCGTTTGAAAAGACAGGACGCTGATGATTCCTGAGAAATCAAAAACAAAAACAAATGAAAGCATTTCTTCTCAAGAGTTCGCTCACATCTTAAAAGGCAAAGAGCTTGTTGACTTCCCTTTATAGCTCATAGAGACATTATAAAGGATGCAGAAATGGCCTCCAAGGGGAGCCGGATATGGCAACTTCAGTCTTTTTTAAAAAAATATATATATAAATGTTTTATTGATCTCCAAAGTTAAAATATGAAATAGAAAGAAGACGACAAAGGAACTGCCAATAAAACAACCAAACAACACGTGGAGAGAAAAAAAGTGTATACAACAACAAATAACAAATTTATTATTAACATGAGCATTGAACATAAAACACCTACCCTGCTTGAATGCTGGGGGAAAAAATAACTCAAATATCTGATGCATTTTTCCCCCTTGCATAACAAATCTACCAATATGGTAGTTATAAACTTTCCTGTCTATATTTGCGTTGAATTTATGTTTTACCGACAAAGAAATACAGGGAGACTAGTATAAATCTATTTCAAGCTATTTAGCTCTCATCAGCTAGCCATACCGGGATTCGAACTGAGGCTACTTGTATATTAGGTAGATGTATTAACCTCTAAGCCATGGGCTCTCCTCAGTTTGTTGGCTATACCAGGTGAAAGATTAAGCCCATAATCGGGTAGACCACGTTGCCCTGATTAAAAAAAACCAATGGTGAAAAAAGGTTCTACATTTAGGCAAGAAAAACAGAAGGCACAGGTATAGTATATGTGGGACCTTGCTCAATAGTGGTGACTGTGAGAGGGATCTTGAAGTCCTAGTGGACAACCATTTAAATATGAGCCAGCCATGTACAGCAGCTGCCAAAAAAGCCAACACGGTTCTAGGCTGCATCAACAGAGGGATAGACTCAAGATCAGGTGAAGTGTTAAGACCACTTTATAAGGCCTTGTTAATAAGGCCACACTTGGAATACTGCATTCAGTTTTGGTCACTACGATGTAAAAAAAGATGTGGAGACTCTAGAAAGAGTGCAGAGAAGAGCAACAAAGAGGATTAGGGGACTGGAGGCTAAATTATGAACGGTTGCAGGAACTGGGTATATCTAGTTTAACGAAAACAAGGACTCAGGGAGACATGAGAGCAGTGTTCCAATATCTCAGGGGTTGCCCCAAAGAAGAGGGAGTCAAGCTATTCTCCAAAGCACCTGAAGGCAGGACCAGAAGCAATGGGTGGAAACTAACCAATGAGAGAAGCAACTTAGAACTAAGGAGGAATTTCCTGACAGTGAGAACAATTAATTGGTGGAACAACTGGCCTCCAGAAGTTGTGAATGCTTCAACACTGGAAGTTTTTAAGAAGATGTTGGACAACCATCTGTCTGAAGCGGCGTAGGGTTTCCTGCCTAAGCAGGGGGTTGGACTAGAAGACCTCCAAGGTCCCTTCCAACTCTGTTATTCTATTCTAAAGCACTTTCTCCATCTATAGTTACTAAAATTGCTATGTTATGTCAAGAGAGGACATCGGTGTGGTATTCTGATGTCTATCAATCAAAAGCAAACATGCCTTAATGCAAAGGTTCATCCTTGAAATGGAAAGTTTCTGGGCATCCCATGGACATTTCTATCTACAGCACTGGCAGCTCTGAAGTTGCTACTTTACCTCTCTTCATCTTCCTCAACAGGGTAATTTCGGCACTGGTTCTATCCGAGCCAAAGATGTCCCAAGAGTTGGTCCTTTCCAGGTAATCGTACACATAAAACACTGGGATGATGTTCATTAATTCTGTTTCGGCACTGCCTTGGGGAAGGTGAGTGAGTAACTTCAGCGCTTCGGGCTTCACAGCAGCCTGGATCACATCGCCCAACAGGTTGCCTGGGAAGGTGGGAAACCAAGCAAGGAAACAAGGAAGGGGACGTGGAAAGGAGAAGAGAGGAAAAGGCGAGGGAAGAGAAACCATATATATAATATATATATATATATATATATATATATTACAGATTCTGTGTTATTGATGGATTGATCATTTCAGTGGCTCAGGCTAACACCCCAATTACAGATGAACATGTGGAGTGAGTGAAGGAGCCTCGTAGGAAAACAGTTTGGCTGAATAAGTAGCTGAAGGCTTTCTCTCTGGTTGCATGGGGCTCTTTTCTTTTCTTTTCTTTTCTTTTCTTTTCTTTTCTTTTCTTTTCTTTTCTTTTCTTTCCTTCCTTCCTTTCTCCCTCCCTCTCAATCCTTCCTTCTTTCCTCCCTCTTTCTCTCCCAATCCTTCCTTCATTTCTCCCTTTCTCCCTCCCTCCCAATCTTCCTTTCCTTCTTCCCAATGTTTCCTCCCTCCCTCTCCTCCCTCCCTCCCTCCATTCCTCCTTCCAATCTTTCCTCCCTCCCTCCTCCCAATCCTTCCTTCTTTCCTTCCTTCCTTCTTTTCTCTCTCCCTCCCTCCCAATCCTTCCTTTCTCCTTCCCTCACTCCCTTCCTTCCTTCATTTCTCCCTTTCTCCCTCCCTCCCAATCTTCCCTTCCTTCCTTCCTCCCAATATTTCCTTCCTCCCAATTCTTCCTCCCTTCCTCCCTCCATGGGGTGGATGACACTTCTGCTGAAAAATTCAGCAATCCAATTCAAAATTGAGAAGGGGGGAGAACCCCTCCCCCCCACACACACACAAGCGAATGAAAACCAGCAGGCATTCCTTCTCTCCTTCCATTTTACCTTTTATACTGAGCGTCTTTACGAGTTGCGTCTTGGGGACGATGTAACGTGGTACTGTGTAGGAAAATTCTTTCTGCCTCACGACCGTACCTGCCATTGACAATCCACAACAAAGACAGAAATTTCATCTTAGTACATCATGCGTTTCAAGCTAGGTCGCATAAATAAGCTACCAAAATATATGAAGACTGTAATCCTGGATCTTCCTTTCACCCTTTCGTGCGGTAAAAGGCAGATGAAATGGGTGAACTGGGAATGAACACCTTTACGCAAAGTTCTCCCAACTATTTTTGCCCTTTAATAAAAATGCAGCATTTCTGCCTTGATTCGTTTCGATCCACGTGGAGTCCTAGCAATCAATGTAAATGCATCTTTTCCCTTAAATATAAATTCCCTTTAAAATTCAATTCAATAGAGCAGGAGTCAGCAACCCGGGGCTCTGGAGCCGCATGTGGCTCTTTCATCCCTCTGCTGCGGCTCCCTGTTGCTGGTCAGCTCCATAATTGATAGGGCTTTCGGTTAGGACAGGTAGAGGAAAAAGGATGCTGCGATAGGAGGAGACTCTACGGTGGTGGTGGTGGGAAACCGGACTTCCGGTCATCAGAGGAAAAAGGACGCTGTGCTGGGAGGAGTCTGTGACGGAGGAACTGGACTTCTGGTCAGCTCCAGAATTGAACGGGGGCTTCCGGTAAGGACCTTTGTGGCTCTTTGAGTGTTTAAGGATGCAGTTGGGAGGGTTATGTCTCATGCCCTCTATCGCATCTTCCATATTAAATTATAAAGAATGAAATCCTTGGAGCAGGAATTGCCTTTTTCTTCCCCCTCTGATAAGAGGGCTGACGGCTCCCTGCAACTAGGTGGAATGTTTTTTAAAACATGGGATACATGTCTTGATGAATTTACATGGAAACAAACACTTTCTTCTGCACCCTACAAAACTGGGAAGACAAATCTAAGAGTACCCAATAAAAAATTTTATTTATTGAAGTTGGACCTGGCTTTTTCAAAAAGGGAATAAAGAAATGTTGGGGAAGCATTCAGCTGTTTGGACAATGTATGCTTGGCTTGTGTTGGAATGTATTTCTATGCAACAACTACAGTAGTATTCAGCCAGTAATGGCAGTATTTAAAAGTTTGGGTCTTTTGTTCTAAGCAGAGTTTCCTGTTTCCTATTACAGTAAAAAGAGTTGAGCAGTAAAGCACATGGTGACAGTACTCTTGTTTCCTCTGTGTGGTGATAGATAGATAGATAGATAGATAGATAGATAGATAGATAGATAGATAGATATAGATAGATTTATTATTTAAATTTTTATACCGCCCTTCTCCCGAGGGACTCAGGGCGATGCACAGCCACAGTAAAATAACATATATCACAAAATAGATAGATAGATAGATGATAGATAGATAGATAGATAGATAGATAGATAGATAGATAGATAGATAGATAGATACTGAGAGAGAGAGAGATTAGAGAGAGAGGGAGATTAGAGAGAGAGGGAGATTAGGTAGATAGATAGATAGATAGATAGATAGATAGATAGATAGATAGATAGATAGATAGATAGATAGATAGATAGATTATTTAAATTTTTATACCGCCCTTCTCCCGAGGGACTCAGGGCGATGCACAGCCACAGTAAAATAATATATATCACAAAATAGATAGATAGATAGATGATTGATTGATAGATAGATAGATAGATAGATAGATAGAGATAGATAGATAGATAGATAGATAGAGAGATAGAGAGATACTGAGAGAGAGAGAAATTAGAGAGAGAGGGAGATTAGATCGATAGATCGATAGATCGATAGATCGATAGATAGATAGATAGATAGATAGATAGATAGAGATAGATAGAGATAGATAGATAGATAGATAGATAGATAGATAGATACTGAGAGAGAGAGAAATTAGAGAGAGAGGGAGATTAGATCGATAGATCGATCGATCGATCGATCGATCGATAGATAGATAGATAGATAGATGATAGATAGATAGATAGATAGATAGATACTGAGAGAGAGAGAGATTAGAGAGAGAGGGAGATTAGATAGATAGATAGATAGATAGATAGATAGATAGATAGATAGATAGATAGACAGACAGATAATTTATAACCATGTTATTTCTGACCAAATACAGTTCTACCATCTTCTCTAGACCCACTGCAACTCCTAATATTATTGATTGAGACCTGCTCTTTCCTCTTGACTTGAAGCCCGGATACCAATGAAAGAAAGAAAATAGTGAGATGTCTATCTTTTTTTTCCTCCAATAAACTGAACTGACATACCATAAACACCTTGGGGATCCAGCGTGGCACCGTCATAACTCTCCCTTCGAATACCTTCAGGCTAAAACCAAAGAACTGGTCAATAGCAATAGTAATTATATACCACTTCATAGTACTTTACAGCCCTCTCTAAGCAGTTACAGCCCACTCTAAGACTCTGTAGAGTCGTCAAATTGCCCCCAACAATATGGGTCCTCATTTTGCCGACCTCAGAAGGATGGAAGGCTGAGTCAACCTTCAGCAGGTCAGGATCGAACTCCCAGCAGTGAGCTGAATTAGCCTGCAATACTGCATTCTAACCACTGCGCCACCATGGCTCCTATAGAATTGTACCCATCAGACAGTCGATTTGCTTTCTGTTTTTAACATTTGCACTAACTGAATGGTTAGTGTCTCTAACCACCATAATGGTGTCATGTCTCTTTCTTTCTCCAATTTATACCTGTCTAAGCCTGCTGAGCTGCTTCACGGGATGAAACACTTAATATATATATTTGGGCGCCATACGTTTCAATACAAACAAAACTGACCAGATTAAACATTATTATTACATTCAATCAATTTATGAAATTCGCATAACAATACACATCTATGTTAGGATACAGTCTAGCATTATTCAATTATCCCACCTATTTCTCATTATTACTTTCATTTTAGCAAATAAAAATGTAATACATTAATATTCCCTTTGTTTCTGTCTCTTCTATCTTGTAATTATATTATTTTGTTGCTGAGAGCTTATGCACTGGAGACAAATTTCTCGCGTGTCCAGTCGCACTTGGCTAATAAAGAATTAAAGGCGATGCGTGGAAAATCCTCCCCTCCGCCCTCTGCCCAAGGCCAAGGTCTCAGTCTTACCACCACTCTTAATGTCCTGACGAGGATTTCCCTGGCCAAGTCACTATGAAGCGTGAAGTTGACGCTGAGGAGGCCTAACTCAAGAGGAAGAACTTTAAATGTCTCCACCATAATAGAAGAGCTCTGAATGTCTTTCAGGCGGGAAGAGCAGATGTTGGTCTGTGAACCGTCCCTTAGAGTGTTAGCGGCACCAAACAGACAGATTCCTTTTTGGACGTTGATCTTCAGGCAAAACTGAAACAGTCACCGTGAAGAATTAGAGATCCAACCAGGAGCAGAGGACAACACACCAGTAGAAACAAGACTGAATGGAGCACCAGGGTGCTCGCTTTTCTTTTAATGATATTATTTTAAAACAAGAATCTCTTTAAACTTAGCATCTTTAAGACTTGTGGCCTTCAACTCCCTGAATCCCTTAGTCAGCATGTACTGGCTGGTGAATTCTGGAAGTTGAAGCTTACAAGTCTTAAAAGTTCTTAAGTTTCGAGATCCCTGGTTTAAAACAGGCACAATACATTATATTACTTCGGTAGATTCGGTAGATTTCTAACAATATAGAGCAGTGCTTCCCATCCTCATAACTTGACACAGCAGATATAACAGGAGGAGGAGAAGAAGGAGAAGAAGGAGAAGAAGGAGGAGGAGAGGAAGAGGAAGAGGAGGAGAAGGAGTAGGAGAGGAAGAGGAAGAGGAAGAGGAAGAGGAAGAGGAAGAGGAGAAGGAGGAGAAGAAGGAGAAGAAGGAGAAGGAGAAGAAGAAGGAGAAGAAGGAAGAGAAAGAGGAGGAGGAGAAAGAGAGAAAGAGAAGGAGAAGGAGAAGGAGAGGAAGAGGAAGAGGAGAAGGAGGAGAGGAAGAGGAGAAGAAGGAGAAGGTGAAGAAGGAGAAGGAAGAGAAGGAGGAGGAGGAGAAGAAGGAGGAGGAGAGGAAGAGAAGGAGAAGGAGAAGGAGTAGGAGAGGAAGAGGAAGAGGAAGAGGAAGAGGAAGAGGAGAAGGAGGAGAAGAAGGAGAAGAAGGAGAAGGAGAAGAAGAAGGAGAAGAAGGAAGAGAAAGAGGAGGAGGAGAAAGAGAGAAAGAGAAGGAGAAGGAGAAGGAGAAGAAGAAGGAGAAGAAGGAAGAGAAAGAGGAGGAGGAGAAAGAGAGAAAGAGAAGGAGAAGGAGAAGGAGAGGAAGAGGAAGAGGAGAAGGAGGAGAGGAAGAGGAGAAGAAGGAGAAGGTGAAGAAGGAGAAGGAAGAGAAGGAGGAGGAGGAGAAGAAGGAGGAGGAGAGGAAGAGTGTTAGCGGCACCAAACAGACAGATTCCTTTTTGGACGTTGATCTTCAGGCAAAACTGAAACAGTCACCGTGAAGAATTAGAGATCCAACCAGGAGCAGAGGACAACACACCAGTAGAAACAAGACTAAATGGAGCACCAGGGTGTTCACTTTTCTTTTAATGATATTATTTTAAAACAAGAATCTCTTTAAACTTAGCATCTTTAAGACTTGTGGGCTTCAACTCCCTGAATCCCTTAGTCAGCATGTACTGGCTGGTGAATTCTGGAAGTTGAAGCTTACAAGTCTTAAAAGTTCTTAAGTTTCGAGATCCCTGGTTTAAAACAGGCACAATACATTATATTACTTCGGTAGATTCGGTAGATTTCTAACAATATAGAGCAGTGCTTCCCATCCTCATAACTTGACACAGCAGATATAACAGGAGGAGGAGAAGAAGGAGAAGAAGGAGAAGAAGGAGGAGGAGAGGAAGAGGAGGAGAAGGAGTAGGAGTAGGAAAGGAAGAGGAAGAGGAAGAGGAGAAGGAGGAGAAGAAGGAGAAGAAGGAGAAGGAGAAGAAGAAGGAGAAGAAGGAAGAGAAAGAGGAGGAGGAGAAAGAGAGAAAGAGAAGGAGAAGGAGAAGGAGAGGAAGAGGAAGAGGAGAAGGAGGAGAGGAAGAGGAGAAGAAGGAGAAGGTGAAGAAGGAGAAGGAAGAGAAGGAGGAGGAGGAGAAGAAGGAGGAGGAGAGGAAGAGAAGGAGAAGGAGAAGGAGAAGGAGAAGGAGAAGGAGAAGGAGAAGGAGAAGGAGAAGGAACCATTATTATTTTCATACAGGAAATTAGTCTGAAGGCCACCTATTGCCAAGAATCTATTGTCGCCCCTGCAAACAAGGACTGGCTCTTAAGCCACATTTTTTTAACTGCTTGCTTACCCTAGATTTTGAAGTTCCATAATTGTAAATGGTTGCTTTTAATTCTATTTGCTCTCCTCGGACAACAGAGTATGGAACGTGGACATTAATGAAAACATCTTTCATGACTTCCACTTCGAGAGTGTCAGCGACGCAGATTCCTGTGTGTAGCAGACAAAAGAGAAGACATGAATAAACTTTCGTTGGTCATATCATAAGCCTATTTCAATGCTAGCAGGAAGGAAATATTGGAGGGGCGGCCACAGAGAGGACGGGGCAGGGGGTGGGGGTCAAGCTATTTTCCAAAGCACCCGAAGGCCATACAAGGAACGATGGATGGAAACTGAACAAGGAGAGATTCAACCTGGAAATAAGAAGTTGAAATAAGAAATCCAACCATGGAACAGAAGTTGCCTTCGGAAGTTATCTGACTCAATTATCTTTGATTTTTGCAAGAAACTCTTGACAAAACTGATATAAATAAATTATTTTACATACCTTTATCCGAAATGCTAACACCTTGTATTTCCCAGGTAGTTAGCGAATCAGGCAGGGTGACCGGCAGATTCTTGGACCTGCATTTGATATAAAAACAAGAACTGATTTATTAGAAAGAAAGATTAGAAAGAATCATAGAATCCTAGAGCTGAAGGGACTTCAGAGGTCTTCTAAGTCCAACCCTTTCACTCCATCTTGGGAATAGGGCCCAATGCTCAAGCCTGTCAAGATCCTTCTGAATCGGCTTGCCTCCAGAAGTTTGGGTGCTCCATCAATGGAGGTTTTCAAGATGAAACTGGGCATCCATTTATCTCAAATGGTATGGGATCTCCTGCTTGACCAAGGGGTTGGGCCTTCCAAGATCCCTTCCAACTCTGTTATTCTGCTATTCTATGGACCGTCCATGTATTTTTGATGCCACATCCTTTGAGGATTCTTTACTTGCAGAAGGATGGCCAGAATGCGAAGGAACGGGGTTGCCCTTCCCATTTCACTAACGTGAAAGGTTTGGAGAAGACATGACTATTGTGGGAAGATGGCCACCGTACATCTGACAACAGCAATTTTTTCAAGCACCAACATCACTAAAATCAAACCTTGGGTTCACCTAAGTCACCCTTGTTCCTCTTCTGGATTTCATTCTGCCCCTTGCCGAGCGCCAGGGAAATCAGAAAATCCAGGCAGTTCAAAAAATGAGTATAAAGATTTATTGTAAGCTTGAGCTGTCCAATAGAATCTGAGCTACTAACGGTCAAGGGAAATGAGCGGGAGATAAGAAAGGAATTCACGGTGGGCTGGAGTTAAATCTCTTGCGGGCACGCTGGGACTCAGCAGTGGATTCAAATTTTTTCACTACTGGTTCTGTAGGCGTGGCATGGCTTGATGGGCGTGGCAGGGGAAGGATACTGTAAAATCTCCATTCCCTCCTCACTCCAGGGGAAGGATACTGTAAAATCTCCATTCCCTTCCCACTCCAGGGGAAGGATACTGTAAAATCTCCATTCCCACCCCACTCCAGGGGAAGGATATTGCAAAATCCCCATTTCCTCCCAATCAGTTGGGACTCGGGAGTCAGAGAATAGATGTGGGCGGAGCCAGTCAGAGGTGGTATTTACCGGTTGTCCAAACTACTCAAAATTTCCGCTACCGATTCTCCAGAACTGGTCAGAACCTGCTGAAACCCACCTCTGTTGTGACTGATGATAAGTTTGATTCCTCCCTTAGGCTCAGCCTGATCACCTCCTACAGCTTTTGTGTGATTGTAACACATTTAATAAAGAGATTGAATCACCTCTAAGGAGTCAGCATTATACAATATTGTACCTTTGAACTGGATGGACTTCCCAAAGCCAACTTTCAGGGAAAAAACTTCGGATTTGCGGAGCCACGTCCAATAGAGCATTAAAGGCTATAAAAAAAAAATTACTGGACATATCAAAAACACAACATCAGTTAACAAATCAAAATAAAAGGGCTATACAAGTAGTCCTTAACATACCACCGTTCATTTAGTGACTGTTTGAAGTTACCTGAAAAAAAGGGACTCAAGACCATTTTTCACACTTAACAATGGTTGCAGCATCCCCATGGTCACGTGATGCTTGCCTACTGCTGTATTTAGGAGCCATAGTGGCGCAGTGGTTAGAATTAGTATTGCAGGCTAACTCTGCAGTTCGATCCTGACTGGCTCAAGGTTGACTCAGCCTTCCATCCTTTCGAGGTGGGCAAAGCAAGGACCCAGAATGTTGTGGGCAAGAGGCTGAATCTGTAAACCACTTAGAGAGGGCTGTAAAGCAGTATATAAGTCTAAGGGCTATTGCTGTTGCCCCATCCATCTCTATCATCTATCTATCTATATCTATCTATCTATCTATCTATCTATCTATCTATCTATCTATCTATCTATCTATCTATCTATCTATCTATCTATCTATCTATCCTGACTGTAAACTGCTTAGAGAGGGCTGTAAAAGCACTGTAAAGTGGTATATAAGTCTAAGGGCTATCGCTTTTTCTATGTAGGTATGCTAGGGGTATACCTACCATTTCTCCCCAGAAGAAGATGCTTGTGTGTATCATTAAGGCGTCTCTTAAACGCAAATTCGCAGCAAAGCCGGAAGGCATAAATGCACCTCGTTCCACCCTTAATGCGTTTGATTCTCTGTTGACACGTCTGCGGGAAGGGGTAAGGCTCCGCTCCGATCCGACAGCACTTCTGAATTTGCTGGTTTTGAAACTGGGCCACTGAAAGGATGATGGGGGGGAAAAAAAGGACAACCGGTGGCTTAAAGCCCTTCAGAATGTTTTGGGTGAGCTAAATAAGAGAAACATACAGAACTGAAATATTTCCAAGAGATGGCCAAGAAAAGGAGGAATAGGAAGCTTGCTTTAATCTTGGATCACGGATGAGATAATTACCGTACTTTTCGGAGTATAAGTCCCACTTTTTCCCCCTCTAAAAGAGGGTGGAGAAATGTTGGTGCGTCTTATACACCAAATACAGCCATTTTTGGCCTCCCGAAGCCCCGCCCCGCGCATCCCGTTTTTGCCAAAAATGGGCCCGTTTTTTGCCAAAACAGGGCACTCAGAGAGTTTGGGAAGCCTGCAGAGTGCTCCTGGGGCCCGGGGAGGGCAAAAATGTGGGGTTTTTTTCCTTTGCTTACCTCTTCAAAATCTTGGTGCGTCTTATACACCAGTGCATCTTATAGTCCGAAAAATACAATAAGTACAGGTAGTTCTCGACTTAACAACAATTCACTTAGTGACCATTCGAAGTTGCAAGGGCACTGACAAAAAGTGACTTTTTTCTCACTTATGACCATTGCAGCCTCCCCGTGGTCAGGTGATTTACATTCGGAAGCCGGATTCGCTGAACAATTGTGTTGTTAATTTGAGAACTGAGCAGTGATCTGCTTAACGTAATGTGGTGGGGAAAGTTGTAAAATGGGGCTAGCACCCTAGAGTATAAAGGAATCCCACCCCCAATTTGGGTTTATAGCGTACCTAGTTTTTCGATGTCCTGCTTGAGGGAGCGGGCGGTTCTGATGATCGCCGTGCAAGTTTCATCTGTGGGAGCCAATGGAAGAAAAGAGATCACTGCCAATCAAAAGCAGCAAAGCTATCCCAGAAGTATACACAATGTACAGCTAGGTAATATCATCGGTGCTGGTGGGGGGGGGGAGGAAGAGGAGGAGGAGGAGGACATGGAAGAGAAGGAGAAAATGGAAGAGGAGGAGAGGAGGGAGGAGGGAAAGAAGAAAGGAGGAGAACAAGGAAGAATGTAGAAGAAGAGGAGGAGGAGGAATGGAGAAAGAGGAGGAGAAGGAGAAGGGGAAGGAGAAAGGAAGAAAGGAGGAGGAGGAGGAGGGCCATGGGGATCCTTGGTGCTCTCTGAGCTTGGTTATTTTCTGCAGGCATTTCATTCCCAAACTAAGTTTCATCATCAGTGCTAGAAGAAGGGAAGGAGAAAGAGGAGGAAGAGATGGAAGAGAAGGGGAAAATGAAGGAGGTTAGGAAAATAGGAGGGAGCAGGGAAAGAAGAAAGGAGGAGAAGAAGGAAGAATGTAGAAGAAAAGGAGGAGGAGGAGGAGGAGGAGGAGGAGGGATGGAGAAAGAGGAGAAGGAGAAGGGGATGGAGAAAGGAAGAAAGGAGGAGGAGGAAGGGGAGGAGGAGGAGGAGGAGGAGGAGGAGGAGGAGGAGGGCCATGGGGATCCTTGGTGCTCTCTGAGCTTAGTTATTCTCTTGCAGACATTTCATTACCAAACTAAGTGACATCATCAGTCTACAAGGGAGGAGGGGGAGGAGGAAGCAAATTGGAAATCAGATGCTACCCATCTGCATTTAAGGACTGAAGGTTTACAGACAGTTATAACACAGTTTAAAGGTACGTGTCATCACCTGTCTCTCTGGGGTCATCAGCATTGGCGTTGGTGAGAAAGGTGAGGCCGGCCATCCGGAAAACATCCACGTTGTTCTCTCCTCCTCCGGCCCCACAACCCAGGTCACTCTTTTCCAGTTTAAGGAGAGCCTGCGGAGGAAGAGGAGGCACATTGGAAGGCGAGATTCCATCCCTTCCGTTTCTCACGCCCGCGTTTGTCAAAATAATCCACGACAAAAACAGGAGCGCGTGCTAAAGCGGACACAATGGGGGCAGCTCTTCCCATGGCTTCATGGCCCCTCACCCTACATACCACCCCAGGGGTCGTGTTGTTGATCTTTAAGCTTCCCCATAGCAAAAGGTGTGTATTCTTGCTTTCTCCTGATGTTGTGTAAACGTTTGGCCATCACTTCAGCAACTTTGGAAAGTTAAGAGGATTAGGTTGGCAGGGGTAGGCTCTCCAAGCTTGCTTCAGTTTAGTTTCTGAACGTTTCGTAACCATTCTAGGTAACATCCTCAGCAGGATTTCTGCTAACGCCAACGTTCAGAAACTAAATTGAAACAAGCTTGGGGGAGCCAATCCTTGCCGAAATCTAAAACCCGAGCTGCAAGTATTTTATATTATTTCCAAGTTAGAGAATTAGCCAGTCAATTTGTAGGCTGTTCACCCCAAATACATGACTCCAAAGGACTAAAAATGGTTAAAACGACATCATTTTGTAGGGGTTAGACTAGATGACCTACAAGGTCCCATCCAACTCTCTTAATCTGAATCGGGATTTTTTGTTTTTGTTTTTGATCACCACATTAAGAGATTGTAACGAATCAGCGTATAGGCCATCCTTGACTTACGACTACCACTGAGCCCCAATTTTTTGTTACTAAGCGAGACCTTTGTTAAGGGAGTTTGTCGACCTTTCAATCGACAAGCTCAGCATCTTAGCCACTGAGCCATCACATCACAGGCCTTGAAGTCATTTTTTGCATTGGGCCTTCAGTCCTGCCACATTTAGTGCTGTGGGAAACTGGGAGGGGGGATTGTATGGAGCTGGGGAGATATGTAGTCAAAATAACATTCCTTTCTCAGAGAGTCAAGGACATCTTGCCCTGCACCTGAAGGGATGGAACTAGGAGGCATCTCCAGTTGGGACAGTGCTTGGATCGGACCATGTGATGGACATGTGGGTGCTGGGCAGGGACTTGGACTTTCCTTTGGGTGGGGAAAACCTGGAAGCTTTCAGATTCGGGTTTTCCCAGATGTGCCAATATGACAGCTCTAATAAAATGGAACTTCAAGGAACTTCATGCCTCGGAGTCTTCTTTCGTTGGGGGGTGTTACTTGGAACCCTGACACTGACGTAACTTTTTCCATAGATCTCTGCTTGCTTCCCGTCACTCCATAAATCGCTTTGTCCATGGCTGAAAGGGCCACCAGGGAGTCAAAATCGGAGGTCATGGAAAGTGACACAGCTTCTCCAGGCTGGTAAACTCTTCCGTTTTTCAGAATGCTGACCTGCAACGGCGAGAAGGCCAAATATGACATGGAAAAGGACATTCAAGAGGTCTTCAGGAGATTCTGGAGTTTGGTGGGATATATGCTGTATTTTTCGGAGTACAGACACTCCGGAGTATAAGACGCACCTTAGTTTTTTTGGGAGGAAATAAGAAAAAAAAAATCTGCCTCTGCCTACCAGCATCCTTCAGTATTCATCTGGCTAGCATCCTGTCAGTGTGTGAAAGAGTTGAGGGCTGTTTGGAAACTGAAACAGTATTTGCTGTGTGAGCAACAAAGAAGGAGACAGCAAGGAGCCTGGGCGTGGCTTAGCTCTGCAGCTCTGAGTCTGTGCTAAAGCTGCAAACTAGTCTGCTGCTCAAAACTGAAACTCCTCTCCTCTGCTTGTGTTTTGCTTGGAAAACCTACTTTTGGTATTGTATATTTTACTTCATGTGTTATATTATATATAAAGAGAAGTTATTGAATCCTGCTGAATCAGTTACTTGTGTGTGCTTTCTGGATGGGATTGCTGCTGCAAACTCTGACAGTCCTTGCAGCAAATAGCGAACAGCCAGATCAGCTTCAGCACATTATTGTGGCTTGATACAGCATGAGCAGCTGATTGGCAGGTAGATCAGCCTCCTGGAATACCCCCAATCAGCTGTTCCAGGCTGCAGGGATTGCCACAGACCATCGTCGCCTGCGTGCCATGCAGGCTACATTCGGTGTACACTCTCTTTTACTGGGAAAAAAAGTGTGTCCTATACTCAGAAAAATACGATATATCCAAGGATGGGGTTCTGCTCACCTCAAGGTTGTTGCCACATTTCTGCTGGACGTTTAACCAGACCGAATCGGCTACCAGCTCTGCGGTTCCTTCTCCCGTGACTATGTAGTAGACCAGAAGACGGGCTGAAGGGACCATTTCTTTGGTGATATGGAGGGTCAACCCTTGATAAGACAAGCCTTGAATCTTATCCTGAGTCCCGTATTTGATTATTTTCCCTTTGGATAAGATCTAAAAGAAAGGAGGGAAGATGGTGACATTCCAGAGCTTCCGGTGACCTAAGGAAAAAGAAGGATTGTAAGCCTAGAAGACAATTAACGTTGATTATTGCGTTGGCTGTGTTGGTCTAGGGCCGTGATGGTGAACCTATGCCACGCGTGCCAGAGGTGGCATGCAGAGTCTTCTCTGTGGACATGTGCACCATCAGCAGTGCTCTTCTGGATTCGGGCACAGGCCAGCTAAATTTTCACAGGTGCCAGAACACTGGAAAATGGCCTGAAAACTGCCCAAAAAACAGGCTGTTTTCCAGCCTGTTTCCCGGGTCAAAAACAGCCTGAAAATGGCCCGGAAAACAGCCTGAAAATGGCCTGAAAAATGGCTGAAAGTGGCCTGAAAAAATGCCCAAAAACAGGCTGTTTTCCGCTCCATTTTCCACCCCGTTTTCTGGGTCAAAAATGGCCTAAAAATGGCCTGGAAAAAAATCTGAAAATGGCATAAAAAATGGCCTGAAAATCAGCCAAAAAACAGGTTGACTCTAGGAGGCGGTGCTCATCTTTCGGTTTCAAAGCCGAAGAGCCAGCGCTGTCTGAAGACATCTCCGTGGTCATGTGGCCGGCATGACTCAATGCCAAAGGCGCATGGAACACTATTCCCTTCCCACCAAAGGTGGTCCCTGTTTTTCTACTTGCATTTTTTACGTGCTTTCGAACTGCTCGGTTGGCAGAAGCTGGGACAAGTCACGGGAGCTCACCCCGTTACGCGGCACTAGGGATTCGAACGGCTGAACTGCCGACCTCTTAGGGACCTCTTGCCCTTCTTAGGGAAAGTTAAATTATGTTTACAAGGCGTACCAGATAGCTGTAGTGTAGAATTTTTTCAATGTAATGGCTTGCTGGGTGTACTTTGATCTGCACACTCTCTCCAACCTGGAGCACTCTGTGGTCTGAAGCCCAGCTGATATATAAATAGCTTCCACTGAGAGAAACATAGGATTTGGCCTCATAAGTTTCACTGGCTTGATTCTCTTCTGGTAAAGATGTATCTGCAGTTGTTATCTAAGAAAAAATCAAACCCAACAGAGGACATGAATGCAGAATAACAGAATTTGAAACAGTGGTGAAATTTGAACCAGTTTGCTAGCCGTACATGCGCGCCGTGCGTCAAACACACGCTGCATGCACAGTGCTGCTGGGCCCCAAATGCACGCTGTGTGAGCATGCGCAGTGCGCACCAAAAGGAGGCTTGGGAAGGTAAGTAGAACAGCAAGGGGGGATCAGCTGTGCCGCGCGATTTAGCTTTGCTAGCAAAGCTAAACCGTGCGGCACAGCTGATAGTCGGAAATACAAGTTCAGAGGAACTGGTAGCTTTTTATCACTACTGGTTTATCTGAACTGGAGGGAACCAGTTGCATTTCACCCCTGGTTTGAAGGGACTTTGGAAGTCTTCTAATCCAACCCTCTGTTCTGGACAAATGGCTGTCCAGTCTCTTCTTAAAAACCTCAAAACATGTTTGCTTTTGTTGGAATTCATTGGTGGAATGTATTTCTATGCAACGACTGCTCAGCCAGTAGATGGCAGTGTTTACAAGTTTGGTTCTATGGCGGTAGTGGGTTCCTATGGCGGTAGAGGGTTCTATGGCGGTAGTGGTGTTACGATAGACTCTCTTTGTGCACAAACTTTCTGCGTGATCGCCACGTGCATACTCGCTTCGCTTACACACACACCGAACTTGCCCTCTGTGCAAGCGCATTAGATTTCTGCCCAGCTGAGGCGCAGCAATTCACACTCTGCCACACCTATCAGCTGGGCTAAAAAACAACAAATAAAGGTAGGTATAACAAAAGAGCAGGTGGGCGGGCCCAGCTCACAATCATAGAGACTTCGCTGACTTCACATCATCACCACTACCGGCTCGCCCGAATCTGGCCGAACCAGGAGCAACCCACCACTGATCTATGGTATATATACTCTACGCTCTTTTGTTTCCTGTTACAGTTAAAATAGTTAAGCAGTAAAGCACATGGTGACTGTACTGTTTTGTTTGCTCTGTAGTACTATGTACAAACAGAATTTCTAACCTCCAAGGTTCTAGATCAGAGAAAGGAAATATTTCACTCACTTTGAACTCCAATTCTTTGGTGTCGGAAGGAATGTTAACTGTAAAGATAGCTGTTCCATCACTTGAGCTTGTTAAGCCAGATCCAAAGTCCGAGCCTTCTTCGATTAATCTGGTCTCTTTCAGTTGGTCGTTCAAGGCAGTAGCTTTGAGGACCACAGGAACGTCGCCAATCGACATGTCCAACATATCCCTCACCCACACCTGTTTATACAAAAATGGTTGCTTATTATCTAATCTTAACCAACGCTGCTCATAATAATAATAATAGAAGCCATATCCTTATTATCCTTAGCAACAGGCTATCTTACCTCCACCAAGGTACAAAGGTATGGGCGGTAAGAAAGACTCACAAGTTTACAGATAAAGTTGTCCTGTCTAAATCAGGTTGGATCAATTTGCTGAACGGATGTTCTTCAATTATTGCATTGAATATTTTTATTTCTCAGTTAATAACCTGTGATCACAGGTCCTTACCAAAACAGAGAAACACAATGACCAGGGACATGCAGGACCAAGGATTGTGGTGACATGCAGATAACAACACATTTGTACACCTGCTCTTTGTGTCCTGATCAGTACACATTTGAGGGCCTCATGGCAGTGTGAAAGAATGCAATTAATGATGCCAATTTCTGGGCAAGATGTGTTTAACTTGTTTGACACATGTTTTAATCTTGTACCTTATATTTTTTTTAAAAAAAAATGATGTTGTACAGCCTTATTTTAACTGGGATGTGTTTGAGACAAATGAGCCAGCAAATCACTCATCTCTATCTGGATTCTGGCAGGTGAGAAATCTCACAAGAGAAAACCACAAAGGGTGAGCGAAGCAGGATCCAACTGAGAACTTAATCAGATTTGACTCACCTTAATGAAATAAGGAAGACCGGGTTTCACAAAAAGAGGCGTGGCAATCAAATCCAACTTGTAAGGGGACAAGGTGTATTTAATGGTAGTCAGTTCAGCGTCTTCACTGTGGCCATCTGTCAGAAGAAAGGATTGGATGTTTTCAGTTAAAGAAATATTGCCTTTTCTTTGACCAGGAAAAATCTCCTTTATTTACTGAACGGGAGTTATCATCCAGGTCTGAAGGACTCCGATGATGTAGAATGCAAACAAAAGTTGGGGGAAAAAAACAATGTGGGATAGGAAGAAAGATAGAGATAGATAGATAGATAGATGAATAGATAGATAGATAGATAGATAGATAGATAGATAGATAGATAGATAGATAGATAGATAGATAGATAGATAGATAGATAATTGAGAGAGAGAAATAGAGGATGGATGGATGGATGGATGGAATAAAGATAGATAAGTAGATAGACAGACAGACAGACAATTACCTCTAGTCTCCAGCACCGAAGCTGCGATATAGAGGGTGGCCCCATCGATATCTGAGAGCTCACTGTATCCCAATTCACGGATAGCTGTTCGGCTATTAAAATAAAGCACCCCAACGCCTTCGTCCATCTGAAGATTAGGAACAAGGCAAGAAATTAGCAGTCTGTTGCAGTCTTGAACCCAGTGATTTTGGATACAGGCAGTGGGTTTCCTCCTCTATTTGTGCAAATCTGGTCTGGATGCTACCTAAGTTGAACTGGGCAAAATGTTTGGGGCTTGTGAACTGCAGGTAAACCATATCTACATCAGAGGCAGAGAGGTTTTTCCTGCACAGAGAGAACAAACAGCCTTCGCGCTCACATTTAGACATAATAAAGCCTTGAAAGCTTTACCATGTGAGAAGATCTGGATCGCATCCAAGTGAAGCAGGACCAATGTTCCCTACTTCACTTTAAGATTAGTGGGCAGAAGGTGCCAGTCTCAAAACAGATTTAATTGGCGCCTTCTTCTGTGTGTGTGGTTTTTTTTTAAAAACCCTGGTCCATATTGTTTATAAACAGTTTCAATGTAAAGTGACACCGCTCTGCTAACAAATATTTTATTCTACGGAGAACGAATCAGGTGGGTTTTTAGCTTCTAAATTTCGGTTCCAGATGTTGTGTTATGACTGTGACATTCGAAGTGGATACCTAGATGTCGCCCCCGCCCCCCCACCCCGCTGCCAAAATAAACCTAGAATCCTGAATCTAGAACAGGGAAGAGGCTTGATGGGGGGGGCGGGTGTCTCACTCCAGGCTTACGTGAATTTGACGCAATGATTTGGCTAACATGTTCTTTTGGGCTCCTTGAACGATTCCAAAGCGGACGTAAACTTCGGCTTCACTCAGCTTCTTCTTGTAAAAATACCTTGAAGGCAGAGACCAAAGCAACACAAACATCAGAATAACAGAGCTGGAAGGGACCTTGGAGGCCATCTAGTCCAACCCCCTGTCCAAGCAGGAGAACCTACACTATTTCTGACAGATGGCAGTCCAATCTCTTCTTGAAAGCTTCCAGGGATGAAGCTCCCACAGCTTCTGACAGCAATGATCATTGGTTGATTGTTCTCAGTGTCAGAAAATTCCTCCTTATTTCTAGGTTGAATCTCTCCTTGATCAGTTTCCATCCATTCTTCCTTGTCTGGAGCTCAGGTGCTTTGGAGAATAGCTTGACCCCCTTCCTCCTCTCTGGGGCAGCCCCTCAAATATTGGAAGACTGCTATCCTGTCTCCCCTGGTCCTTCTCTTCACTAGATTAGCCATGCCCAGTTCCTGCAACCGTTCATTGTATGTTTTAGCCACCAGTCCCCTAATCATCTTGGTTGCTCTTCTCTGCACTTTTTCTGAAAACTCATAAAATTGACAATTTGGTCTTACCGAGCAAGGATAGTAATCTTGAAGCGTTCGAAATGGTTGGAGCTAATGAAGCTGTTTTCTGGAATAATTTCAACCGAAAATCTTGGCATGGCTGAAATGTAAAAGAAAAGACAGTTCCTTTCTAATAGCTTAAAATGGTAAAGATTTGACATCTTACATGGGGAATTTAGCGTCTATTGCTTCCAAGCAACATCAGCTGAAGGTCATATTATTTAACTCCAAGTTTTTTCTCTCAAACTGTCACAGCTGAGTCAAATGCCTTCAGCACAGCCACTTTTTCTGCCTTGACCCACCTCGCAGGGTTGTTGTGGGTAAAATAGAAGGCACAAATATTAGGCATGATCACCACTTTGTGTTGTGTGTATATATATGTTTTATATATATATATATATATATATATATATATATATATATATATATATATATATATATATTATATATATACACACACACACACACACACACACACACACACACAATATATATAAAAAGTGGGATAAAATATATAATAATACTCATCATGGCATGAATATTATAGTAATAACCCAGTAAAATCATCAAGATTACCATATTCTTTCACTTGAAACTTTGCTACCGCAGAGGTTGTGAATTCTTTATCATACTTGGCTTTAATGGTCCAAATACCAAACCTAAAAAAATAATAATAACAAGACATCCCATAATGCAATTAAATAATTGTAGATCTTTAAATAGTCTTTTCTTTTCAATACATCTGATTATTTCTCTGTTCCAAAATACATAGATGAGCTACTGGAATATAAAATCTAATGCTTTGCTGCCATCGTGTGGCCATTTAAATGCATGGCAGCCCGGATTTTAAATACACCAATTTTCACCTTCTCTTCATTTTCTTAATTTATTTATTTTATTTATTTATTTTTGGGAACTTTTATACCGCCCTTCTCCCGAGGGACTCAGGGTGGAGTACATCCAATTGGATGCAGGAATCTGTATAACCACAAATTTGTTTCCACAATATTTCACTGCTGTGTTTGTACATCTCGTGTTCAAACTAATATTTAATTCAAGGTATTGTACTGAAAATGTAAATAGATTTACTTAGGATATGGAGGAATTTTGAATTCAGGAAATGAGACAATTCCGGTAGCATCTTCTTCACGTATGATGTCCACTTCTACCCCACCTGGGTCCTTCATGAGAGACAAAAGAGCACTTTGGAAAAAAACCCAAGACATTTGTGGAGTTTTATTGAGAGTTGATATATTAGTCATTTCTGTTGGGATGTAGAATGTCTTTTTAAAAATTCCATGGACGCCCAAATCCTTAAACTTCATCAAATTACATTTCATAATCTTTAGTACTTTTCCAGCCTTAGTCTCTGATTCCCTTTTATCTATAAATAATGATCCATGATCTGAAAAGGAGGGACTGCTAGCGAAGATGCCGCTTGAGTAGGAAGGAGATTTTTATCCCTAAAAGTTGCTTTTTCAAAAGGCAGATGGATTTTCCAGTTACCATCACAAAAGAAGAAGATTTTTGGGTGAGAAGTGAAATGTCTTATCTTGTCTTGTCTTACTTTACTTTATTGTCATTGCACCTGAAATTAATGTCATCTTCAGTGTACATTATTATAAAGATAAAACACAAACACACCTCCTTCACATTCTATACAATTGAATTGAAAATTGCTGATATCACATTAATATTGCAGTATACAGTAGAATTCAATATAGTTATTGCCCTGGGATAGAAGCTGTTTGTCAGCCTATTTGTCCATGTTTTTATTATCCTGTACCGTCTGCCAGATGGTAATAGTTCAAAAAAAAGGGGGGGTGCCCAGGATGAGATGGATCTTTAAGGATGTTTTGAACTTTTTTAAGGCAGCGGGAGCTATAAAGCTCTTCTAAAGAGAGGAGAGGGCAACCAATGATCCTCTGGGCAATGATGTTGACCCTCTGTGGTGCTGTCCTATCTGCCACTGTGGCATTGGCAAACCATACAAAGATGCAGTAAGTTAAAATACTCTCTATGGCAGCGGTAGAAGATCAGCAGTTCCTGAGAAGTCTCAGGTAATATAATCTCTGCTGGGCCCTTTTGACCGGTGCTGCAATGTGAGGTCAGGTCCTCTTTTTATGATAACACCCAGAAATTTAAAACTGGCCACTTGCTGCACTCGGTCTCCATTCCTTCTCTTCAAGGAAAAACAAAGAAATTGCCTTTTCAAAAAGCACCTTTGGGACAACCATGATTTGGATGACTGAGGAGCTCCATAGATATTAAGCAGATGTTATTTCTTTTTACCATATATTGTCCTGTTTGGCTTAGGCTTAAAATGTAAAATGTAAATAAAGACACGCTAAGATGGACTAACCACAAAAGTTAAGACAGCTGCACGCCGAGCTGGCCTCAGTTCTTCATTCAGTGAGTAGACTCGGACTTTCACTGTAAAGATAATTCGAAATGACATTTAATTTTAATTAGCCGCCACCCATATGAGCAATTCCTGAAGTCTGCAGATATGTCAGATTCAGGCATCCTCATCAAAAGAGTTTCGGGAGGGAAGGAAAAGCAGAAATGCCCCTTCTGTAAAGGATTAAGACAGATGTATTTGCTTTAAAGGGAGGCGGTGGCTCAGCGGCTAAGATGCTAAGCTTGTCGATCGAAAGGTTGGCAGTTCAGTGATTCGAATCCCCAGTGCCGTGTAACGGGGTGAGCTCCCGTTACTTGTCCCGGCTTCTGCCAACCTAGCAGTTAGAAAGCACGTAAAAAAATGCAAGTAGAAAAATAGGGACCCCCTTTGGTGGGAAGGTAACAGCGTTCCGTGTTATGGAGGGATTATGGGATTATGGAGTCATTAAAGGGATTATGGAGTCATTAAAAGCTGATGATGAAAAGGATTATAAAAGTTCTCAGCTTCCTGTTCTTAATCATTTTGTGGATTTGGTTTTTGTTGAATGAAGTTAATCTAGAACTGGGACTTAAAAGCAAGACGAAGGAAAAGAACTTACCTGATTGATCTGGAGTGTAAATAGGCTTGTCAGTCTGGATGAATAAAAACCCATTATCATACGTAAGAGGCATTTTCTTCTGTCTTGTAAAATGGGGCGAAGTTGCTTCGAGATATACAGATTCCACCTGTGTCTGGGGATCATTGGTCCTTAAATCCTTTGGGTGAACCTAGATTTGGGGTGGAAATGCTTTTAAATACAAGCAGGATGGCATAACCCAATTTAAAGCGGGTCAGCTGTGCTCTATTACGTACCGTTAATGTGACAGAGCCTTGGAAATGGTTGGCTGGAGTCAGTTGGATGGTACCAAAGGCATAGGTAATTATTTTATCTGGGTAGCTCTTAATAGAGATGGTGGTGGAGAATTCTTGGGTGTATCCATAGGCTTGAATTACCACTTGCTCAGAGGCTCCAACACGGATAAATTTAGGGGCTGAAATGACGTACCTGCAACAAATAGACATCATCACCGTTTCGATCCATTGTATCTTACAGAAGGCATTACCTTGGAGAACCATCAGAATAACAGAGTTGGAAGGGACCTTGGAGGTCTTCTAGTCCAACCCTCGGGCTCAAGCAGGAGATCCTATGCCATTTTGGACCAATGGCCGTCCAGTCTCTTTTTTTAAAACCTCCGGTGATGGAGCACCTAACAACTTCTGGAGGCAAGCCATTTGTTCCACTGGTTATTTGTTCTCACTGTCAGGAAATTTCTCCTTCGTTGTGCTACCGTTGCTAATAAGGGACTCCCAAGTCCCTTGGGAGAAGGGCGGTATATAAATTAAATTAAATCAAATCAAATCAAATCAAATCAAATTAAATTTAAAAATAAATAAACTCGGAAACTAGGTTTCTTTTGAAGAAACTAGTCCTAACATTCAAACTTTCCAGACATCACAATCCAAGTAGCCACTAATGTTTGCGTTTGACATTCAGATTAATGATAAGTTCATCCATCATAACTGAATCATAGCTGTAAAGGAATCTATGGGGATAGCCTCAAACCCATTCACTGGTGTCATTTTGTATCAAAAAACTACTGTTGAAAAGGTTTTATTTCCTTCTGAAGCCGTGGACCTGTTTGCATTGTTAAGCATTGTTAAGTTATTCCTCTTTTGTAAGTGGACATTAGAGAAAAGTGTACGAAAAGAATCGAGCTAAATAAATGAATCTAATTCATTTCATTCCCCCCTGTGTGTCTTTCTCTGCAGGTTACAATCATCCCAGTGGCAAAGAAAAGAAGAAAATCTTATCAAATTCCTATGCTTTCACTGCAAACATCTTTTCCAAATAGTATGAAAAATTTAGGATACATGCACAAACCCACAACTTTCCATGCATATCTATTCTTATTCTTTTTTTTTTTAATTAGATTTATATGCCGCCCTTCTCCGAAGACTCAGGGCAGCTTACAATGCGTGAAGCAACAGCCTTCATACTTTTGTATGTTTTATACAAAGTCAGCTTATTGCCCCCACAAACTGGGTCCTCAATTGACCTACCTTAGAAAGGATGGAAGGCTGAGTCAACCCTGAGCCTCGAACTCGCATAATTGCAGACAGCTGGGTGTTAATAACAGGCTATCTAGCCCGTCGAGCTATCTGAGGCTCTTGTATTATTAATCTGTTTTGAATTTTTGGATGTCTCCATTTATCCATCTGATTCTGCCTAACTATTTATTTCTGGCCTGTCTTTAGCATGAAAGCTTTCAGGACAAAAGGATCCAAAAAAATCTTGACAAACTTGAACAATGGGCCCCTATCCAACAAAATGAATTTTAGTGTGTAGAAAAGCGAAAGTTTAACTTTAGGCAGGAAAAAGCAAAGGTATCAGTACAGATTAGGTGAGACCTGGCTCAAAAATAGTCACTGTGAGAGGGACCTTGGAGTCCTAGTTGACGATAATTTGAATATGAGCCAGAGGTGTGCGGCGGCAGCCCCAAAAGCTAATACAATCCTGGGTTGTATAAACAGAGGCATAGAATCAAATATTAGCGCCGCTTTACAAAACCTTAGTAAGACCACACCTGGAATACAGCAACCAGTTGTGGTCACCATACTACTTAAAAGATGTTGAGTAAGGACAATTATTAACCAGTGGAACAGGTTGCCTCCAGAAATCACGGGTGGTCCATCACTGGAGGTTTTTAAGAAGAGACTAGACATTCACTTGTCTGAGATGGTATAGGTATAGGCAGATTACACTAACAATAAAATAAAGACATAATCATTTACATGAAGAGGACAAGCTCAGAAAAGTTTTATTTTTTGAGAATAAAACTACAGAATCCCAAGGGGTCCTGTTTGTGAAAAACTCAGTCAAGGTTTGTCTAGGAGCAGAAAACGAAGTCTTTATTTGTGGGCACCTCTTGAAGGAAAAATAGTTATAGGTAAATGATAATGGAAAAATTGTTGACCCCATTGGGGCAAAATTTGGCCTAAATCCTGAGATGGAAGGAAGAATAATTCAGGAAAGAACCAACCTGAAACTAAGGAAAAATTTCCCTGACAATTAGAACAATTAATTGATGGAATGGCTTGCTTTCAGAAGTTGTGGGAGGCTTTTAAAGAGAGATTGGACAGCCATTTGTCTGAAATTTATTTATTTATTTATTGTCAGATTTGTATGCCGCCCATCTCCCGTAGGACTCGGGGCGGCTCACAACAATAAAAACAACCCAACAATGGGTATTATTTAACTAATATTAAAACCAAATATAAAATCCCCAAATCCCCAAAACTAAAATCCGCAACAGATCAGGGAAGCTGCTGAAAGAGCCAGGTCTTTAGGTCGGTGCGGAAGGTGCGGAGGTCGAGGGCCGTCCGGAGCTCGGTGGGCAACCCATTCAAGAGTGTTGGTGTGACCACAGAGAACACCTTCATCCTGGGGACCGCCAGCCGACACTGTCTGGCTGAGGGGACCCAGAGGAGGGCAGCCCTATGTGAGCGGTAGGAGGCCGGTAGGAGGTGTTTCTGCAAATACCCCGTGCCCGTGCCATGAAAGGCTTTATAGGTGAGTACCAGCACCTTGAAGCGGACCCGGAGGACCACTGGCAACCAGTGTAGCTTGGGCAGAAGTGGTGTCACATGGGAGTAGCGGGACGCACCCGTAACTACTCGCGCGGCCGCATTCTGGACCAGTTGGAGCCTCTGGGTGCACCCCAAGGGCAGCCCCATGTAGAGGGCATTGCAGTAATCCAATCGAGAGATGATGAGAGCATGAGTGACTGTACGGAGGGCGTCCCTGTCTAGGAAGGGGCATAACTTGCCTCACAATTTCAGCCTTGCATTTCCAAACAGCTTCTAAAATAGAACTATATATATATACTAAAAGAAAACCTAGTGAGTGTTGAAGTTGGCTAATTTAGGGAGGAGATTTGGCCATTTGTTAGCCTCACAAAGTAGACACCCAAGGAAATGAAAGTTTTCTCAACATCTTATCGGATTAAGAAACTGTTACAGGAGGTTTCAAAACTCAAAACCAGAAGCTGTAAGTCAGATCAATATTTGCATAAAGCCACAATGGGCTTTATCGCGTTTGCATCAAATCTGCTCTAATTATGCAAGTTAATCCTCAGGTTAAATCCTGTTTTAATTAACCCTTCCCAGCAATTAAGCTTGGTCCAATTCTGACATCCCTTTGCAGCAACTACTTACGTTTGATCCTGAGCCAATCCTCCTCCATAAATCATCAAAAATAACAAAATGCCTAGATAAATCATGCCTGCATCGACTGGGCAAACCAAGCTCTGAATGTCTTTGTCTTAACTTCCCTCGATGAAATTTGTGAGCAAATTGATCGAGAAGTTAATCATTCATTGAAGAGGATATTTAGTTCCTTATAGATAAAAAAATTCCCCTTTTCTATTCGGAAAAATGAAAGGGAACTGATTATATTACTGGTTGCGTAGTTGTGAACCGCCCAGAATCATTTGGATACTGAGATGGGCGGTGTCTAAATAAAATAAAATACAAATACAAATATAAATTAGATAGTTCTACTGTCTAGGGTGAGATACCCTTCAGCCTCCCCTTGAATTTATATAACTCAAACTCAAAAGGGTTTAGGTAATCAGGCAAAACCTTTCCAATTAGAAAAATTGACAGGGATTTTTACTTTATTGGTTTGATTTACATGCCACCCTTCTCCGGAGACTCAGGGCGGCTTACAATGCGTTAAGCAACAGCCTTCATACTTTTGTATATTTATACAAAGTCAGCTTATTGCCCCCACAAACTGGGTCCTCAATTTACCCACCTTAGAAAGGATGGAAGGCTGAGTCAACCTTGAACCTGGTGAGTTTCGAACTGGTGTAATTGCAGGCAGCTGGATGCCGCCACTCAGGCTCCTTTTGCAACATCCTTCCCCTGGAGTGGGGAGGGAATGGGGATTTTGCAGTATCCTTTCCCTGGAGTGGGGTAGGAATGGAGATTTTGCAGTAGTAAAATCTGCCACGCCCACCAAGCCACGCCCACAGAACCAGTACTAAAAAAATTTGGATTTCACCACTACACTAAAGCATTTTAAAAAAAAAAAGACATGTCTCTGGAGATACTCGATCATCCAGGTCATGGTTATCCCAAAGGTTTTTTCGAAAAATCAACTGGACTTTCTTGGTTTTTGGGGGTTTTTTCCCTTCGAAAACGTATCACTAACTCAAGTTAGAACTAAAGAAGCTTCTTGGATGAGAAGCAAAACGTGTTCTAAGGGGGGGGGAATCAAAGTCCAGTTGCCTTTTGGGGGAGGAAAAAGCACCTTTGGGGTTATTTGTTTATTTATTTACTTACTTACTTATTCATTCATTTATTTATTTAGTCAAACATGTACAAGATAACAGGTATAAGTATAAACATGGATATCTTCTACTCCCCTTGAATTTATAACTCAAACTCAAAAGGGTTTAGGTAATCAGGCAAAACCTTTCCAATTAGAAAGATTGAAGGGATTTTTATTTTATTGGTTCGATTTACATGCCGCCCTTCTCCGGAGACTCAGGGCGGCTTACAATGCGTTAAGCAACAGCCTTCAAACTTTTGCATATACCTGCTTAGTAGGGCTTTCGGCCCCTCCTAAGCGGTGTTCTTTTTTATACAAAGTCAGCTTCTTGCCCCCACAATCCGGGTCCTCATTTTACCTACCTCGGAAGGATGGAAGGCTGAGTCAACCTTGAGCCTGGTGAGATTCGAACTTGCAGCTATTGCAGGCAGCTGGTGCTACTTAACAGCACTTTAATCTGCTGCACCACCAAGGCTCTTATGGAATGGGGTGAGGTCAACAGTAGACAGTTCAAGGTTAAAGTTAAGGTTGGAAAAGCAGAGGAATTAACTTTCTCCCCACTTTTTGGGTTGAACTGGTAGAGTCACTTCTTCTTTGAGTGAAGGGTTTTAAAACCATACATTCTTTTATCCTCTTTGCGTTTACATTGGCGCCTTTACCAGCGAAACACAAATCAATCATCTCCAATTATCTCTTAGAGTAAGCTAACAAACCCCACTCAAAGCTAAATGCATGACTTCAGTTACGGTACGATCCATATTGTGAAGCTATGTAATCTGACCTGTTAAGTGAAGAGCTCAGATATAAAGATTCTTTGTTCGATATACAGTTTGATGTTGACAGTAACTCAATATCTTGCCTGGGGAAACTTTTAGTTTGCATTGCTTCTTCTTCTTTTTTTTTTAAAAAAAAAGGCAGGGCGGTGGACTAAAAATAAAACTAACCCTTTAAAGGAGAAAAGTTAGGTCACAATTACATTGCTGGCTTTTGCTATGTTAATTAAATTAATGTGGGTTTAAATTAAAGCAAGTCCCTCAGGCATGCAGTCTCAACTGGCCAAAGTCACACTATCTCGTTGACCGTTGCCAGAAAATAATTGTCTGAAGCACCATCTCTGCAACCTTGTTGTTACATTATTGGACACTTCATTGTCCCAAAAGTGCTTTTTCCAAAAGGCAATTGGACTTTCTAAGGGTTTTGGGGGGTTTTTTGGGAAAACATTTCATTTCTGATCTCCAGGAAACTTCTACAGGTTCAGTTCAGTTTAGTTTTTTGGAACTGAGGAAGCTTCTTGGATGAGAAGTGAAATGTTTTCAAAGGTGGGGGTGGGGAGGAAACCCCAAGAAATTCCAGTTGCCTTTTGGAAAAAGCAACCTTTGGGACAACCATGATCTGGAAAATTGAGCATCTCCAATTCAAATTATTATTATTATTATTATTATTATTATTATTATTATTATTATTATTAATTAATTAAATTTTTATACCGCCCTCAGGGTGGTGTACTGCCACGCTAAAACAACATATAATACAAAATTTAAAAGACCTTAAAAACTTATTAAACAATTTGGCCCCCAAATTAAAACTCAACAATTAAAACACCCATTACAAATCCTTATTAAGCTTCAACTTTTTAATATGTTTGTATATGCTAGCCATTTCTATAACAACAAACCTATCTAATCAGCCATGATTGAGAATCTCCACATTTGGAGACTTCATTGTTCTCCAGAACAATAAGTGGGACAACAAGGAGCCTAAATCAAGTGGCCGCATATAGAAGGATTTCCTAAGGTTTTATTCTACTGGATCGTGCAAAATTCCAAAGTTTAATTACATCCTGAACAGGGAAAAGTCCGCCTTATCATTTTGATGCCAGCTCTTTCCTATCTTTGCTATCCGCCAGGCTCAGCAGGAAACAGACCAGCTCAGTATTTCCTCAATACTTCAGCACTGAGATTATTCTATTTAGTCTAACAACTGGACAGACTGTATTATTTTCAAAAGAAATTTGAAAATTTTTACTTGAGCATTACAAATTCAGAGCTGCCCCCAGCAGGGTTGGAAAAATCAGGCGAGAGCTGTGACTACACCAAAGCCGCCCTCAGCACAGATTAAAGGGTGGTGGGATTTCTACTGTGTTCCCAAAATATGTACGTACATACACACACACACAAATGCTGTTATTTGGTTCTCAGTATTGCTACACTCTATTTCTTTTGTTAGTTTTCAAGATTTATATGCCCAATTCAAACAATGTAACTCTCAGTGGCTTTTACGGTCTAAGACAAACACTAACTTGAAAAAAGGGGGAAAAAAATACTGCAACAATGAATACCATTTTATTACATTTGGAAACATTACATATATTTTTTTTAAAAAAAAAACCTTAAACTTTTTGCAGCATGCTGTGTATTTTTTAAAAAAATTAGCACTATAACTATTGCTATTAAATGGGGGGGGGGGGGGAGGGAAGTAAGAAGTACTAAGAAAAGGAATCTAAACTGGTATATTAAAAAAAGTTAGAGAGTGGGTGGGGGGAAGTAAAAAAATCCTATCCTAAAATACACAGAGGAGTAAAAAGGGGCAGGGGAATGAAATTAGTGGGAGGAAGAAACAATTAAAAACTAAAAAGTTTTGAAAGCAAAAGTGTGCACACATACTTACACAATGCATGCATCTATTGAGATGTGCAAACACTCATACCCACACATGCGTTTGATGGTTAATATTTAGGCTTTCTCCATTTTTACCAGTGTTAATTTTCAAGTTTTGAAAATGAATACCATAGAATCACATTGTCCCATCTTACTGATTCAAAGGCTGAGAGATGCCAAATTTTCTTAAGTCAGCATTTGTAAGTGCACGCAAGTACACTTCTATAAAACACATAATTATCTATTTTGTAAGTCCAAGTTTACTTTTTTTAATCTTTATTAGAGTTGTGCGCTGCTCATCTCATGTAGAAAAGACCAGTTTTGTGTGTGTATATACTGTATGTATCCAAAGTTCTAACTAGATTAGAAAGTTTCCAGATTTGGGACATGTAATAAAACATTAACCCTCATTAATCTGATAGGGTCATGAAAGAGACATTTTCTTAGGTGTAGCTTTGGGCTTGTTTTCGTCGTCTTGATGGCATGATTTCATATACAGCTAGAAAAATAAACAAGTTGTTTGCTTGATGTCACAGGAACAATAGGGTGACCACAGTAAACTTTTCTAGGATAGTCCTCCCCAACAGAAGAGGCACCCCACGTCTGGTAATTCTCCAGACTGGCCAAAAAAAAATAAAAATAAAATAAAAGCTGAAGCTTTTCCAATGAATAAAGTGGAAGAATAAATACAGAGATATTTCAAAGCACGAATCATAAATTTCGAGGGTCAAATCCACATTTTGAATCATCTTTGGATGCAGGTTGCATCCAAAGAGGATTCAGGCAGTCCTCAGCTTACAGCCACAATCGAGTGGCAGATCCATGTTGCTGAGTGAGACATTCCTTAAGTGAATTTTGCCTCATTTCATGACCTTTCTTGACGCAGTTGTTAAGTGAATCACTGCAGTTTTTTTTTAAATTAAATTTTATTAGTTAAAAGTACAAACAAACAAATACAATACAACATACAAAACAAACATCAATCAAGTCTTACGATTGTCACATCGGTAGACTATTTTTCCGTATTTATCTATATATCTGTATATTTACATATTTACATGTGAACCATTTTTTAAAAATTTGATTTATACACCGCCCTTCTCTGGAGACTCAGGGCGGCTTACAATGCGTTAAGCAATAGCCTTCATACTTTTGTATATTTATACAATGTCAGCTTATTGCCCCCACAAACTGGGTCCTCATTTTACCTACCTTAGAAAGGATGGAAGGCTGAGTCAACCTTGAGCCTGGTGAGATTCGAACTTACAGTAATTGCAGACAGCTGGTGTTAATCACAATGCTTTTAGTCTGCTGAGCCACCAGGCCCTTAATATACATTCCATCCTTAAAATTGTTACACTCCTTTAATTGGTACTCAAAGTTTTGTCTCAGAGTTGACCTTATTCTTTAGTGTCCCTATGATGAATCACTGCAGTTTTAAGTTAGTTGAGTAAATCCAGGTTTCCCCCTTTATTTTTCTTGTCAGAAGGTCACCAAGAGGATCACGTGATCCCGGGACAATGCAACCGTTATAAATATGGGTCAGTTGTGCCAACGGTCTGAATTTTGATCACGTGACCACGGGGATGCTGCAAAAGTCGTAAATGTGAAAATGGCCATAAGTGGTTTTTTTGTTTGGTGCTGCTGTAACTTTGAGCTGTCACTAAATGAACTGTTGTAAATTGAGGACTACCCATCGACCAGATTGAAGGCGAGGGACCCAAAGCTGTAAATTCCTTGAAGCTTTCTTGTCCGGGTCATGCAAACTGACCCCCCCCCCCCCCAAATATGCTATTTTGGCTAAGAATTTGACAGTCTTCATCATCGTGCAGTTCCTGAATGTGAGTGGCGTATATGTCTGAAATCTGGCACAAATGATTCATCACATTCACAACGGTGTGGACGCAGTGAGGGTCAGTTTGATCTCTTTTAACCTGGTGGATCGGTCCATTTATGCAGGGGGGAGGGGTTTATAATCCTCATCCCAAAATATGGGATTAAAAATATTTTGGGCATGCTCCTGAAGTTCTGACATGTGGAAACGGATCTCTGCAGATATTGCCGCTTTAGTTACATATTAAGAGCAATACCCTGCTGAACCTTGAAACAGAAACCAAGATTTTGCAAAATTGAAGCAAATATGATAACATTTACCGGAAAACACTGCTTGCTAAAGAAATCATTAACCGATATAATCTTGTGTGTTGGGCTTGTTTAGAGATAGATTTTATGTTTCTCCCACTCACCCCAGGCGGGGAGCATATTTACCTCTTTCCTAAGTGTGTTTTCTTGTGGGGAATGTGTCCTTCGCAAATTCCTCCCAAAGGAATTGCTCACTGTACTTGCTTCCATTGTTTAGAAGGAAAAATGTTGTACAGAAAGGAGAAACCCTTCGCAAAACCTCAGATTTTAGCTGTTGTTTTGTGGCTCGGGATTCAGAGGGAATGTGGCCCTTTGACTGGCTCCCTCCGTTCAAGCCTGGGGTCTGACTCAAAATATGGAGTTGTAGTGTTTCGGGGAAGCTGTGAGGATAGCAAGAGGAAGATCTTGTACCAGGATTTTGATTCTCTTCACCCCAAACCCAGCTGGGGGGAAAAAGGAAAATTCTGCCCTCCATAACCCCTGGTCATGAATTCTAGTGACTTGTTATGATTCATTTAGAATTTAGAATACAATAAGAGCTGGAAGGGACCTTGGAGGTCTTCTAGTCCAGCCCCCTGCTCGAGCAGGTGAAGCTATACCATCTCAGACAATTCCTACAACTAGATGCTTTTTTCTAGGGGCACTCAAAGTACACCTTTATGAAAGGGATATAAATGATAAGCAACCATAAAACTGAGTTTAGTAAAAGCAGTAAAGTTTGCCCTCTTGTGGCCTGTGTGTGCTGTAACATTTGGCAAAGAAGCCCCGGAGTGGTTTATTTTCATTGTTACGTTTCTTTCCTTTGGCGAAAGCTGAAAGCAGCCACAGAAGAGGCTGTCAGGAATAGAAATGTTAGTTCCAGGAGATAAAATTTCATTTCTAATAGGGCACTGAGGATGGCAAAACAGGGATTGCTGCCCTCCTGTGGCCAGGTAAGTACATGGGATTTTTTTTCCTAAGGTACAGCAGAAAAGGTTACTGGATAAATTAGATTAGATAAAATAGAGATACATGATGAATAGAATAGAATAGAATAGAATAGAATCAGAGCAGGAAGAGGAAGAGGAAGAAGAAGAGGAAGAGGAATAGAATAGAATAGAATAGAATAGAATAGAATAGAATAGAATAGAATAGAATAGAATAGAATAGAATAGAATAGAATAGAATAGAATAGCAGAGTTGGAAGGGACCTTGGAGGTCTTCTAGTCCAACCCCCTTGATGATAGAGATTGAAAATAATTTTTTGAAAAGTGCAAAAATAATTTCATTGGAGGTTTAAACCCCAAATCCAAACAAAAGATGGTCCTTGGTGACTTCAGCAAAGAGCAGAAGTGCAAGGTGCCCAACAGGTCCACGCTCCTGATTGTAGGATCACAAATATAGTCAAAGGAGACTTGAAAGTAGTTTCAAACACTTTATTGTTTCTTAACACAATAAGCATCACATCTTCCAAGCATAACCCAGCTGAAACAGTTGTACAAATCATAATAAGATAAAATACATAAAAGTATCATCCAATATTTTCAGGATGAGAAAAAGGCACATAATCATAAACATTACAAAAGCAACAGTAAAATACCATGATAGGTTAAATGGTTCACTCATTTAAAATGACATTTTTTGATAAAAAGGTGAGGTGTAAAAGAAACCACAGTTGTCATCAAAAGTTTTCTCTCCAAAGAAAGAAAACATAACATCAATGTTCAAACATCAAACATTTGAAAATCACAACAGGTATTTATCACTTGGTGAAGAGATGGTGATATGAAAGGATACATTAAAAATAGGCAACAGATAACATATCTTGGCTATCATTAGCATCACAGCAACGTAACAACAGTCAGGAGTAAAACACAGCAGTATTTCCAAAAAATACATGTCAAACAGAATATTACCAAGTCTGAATGCCATTAGAGATATTTCAGGAATAAAAAGACAACAAATGTGTGTGACAAAAGAAATCAACATTTTTGAGTTGAGCCCACATATTGTGTGTCATGATTAACATTTACTAGTCAAAAACATAACATACATTTTCAACAACATCCCAGGCTAAAATTATTCCAAGGCAGAAAACTAGAAACCTTTTTATTAATCGCTGGTCACTCCTAACATTAAAAAGGGCCACTGAGGTTTTCTTTCTGGTTCTAAGAACAATTGCCGTGGCTAAATTTACGCCAGGCAGAAAACTATATTATCTATTATAAATCAACGGCACACTTAACATTAAAAAGGGCCGTTGTTTTCTGGTTCTAAGAACCAACATCATGCCTAAATTAAGCCAGGCAAGAAATCTACTCGGGATTTTATGGGCCATATCTAGAATTAAAAAGGGCCGCACAGATTGATTTTCCACTTTGAGGACCTAGTGTCTCACCCTAGCAAAAGAGTAGTTATTAATTTATTGAAATGGCAATAACTCATATTAAAGTGCATCACCATGTTTACTTTTAGTTCTAACATATCTGGTTGCTTACTGATATTATTTCTAAGAATGTGGAGGAGGAGGACTGTGACCCAGAAGGATTCCTTTCCAGTTTGAGACTCATTTGGGGATCCTCAGGGACTGGGAGAGCCTTCTCTCTGGTCGCTCTAACTCTTCCAGTGTGATTCACCCTCACCGCCCGCTTAGGGACCGGAAGACCTCCTCCACCAGGAGGCGCCATGGCATTTTCACCATCATTTGAGCACAGATGGAATCAGGAGTAGTGCATCTCCTTTGACTCACTTGTTTCACAGACTGCACTGAGAATAGGCGCCACTGGCCATGTGTTTGATTGACTCAATGGGCAAAGTAAGGAGCGAGGTCAACCAAAAGGATTCCTTTCCAGTTTGAGACTCATTGGGGATCCTCAGGGACTGGGGGAGCCTTCTATCTGGGCGCTCTGACTCCTCCAGTGTGATTCACCCTCACCGCCCGCTCAGGGACTGGAAGACCTCATCCATCAGGAGGCGCCGTAGCATTTCCACCATCATGCGTGGGTGTCTGGAATGAGTCAAAATGTCCACGGAAACAGTGCAGCCTTTCTCCCGAGAAATGCCCCCATCAACTCATCTGTGCTCGTGCATGAACGTGGATAGGCTACGAAGGCAAAGGAGGACTGGTGAGCCAAAAGGATTCCAGTTTGAGACTCATTATGGATCTTCAGGGACTGGGAGAGCCTTCTCTCTGGGCGCTCTGGACTCTTCCAGTTTGATTCACCCTCACCGCCCGCTGAGGGACTGGAAAACCTTCTCTACCAGGAGGCGCCGTGGCATTTTCACCATCATTTGAGCACAGATGGAATCAGGAGTAGTGCATCTCCTTTGACTCACTTGTTTCAGACTGCACTGAGAATGGTCCTCACTGACCATGTGTGACATTTGATCGACTCAATGGGCAAAGTAAGGAGGGAGGTCAACCAAAAGGATTCCTTTCCAGTTTGAGACTCATTGGGGATCCTCAGGGACTGGGGGAGCCTTCTATCTGGGCGCTCTGACTCCTCCAGTGTGATTCACCCTCACCGCCCGCTCAGGGACTGGAAGACCTCAGCCATCAGGAGGCGCCGTAGCATTTCCACCATCATGCGTGGGTGTCTGGTATGAGTCAAAATGTCCACGGAAACAGTGCAGCTTTTCTCCCGAGAAATGCCCCCATCAACTCATCTGTGCTCGTGCATGAACGTAGGTAGGCTACGAATGCGAAGGAGGACTGGTGAGCCAAAAGGATTCCAGTTTGAGACTCATTATGGATCTTCAGGGACTGGGAGAGCCTTCTCTCTGGGCGCTCTGGACTCTTCCAGTTTGATTCACCCTCACCGCCCGCTGAGGGACTGGAAAACCTTCTCTACCAGGAGGCGCCGTGGCATTTTCACCATCATTTGAGCACAGATGGAATCAGGAGTAGTGCATCTCCTTTGACTCACTTGTTTCAGACTGCACTGAGAATGGTCCTCACTGACCATGTGTGACATTTGATCGACTCAATGGGCAAAGTAAGGAGGGAGGTCAACCAAAAGGATTCCTTTCCAGTTTGAGACTCATTGGGGATCCTCAGGGACTGGGGGAGCCTTCTATCTGGGCGCTCTGACTCCTCCAGTGTGATTCACCCTCACCGCCCGCTCAGGGACTGGAAGACCTCCTCCATTCGGAGGCGCCGTGGCATTTCCACCATCGTGCGTGGGTGTCTGGTATGAGTCAAA
This sequence comes from Masticophis lateralis, assembly GCA_030761175.1. Classification (NCBI taxonomy): domain Eukaryota; kingdom Metazoa; phylum Chordata; class Lepidosauria; order Squamata; family Colubridae; genus Masticophis; species Masticophis lateralis. The sequence continues at coordinate 9,161,133 of JAUDYJ010000015.1, forward strand.
ATGGCCTCGGAAACAGTGCAGCCTTTCTCCCGAGAAATGCCCCCATCAACTCATCTGTGCTCGTGCATGAACGTAGGTAGGCTACGAATGTGGAGGAGGACTGGTGAGCCAAAAGGATTCCTTTCCAGTTTGAGACTCATTGGGGATCCTCAGGGACTGGGAGAGCCTTCTCTCTGAGCGCTCTGACTCTTCCAGTGTGATTCACCCTCACCGCCCGCTCAGGGACTGAAAGGGTCACCCAATGGCGCTCCAGAGTGACTTCCAGTGTGAGTCTCACAGAGGGTGCGCTCAGGGCCTGGAAGACCTATACAAATGGGTCATCCCTATCTTTTCCATGCTGTGTTGGTATATCATACTTATGGGGCACTATCAAATTTTAAGATCCACAGCTATGGTTAACATTACACCATAACAGAAAACTAATTACTAGTTTAATAGTCACTGACCACACCTAGTATTAAAAAGGGACAGAGACATTCTTCTTGGTTTTAAGAACCATTGCCGGGTCTAAAAGTAAGGGGGCATGAAAACTATGAAATCTTATATACATCATAGAACATACAGATTTAAAAGGGGTGATTGACCTTTTCTTTCTGCTTCTAAAAACCACTGCAATGGGTAAAACTACACCAGGGAAGAAAACTAGAAATTCTATTATCTAGCAACAGCCACAGTTAGTGTTAAAATGTAATAACATTAAATATTACAATGTCCATGATGTCTGGTATGATGTGTTAATGAAAGTGACTTACAGTTTCAGAAATTTTTCTAAACTTCACTCTTGATTTACTTGAAGTATCATTGGCCGTGCAAAATATTAAAAATGGCCATTTAGGTTTTCTTTCTGGTTCTAAGAACCATCGCCATGGCTAAATTACGCCAGGCAAGAACAGTCTCAAATCTATTATTTATCATTGGCCATGCAAAACATTAAAAAGGGCCATTGAGGTTTTCTTTCTGGTTCTAAGAACCATCGCGCTGGCTAACGTTATGCCAGGCATAATCTATCTACAGCCACGCCTAGCATTAAAAAGGGCCATTGAGGTTTTCTTTGTGGTTCTAAGAACCATCGCCAGGGCTAAATTTACGCCAGGCAAGAAAGCTATGAAATCTATTATCAATCACTGGCCATACTTAGCATTAAAAACGGCCATTAAGTTTTCCTTTCTGGTTCTAAGAACCAGTTCCAGGGCTAAAATTATACAGGGCCAAAAAAGTATAAAATATATTACCAATCACCGGCCACACCTAACATTAAAAATGGCCGTTGAGGATTTTTTGGGGTTCTAAAAACCATCACCATGGCTAAAATTACGCCAGGCAAGAACACTCTCAAGTCCACTATTTCTCATTGGCCATACCAAACATTAAAAATGGCCATTGAGATTTTCTGGTTCTAAGAACCATTGCCTTAGCTAGTGATGCCAGGCAGAAAAGTATAAAATCTATAATCGATCAACAGCCACACCTAGCATTAAACAGATCGTTGAGGTTTCCATTCAGGTTCAAAGAACCATCACCCTCCTAGCTAAAGTTATGCCAGGCAGAAATCTCTAAACTCTATAACTGATCAACAGCCAAGCCTAGCATTTTAAAAGGCCACTGAAGTTTCATTTCTGGTTCTAAGAACCAACGCCATGCTAAAATTATGGCAGGCAAAAGCCTATAAAATCTATAATCCTTCAACAGCCACCACTGGCATTAAAAAGGGCCGTTGAAGTTTCATTTTTGGTTCTAAGGATCATTCTGGCAGCTAAATTTACGCCAGGCCAGAAAGATATAAACTCTAGTATCTACAGTTTTGATTTACTTGGTGAAGTCGTCTTTTTCATGAAGATCGTATTCATTCTTGATTTCCATTCCTTCTTCCATTTTCATCCTCAACACTTCAGGCTGACGAATGAATCTTCTGTCTTCTAAGATGCTGTAGTATGTGCCTTTGAGATAAAAACAACAACATTATTTCAACTGCCATCCTAAGAATGCACAATCCACTATGATTACTATGATCTCAGAGACTGGTGTTACCCTTACTTACCTAGGAAAAACGGACCATCAAGTATTGAAAGACCATCCACCTCCTTCCATTAACCCAAAATGTTGAAGAAGACAAGTCACAAAGGAACTTACCTCATGGAGTACAAGGCCACATCACAGCCAGAGGCTAATAGCTGCAGACATTTTCTTTAACTCTTCTTTCTTCCTTCTTTTTTCTTCTTTCGCTTTCCTTTCTTCCGGAGTGGTGCGCAGGAAGCGTTGTCTCTTTCGAGGAACATTTGGCAGCAAGAGTGCAATTGTTCCTCCCCTCTCTCTCTAAAGCTACAAAGCTATAAAATCTTTTGTGGATCAATGGCCACATTTAGCATTAGAAAAGTGCCATTGAGGTTTCCTTTCTGGTTCTAAGAACCATCGCCATGGCTAAATTACGCCAGGCAAGAACAGTCTCAAATCTATTATTTATCATTGGCCATGCAAAACATTAAAAAGGGCCATTGAGGTTTTCTTTCTGGTTCTAAGAACCATCGCGCTGGCTAACGTTATGCCAGGCATAATCTATCAACAGCCACGCCTAGCATTAAAAAGGGCCATTGAGGTTTTCTTTGTGGTTCTAAGAACCATCGCCAGGGCTAAATTTACGCCAGGCAAGAAAGCTATGAAATCTATTATCAATCACTGGCCATACTTAGCATTAAAAACGGCCATTAAGTTTTCCTTTCTGGTTCTAAGAACCAGTTCCAGGGCTAAAATTATACAGGGCCAAAAAAGTATAAAATATATTACCAATCACCGGCCACACCTAACATTAAAAATGGCCGTTGAGGATTTTTTGGGGTTCTAAAAACCATCACCATGGCTAAAATTACGCCAGGCAAGAACACTCTCAAGTCCACTATTTCTCATTGGCTATACCAAACATTAAAAATGGCCATTGAGATTTTCTGGTTCTAAGAACCATTGCCTTAGCTAGTGATGCCAGGCAGAAAAGTATAAAATCTATAATCGATCAACAGCCACACCTAGCATTAAACAGGCCGTTGAGGTTTTCATTCAGGTTCAAAGAACCATCACCCTCCTAGCTAAAGTTATGCCAGGCAGAAATCTCTAAACTCTATAACTGATCAACAGCCAAGCCTAGCATTTTAAAAGGCCACTGAAGTTTCATTTCTGGTTCTAACAACCAACGCCATGCTAAAATTATGGCAGGCAAAAACCTATAAAATCTATAATCCTTCAACAGCCACCACTGGCATTAAAAAGGGCCGTTGAAGTTTCATTTTTGGTTCTAAGAATCATTCTGGCAGCTAAATTTACGCCAGGCCAGAAAGATATAAACTCTAGTATCTACAGTTTTGATTTACTTGGTGAAGTCGTCTTTTTCATGAAGATCGTATTCATTCTTGATTTCCATTCCTTCTTCCATTTTCATCCTCAACACTTCAGGCTGACGAATGAATCTTCTGTCTTCTAAGATGCTGTAGTATGTGCCTTTGAGATAAAAACAACAACATTATTTCAACTGCCGTCCTAAGAATGCACAATCCACTATGATTACTATGATCTCAGAGACTGGTGTTACCCTTACTTACCTAGGAAAAACGGACCGTCAAGTAATGAAAGACCATCCACCTCCCTCCATTAACCCAAAATGTTGAAGAAGACAAGTCACAAAGGAACTTACCTCATGGAGTACAAGGCCACATCACAGCCAGAGGCTAATAGCTGCAGACATTTTCTTTAACTCTTCTTTCTTCCTTCTTTTTTCTTCTTTCGCTTTCCTTTCTTCCGGAGTGGTGCGCAGGAAGCGTTGTCTCTTTCGAGGAACATTTGGCAGCAAGAGTGCAATTGTTCCTTCCCTCTCTCTCTAAAGCTACAAAGCTATAAAATCTTTTGTGGATCAATGGCCACATCTAGCATTAGAAAAGTGCCATTGAGGTTTCCTTTCTGGTTCTAAGAACCATCGCCATGGCTAAATTACGCCAGGCAAGAACAGTCTCAAATCTATTATTTATCATTGGCCATGCAAAACATTAAAAAGGGCCATTGAGGTTTTCTTTCTGGTTCTAAGAACCATCGCGCTGGCTAACGTTATGCCAGGCATAATCTATCAACAGCCACGCCTAGCATTAAAAAGGGCCATTGAGGTTTCCTTTCTGGTTCTAAGAACCATCGCCATGGCTAAATTACGCCAGGCAAGAACAGTCTCAAATCTATTATTTATCATTGGCCATGCAAAACATTAAAAAGGGCCATTGAGGTTTTCTTTCTGGTTCTAAGAACCATCGCCAGGGCTAAATTTACGCCAGGCAAGAAAGCTATGAAATCTATTATCAATCACTGGCCATACTTAGCATTAAAAACGGCCATTAAGTTTTCCTTTCTGGTTCTAAGAACCAGTTCCAGGGCTAAAATTATACAGGGCCAAAAAAGTATAAAATATATTACCAATCACCGGCCACACCTAACATTAAAAATGGCCGTTGAGGATTTTTTGGGGTTCTAAAAACCATCACCATGGCTAAAATTACGCCAGGCAAGAACACTCTCAAGTCCACTATTTCTCATTGGCCATACCAAACATTAAAAATGGCCATTGAGATTTTCTGGTTCTAAGAACCATTGCCTTAGCTAGTGATGCCAGGCAGAAAAGTATAAAATCTATAATCGATCAACAGCCACACCTAGCATTAAACAGATCGTTGAGGTTTCCATTCAGGTTCAAAGAACCATCACCCTCCTAGCTAAAGTTATGCCAGGCAGAAATCTCTAAACTCTATAACTGATCAACAGCCAAGCCTAGCATTTTAAAAGGCCACTGAAGTTTCATTTCTGGTTCTAAGAACCAACGCCATGCTAAAATTATGGCAGGCAAAAACCTATAAAATCTATAATCCTTCAACAGCCACCACTGGCATTAAAAAGGGCCGTTGAAGTTTCATTTTTGGTTCTAAGGATCATTCTGGCAGCTAAATTTACGCCAGGCCAGAAAGATATAAACTCTAGTATCTACAGTTTTGATTTACTTGGTGAAGTCGTCTTTTTCATGAAGATCGTATTCATTCTTGATTTCCGTTCCTTCTTCCATTTTCATCCTCAACACTTCAGGCTGACGAATGAATCTTCTGTCTTCTAAGATGCTGTAGTATGTGCCTTTGAGATAAAAACAACAACATTATTTCAACTGCCGTCCTAAGAATGCACAATCCACTATGATTACTATGATCTCAGAGACTGGTGTTACCCTTACTTACCTAGGAAAAACGGACCATCAAGTATTGAAAGACCATCCACCTCCTTCCATTAACCCAAAATGTTGAAGAAGACAAGTCACAAAGGAACTTACCTCATGGAGTACAAGGCCACATCACAGCCAGAGGCTAATAGCTGCAGACATTTTCTTTAACTCTTCTTTCTTCCTTCTTTTTTCTTCTTTCACTTTACTTTCTTCCGGAGTGGTGCGCAGGAAGCGTTGTCTCTTTCAAGGAACATTTGGCAGCAAGAGTGCAATTGTTCCTCCCCTCTCTCTCTAAAGCTACAAAGCTATAAAATCTTTTTTGGATCAATGGCCACATCTAGCATTAGAAAAGTGCCATTGAGGTTTCCTTTCTGGTTCTAAGAACCATCGCCATGGCTAAATTACGCCAGGCAAGAACAAGTCTCAAATCTATTATTTATCATTGGCCATGCAAAACATTAAAAAGGGCCATTGAGGTTTTCTTTCTGGTTCTAAGAACCATCGCCAGGGCTAAATTTACGCCAGGCAAGAAAGCTATGAAATCTATTATCAATCACTGGCCATACTTAGCATTAAAAACGGCCATTAAGTTTTCCTTTCTGGTTCTAAGAACCAGTTCCAGGGCTAAAATTATACAGGGCCAAAAAAGTATAAAATATATTACCAATCACCGGCCACACCTAACATTAAAAATGGCCGTTGAGGATTTTTTGGGGTTCTAAAAACCATCACCATGGCTAAAATTACGCCAGGCAAGAACACTCTCAAGTCCACTATTTCTCATTGGCCATACCAAACATTAAAAATGGCCATTGAGATTTTCTGGTTCTAAGAACCATTGCCTTAGCTAGTGATGCCAGGCAGAAAAGTATAAAATCTATAATCGATCAACAGCCACACCTAGCATTAAACAGACCGTTGAGGTTTTCATTCAGGTTCAAAAAACCATCACCCTCCTAGCTAAAGTTATGCCAGGTAGAAATCTCTAAACTCTATAACTGATCAACAGCCAAGCCTAGCATTTTAAAAGGCCACTGAAGTTTCATTTCTGGTTCTAACAACCAATGCCATGCTAAAATTATGGCAGGCAAAAACCTATAAAATCTATAATCCTTCAACAGCCACCACTGGCATTAAAAAGGGCCGTTGAAGTTTCATTTTTGGTTCTAAGGATCATTCTGGCAGCTAAATTTACGCCAGGCCAGAAAGATATAAACTCTAGTATCTACAGTTTTGATTTACTTGGTGAAGTCGTCTTTTTCATGAAGATCGTATTCATTCTTGATTTCCATTCCTTCTTCCATTTTCATCCTCAACACTTCAGGCTGACGAATGAATCTTCTGTCTTCTAAGATGCTGTAGTATGTGCCTTTGAGATAAAAACAACAACATTATTTCAACTGCCGTCCTAAGAATGCACAATCCACTATGATTACTATGATCTCAGAGACTGGTGTTACCCTTACTTACCTAGGAAGAACGGACCATCAAGTATTGAAAGACCATCCACCTCCCTCCATTAACGCAAAATGTTGAAGAAGACAAGTCACAAAGGAACTTACCTCATGGAGTACAAGGCCACATCACAGCCAGAGGCTAATAGCTGCAGACATTTTCTTTAACTCTTCTTTCTTCCTTCTTTTTTCTTCTTTTGCTTTCCTTTCTTCCAGAGTGGTGCGCAGGAAGCGTTGTCTCTTTCGAGGAACATTTGGCAGCAAGAGTGCAATTGTTCCTCCCCTCTCTCTCTAAAGCTACAAAGCTATAAAATCTTTTGTGGATCAATGGCCACATCTAGCATTAGAAAAGTGCCATTGAGGTTTCCTTTCTGGTTCTAAGAACCATCGCCATGGCTAAATTACGCCAGGCAAGAACAAGTCTCAAATCTATTATTTATCATTGGCCATGCAAAACATTAAAAAGGGCCATTGAGGTTTTCTTTCTGGTTCTAAGAACCATCGCGCTGGCTAACGTTATGCCAGGCATAATCTATCAACAGCCACGCCTAGCATTAAAAAGGGCCATTGAGGTTTTCTTTGTGGTTCTAAGAACCATCGCCAGGGCTAAATTTACGCCAGGCAAGAAAGCTATGAAATCTATTATCAATCACTGGCCATACTTAGCATTAAAAACGGCCATTAAGTTTTCCTTTCTGGTTCTAAGAACCAGTTCCAGGGCTAAAATTATACAGGGCCAAAAAAGTATAAAATATATTACCAATCACCGGCCACACCTAACATTAAAAATGGCCGTTGAGGATTTTTTGGGGTTCTAAAAACCATCACCATGGCTAAAATTACGCCAGGCAAGAACACTCTCAAGTCCACTATTTCTCATTGGCTATACCAAACATTAAAAATGGCCATTGAGATTTTCTGGTTCTAAGAACCATTGCCTTAGCTAGTGATGCCAGGCAGAAAAGTATAAAATCTATAATCGATCAACAGCCACACCTAGCATTAAACAGGCCGTTGAGGTTTTCATTCAGGTTCAAAGAACCATCACCCTCCTAGCTAAAGTTATGCCAGGCAGAAATCTCTAAACTCTATAACTGATCAACAGCCAAGCCTAGCATTTTAAAAGGCCACTGAAGTTTCATTTCTGGTTCTAAGGATCATTCTGGCAGCTAAATTTACGCCAGGCCAGAAAGATATAAACTCTAGTATCTACAGTTTTGATTTACTTGGTGAAGTCGTCTTTTTCATGAAGATCGTATTCATTCTTGATTTCCGTTCCTTCTTCCATTTTCATCCTCAACACTTCAGGCTGACGAATGAATCTTCTGTCTTCTAAGATGCTGTAGTATGTGCCTTTGAGATAAAAACAACAACATTATTTCAACTGCCGTCCTAAGAATGCACAATCCACTATGATTACTATGATCTCAGAGACTGGTGTTACCCTTACTTACCTAGGAAGAACGGACCATCAAGTATTGAAAGACCATCCACCTCCCTCCATTAACGCAAAATGTTGAAGAAGACAAGTCACAAAGGAACTTACCTCATGGAGTACAAGGCCACATCACAGCCAGAGGCTAATAGCTGCAGACATTTTCTTTAACTCTTCTTTCTTCCTTCTTTTTTCTTCTTTCGCTTTCCTTTCTTCCGGAGTGGTGCGCAGGAAGCGTTGTCTCTTTCGAGGAACATTTGGCAGCAAGAGTGCAATTGTTCCTCCCCTCTCTCTCTAAAGCTACAAAGCTATAAAATCTTTTGTGGATCAATGGCCACATCTAGCATTAGAAAAGTGCCATTGAGGTTTCCTTTCTGGTTCTAAGAACCATCGCCATGGCTAAATTACGCCAGGCAAGAACAAGTCTCAAATCTATTATTTATCATTGGCCATGCAAAACATTAAAAAGGGCCATTGAGGTTTTCTTTCTGGTTCTAAGAACCATCGCGCTGGCTAACGTTATGCCAGGCATAATCTATCAACAGCCACGCCTAGCATTAAAAAGGGCCATTGAGGTTTTCTTTGTGGTTCTAAGAACCATCGCCAGGGCTAAATTTACGCCAGGCAAGAAAGCTATGAAATCTATTATCAATCACTGGCCATACTTAGCATTAAAAACGGCCATTAAGTTTTCCTTTCTGGTTCTAAGAACCAGTTCCAGGGCTAAAATTATACAGGGCCAAAAAAGTATAAAATATATTACCAATCACCGGCCACACCTAACATTAAAAATGGCCGTTGAGGATTTTTTGGGGTTCTAAAAACCATCACCATGGCTAAAATTACGCCAGGCAAGAACACTCTCAAGTCCACTATTTCTCATTGGCTATACCAAACATTAAAAATGGCCATTGAGATTTTCTGGTTCTAAGAACCATTGCCTTAGCTAGTGATGCCAGGCAGAAAAGTATAAAATCTATAATCGATCAACAGCCACACCTAGCATTAAACAGGCCGTTGAGGTTTTCATTCAGGTTCAAAAAACCATCACCCTCCTAGCTAAAGTTATGCCAGGCAGAAATCTCTAAACTCTATAACTGATCAACAGCCAAGCCTAGCATTTTAAAAGGCCACTGAAGTTTCATTTCTGGTTCTAAGAACCAACGCCATGCTAAAATTATGGCAGGCAAAAACCTATAAAATCTATAATCCTTCAACAGCCACCACTGGCATTAAAAAGGGCCGTTGAAGTTTCATTTTTGGTTCTAAGGATCATTCTGGCAGCTAAATTTACGCCAGGCCAGAAAGATATAAACTCTAGTATCTACAGTTTTGATTTACTTGGTGAAGTCGTCTTTTTCATGAAGATCGTATTCATTCTTGATTTCCATTCCTTCTTCCATTTTCATCCTCAACACTTCAGGCTGACGAATGAATCTTCTGTCTTCTAAGATGCTGTAGTATGTGCCTTTGAGATAAAAACAACAACATTATTTCAACTGCCATCCTAAGAATGCACAATCCACTATGATTACTATGATCTCAGAGACTGGTGTTACCCTTACTTACCTAGGAAAAACGGACCATCAAGTATTGAAAGACGATCCACCTCCCTCCATTAACCCAAAATGTTGAAGAAGACAAGTCACAAAGGAACTTACCTCATGGAGTACAAGGCCACATCACAGCCAGAGGTTAATAGCTGCAGACATTTTCTTTAACTCTTCTTTCTTCCTTCTTTCTTCTTCTTTCGCTTTCCTTTCTTCCAGAGTGGTGCGCAGGAAGCGTTGTCTCTTTCGAGGAACATTTGGCAGCAAGAGTGCAATTGTTCCTTCCCTCTCTCTCTAAAGCTACAAAGCTATAAAATCTTTTGTGGATCAATGGCCACATCTAGCATTAGAAAAGTGCCATTGAGGTTTCCTTTCTGGTTCTAAGAACCATCGCCATGGCTAAATTACGCCAGGCAAGAACAAGTCTCAAATCTATTATTTATCATTGGCCATGCAAAACATTAAAAAGGGCCATTGAGGTTTTCTTTCTGGTTCTAAGAACCATCGCGCTGGCTAACGTTATGCCAGGCATAATCTATCAACAGCCACGCCTAGCATTAAAAAGGGCCATTGAGGTTTTCTTTGTGGTTCTAAGAACCATCGCCAGGGCTAAATTTACGCCAGGCAAGAAAGCTATGAAATCTATTATCAATCACTGGCCATACTTAGCATTAAAAATGGCCATTAAGTTTTCCTTTCTGGTTCTAAGAACCAGTTCCAGGGCTAAAATTATACAGGGCCAAAAAAGTATAAAATATATTACCAATCACCGGCCACACCTAACATTAAAAATGGCCGTTGAGGATTTTTTGGGTTCTAAAAACCATCACCATGGCTAAAATTACGCCAGGCAAGAACACTCTCAAGTCCACTATTTCTCATTGGCCATACCAAACATTAAAAATGGCCATTGAGATTTTCTGGTTCTAAGAACCATTGCCTTAGCTAGTGATGCCAGGCAGAAAAGTATAAAATCTATAATCGATCAACAGCCACACCTAGCATTAAACAGACCGTTGAGGTTTTCTTTCTGGTTCTAAGAACCAGTTCCAGGGCTAAAATTATACAGGGCCAAAAAAGTATAAAATATATTACCAATCACCAGCCACACCTAACATTAAAAATGGCCGTTGAGGATTTTTTGGGTTCTAAAAACCATCACCATGGCTAAAATTACGCCAGGCAAGAACACTCTCAAGTCCACTATTTCTCATTGGCCATACCAAACATTAAAAATGGCCATTGAGATTTTCTGGTTCTAAAAACCATCGCCATGGCTAAATTACGCCAGGCAAGAACAGTCTCAAATCTATTATTTATCATTGGCCATGCAAAACATTAAAAAGGGCCATTGAGGTTTTCTTTGTGGTTCTAAGAACCATCACTCTGGCTAAAGTTGTGCCAGGCATAGTCTATCAACAGCCAAGCCTAGCATTAAAAGGGGCCATTGAGATTTTCTTTCTGGTTCTAAGAACCATCACTCTGGCTAAAGTTGTGCCAGGCATAGTCTATCAACAGCCAAGCCTAGCATTAAAAGGGGCCATTGAGGTTTTCTTTCTGGTTCTAAGAACCATCGCGCTGGCTAAAGTTATGCCAGGCATAATCTATCAACAGCCACGCCTAGCATTAAAAGGGGCCATTGAGGTTTTCTTTCTGGTTCTAAGAACCATCGCGGTGGCTAAAGTTATGCCAGGCATAATCTATCAACAGCCACGCCTAGCATTAAAGAGGGCCATTGAGGTTTTCTTTCTGGTTCTAAGAACCATCACTCTGGTTAAAGTTGTGCCAGGCATAGTCTATCAACAGCCAAGCCTAGCATTAAAAGGGGCCATTGAGGTTTTCTTTCTGGTTCTAAGAACCATCGCGCTGGCTAAAGTTGTGCCAGGCATAATCTATCAACAGCCACGCCTAGCATTAAAAGGGGCCATTGAGATTTTCTTTCTGGTTCTAAGAACCATCACTCTGGCTAAAGTTGTGCCAGGCATAGTCTATCAACAGCCAAGCCTAGCATTAAAAGGGGCCATTGAGGTTTTCTTTCTGGTTCTAAGAACCATCGCGCTGGCTAAAGTTATGCCAGGCATAATCTATCAACAGCCACGCCTAGCATTAAAAGGGGCCATTGAGGTTTTCTTTCTGGTTCTAAGAACCATCGCGGTGGCTAAAGTTATGCCAGGCATAATCTATCAACAGCCACGCCTAGCATTAAAGAGGGCCATTGAGGTTTTCTTTCTGGTTCTAAGAACCATCACTCTGGCTAAAGTTGTGCCAGGCATAGTCTATCAACAGCCACGCCTAGCATTAAAAGGGGCCATTGAGGTTTTCTTTCTGGTTCTAAGAACCATCACTCTGGCTAAAGTTGTGCCAGGCATAGTCTATCAACAGCCAAGCCTAGCATTAAAAGGGGCCGTTGAGGTTTTCTTTCTGGTTCTAAGAACCATCGCGCTGGCTAAAGTTGTGCCAGGCATAGTGTATCAACAGCCAAGCCTAGCATTAAAAGGGGCCATTGAGATTTTCTTTCTGGTTCTAAGAACCATCACACTGGCTAAAGTTGTGCCAGGCATAGTCTATCAACAGCCAAGCCTAGCATTAAAAGGGGCCATTGAGGTTTTCTTTCTGGTTCTAAGAACCATCACTCTGGCTAAAGTTGTGCCAGGCATAATCTATCAACAGCCACGCCTAGCATTAAAAGGGGCCATTGAGGTTTTCTTTCTGGTTCTAAGAACCATCGCGCTGGCTAAAGTTATGCCAGGCATAGTCTATCAACAGCCAAGCCTAGCATTAAAAGGGGCCATTGAGGTTTTCTTTCTGGTTCTAAGAACCATCGCGCTGGCTAAAGTTATGCCAGGCATAGTCTATCAACAGCCAAGCCTAGCATTAAAAGGGGCCATTGAGGTTTTCTTTCTGGTTCTAAGAACCATCGCGCTGGCTAAAGTTATGCCAGGCATAGTCTATCAACAGCCAAGCCTAGCATTAAAAGGGGCCATTGAGGTTTTCTTTCTGGTTCTAAGAACCATCGCGCTGGCTAAAGTTATGCCAGGCATAGTCTATCAACAGCCAAGCCTAGCATTAAAAGGGGCCATTGAGGTTTTCTTTCTGGTTCTAAGAACCATCGCACTGGCTAAAGTTATGCCAGGCATAGTCTATCAACAGCCAAGCCTAGCATTAAAAGGGGCCATTGAGATTTTCTTTCTGGTTCTAAGAACCATCGCGCTGGCTAAAGTTATGCCAGGCATAGTCTATCAACAGCCAAGCCTAGCATTAAAAGGGGCCATTGAGGTTTTCTTTCTGGTTCTAAGAACCATCGCGCTGGCTAAAGTTATGCCAGGCATAGTCTATCAACAGCCAAGCCTAGTATTAAAAGGGGCCATTGAGATTTTCTTTCTGGTTCTAAGAACCATCGCGCTGGCTAAAGTTATGCCAGGCATAGTCTATCAACAGCCAAGCCTAGTATTAAAAGGGGCCATTGAGATTTTCTTTCTGGTTCTAAGAACCATCACACTGGCTAAAGTTATGCCAGGCATAATCTATCAACAGCCAAGCCTAGCATTAAAAGGGGCCATTGAGGTTTTCTTTCTGGTTCTAAGAACCATCGCGCTGGCTAAAGTTGTGCCAGGCATAGTCTATCAACAGCCAAGCCTAGCATTAAAAGGGGCCATTGAGATTTTCTTTCTGGTTCTAAGAACCATCACTCTGGCTAAAGTTGTGCCAGGCATAGTCTATCAACAGCCAAGCCTAGCATTAAAAGGGGCCATTGAGGTTTTCTTTCTGGTTCTAAGAACCATCACACTGGCTAAAGTTATGCCAGGGATAATCTATCAACAGCCAAGCCTAGCATTAAAAGGGGCCATTGAGGTTTTCTTTCTGGTTCTAAGAACCATCGCGCTGGCTAAAGTTATGCCAGGCATAATCTATCAACAGCCACGCCTAGCATTAAAAGTGGCCATTGAGGTTTTCTTTCTGGTTCTAAGAACCATCGCGCTGGCTAAAGTTATGCCAGGCATAATCAACAGCCACGCCTAGCATTAAAAAGGGCCATTGAGATTTCCTTTCTGGTTCTAAAAACCGTTGCCATATATAAAATTACCTCTGTAGAAAACTATAAGATCTTTTATAGATCAATGGCCACATCTAGCATTAAAAGGGGCCATTGTGGTCAGGGCTGTGGAGTTGGTAGATAAATGTTCCGACTCCTCAGTTTTTTGAACTTCCGACTCCAGGTACCCAAAATTTCCTCCGACTCCGACTCCTCAGTTTTTTGTACTTCCGACTCCGACTCCGGGTACCTAAAATTTCCTCCGACTCCGACTCGACTCCGACTCCTCAGTTTTTTGTACTTCCGACTCCGACTCCGACTCCAGGTACCTAAAATTTCCTCCGACTCCTCGACTCTGACTCCGCAGCACTGGTTGTGGTTTTAACACCATGATTAACATCGGACCAATAATCAAGAAGAATGCCCTAAGTTCCAAAGAAGCTAACAACAAATAGTGCAACAAAGAACCTCAGAGACCATTTTCACCAAAGAAAATGGTCACTAGAACCTAAATTGAGAGCAAACTGCACTCCCTTCCAGCACTGACGTTCCCTAGTTTCCTAATGTCTACAAGAAAACCACCAAGCTCAGACAGCACCAAGGATGCCTCATTTCAACCAGGAGCCACAAATAGTCTCCTTTATTGGTATACCTTGTATCAAATTGTATCACAGGTTCATTTTCAGTTCTAAGAAGTCTGGCTGGCACTAGCATTATTTCTAAGGGTTTGAAGGTGGGAGGGAGGTGATCCCAAAGGATTCCCTTGCAGTCTGAGTCTCACTGAGGGGGTCCTCAGGCACTGGAGGAGGCTTCTAGCTGAACGCTGTTGTCTCTTCCAATGTGATTCACCCTCACTGCTTGCTCAGGCGACCCCAGAGAGGACTTCCAGTGTGAGTCTCCCACAGTTTCTGCTCACAGATTCAATGAGGTTGACTCCCAGGCTCATTCAGTGTGAGCGTCAGAGTGGAAGCTCAGGGACTGAAAGACCTCTATAAGTAGGGGCATCACCCCCATCTCCAGGCTGTGTTTATATGTGGAATGCTTGTGTGGGCCTCTCTGGTTCTAAGAACCAGAGCCAATATCCAATATTATGTTGCGTCAGAAATGTTTTGATACTTATGTGGTTTGTCACATAAGTTATGACTGCTCTTCTTACTATTGATACTTTGTAATGTTTTCTTTTTAAATCTTTGCTAAAGCAAGCCTTAGAGTAAACTTTAGCAAGGCCCAAAGATTTTTGCTGTAATAAATATGTTGCAAACGGTACCTGCCAGGCTTCCTCACTTTCATTACCAGTATACATTGGAGAGTGAATGAAACCATCTGTCTTACTGTTGATGTCTTCTTCTTCGTCAGTTTGGATTCATGCCTTTGAGATAAAAAAGATGAATGTCACCAAATGACCAACTAATGTTCAGAGACTAGAAAACCAATCAAGTAATTTTACAAATTTATATGCTTTATCCTACAAGTGAAAGAAGGCATGATAGAATGAATTGGAATTTTGTGCCCTTGAGAATACCTCAGACCACTGCTGTAATTAGAGGCCTTTACGGTAGGAATAGTAAAACATTGTTCCTACCGTAAAGGCCTCTAATCCCAGCAGTTTCTCTTACTCTTGGGGTACAGGATGCATCCCTAAAATTGTCTCATGCCCTGAGAGTTTACCTTCCTCCAAGAAAGTAAGGTCAGCTCCTGGACCTGAAGTAATTTTAGTTAAGTTTAACTATTAGATACTTGAAGCAGCTAGTCCTGTTACAAGTTTTGCTTCTTTTAAGGACTTGAGCCTTGGCTAAAATTATCTCAGGCACCAATAATTCTCTGTATTCCTGACAGCATTGTCAGCTCCTGAGGCAATTATACCTTTTAAAGCTAATTTTAACTCTTACTCGCCTAGGGTAGTTTAGTCCCTTTAACAGGATATGGCTGAGATTACTCAGGTTCCACCAGTCTTTTACTCTTAAGAACTTGAGCCTTAGCTAAAATTACCTCAGTCCTCAAGAGCTCACTTTATTTCGAGAAAGTAAAGTTAATTCTTGGACTTGAAGCAATTTTATTTAATTTTTTGCCTTTAATTACTTGAAGTAACTAGTCCTATACATATTTGCTTCTTTTAAGGACTTGAGCCCTGGCTAAAATTTCCTCAGTCCTCAAGAACTGACTTTATTTGAAGAAAGTAAGCTCAATTCCTAAACCTGAAGCAATTTTTGTTAATTTTTGCCTTTAGTTACTTGAAGTAAGTAGTCCTCTACATATTTTGCTTCTTTTAAGGAGCTTTGACTAAAATTACCTCAGTTCTCAAGAGCTGAGTTTATTTGAACAAAGTAAGGGCCTGGACCTGAAGCAATTTTAGTCAATTTTTGCCTTTAGTTACTTGAAGTAACTAGTCCTGTACATCTTTTGCTACTTTTAAGGACTTGAGTCTTGACTAAAATTTCCTCAGGTCCCAAGAGTTGACTTTATTCAAGAAAGTAAGGGAACCTCCAGGTGCTGAAGCAATTTTGCCTTTAAGCTAATTTTAATGCTTGTTCACCTGTGGTAGTCTAGTCCTTTTAACTGCACCTGACTAAAATTGCCTCAGCCTTATTCCTCAGAGTCAAATCAGCTCCTGAAGTAATTTTAATTAACTTTCCCCTCCACTTACTTGCAATGCTTTTTTTTTTATTCTGCAAGGACATGGCTACTATTACCTCAGACTTTACTCCAAAAAGCTCACTTTTAACTCTTATTCACCTATGGTGGTTCAGTCCTTTTAAAAGGACATGGCTGAGATTACCTCAGGTTCCACCCCAGATTACCTCAGGTTTTACTCTTAAGAACTTGAGCCTTGGTTAAAATTACCTCAGGCACCAAAAACTGACTTTATTTGAAGGAAGTAAGCTCAACTCCTGGACCTGAAGTAATTTTAGTTAACTTTTGCTTTTACTTGACTTGAATTTTGCTTCTTTTTAAGGAGCCTTTGACTAAAATTACCTCAAGAGCAGAGTTTATTTGAAGAAAGTAAGGGCAACTCCTGGACCTGAAGCAATTTTAATTTTTTGCCTTTAGTTACTTGAAGTAACTAAAGTCCTCTACACCTTTGCTTCTTTTAAGGTGCCTTGACTAAAATTCCCTCAGGTCCCAAGAGTCGACTTGATTCCTGAGAGGGAGGTCAGCTCCTGAGGCAATTTTACCTATAAAGCTCCTTTTAACTCTTATTCATCTGTGGCGTTTGGTCCCTTTTTTAACAGGACTTGGCTATTACCTCAGGTTCTACCAGTATTTTAAGAATTTGAGCCTCGACTAGAATCACCTCAGTGATTTGCGTTATTACCTGAGGGAAACCATATTGGTAAGACTGAAATAACTATCTTTAGTCACCTGAGGGAGTCCTTTAAATAAGACTACTGTTGAGGTATTACCTCAAAATCCGCCACTGGCGTTTTTTTTTTACCCCTAAGAACACACACCGTGGTTAAAATTACCACAGGAACTATCCGAAATAATAAAGACTATTAATTATCTAAAGAACTCGCGCTCCCCTCAGTATCCTACAAGGTATAAAAAGTCTCAGGTAGAATTACCTCAAAAGCTCAAAAGGCCCTGCCCGGCCTCGAGCTCGAGGACTTGGGCTGCGGGGGCGCCGGTGAGATATACCTATCTATCTAATTTCTATTTCTAACTCTCTATTTTTGAGCTCTCCGGCGCCCCGCAGCATTATTCAGCTACCGCTCCGGCAGCGCAGTTTGCTAATTTTACACACAGCTGAGGAGCCCGCCGTGTTTTTAAATGCTCCCTCCCCGCCCCTCCAGACAGGGAGAGGCCTCTCGGCCAATCCGAGGGACGGGTTTTCAGAGCAGCCAATCGCGGGCGAGGTGGGCGGGGGGGGGGGGGAAAGATCCGCGAGGGCGGCTCCCGAGGGCGCTTGGGCGGGAAAGCGCGCTCTCCTCTCGAGCGCGAGCTCGTGCGCACGCGCACACAGGAGAGCGAGCGAGCGCGCGCGCGGGCGGGTTCTTTCCTGCCTCGCATTAAGGGCCCAAGCCGGCTGGCTCCCGCAGCGGTTGCCATGGAGACGGCGGGAAGCAACGCGCGGCCCGCGAGGCGGCTCGTCACGGCCAGGTGGGCCGCGGCCGCACAGGTGAGGCAGATTTTGGAGGCTGCGGCGCTGTGTGTGAGTGTGTTTAAGAGTGCGTAATGCCTTATCCTTAAGGCTTCGCCCCCGCCCCATCTGAGGACCCTTTCGCCCCGCCCGTTGGGGGAAACCCTTTGGACTACAAATCCCATCCGTCAGGCAGCCAGCCATCCTCTTCTCCCCCTTGTATCCCATGAGAGGCCGGGAATATTGGAGGCCCGGTTTTTAAAAAAATATCCCCGTTATTATTATTATTATTATTTTTTGCAGCGGTGCTTTTTAGGATTGAGAGGGTGAGTTGGATTTATACTGTGTGTGTGATTTGGATTACAAGTCCCATCAGCCACCTCCGGGGTGGGCGGGAGTGGGGTGTGTGTGTATGTGATAGGGATCATCCCTTCTTGCACTGGAGAGCTTTTCCCCCACTTTAAAATGATCACGGTTTTTTAAAAAAAAAATCTGAAAATTTAATAAATTCCAAAATAAATTTAAAAAAAATAGAATTATGGTTATATTGTAGGATATGCTTTGGACTACAGTTCCCATAAGCCAGATTGTTGCAAGAGAGGCAATCGTCATCAGTCTTCCCCAACCCAAGGCTGGCTAATGGGAATCATAGTCCAAAGCGTCTCCTATACTCTACACATAACTGTAATTTTTTTCTTAAAATTATCCTTTATATTTGTATTTTGTACTAATTTTTCAATTTTCTGCTTGGTGCGGGTCCTTGCCACCTAAAATTCGACCCCTTTTTCTGTTGTTTTGTTTGCATCTTCTCCACCATGTTACAATCTTGCCAGGCAGCCTTTGGTTTTGTTATTTTATTGTGTAAATATTGAAATTGTTATTTTTTCCCTTTTTAAAGAAAAAAAAGAAATCCAGGACTGGTATGTTTTGCTTTGCTTTTTAGGGATTCTGCTGAAATTCTTATAATAAGAGTTTTTGATACATGGTGTCTTGCCCCTTGAAAGAAATCCACCCAAATTTGAAACACTTTCTTCCTTTTTCTATTATAGGAACTCTTCCCATCCCCAGTTAAATGTTTTCAAAAGAGGTGCATGTCCAAAAGCGCAAAATAATAATAATAAATAATAAAAATAGTTGTGTTGGCTGTATTTCTTTATTAATGGCATATATATGGTTTATGGAATTAACCAGATTTTCTGCCCTTGAGTGACACTGAAATATAAATTACTCAGAGCACCTTGAAGTGAATGACATATTAGAAGTGAATGATTGATTCCTTGTATTGGGCAAACCCAGTTACAGGTAGTCCTCGACTTACAACAATTCATTTAGTGACTTTTCAAAGTTACAATAGCACTGAAAAAAGTGAGTTATGACCATATTTTGCACTTATGACCCTTGCAGCATCCCCATGGTCAGTGATCAAAATTCAGGTGCTTGGCAAGATCACCTTTTGTGACCTTTGACACACAACAGTGGGGAAGCCAGATTCACTTAACAACATGACTATTTAACAATTGCAGTGATTTACTTAACAACTATGGTAAGAAAAGTCGTAAAATGAGGCAAAACTCAACAAATGTCTCACTTAGCGACATAAATTCTGGGCTCAGTTGTGGTCCGTAATTCAAGGAGTACCTGTACATCAAGGCAAAAATCTGTTAACAGCTAACTGTCGGTTGAAAACGAAAGAGCAAGTGATGTGTTTTTCCTGATTTTAGTTTAAGCTGGTTTCCAAAAATGACTGGCTCTTTTGTATACCAGTAGAAACATGCCCAAAGGAAAGAACATAGAAACCATCAAAGGCACATTTAAAAAAAAAAAAATTAAATAACAAAATAAAATTGAGGCACTGCTTTCGTAAGTGTCCATCTAAGCAGAGAACAGATTATGCAGAAATAGCTATACGCCTTCCGAACACAAGCTCCGATCTTACTTTCAAGTCAGCTTTTTCCCTCCTAAAGGTAAAACTCTGATCTCTGGCTTTATCTTTAAAAAAAGTAGTTCCCATTTTGCCGATACAGATGAGGGTGTCATCTTGATATCTGCAATCTTGGCTTTTAATCGGAGACTTCAAGGTAGGTAACACAAGCAAATTATCGGGGTAAGCACTGATTATCATGGTAAGCATACCTTCAGTAAAGTAAAGTAAACAGAAATTACTTTGGAACTGCAAAAGCTTTACAGTGTTTTAACTGTAACATCTGCTAAAGTCTTTATGCGCTGAAGGGGAACCACAGCTTCCGGAAAAGAGGCATGCAGTGAGTAAGCAAAGATGGAGCCGTAAAACTAGACCGCTTTGGGTAACGTGTCTTCTAGTTGATTTCCCTTATTATGAAAAGTTTGTGCAGGGCAGATTAATTCTTTGGAGGGGAACCGGTTTAAAAGTTGCTGACTTCTCTCGTTTTACGGTGAAGCAGCTGCTAAATTGGTTATGCCGCTTGGAAAGCACAGATCTCTTTCCTTTCAGCTTTTTGCCGTATGACATGCAGAGGTCTATGCGATGAGGAGAGGCCAGCCACAGAAAACATCCCTGGGGAAGCCACAGATGTCTCCGTCCCGCTCTCGGAGTCCAAAGTCTCCTGCAATCATCCGTAGCAGGTCATCATCTCCGCTGGACACAGAAGGAATTCCGTTGACCCACCAGCCAATGGGTCAAAGATATCAAGGAGAGGTAGATCGAGAAAGCGACACAGGTATTGTAATAATCAGTGATGGATTACCATATTTTCCGGTGTATAAGATGACTGGGCGTATAAGACGACCCTCCTCAGAGCCATTTAAGGCTTGTCAGAGCCTTATGGGCTGGTCTGCCTGGTTACAGGAGAATGAGACCCGGCGTATAAGACAACCCCCGACTTTTGAGAAGATTTTTGTGTGTTAGAAAATAGTCTTATACGCAGGAAAATACAGTATATGAAATGTTGCAGCTTTCCTGCAGGGACTTTGCTTAGGAGATCTAAACAATGGCTCTTTTATATTTTTTTTTAGAAAAATACACTACAGATAGTCCTTGACTTACAACCGTTCATTTAGTGACAGTTGGAAGTTGCAACTGCACTGAAAAAAGTGATGTATGACCATTTTTCACACTTACGACCTTTGCAGCATCCCCATGTTCACATGATCAAAATTAAGACTTTTATCAACTGACTCATAGTTATGATGTTTTCAGTTTCCTGGGGTCATGTGATCCTCTTCGGATAAGCAAAGTCAATGGATTCACTTAACAACTTTGATAACTAAGAAATGGAGAGATTCACTTTACAACGGTGGCGAGAACAGTTGTAAAATGGGGCCAAACACACTTAATAGCTATCTTGCTTAACAACAGAAATGTTGGGCTCAACTGTGGTTGTAAATCAAGAACTATCTGTACTTCACAATTCTCTTTTGGCTTATCAATTCATAAGATTTGAATATGATTTCTATCCCCAGCATAAGGATTTCAGTCCAGTTCACACCATTTGAAGTGGGTGGAGGGGAAGGGTGGTGCTTTTCTCCTGCTATTGTATATTAAATGTTTGATTTTAAAGTTTTTATATTGTGTGGCACCAAGAATGTTAACGGAGGCCGCTTATATGTTTAGTGCAGTGTTTGTCAACCTCAGCTATTTTAAGATGTGTGGATTTCAGCTCTCAGAATTCACCTCTGGGAGCTTTGATAATGCTTAGATTGTTCCTTGTTCAGTTTCTATGTCACTTACTATCTCAAACACCTTGCTATTGATTTCAGATGGCAGTCCAGGTATCCGATACATAACAGAACCTCTTATTAAAAAGCTCGCCAAGCAAGAGAATCTGGCACGCATAACCGCTCTGAATTTTTCTCTTGGTAAAGATGGAGGGAAGAAATTTAAGGTTTGTGTCTGGTGCTTTGTACTTTTAACAACCATCAACCACAGGGAAATAAGAAATTATGGGAATTCTGCAAATAAACCTGATCTAAAGACACACTTTCTAATGCTTTATAGTGTGATTGCAGAGCTGAACAGATGAATCCATATTTTTATTCCTTTCAGTACATAGAAAATCTGGAGAAATGTAGTAAACTGGAAGTCCTCAATCTCAGTCATAATCTGATCGAAAAGATTGAAAAATTGGATAAACTTCTGAAGTTATTGGACCTCAACCTCTCTTTCAATAAAATAAGGTGAGCAAGAAAAAGTGAATAATTACAAAACAGATTACGCTTTTCTGGAGGATTTTTTTAAAAACCAGATAAGGCTGTTCCCATTTTTTAAACTTGCATCAGCCAAAGACTAACGTGTCGCAAAATGAGAAGGATAAACTTTCACATTCTTCTTAAACAATAAACCCTCTCAATTTCAGTTTTCACTGTCTTAGCACTTTTGTTGTAAAGGGATTCAAGTACACAGAGGTAGTCTAAGAAGTACATGGAAAAATAATACGTAACAACAAACCAATGTATGTCAGCAAACTTCCTGTAAGTTTAGATGCCGTTGTATTCTTGTAACTTCGTAGCTTTTTATTTAAGCTGGTCTGTTGTTCAGTTCTTCTAATCCTAGCCTGCGGAGTGGGGAAATGTTATCACAGCTCTTCCTTTGTGTAAAAACTAACATTGATGTTAAAATCCGAACCTGTTCCTCACCTTAATATGCCGGATTGTCAACCCATCTCTTTTTTTTTTTTTTTTTTTGTCCAGTAAAATAGAAGGGATTGAACATTTACACAGTCTTCAGAAGTTGAATCTGGCTGGGAATGAGATTGAACACCTCCCTGTGTGGCTGGGGAAAAAACTCCGGTCCCTTCGCATCCTGAATTTAAGAAAAAATAAAATCTCATCAGTAAGTGATTTTTCCACCCTACAACAGTGTTTATTAATAGAGGACTGGGTACCATCCTAGCTATTGTTGTGATTGTTTAAATCCTTCCCATCATCTGACAATATAGCCACCTCTAAAAACAGTTCTGCTTCCTTGGAATACTAGCGATATCTTTACTGACTGTTAATAAAGAGCCCTGGTGGCGCAGTGGTTAGAATGCAGTATTGCAGGCTAACTCTGCCCATAGCCACGAGTTTGATCCTGACCGGCTCAAGGTTGACTCAGCCTTCCATCCTTCCGAGGTCGGTAAAATGAGGACCCATATTGTTGGCGACAATATGCTAACTCTGTAAACCAGAGTTAGCATATTGAGGGCTGTAAAGCACTACGAAGCGGTATATAAGTCTAAGTGCTATTGCTGTTGCCAGAGGAACCAGCTTCCAAAGTCATGGGATAACCAGTTGCAGAATCCTGCAGAAACTCACTGCAAAGATATAAATATATCTTTGCTTTCTGCTGGAAAACAAGGACGGGGTCACATAATTTGGGCTAAACGTTCCCTAAAGCTAAAAAAAAAAGAAAGAAAATGTTCGCTCCCGCACAAAGAAGCATTTTGTGCGTCCTTAAAACGCTCTTCGTTGCCTTCTATTTTTGGTTCTCTTGCTGTATATTTGCAAAGCTCTATGAAAGTACTACAGTAGAAAAAGCGAGTATTCTTTTTTAAATATTTCCCTACTTTAGAATTCAGCTCAGTTTGTCTTTGTGTCGCATTCACACAGACTTCTTTTCAGTTGTATCTATCCAATAGATTTTTTTTTAAACTCCAGAAATTGAGTTATAACATGAAGCGCCATGCTTGATAGAACATCTTAAACGGTTACATCAATTTCTATTCAGTTTTAGCATAAAAGAACCATTTCACTTATCATTTCATGGTCTTTTGCATTACTTATCTGTAGTAGAAAACTTAACCCTAACTTATGCCTCAACATCTAATACTTGTGCCTCTTTATTATTTATTCCTTCCATCCGTCTGTCTGTCTGTCTGTCTGTCTGTCTGTCTGTCTGTCTATCTATCTCTATCTCTATCTATTAAATTATTAATTGTCTATTATTTCCTTTCAGCTCCATGAAGTAGCCAAACTGAAGCCTCTTAAAGATTTGACTTCTCTGTTCCTGGCAGACAACCCGGTGGTAAACCTCCCTCACTACCGTCTCTATACCATCTTCCATCTGAGGTCACTGGAGGATCTTGAGGGCCAGCTGGTGACGAATTGTGACAGGGAGGAAGCCCTTGAAAGATTTAATTTAGGTAAGTAAGTGCCAGTTCGAACCATCATTATGCATTCAGATAGCTTCTTCTAAAAATATATATTACATTGCATTAATATTAATGAACGTATCTTTTCTTTTATGTACACTGAGAGCACATGCAGCAAGGTGAATTCCTTGTGTGTCCAATCACACTTGGCCAATAAAGAATTCTGTTCTACTCTGTTCTATTCTCTATTTCTATTTCTATTTCTATTTCTATTTCTATTTCTATTTCTATTCCTTCTCTTCTCTTCTCTTCTCTTCTCTTCTCTTCTCTTCTCTTCTCTTCCTATTTCTTATTCTCTTCTCTTCCTGTGTCTTCTTCTCTTCTTTTCTCTTCTCTTCTCTATTTCTATTTCTATTTCTATTTCTCTTCTCTTCTCATTCCATTCCATTCCATGGAACCCCCTTATGTAGAAACATTTAGGATTGTAACTGAAAATGAACTGTTCCAATTTTTTTTTAGGCTGTGGTCATGCTTTTATACACAAAAGAGTTGTTTATGGCAGTTGGATGGTAACCCACATTTTATGTCCTTTATGGCAGGGTGGATTTGATTTAAACCAAGTCGATTTAAATCACAATTTAAATCGTGATTTAAATCATTAGTAAAAAGGCTTGATTTAAATTATCTCGATTTAAATCATAATTTTTAAAGAGCAACTGTAATTTCTGTCCCGCAGCAGCTCCTCCTCTGACCCACTACTCACTGACAGTCCCAATATTGCAGACTCACAGACAGTAGCCTCACTGTACATAACTAAGCTCTATTTCATGCTGAATAAACTAAATCATTAATGTATCTTAAATTGAAAACTATCTTTAGATAGATTTTTTTTACTCCAAAAGCATTTTATTAAAATAAGTTTGATAAAAATAAAAAAATCCGATTTAAATAAAAAAATTGATTTAAATTTCTAAAAATCCTATTTTTATTAATTAATTAATTAATTAATTAATTAATTAAAAATCATATACTTTTATCCACTCTGAAATATGGTCTATCTGAGATACAAGAACTTGTCAATAAATAGCTTCACACTGTGTAACAGGCTTCCTTCCCTCAGCCATGTCTTTGGCACCAGCCCTTCTCTCTCAGTTATAAACGAACATTCGGTTTGGTCTGCCAATCCAATTTGCGTAATTTATTTGCTTTCCTGCCAAGAAGAAGTTGGACGTGATTATTATTATTTTTTTTTTCTGGCTTGCTTGTCTTTTGCAGAAGAGATAGAACACCTGGAACATAACCTGGAACAGATGACCAAGGAGATCGAATGCTTGCAGAACAAACAGTCTGGTTTGCTAGAGCAAATCCAGCAACAAGAGGAGCAGAACAGATCCTTAAAGCAGAAACAAGAGCAGCAGAAACAGAGCCATAAAGACCTGGAGACCGAACTGGAAACCAAAAATGAGTTGGTAAAGCAATGTATATGGATGTTAGGCAACCATAGATCCTATTCTAAGGTTATGGATTGCTTGCAGACTTGATATGAAGTTAAATTCTTTATGTAATCCACTGTCCAATATTTAACTGTGTTTTTATTAACTACGGTTACCGTATTTTTCGGAGGATAAGATGCACCGGAGTATAAGACGCACCTTAGTTTTTGGGAAGGAAAATAAGAAAAAAAGCTGATTGGCAGGTTGATGGGCCACCCGGAATACCCCCAATCAGTTGTTTCCAGAGGTGAATTTTAGCAACAGGTTCCTTGGCTGTGAGCTCTGTGCCTTGCTTTTTTTTCTGCCTCTGAAAACCTCCAAAACAGAGCTTCAGAAAAAAAGCCTCTGGCAGAAGCTGGGACAAGTAATGGGAGCTCACCCTGTTACGTGGCCCTAGGGATTCGAACCGCTGAACTGCCAACCTTTCAATCGACAAGCTCAGCATCTTAGCCACTGAGCCACTGCGTCCCTACAAAAAAAAAAAACCATAGCCTTACACAATGCGTAAACTAGTTTGTCCTGTAATCCACTCTCACTATTATGCTGTGACCTTCACTTACTGCTTGTATGTATCCACATCTTCCTGAAACTTACCCCACCCACCCTCCTCCATTTTCCATTAGCTGAAGCAGAAAACCGTGGAACTGACTCGAGCTTGTCAGAAGCAGTATGAGCTGGAACAAGAATTGGCTTTCTATAAAATCGATGCCAAATTTGAGCCGTTGGGCTATTATCCAGTGGAGGTAATTCTTGGAAAGGGGATGTTCTGATTTTCGACAGTCTAAAATTTTGTCTTAACTTAGGAGCCCTATTTCTCGTAGCCCTGTTCTTAGTGGGATGACCAGAGAAGAAGGGCTTAAACACATTAAGTATGTGCTGGGATGATTGGATTACTTCTTCCTCTGCTAATGATGGCACTGATGATGTTATCTAGTTGGGTAATGAAACATCTGCAAGAAAAACCAACCAACTCAAAGAGCACTAAGAACTCTGTATTTCTTCCTCTGGTTCACTGCAGACTTATGGAAGAATAAAAAGAGTCATTTTTGGAACTGGACCACATTTTCATGGTCTATGAAACTGCAGCCCCAATACATTGCAGGGTATCTTTTCATCCTGGGAGAGAGTGAGAGGGTAATACTTATTTGTGAGGCTCAGCGTAGTTGAAGCCTCTAATACAGACTTCCTTGACCCTGGTTACCTCCTGAGGTGCATGGCTCAAAGCCCCACATGCTAAGAATGAGCCAAGTCAGGAGGTAAAACATGGACGTATCAAAGCTGGAGAACACCTTATGAGTGCTTTCTTCACTCTTAGATGTTCTTATTTCCGTCCCTCACATACACAAACTAGTACTGTGTTTCCCTGAAAATAAGACCCTGTCTTATATTTTTTTGAACCCTGAAATAAGCGCTTGGCCTTATCGCCATGCGCTCAAAAGCCCAATTGGGTTTATTATCAGGGGATGTCTTATTTTGGGGGGAACAGAGTATTATATGAGAATTCCCAATTGGCTGGTTGAAGAAGATAGAACAGAACAGAAAGAATGGAATGGAATGGAATGGAATGGAATGGAATGGAATGGAATGGAATAGAATAGAATAGAATAGAATAGAATAGAATAGAATAGAATAGAATAGAATAGAATAGAATAGAATAGAATAGAATAGAATAGAATAGAATTCTTTATCAGCCAAGTGCGATTGGACACACAAGGAATTTGACTTAGGTGTACATAAGGAGGGTAAAATACATTCATCAAGAATAAAAGGATACAATACGAATAAAAGGATACAACACTTAGTGATAGTCAAGGTAACAAGCTATCAAATCGTACTAGGAAACAAGTAAAACTATAATTGAAAGATACAGGCAACAAGGTTATAGTCGTAAGTGGGAAGAGATGGATACTAGTAAGGATGAGAAGAATAATAGTAATACAGTCTTAGTAAATGATTTGACAGTGTTGTGGGAATTAGTTGTTAAGCAGAATGATGGCATTCAGGGAAAAAAAATCCACAAAAGTGTAAGGGGACTTATCCAAAGTTTTCTTGTTATGTGTTTAATTGGATAAGAATTAGTAGCAAGATCCATTGGTTAAATCAAAAGCGAAATAACCTATCCAAAATGTCTCATAGTTCAGATCGCTGGCTTTGCAGATGATCTTCTAACATCCCTACTAGTGTCTCCTGCATTATTTTCTCCTGTTTTAGGATGTTGAATTTGACAACGTACCAGGTGAAAGTCCTTACATCGGCAAGGCCAGGTACAAAAGGAACATGTTTGCTATGGAGGGTTACATCCCCAGAAAGGCTCAGCAGATGCAGATGGGAAATCTAGAGAAGGAGGAACATCAAGAAGCCCAGCAGCTTAAACAGAATCTTCTCCAGTCACTCGATGAACAGCTTGAAGAGAAAGAGAGGAAGATTAAAGAAGGTATCAACAGCTTTTCTTTTCCTACCTCGAAATCAAGAGCAGTGAGCTTAGGCCTCTGTGCATTTGGGTGACCTAGAATAGAATAACAGAGTTGGAAGGGACCTTGGAGGTCTTCTAGTCCAACCCCCTGCTTAGGCAGAAACCCTACACCACTTCAGACAAATGGTTATCCAACATCTTCTTAAAAACTTCCACTGTTGGAGCATTCACAACTTCTGGAGGCAAGTTGTTCCAATGATCAATTGTCCTGACTGTCAGGAAATTTCTTCTTCGTTCTAAATTGCTTCTCTCCTTGATTAGTTTCCACCCGTTGTTTCTTGTCCTGCCCTCAGGGACTTTGGAGAATAACTTGACTCCCTCTTCTTTGGGGCAGCCCCTGAGATATTGGAACACTGCTACCATGTCTCCCCTTGTCCTTCTTTTCATTAAACGAGACACACCCAGGTCCTGCAACCGTTCTTCATGTTTTAGTCTCCAGTCCCCTAATCACCTTCGTTGCTCTTTTCTGCACTCTTTCTAGAGTCTCCACATCTTTTTTATATCGTGGTGACCTCTCAGGAACGTTTGATTGATGTTGATCTATCAATAAATGAATCAAATCCCTTGCGATCACAGAGATGACCTGAAAAAGGCAGCTCTTCATCTCACAGGTTGAGCCAGCATGGTAGATTCCAGTAAAACACACTGAAATAGCTTCAGAGGGTATTCAGATTTAAAGTCAAATTACGTGGCTCTTTGGTCTTTCTTTTTAAACCCTTCTCTGATCCTTAGCAGCCTCTCAAACTCTGTGCGTGAAAGAAAAGAGCCTTTAAAAGCTTTGGCAGCAATTATTATCTAAACATTAAAAATGGTTTGCTTTTCTAACAGGAGAAAGATGCCTTTCATGTCACCGGCATCTAATCCATTTCAACTGAATCTTAATTTTTCTTTTTCTTTTTTCTTTTTCCCAGCCCAGGAAAAATTGGCAACACTGCACAACGAAGTCGCCCAGGCAGAGCAACAGGTCTTAAAAGTCACCGAGGAGCTTAAACAAGTCCAGGATGCGGTCGCTCAGAAAAAGGTATGAACAAATGGGGAGCATGATGACCAAATTTAGCTATGCTCACCCAATGTGCTAAACTGTGTTTCCGCTTTGCCATTCATGTGTTGCGTTGAACCCAATTCACCAAAGATAAAAAAAAAAATGGTTTCATGCGAGACATAACCTTAGTCTTTTTGTGCCTAAAGGATAAATTCAAACATTCCAGTTTAAGGCTCTTAAACTGGGGAAGTGAGGACATGATGCTTTTCAGAGCAAAACATTAAAACCATCCTTCATCTGGAATGGGAACAATAGCAACACACTTAGCATTTTATCTTCCATTTTCGTCATTTATTTATTTTTTATTTATTTATCATTTCAACTTATATACCGCCCTTCTCCCCAGGGAGACTCAGGGCGGTGAACAGCCAAATTAAAACGCATATAGTACAAAAGTTAAAAAATTAAAATAAATTAAATCATTGGTGTTTCAATTTAAAATCTCAAATCTACAAATTAAAAAATACCCAATTTAAAACCCAAAATCAATAATGATCAATAAGATCATTTATGGCAATGTTGCTGCGTATAAAAACACAAGAACACAAAAACCCACAAAACCCACAATCCCGTGCACTTATATTTGGAATTAATTTCCATTAACGCAAGGAGGGTTGACGTCTAAGCAGGAATGGGAACTCCAATTTCTGAGGGATTCCAAGTTTTTATGCCTAAGCTTCCAGCTTGAGAATCTCTTGCGTGCTCATTCTTCCCCAGGTTTCTTTGGTTATTTTCTCTGCATTTTTCAACTCCAGGTATCTGAAGCAGAAAAGGATTGTTTTCGGCAGCAGCTGAGCAACAAGATACGTCTCGTTCATCGGCTGCAAGAGGAGGCTCTGGAACTAGAGGGACAGATGCAGAAACAACGACAAGAAATGGCGGAAAAGGAAAAGGAGCTAGAAGGCTTGCAAAGTTTCCTAGATTCTCTGGATCCTAAAGACCCAAGACATGTAAGTGTGTACATCTTTCCATTTTAAACTGGGTTGCTTTCTTTTTAACTTGGGATCTGTTCTGTCGAAGAAACTCAACTCAGCTTTTGAGTTTTTGCCAACTACGTTAGTCAGACGCCACTGTTTATTGTCCAATTGCCAGATGTCCAATTGGTCTGCAGGAAGTTTAAATGCGGTTCGACCTCCCCAGAATTCCCTTAGCAACTTTCATTAAGCCATTTTTTTTAAAAAAAATTATTTTGGCAATTGCGGAATATCGCAAATTACTTTAGCGTTGATCTTTTGCAAACCAGCCCATCTAGCTTTTCGATCCCGTGGAAGTGAATACTTCTTGTCCCAAACTAATTTTTTGTGCACCAGGCCACAAGGCTCCCAACAGAAAACCTTGCCAAGATTGCAGCCTTCTAAAACTGACATCCCTCCCACCCCCCATGCTTTCGAAACAAAAGGAAGCTGTTTCCTCCAGTGGCCGGCCTCTCTCTCGGAGAGCAGAAGTGCCTGCTGCCACTCCTACAGCTGATTGGCTGCCGACAGGCAGTTTCCTGTGTTGTGATTTAAAGCAAACAGGGCAGAGCCCAATTAGCCGAGACAAGCAGGGATTGGCACGCACGTTCCCGCTGGGCTAGCGTCATAAAGAATCTCACACGGTCTCTGGAGCTGGCTTCTTTCAAAACCACTTCCTCGCCCCAAGTTGCAACTGTCAAACAGCGGACGATGCGCCAGACCAGAAAAGAGATTAGGGGAACTGTGTCCCGGTTAAGCAACTCCTTCCGTTGCTGCATTTTTCTCCCCACAATGAATTTCACATGCTGAGCGGGGAGGGGAAAAGGAGATCAGACAAAGAAAGCAGTGTAAGTTTTCTCCTCCTTCCCCCCTCCCCCCTCCCCCAATCAAAAGACTCTGGAGGCAGCTCAGCAGCTGCAGGAACCTTGGAGGGGAGTTGACAGCATTCAGCGGTAGATAGACTGTAGAAAAAGGAAGACAGATCTAGCGTGATTGTGGGTGTGTCAACAATGGCCGAGAAGCTTGGTGAGTTTGTGATCGTGCTCATGTGAAACGTGCTTCAACCTTTTTTTGCATTGCTTCAGGGAATCTGGAAATCATTGCATTCTTGGAATCAGAGTCATTACGGTTTTGCATTTTTAAAATAATTGCTGGATGCTACAGTTATGTAAAGGGACCGTTTGACTAAGCATTGAGATTCCTCGTTTTTTAACCATTGCTTTTATTTTGGAAGTTGACAGTCCAAACAAAATCTTTTTTTTTTTTTGTTGCTTTTTTTATTTATTTATTGGTTCAATTTGTATGCCGCCCTTCTCTGGAGACTCAGGGCGGCTTACAGTGCGTTAAGCAATAGCCTTCATACTTTTGTATATGCCTGCTTAATAGAGCTTTTGCCCCCCCCTCCGCCCCCGTGATGTTTTTTTTATACAAAGTCAGCTTATTGCCCCCACAATCCGGGTCCTCATTTTACCTACCTCGGAAGGATGGAAGGCTAAGTCAGCCTTGAGCCTGGTGAGATTCGAACTTGGAGTAATTGCAGGCAGTTGGTGTTACTTAACAGTACTTAGTCTGCTGCGCCACCAAGGCTCTTTTGATATAGAAATAGCCAGGGACATGGTGGCTCAGTGGTTAAGACGCGGAGCTTGTCAATTTGAAAGGTCGGCAGTTCAGCGGTTCAAGTCCCTAGTGCCGCGTAACGGAGTGAGCTCCCGTGACTTGTCCCAGCTTCTGCCAACCCAGCAGTTCGAAAGCAGGTAAAAAATGCAAGTAGAAAAACAGGGACCACCTTTGGTGGGAAGGGAACAGCGTTCCGTGCGCCTTTGGCGTTGAGTCATGCCGGCCACATGACCACGGAGACGTCTTCAGACAGCGCTGGCTCTTCAGCTTTGAAATGGAGAGGTGGACTGCCCCCTAGAGTCGGGAATGACTAGCACATGTGTAGGGGAACATTTACCTTTATAGAAATAGCCAAATACAGGACAGCGATAGAAATTGGTAGTCTGGAACCCCAGTTTGTGAGGGAATCAAGTATGCAGAATCTACCTACAAACTATTTTCTAAGTCAGTGCAAATGGAGCACTGTAATAAAACCTGCTATCAGGACAGTTTAGATGGGCTGTGCTGTCAGGCGATGTTATATGGGAAAAGCTCATAATTCAGGTTAGAATGGGTTTTGTGATCTTAAAAAAAAAACCAGTTACTGCATATAATACTTTTGTTAGCTGTTGAGGGTGTTTGGTTTTCGTTTTCTTGCGTTGCTTTGAGCTGTCATAGAACATAGAATAATAGAGTTGGAAGCAACCTCGGGTCTTCTAGTCCAACCTCCTGCTCAAGGAGGAAACCCTACATCATTTCAGACAAGTGGTTATCTAATCTCTTCTTAAAAACTTCCAGTGTTGGAGCATTTACAACTTCTGGAGGCAAGTTGTTCCCCTGATTAACTGTTCTGACTGTCAGGAAATTTCTCCTTAGTTCTAAGTTGCTTCTCTCCTTGATGAGTTTCCATCTATTGCTTCTTGTCCTGCCCTCAGGTCCTTTGGAGAATAGCTTGACTCCCCCTTCTTTGGGGCAGCCCCTGAGATATTGGAAGGCTGCTATCATGTCTCCCCTGGTCCTTTTTTTCATTAAACTAGACATACCCAATTCCTGCAGCCATTCTTCATATGTTTTAGCCTCCAGCCTCCAAAACATCTTTGTTGCTCTTCTCTGCGCTCTTTCCAGAGCCTCAGCATCTGTACCCTTTGCAGTGTCTCAACATCTGCACATTCTGTCCCTAGGCTCATATGAAGGCTCAGAAAGCAAGCAAAGAGCAGCAACTTGACATGATGAGGAGGCATTATAAGCAACTGGAAAGCCGCCTGGATAACGTGCTGTCCAAGATCGCCAATGAAACAGAAGAAATCCGCGATTTGGAGCAACAGCTTACAGATGGTAACCTTCTCCTTTGCAAACTCCTTCCGTCCAAAATTTTTATGGCAAACTGGCCACGTGTGCCTCAGATGTACGGGGGTGCAGGTGTTTATTAAGCATCAATAATGGTTTTGTTGCAAGAAGCATCTGGGGTAGCTTGGGAATTGTCATTAATATCTGTTCGCAGGCCAAATTGCAGCCAACGAAGCCCTGAAGAAAGAGTTGGAAGAAGTCATCCTAGGATTACAGGAGTACCTCGAGAACGTTAAGAGTCAGACGAAGCAAGCTACCGATGAGTGCAAAGACCTGCGGAAAGAGAAGGAGGCTTTGCTGAAAAGACTGGAAGAGGTGGAGGAAGAGAGGAACCAGCTGGAAATAGTTGCCATCGATGCCGAAAACCTGAGAAAAGTGAGTTACGAAGACAAGTGTCTTTATAGCCTTGCCATTTGAGGTTATAATTACCCTTACCAGCTTCGGAAATGTGTTTTGATCAGATCCCTTTCTTTCTCTCTTTTTGACTGAAAGTCGCACCAAGTAAAGGATAATATTTGTAGCTCAGGGTTGAAGTGAGGGCTTCTTGGTGCTCTCCAGCCTAATACCGATGATGTTATCTAGTTTGGGTAACAATGTGTGCAAGAAATCAAACAAGTTCAGAGAGTACCGAGGAAACTGCCTGTCAGATGTAGAGTAGAGTAGAGTAGAGTAGAGTAGAGTAGAGTAGAGTAGAGTAGAGTAGAATAGAATAGAATAGAATAGAATAGAATAGAATAGAATAGAATAGAATAGAATAGAATAGAATAGAATAGAATAGAATAGAATAGAATAGTTGGAAGGGACCTTGGAGGTCTTCTAGTCCAACCCCCTGCTTAGGCAAGAAACCCTACGCCACTTCAGACAAATGGCTAGCCAACATCATCTTAAAAATTTCCAGTGTTGGAGCATTCACAACTTCTGGAGGCAAGTAGTTCCACTGATTCATTGTCCTCACTGTCAGGAAATTCCTCCTTAGTTCTAGGTTGCTTCTCTCCTTGATTAGTTTCCACAATCTACATTGTGCAATATTGTGGACAGGTTGATAGGAAGAATCCAAAGGTACCTTTGATTTCAGGAAACGGCGAACCTGGAACGGGCTCTCCAACAGCAACGTGAACTCAACGAGGCCTTGCAGGAAGCCCAAGGAGAGATCAGCGCTTATGAGGCTGAGCTGGAAGCTGAGCTGAAGGCTCGAGACACTGAAACCAGCCAGCAGAAGGAAGAGCTGGAGAAGTTAAAGCAGATTATTCAGGTAGGCAAACATAAATAGAAATAAAGGCCCCCCCATTACCTTGTCTGAAATCAAAGTTAGTAGCACTCCAGCTTTAGAATTGTCGCTGGGACCTTCCCAAGAAGTGATGTTTTAAGGCAGGGGTCCTCAAACTTTTTAAACAGGGTCAATTCACGATCCCTCAGAATGTTGGGGGAGGGTGGACCGCCTGGGTGGGCGTAGCTAGGTAGTCGTCACATGACTGGGTGGGCGTGGCCAATTTAGCAGTCCAGTAAACAATACACATAAATTAAACTTTAATTTGTTTTGCTCCTAGGGATGGAAAGCAGGTTAGTGAAGGGATTTGGCTGCCTTGGGGGTAGGGGGGGTGAGGGACTTCTGTTTCTCTCTCTCTCTCTCTCTCTCTTTCCCCCCTCTCCTTTCTTCCCTCCCTCCCTCTCTCTCTTTCTGTCTCTCTGCCTCTATATCTTTGTCTGTCTTTCTGTCTCTCTCTCTCTCTCTCTCTCTCTCTCTCTCCTTCCCTCCCTCCCTCCCTTTCATTCTCTGTCTCTGTAGGTCAAGGAGGCAAAAAATGGGCCCATGTGTCCCGTTTTTGGCCTCCTCAGCCTCCAGAAGATGGGTGGGGATAGGTGGGGCGATGTGGGCGGGGCAGCGTCATGGTCCCATGTGGGCCAGATTAATGGCTTCCTTGGACCGTATTGGGCCCATGGACTGTAGTTTGAGGACCCCTGTCAAAGATGTTCTGGACAGATTTATTTCAACAAAGGCATTCTCAAATTCCATCCTGATGGAGGTTGAGAAATGGGAACTTCATCTTCAGGACGTTTAGAAGAAAAATGTAAATCAATATTCAATAGCTCAATTTTAAGTGGACAGGTTGCTTCAGTTTCCTTTAAAGATTTGCTTTCTACCTAATTTTTTTTCTTTTTTGATTGGGGGTTACAGGTGGAACAGTCTCAGCTTGGCAAGGAGAGGCAGGCCCTGGAGAATGCCTTGGCCAAAGCACAATTGTGCGAAGAGAAGGAACAGGAGAATAACCAGCTGCTTTCCCAACTCAAACTTTTGCAGGTAGAATATTTTTTCCCCAATTGCCTTCATAGCTCTACACCTTTTTCTTCAAAGAATTAATATTAGCCTGATGAATGTTCAGTGAAAACCAATTGCGTATGTCTTTTCTGGTCATTCAGGTCTGTTAAAAATTAACAAAACCTTTATGCTAGAGAAATTATTATTTGTTGTAATAACAACAAAGCAGTTGAATGACAAAAAAAAAATAAATCTTGTTTGCAAATTGCAGCACTGTTCATCTTCTGATGAGATGTCTGTAGGTTTTATTCTGCGACCGAAATGAAAATAAATAAATTCCAACTTTGTAATGGTGCATTGTAATCTTTCAAACCTCTCTCTCTCTCTCTCTCTCTCTCTCTCTCTCTCTCTCTCTCTCTCTCTCTCTCTCTATCAGAAAGACAACCACCTCTTGAGGCAGCAACTGAAAGATACACAGGAGCAACTGAATCACACAGCCGATAGCTTAATTCATCCCGAGGAAGTCTTAGCTCGTGTGAACGAACTCAAACAAAAGTTACGGACTGGGACAGAAATCAGGTGCAATAAAATCAGAAGATTCCTAAATCCGTGGGTGTCAGACCTGCCCCAGTGTGATCCCTTAGGCAAGGAAAACCCTCGACTCCCATTTGTGAAATGTACTTTTACTAAGAGATGCTTGTTGCAGTAAAGTCAGGCGGAATCTGATTGTCCCACTGAAGGAAATACAAACTATTTTCTTCAGTCCTGCCCCTTCCCCCATGACAGGTCCAAATCCAGCCAATGTGATATCATCAGGGTGTTTTTGGAACACTGGTAATTTTCCATGCTCAGGACAAACGGCCTTGAAGATGCCTTGAACTGTGGTTCCATGTTGATTTGCTTTTCTTCAGCTGTCGTCCCCCTTTCCAAATTCCCACACAACAGTGCATACCAATGCATAGAGTTTTACTGCCCATTTGTCGTCGTCACCAACCCTCCCCCCTAGTTCTTTGATGGCAGGACGCCACCGTGGCGTCAAGCCAAAGATGGTGGACCTGACAATGGGAATGGAAGATACACCTGGAAAGACTTAGGTAATTCTACTCCTAGGCAGCCCAATGAAGCTTCTAGGTGCGCTTACACACGAGGAGAGGCATTTATTTTCCTTTTGAACATTTAGGGTGTGTACTTTTTAAAATCCATGAAGGGTTTTTCCTGGGGAATCGCGTCTTCGCCAAACTTTAGAAATGTGGCAGGTTTCCCCTTTTTGCCTTCCAATTCTTCTTTATCCTCATTTTCGCCGATAGGACATTTCTTTATTTAGTTTATTGTTTAAATCTCCATAGCGTGTTTTTTTTTTAAAATTTGCTTCTTCTACAACAGGTGCCATAACTCAAAGGACGTATTAGGGAAGAGCCTAGCGGAGCTGCAGAAACAGTTCACTGAGATCTTAGCTCGTTCCCAGCAAGAAAATGAATCGGCCCAGGCTAGGGAGAGAGAGCTCCAGAAAGAGATGGCTACTCAGCGGGCAGAGCTGGAAGAAGCCCAAGAAAAGTATAAACTGGCCTGCAATAGAGCTGCGGAAGCCAAAGTAAGAAGAATGAATGAATGAATGAATGAATGAATGAATGAATGAATGAATGAATGAATGGCAAATTATAACCAGTGGGAGGAAAGGTCACTCGGCATTTTGGCAGAAATCTTTTATGTAAATAATACGTCGTTTTAATGGGATACTTTTTCCTCAATTCTGCAACTAATATTCTGCAGAAAATCTTTGGCTTGATCCTTAATCCTTTGTTGTTGTTAAGTGCGAAGTGTCTGACCCATCACGACCCCATGGACCACATTCCTCCAGGCCTTCCTGTCCTCTACCATCCTCTGAAGTCCATTTAAGCTCACACCGACTGCTTCAGGGACTCCATCCAGCTACCTCGTTCTCTGTCATCCCATTCTTCTTTTGCCCTCAATCTTTTCCAGCATTAGGCTCTTCTCCAGTGAGTCCTTCCTTCTCATTAGGTGGCCAAAGTATTTGAGTTTCCTCTTCAGGATCTGACCTTCTTAAGGGCAGTCAGGGTTGATCTCCTCTAGGACCGACCGGTTGGATCGCCTTGCAGTCCAAGGGACTCGCAGGAGTCTTCTCCAGCACCAGAGTTCAAAGGACTCAATTCTTTGACGCTCAGCCTTTCTTATGGTCCAACTTTCACAGCCATACATTGCAACTGGGCCTTAATCCTTACTGGCATCTAATTATACAAAACTCTGTCCGTCTCATTATTATTTGGCTGCTTTTTTACTTCCTTGTTCTTTAACTATGATTCTGAAGACTTTAAGGCAAGAATCCCAAATCCCCAGTTGTGAGACCCTAAGAGTATAGCTGAAGATCAGAGTTCCTCTATAAAAACAGCTGCTGAGTTATAATAAAAAAAACTATTACAATTATTAACACAGCAGGGAAAAATTGCAAGTGAATGGGAAGCTGATACATTTCATTTCATGTTTGTTTTAGTAAAATAAGATTTTCAGCCTGTTCCTTCCCACTTCTCATTCCCACCTTTTAAACTAAAAAGAAATCCAGACTTTTTTTTTATTTTTGCATCAATGGGAATGCTCGATATTGACAAGATACCTTTTGCTTCTTGCGTTTATCTAGATTAAATCCGAGAGGAGGCAGAACGAGGCTCGTGTCCAGCAGCTAGAGGGCGAAATCCAGCATCTTGTTGAAAAGCTGAAGAGCATGGAGGAAATTCAGGGCCTCACCGATCAACAGCTTCAAGAAGCTGATGAGGAGAAAGAACAAATCCTTGCTGAGCTGGAAGACTTGGAGAATAAGGTGGGTTTCTCCTCTTGAAGGTCTACAAAAGGTCTACAAAAATATCTAGCTGTTGGTTTGTTTTTTTAGTGTAGATGCATTCAGTTGGAAAGATAGGATAGGATAGTTTAACAGATTAACTAGAAGAGAAGAGAAAGTAGAAAATAGAATAGAATAGAGAATAGAATATAGATAGAGAAAATAGGAGTAGAGTAGAGTAGAGTAGAGTAGAGTAGAGTAGAGTAGAATAGAATAGAATAGAATAGAATAGAATAGAATAGAATAGAATAGAATAGAATAGAATAGAATAGAATAGAATAGAATAGAATAGAATAGAATAGAATAGAATAGAATAGAATAGAATAGAATAGAATAGTCATAACTTCTGGAGGCAAACCGTTCCACTGATTAATTGTCCTCACTGTCAGGAAGTTTCTCCTTAGTTCCAGGTTGTTTCTCTCCTTGATTTAGTTTCCATCCATTGTTTCTTGTCTTGCCTTCAGGTGCTTTGGAGAATAGGTTGGCCCCCTTTTCTTTGTGGCGGCCCCTCAAATACTGGAATGCTGCTACCATATCTCCCCCTAGTCCTTCTTTTCTCTAGACTAGACATACCCAATTCCTGCAACCGTTCTTCATGTGTTTTTGTCTCCGGGTCCTTAATGATTTTAATTGCTCTTCTTTGCACTTCCCTCCCCTCCCAGAGATGAATCCTGGTTATTTTATTGTAGCTTTCAGCGCTTTGTTTTGCTTTGCTCAAATCTGTTGAATGCACTTTTGTGGGTCTTTCCAGAAAAAGGCGGAAGACGCAAGGGCGCAACTGCAGTTCCACAGCCTCAGCAAAGAGCTGAAGGCGTTAAAAGAAGCCATTTCCGCTTCCGATAAACAGGCCACAGCCCAACTCTGCGCAGCCAAAGACCAGCTCCAATCGCTTCATGGGACTGTGTTCAAAATCAATCGGGAACGTTCCGAGGTATGGTGCTTCAGAAACTCCCCGCTCAGAATGGTGACAACTAAATCCTCATTACTTACAGAAAGGAAACCTGAGTTTGAGACCTGTAGCTAAGCAAACTTTATTTTATTTATTGATTTATTTTATTTGTCAATCATATATAAGATTACAGATAGAAGTATAAACATGATTAAGAATACATGAAATGGATACGAATAAAAGGAAATATTAGGACAGGGACGGTAGGCACGTTGGTGCGCTTATGCACGCCCCTTACAAACCTCTTAGGAATGGGGTGAGGTCCACAGTAAACAGTCTAACCTTAGACTGTTTATTGTGGACCTCACCCCATTCCTAAGAAATCTGTAAGGGGCGTGCATAAGCGCACCAACGTGCCT
Source organism: Masticophis lateralis (assembly GCA_030761175.1). Taxonomy (NCBI): domain Eukaryota; kingdom Metazoa; phylum Chordata; class Lepidosauria; order Squamata; family Colubridae; genus Masticophis; species Masticophis lateralis. The sequence goes on from JAUDYJ010000015.1 coordinate 9,200,283, forward strand.
ACCGTCCCTGTTATGGAGGTTTGGGGGATGAAACCACAGAATCAGGTAGTGCATTCCAGGCATTGATCACTCTGTTGCTGAAGTCGTATTTTCTGCAATCGAGTTTGGAGCGGTTTACCTTAAGTTTGTATCTATTGTGTTGTGGTTGAAGCTGAAGTAGTCATTGACAGGTAGGACGTTGTGGCAAATAATTTTACGTACTACGCTTAGGTCAGACTGAAGTCGGCGTAGTTCTAAATTGTCTAAGCCCAAAATTTCAAGCCTGGTGCCATAAAGTATTCTATTGCGAGCAGAGGAGTGGAGGACTCCTCTCATGAAATATTTCTGGACTCGCTCAATTGTATTAGTGTCCGATATGCAGTGCGGGTTCCAGACAGATGAGCTGTATTCGAGAACTGGTCTAGCAAATGTTTTGTATGCTCTAGTTAGCAGTACAATATTCCCCGAGAAGCTTCGCGAGATTAGGTTAACAACAGCAGGAGGTAGAGGGAGATTCCAAAGAACGGTGGCATTGAACACTGAGAGAGCATTGAAAGTCTCTGCAGCTGCTCTTTTGTAAAGTAGTTAAATGCACAATCCCATCTGTAAAACGCTACTCCGAACTGATTCGGCCTTTCATCCCCCTTTCCATTTTCCTCCCAACTGAAGGAGCTTCAGGAGGCAGAAAAGTTCTGCATGCAGGCCACTCAAGCAGCTAAGGATCTGGCCAGAGCAGAGACAGAAATAGGACTTTTGCAGAAGCTCCTCAGAGAAAAAGAGGCGCAGGTATGTTACGTTTACATGTTCCTTTTCGTAGCGGAGCCCTGGTGGCTAAGAAGCAGTATTGCAGGCAAACTCTGCCCACCGTCTGGAATTCGATCCTGACGGAGATCAAAATTGACTCAGCCTTCCATCCTTCTAAAGTCGGTAAAATGAGGACCCAGATTGTTGGGGTCAATAGGCTGACCTGTAAACTGCTTAGAGAGGGCTGTGATGCACCGTAGAGTGGTATACAGAGAGTCCTTGAATTACGACCACAATTGAGCCCAAAATTTCTGTTGCTAACCGAGACATTTGTTGATTGAGTTTTGCCCTATTTCACGACCTTTCTTGCCACAATTGTTAAGTGAATCACTGTAGCGGTTAAGTTAGTCACGCAGTTGTTAAAACAAATCTGTTAAACGCCCATTGAATTGGCTTGACAGAAGGTCACAAAAGTTGATAAAATGAGCCCGGGACACTGCAAACGGTCATAAATATGAATCATTTGCCAAGCTTCTGAATTTTGACCACGGGGCTGCTGTAACGGTCATATGAAAAAGGATCCTAAGTCACTTTTTTTCAGTGCCATTGTAACTTCAGACGGTCACTAAACGAACTTCTGTAAGTCAAAGACTACCCATATAAGTAAGTGCTATTACTATTGACCTATTGGCCTACTATTGACTTACCCATATAAGTAAGTGCTATTACTATTGATGCCTGAGGTGAAGGATGTAAGATGTCGAATTTGGTGTCTCCCGAAGTCCTTTAAAATTGAAAATTCGATGACAAACTTCATCAGAAATATCTGTGGAAGATTTAGGAAGATCCCACGCCATCATTTGACTGGATCCATCATGTCTCCTCTACCCAGGGAGAGGACTCAAGATACTGTCTTTGACCCTGTGATCCTTCTTGGTTTTACATGGGATCAGGGTGGATTTGATTTAAATCATAATTTTAAGTCACTAGTAAAACGGCTTGATTTAAATAAGTTCGATTTAAATAATAATTTTTAAAGAGCAATAGTCATTTCTGTCCCGCATCAGCTCCTCCTCTGACCTGCTGTTCCCAAAATTGCAGAATATACAGCCTCATGCTACATAATTAAGCTCCATTTCATGCTGAATAAACTAAATCATTAATATATCTTAAATAGAAAACTCTCTTTAGATTGGTTTTTACTCCAAAAGCATTTTATTAAAATAAATTCGATAAATATATATATAAAAAAACTGATTTAAATTTTTTAAAAAATCCGATTTAAATAAAACAAACTCCACTTTTTTGATTTTTTTTTTAAATCATCAATTTTTATCCACCCTGCATGGGATTCAAATCCATCCACCAGTTTTTGACAGCGTGTCAAAATCGGTCCGATCAGTGGACACGAAGGACTTGGTATGGGGCACCCTCGAAAGCAAACGTTTTCCACCCAAAAATAAAATGCTTTTCAACTTTGCAGTTGGAATTGGAAAAGAACGATGCCGAGATGGCGGCTTTGCATTTTCAAAAGGAAGAGTGGGACAAGTTGAACGGGCTTCTGAAGTGGCAGAAAGCAGAAACGGAGCGACTCCGCCGAGCCTTAGATCAGGCTAAAAACGGTTTGTTACTTTTCTCTTTGCTTTTTGGCAAACGTGGATGAATTTGCACTGACGTTGCGCCCACAGAATAACTAACGCGCTTAAAACAATAAGACAACCGACTTGCTTAAAACACCCTGAATTTTTAAATTCCCTTGTAGGCAACAAGGCTGAAATTGAAAGCATACTGGGGGAGATCGAAGGACTCCGACGTACGATCTCTCAGCAGAACGATACCATCGCTAGCTTTGTGGCTCCACTCCAGCAGAGTCAACATCTCTTTTTTGTGCCGTCATCATCCCAAGTATGAAAAACGGTCACACCGTTTGCCTTGAAAGAAAATTTCAATCAAATCAAGCTATTTACAGGGTTGCCCCTTGTTTTCATAAAAAAAACCATAGAGTTAGGAAGCATCATTTTATTTATTTGAGAGCCAAGATGGCGCAGTGGTTAGAATGCGGTACTGCAGGCTACTTCTGCTGACTGCCGGCTGCTTGCAATTTGGCAGATCGAATCTCACCAGGCTCAAGGTTGACTCAGCCTTCCCTCCTTCCGAGGTGGGTAAAATGAGGACCCAGTTTGTTGAGGGCAAGAGGCTGACTCTGTAAACAGCTTAGAGAGGGCTGTAAAAGCACTGTGAAGCGGTATATAAGTCTAAGTGCTATTATTTCTCTTCATCCCGCCTACAGCTGCTACTTCTCTCCACCTTGCTAAGCCAAAGTTAGATAAATATTTTGAGTTTTTCTGAGTGGAAGCCCAAACTAGGCCCAGCCAGTTTCCATTATCCACAATTTCTTTTCAACAGAGCCCACTTTCCTTATAGATTTTTTTCCCTGCAGCCTGGTTATGTCCTTATGGAGAAGAGACCCAGTCTCCAAAGAGAAGGAAAACTGCAGCATTTATAGCCAGCTTTGTGAATTGACATAACTTGGAGGATTTCCATAACAAAATGATTCTAGCCCTTTTTTCCCTTTCTTTACCCCTTGTACGTACAGATGTTTGCATATTTATAGTGCATAAGTCAGCTTCTGTAGCATAGTATGTTGCCATATTTTGGTAGAAGGATTCATAGTTGTACAGTGGGTGTTTTTCTGCCTATTGCAAGCCACTTTTCCCCCAGGATCTGAAATAATAGCTTTTACTCTCTTATTTTTGCCTGAAATGCTCTCATTACATTAGGGCCCTTGTCTCAACTCAAATTGGTTATTTGTTGTTGTTTATCTTCCTTTTCCAAGGCGTCTACTCCTGCATCTCAGAGCACCAAGGATTCAGGCATTATCTTACAGTGTCCTGTGTCGACTCCCATCGTCAAACAGGACAGGAAGCTGACCGAAAACAAGAAAGCGCATTACCCTGCTTCAAGAGAGTGCTGCGTGCACAGCTCAGGCCCAGCTGGCTTGCAGGAACCCTCCTCTAGCAGTAAGTCAGTTCAGCTAACTACCGTACTTTTCGACGCAAATGTGGGTGAAAATTTAGGTGCGTCTTATAGACTGAATACGGGTATTTTTAGGCTCCCAAGCCTTCTGCATGTCGCGTTTTCGCCCTCCCCGGCCCCCAGAAGCAATGTAGGCCAAAAACAGGCCTGTTTTTGGCAAAAATGGGCTGTATGGAGCACTGCAGAGTGCTTCTGGGGGCCGGGGAGGGCGAAAATCCGACACGCGGAGGCCGAAAACTATTTTTTTTCTTGTTTTTCTCTTGTAAATTTATGTGCTGCTTATAGTCCGGTGCGTCTTATAATCCAAAAAATACGGTATCTTGCAAGTTACTTTCTAGAGAAAGCTGGCAGATTATTTGCCCAGGTGTAGCTGTTTGTTCCTAGGAAGGAGATGGGTGCTTTTAAAATTTGATAAATAAATAAAAGGTCATAATTCCTTATCCATGCCCTCCAGTGTTTAACTGGGATTCTGTCCACTGTGTCTCACCCTGAAGGGCACCAAGGTGACGGTGAAACTCTCCCCAGCGCTGCTCCTTGCGTTCTGCCTCCTGGATCCATCATTTATACCCTGCTGCCAGATGGCAACCCAGTGCCCCAGGGGACAGTGCTGTATGGCCTACAACCTCCCTCCGCGCAAACCAATGGAGGCCCAGTTGCTCCCACATCCGTGGTCTACGGCTCACCTCCCACCGGAGTCCAGCTGCATTATGGTCTTCTTCCTGCTAACTATTCAGTGCCATTGGTTCCCCTGGGAATCCTTCATTGCAACATCCCCGACCACCGTAACTTGGTAAGAGGCTACATAATCAGGTTTTGAAACAAAGCTCATTTATCTTTGGATTTTATGTAGTGGCTGAGAGATGGGAGCCATCAACGTAGCCTAACCCCTTTCGTCCATTCTATCCATCAGTAATCTGGAAACGATTCATAGTAGGCTACCACATGACTGCATGCTAAGGATAGTGACAAATGTATTGAGCCTTTTTGTTCTAGAACATAACTCTAGGACACTCCAAAACAGGTGGGAGAGTGGGTGGGTGGTGGATGGATGGATGATAGGATAGAAGGAAGGGAGAGAGTGTGTGTGAGAGAGAGATGGTTCTCCACTCTGTTTTTGAAATCCTCCAGTGACCGAGCACCCACAAATTCTGAGAGCAAATTTCTCCTTAATTCTAGGTTGCTTCTCTCCTTCGTTCGTTTCCATCCGTTGTTTCTTGTCTTGCCTTTTGATGCTTTGGAAAATAGTTTACTTGTCTGGCAGCCCCTCAAATATTGAATCTCCTGATTGGATCGGGAGATAGAGAGACTCTAATGATGTACTTGGTCTCCATCTTTTGCAGGAAAATGATATCTTGCGGCTAGAAGACAGCATAGAGACCTTGAGGTCTCAGCGGCACAAAGATGGATCCTCCAGAACTTCTAATAAAGAGATGGAAGAACTGAACCAGGCCATACAGGACTTGTTGAAGGAGAAAGAAGAGCTGGAATACCAAGTCGCAGAGCTGCAGCGGATAGCCCAGAAGAAAAGTAAACGCATGTGAGCAAGCTCTCTAGCAAAACTTTTAACAACCACAATAAAGTCTATGCTGAGATTTTCCTCTGGGTGGAATGCCGTGGCACTTTTTTAGCCCATTCAGCAAGAAACAGTTAGGAGACACAGTTTAGCAAGTTTTTCCTGTGAAGCTCCTGTGATGTAGGGAGCAAGCCTTTTTTTTTTTGGTCTGGATGACTTTATCAATCTCGTACTATTATTTATTAAATGAATAACTTTCCTTTCCTTTCCTTTCAGAACTCTTGTTTACCTTAAAAGTGGTGTTTAAGGGATGGGATCAATTTAGCTAAGGACGACGGCAGAAAATCAGTAGTATTTTTTGGTTACCTGTCTCCATTCCTTCCTTCCTTCCTTCCTCTCTGCTTTAGAGACTTGATCGAAGGGCGTGGGGACGCCCTCACTGCAGAGCTGGAATTGGAGAATTCGATCCAGTGCCATGAAAGTATCATGGATGAAATTGAATGCGTGGAAAAGACACTTCTGAAGCGACGGGCAGAACTCAGAGAGGCAGACTGTCTTCTGGCTGAAGCTGAAACCGAGCTCGAAAATACTCGAGGAAAGGTAATTTGAATATATTGATTTAAAATACCTGCTAGTGACGTCCCACAGTTGTTTGTCCTATATTTTCTTAGGCTATCCTATATTTCCAAGGACTGAATAATAGAATTATTATTCTTTGAGTAGTCGTAAAGAACTTAATAATAGAATAGAATAGAATAGAATAGAATAGAATAGAATAGAATAGAATAGAATAGAATAGAATAGAATAGAATAGAATAGAATAGAATAGAATAGAATAGAATAGAATAGAATAGAATAGAATTTTTTATTGGCCAAGTGTGATTGGACAGACAAGGAATTTGTCTTGGTGCATACACTCTCAGTGTACATAAAAGAAAAAATACGTCCATCAAGAATCATAAGGTACAACACTTAACGATAGTCATAGGGAACAAATAAGCAATCAGGAAACATTATCAATATAAATCGTATGGATCCAAGCAACAAAATTACAGTCTTACAGTCGTAAGTGGAAGGAGATGTGTGGTGGGAATGATGAGAAGATTAATAGTAGTCCAGACTTAGTAAATAGTTTGACAGTGTTGAGGGAATTATTTGTTTAGCAGAGTGATGGCATTATTCTTCTTTGACTAGTCAGTGCTTTTGATTTCCCTTTCTTAGACCAAAGAGACTATTCAGAAATACAACACCGCCAAGCAACACTTGTCTCACACCGAGAAAGAAGCTGAGGAACTTGAACGACGGACTCGGGAAATGGCTGTAAGGCTTGTGAAAGCAGATCAGGAGCTCAGGTGAACCTAAGTGACTTTTAAGAGGACACTCTTCACCTCAACATAACAGGGCCAGATGGTGGCTCAGGAGATTGCGAACACACAGTCATAAAGAGTTCTTGCTTCTGATTTAACTAACAGCCTTGTTTGCTTTTACGGGTGTGTAACAATTGCTCTGGGAGCAGAATTGGTGTGGCTGGCAGCCTGTATACGTATGCACACCCAGCTTTCTTAACCTGCAATCGATTTAATGGCTTTGATCATCAGTTGCCCTTCTCTGTATTTACTCGGCTTTCATTATTATTTAACTACGGTGTTGACCTCAGCGCACATTTAGCTGTTTTATTATAAACCTCTCCGTGAGCTTGTCGGAATCGGCAGAACAGCATCCCTTGAATCAAACCGCAAATTCAGTTTCCAAATACAGATCCCCTAAAATCCAAAACAAGATCGCCCATGCCCTCAAGGAGAATGTGAAATCCCCTGGGCTACCAATGGTTTCTTTGCAGAAGTGCAAAGAAGGATTAAAATATGGAAAGGAGAATAAAAAGATGTGATCAAACCCACTTCCTAAGGTCCACTCAGGAAGCGAAAGAGATAAAAACACAAAAATTATTTGGTTGTGTGTATATGTGTGTGTTTCATGGATCGTAGAATTTGCCTATTGGACGTTTTAAGTTTAGCTCGTGATTTAAAAAAATAAAAATACCCCCCCCCCCAAAAAAAATAAAAAGAAAAAGAATTGATTTTCAGAGGTGACCAATCAAGAGATTTTTGATGACTGCTTTTCAGGTTCCTTCAAGCAAACGCTCAGGATTTGGAACAGCACAAGATGGAGCAAGAAGGAATTCTGAAAGAAATCAACCAAATCGTATCGGCAAAAGATTCTGAATTTCAAGTCTTGAGCCAGAAGATAGAAATATTGACCGAAAGGTATTTTTTTAGACTGGCGCATCTGATGGACATCAAACCTCCTGGGTAGATGGTATTCATCCTTTCTCTATCTCTCTTTTTTTTTTTTTTTACTTCTCTCCATAATCTCCAACGTGCTTTTCTTTGAAAATTTCCTTTAAGACATCACGGGCACCTATAATACTGTGCTTTTTGGCAGTAGGTAGACTGTCAACTTGAGCTGAGCCATTTTGGCAAATATGCTGGCTTGTTTAACCGTTTCACCAAAGGGCCGCTGGGCCACCCTGTGTTTAAATCTTTCTTCCTCCCCTTCCTCCAAAATAAATACATCCCAATTTCATTCTTTTCCAGCCTTCAGAAGCTGCAAACAGACATCCAAGTGGCAGAAGGCAATGAGGATCACCACCTACAGATCCTCAAAGAAGCAGAGAACATCCTTCTGAGCAAAAAGCACGATCTAGAGAGATTAAAAGATCAGGTGGGTGGAATCCTTCCCGATCCACATTTTCCAGAGATGGGAATGTTCTGAGCTAGAGTTCCAAGCAACACCCCCAACGAAAGAAAACTCACGTTTTCTTTCCTCAAGTTTCCTCAAAGTTAACATTTTATTAGAGGCGTCATATTGGCACATCTGGGGAAATCTGTATCTGAAAGCTTCCAGGTTTTCCCCACTCAAAAGAAAGTCCCAAGTCCCTGCTCAGCACCCATATGCCCATCACATGGTCCAATTGAAACACCATGCCAACTGGAGATGCCTCCTAGTTCCAGCCATCCAGGTGCAGGCCAAGATGTCCTTGACTCGCTGAGAAAGGAATGTTATTATGACTATACATCACCCATGCTCCATACAACCCCCCCTCCCAGTTTCCCACAGCAGTAAATGTGGCAGGTCTGAAGGCCCAATGCAAAAGACGGCTTCCAGGCCTGACACTAATCCTTGGATGCCGCCATATAGAAAACGGTGTTGAGACTGGAAAAGGCTGGCTTAATGGCCAGAGGAGTTTATTATCCACAAATACCAGTGATATTGGTGCAACTATTGGTAGTATTTAAATTTACAAAGAGCCACGCTGACCTTGTCGCTATCTGACCAGCAGCTCAGCCAATGAGCCGGTTAAGTTTTGGAAAGTCGTGAATTAACAAGGGTGCTCCTGTGCACCCACTGAAAGCGTTTAACTATCTTGCCACCCAGAGCAGATAAAAAAAAAATTAAGGAACAGATCTTGGACTGTCTGATAAAGACTTGACTTGTTTCTACAATTGAACGATTTCTCGTTTCGGCAGACCTCCGTTCAGCAGCAAGAGTTACACCTGGTGGACAGATTGCTCGATCAAAAAAGGAACGAGCTTCGTCTCCTCCAAGACAGCATTGCTGAGAAAAATGCCATCTTTGCAGAAGCTCTCGGGAACGGAGAGGCAGAGATAACCGAAAAACGGCAACTAATGAAGGTCTTTTTTCAGTTGCATTATAGCATTTTTTTAGAGGCTAGCTTTTTCAATTGCTCAAAAGTTTTCTCCGGAAAATCTCTTGTTAGGTTTTGTCGTTTGGACAATTCTGTTGTTTTAATTTGCTCCCATTTTGAGAATTGCTTTAATTCAGCGTTCCTCATTCAGAAAGTAAAGGTACCATCAGATGTGCTTGTTGCCCTGGAGCAAGGACTAAATCTAAATGGAGCTGCTTCTCTATGGAGATTCTCAGTCATCCAGCCATGTTGTTCTTAGTTGCGAAGTGATGTCTGACCCCATGGACAATGTTCCACCAGGCCTTCCTGTCCTCTACCATCCCCTGGAGTCCATTTAAGCTCAGGCTGACTGCTTCAGGGACTCCATCCAGCCACCTCGTTCTCTGCCATCCCATTCTTCTTTTGCCCTCAATCATTCCCAGCATTCGGCTCTTCCCCAGGGAGTCCTTCCTTCTCATTAGGTGGCCAAAGTATTTGCGTTTCCTCTTCAGGATCTGGCCTTCTAAAGAGCAGTCAGGGTTGATCTCTAGGACTGACCAGTTGGATCGCCTCACGGTCCAAGGGACTCGCAGGAGTCTTCTCCAGCACCAGAGTTCAAAGGCCTCGATTCTTTGGCACTCAGCCTTCCTTATGGTCCAACTTTCACAGCCATCCATTGCAACTGGGAAAACTATCGCCTTGACTGTACGCACTTTTGTTGGCAGGGTAATGTCTCTGTTTTTTAATAAGCTATCTAGATTTGCCATAGCTTTCCTCCCCAGGAGCAAGCATCTTTTCAATTTCTTGGCTGCAGTCCCCATCCGCGGTGATCTTGGAGCCCAGGGAAATAAAATCCCTCCATTTCTTCCCCATCTATTTGCCGGGAATTGAGAGGGCCGGATGCCATGATCTTAGTTTTCTTATTGTGTTAAAAGTTTTCTTTCATCTAGCCATAGTTGTCTTTTAAAAAGGGGGGGGGGGTAGGGTTTTTGAAGGAGAAGGAAGAAGATATTTTGCTTCTCATCCAAGAATCCTTATCAGTTGTCATAAGTGATGAAGTTTCTTGGATGAGAAGTGAAACTTCTTACTCAAAAAAAAAACAAAACAGTTCAGTTGCTTTTTTTTAAAGCCCTTTGGAGACAATGGAGCTGCTTGTTTGCACATTTTGCAACAAGCCCTTCAATTCTTTCTTCATCCTTTTCCTAGGAAATGAAGGCTTTTCTAGAAGACCTGAGTGTTCAGAAGGGAGAACTCAATGCCCAGCTAAGCGAGAAAAGGTCCCAGCTCTCTCTCGTAATGCAGAATATCCGAAAAGAAGAAACAAAGCTACAGGATATCCTGGGGCTGATAAAGAAGCATAAGACAGGTTTGGATCCAAAAAAAAAACCCTCCCCAAAACCCTGTAACCACATCTGTAGCTTTCTATATACCGACCAATATTTACATGAATGTCCTTTTCTGCCATTCATTAGAACTGAAGCACATGCTGGAAACGGCACATCTGGGCAAAGAAGAGGTCGAAACCCTGAAATTTCAGCATAACCAAAAGGCGAACGAGTTGGAAAAAATCGAAAGGTTGCTGCTAGAGGTGAAAGAAACACATTTTGTAGTTATGGTTCGGTCTAGGAATCCCTGCCTTGAGCTTCTTGCAGATAACATTAGTTAATCTCACTTTTCTAAACAAGGAGAAAGCCGCACCTCCACTAATACAAGCAGAGCAAGCTATTGTATATAAACAGGGATCAATCCCCCACACTCACTGTAGTGCTGATAGTGTTACCTTGTTGGGTAATGAAACATCTGCAAGTGAACGGCCAAGCTAAGAGCACGGACGCATGACTTTATGTTTCCCAGTTTATAATGTTTGTTTATATTTGGGTGATGCGTTTATTATCTTACGATTTTGATTTTTAATTACTCAGAATTTTGGGAATAGGCAACCATACAGATGATGAGGATGATTAGGATGATTAGGATGCTGGCAGCAACCAGTATTAACCATTAGCACCAGTCAGTGGTATTTGTGATGCATTTTTGAATGTTCAGTTGACTGAGATTCAAGTTTTTTTATTATTATTATTATTATTATTATTATTATTATTATTATTATTATTATTATTATTATTATTTATTAAATTTATATACCGCCCTACTCCCAGACGGGACTCATGAATAAAATGAATAAAAGAGAAAGAGTGATCATCATCATCTCCTTTCATCCCCATAATGCCTTGAAGGGTGGAGTTTGGTGTAACTGAACAGAGCTAGCGGAGTGTGTACTGGCCGGATGCCCTTCCTGTCGCCAATGCGGAGTTTTGTTCAGCAAATATATTCTCATTGTTCCCAGAGAGAGAAATATCTGCCTCTACCCAGGATCGAACTCACAGCCTCCTGATTGTGAGCCGAGAGTTCCCCCTGTAGGCACACCGCACCACTCTAATGAGGGTGCAGTGATGGGGGGGAGTTAAATTTTGGGGCAGTTGTCTTTATGCAGGCATTTTTTTTTATTTGTAAATCCCAGGAGAAGCTGGAACTGGAGACTCTCCAGCAAGCATCCCAGCGCCAACGAGGAGAGGTCGAGCACCAGAGGCAGCTTCTCCAGGAGGCTCAGCAGGAAGCCGAGCGGCTGACTTCTCAGCTCCACCTTCTGCAAAGCCGCGTCAAGGCTCTGAACGATGAGAAGCGACAGCTGGAAGCCAGCTGCGAAAGCCTGGAGGAGAAATTCTCCCAAAGCAAAAGGTGACAGTGGCGTTTTCTTAAATGGCTGACCTTAGCCAACACAACATCCCAAAAGAGGTCACTTTATAGGAATGTACTTAGGCAGGCAGTCCTCGAACTTACAGCAGTTTGTTTAGTGACCGTTCGAAGTTACAACGGCACTGAACAAAATGTGCCTTACGACCGTTTTTCACATTTACGACCATTGCAGCATGCTAAAATCTCAGTTGCCTGGCAACTGACTTGTATTTATGACTCCGTGGGAAGACATTGTAAGGCCATCATTCATGCTAAAGGTTACCCAACGAAGGATTAACTGACGTGATCATTTTTGTATATCTTGTTTTTTTCTATGTGTTTCACTTTTTTCTTTAGACCGTAACTACTATACTAATAGCAAATCCTTCATTAAAGTTATTGCATTACATTCTTGATTAAATTATCTTTCCATTGATATGTCTGGTACTACTTTCCTCCCCGAAAAAGTGGTGTTATCAGCTAGTTTTAGAAAATATACTTTTCCCCAAAAGGTTTCCACAATTTGAGCCACTGCTGTAGAAGAGAGGATAATAGAAATAAAATAGAGGAGAGTAGCCCGTTAAAACGACAAAAATAATTAATATCCATTCTTCCCATACCATCCCTCATGAATCATGTATGACCTGCTGATACGTTAATTTCAGCCAAGGTCTGTGAGATGAAACAGACTGATTTCGTATTCAGTTCTTAGCAATCCACCAAGCTGCACCTGCCTCTCTGCTTTAATTTGGCGAAGTGAATCCCAGAGGTGCTTTTTCAAAAGACAACGGGACTTCGTTTTTCCTTGAAGACATTTCACTTCTCCTCCAAGAAGCTTCTTCAGTTCTAGCTGAAGAAGCTCCTTGGACGAGAAGCGAAACGTACTCAAAGAAAAAACAAAGTCCATTTGCCTTTTGAAAAAGCACCTTTGGGACAAGCATGGATGTTGAGGGTCTCTGTAGACATTTGTGAAGTAAACATGTGGCTTTTTCTTTTGGCAGAACCTTAGCCTCTACGGAAGATAACAATAAAAGTATTCTCGCCAGCAAAGAAAAATCCATTTTGGATTTCCAAAAGCTGCAGCTTGAAATCGATCAGCTTCACAACCAGAAAATAGTTCTGAACAAGGATGTCGCTGAGCTACAGAAGCAATTGCATGGTACGGGAAACTTTTTTTAGATCTCTTTATCCCAGTCCTTTTCCATATGTGTCTTGTGTGGGATAGAACGCCATCGAGATTACGATCTTTTTAATCAAATCATCTCCCGCGCCTTTTTGTTTTTCCTGGCGACTGACCTCTTCCTCAAAATATTGTAATTATTTTCCCCTTTAGGGAAAAAGGAGGAATTGGAGGTTTTGAAGACGGAACTGAACAATTCCAGGCATTACCTTCAGCTGTTGGAGCAGGTGAGTTTCGTTTAGATTTACTGTTCGTGTTAAGGGTGGGGAAACATACTGCAGCCAGGAGCCACATTTTTCCCCCCAAGGATGCAAAGTCAGGGCAACGATATAATACCTCAGCCAAAATCAGACTGCAAACTGCTACAATAAGGCATGATTTTCCACAGGAAATTAAAAAGGACGAAAAAGTCTATTTGCAATTTTTCTCCCGCGAGCTGCATCCAGATTTATCTGTAGCAGCGGCCTACTTAGTAGGTTCCTGAGATACCCCATCAAAGAGGTTGATCTGCAGCAATTAACAAGCATCTTCAATCTTTCTCTTGCAACCATTCTTACATTATTCAGTCTGTCATCTGCACCTCTACAAGTGTCTGGTTTGGTTTCTGCAACCCAACAAGACAGACACAGACTTCAGAGGGTAATTAGAACTGCAGGAAAAACAATGGCTACCCACTTGCCTTCCATGGAGGACCTGTATACTGCACGAGCCAAAAGGAGGGCTGTGAAAATATCTACAGACCCCTCGCATCCTGGACATAAATTATTTCAACTCCTTCCCTCAAAAAGATGCTATAGAGCACTGCACTCCAGAACAATTAGACACAAGGACAGTTTTTTTCCCGAATACCGTAACTCTGCTAAACTACTAATTCCCACAACACTATCAAACTATTTACTAAGTCTGCACTACTATTAATCTTCTCATCGTTCCTATCACCCGTCTCCTCCCACTTATGACTGTATGACTGTAACCTTCTTGCTGATATCCTTACAACTTATATTGACTGTTTCCTAATATGATTTGATAGCTTATTTCTACCCTATGACTATCATTAGGTGTTGTACCTTGTGATTCTTGACGAATGTATCTTGTCTTTTTATGTACACTGAGAGCATATGCACCGAAGACAAATTCCTTGTGTCTGTCCAATCACCCTTGGCCAATAAAGAATTCTATTCTATTCTATTTGTCCTATTTGGCAGGACGTGAAAGAGGCTGCAAAGGAAAAGGAGGATCTGCTCCAAGAACAGAAGATCCTCAAAGACACCCTCCACGAATCTACCAGGAAGTGCAAGGAGGCCCAAGAAGCCCAAAGGGAAAAGGAAAACCGGCTACACCAACTCCACAAGGAGCTTGAAGAACAGGAGCTGAAACAGGCCAAACAAGAGATGGTATCTTTTTTTACATTTTGTGTTTGACTGATCCGCTGGCTGAATTCTTCCTTTTTTAAAAACGAATGAGTTGGGGGGGAATGGAAAGGTTGATTCAGGAGGTGAAAGAAGCCATAATGGATCTCGGATCAGGGATTCAGTAGCCTCTCTGTACAATGGCTACTCTCTGAGCCCAGCTGTTTATTATTTACAGGAGTTTGTTTATTATTTATTTAATCCATACCCCACCTTTATTATTTTACAAATGACTCGAGGCAGAAAACATATTCCATGCACTTTCCTCCCCGTTTTCCCCACAACAACAACCCTGTGAGGAGGGTTGGGCTGAGAGAGAGAGAGAGAGAGAGAGAGGGACTGCTCCGAAGTCGCCAGCTGGCTTTCATGACTAGTAAATCAAGACTTGAACTCAGCGTTTCCTGCTTTCTAGCCTGGTGCCTTCACCATTAGACCAAACTAGACCTAAAGAGTTAAAAGAGAAACATTTAAAAAGAAAATAGGTCAGATTTTTTAAAAAATAGGATTCTTATTATGCAAACTACCTTGAAGCAGGGAGAGATTTCAGGCCAGTAAAGAAACCAAACCACTCACCCATCCCAGTATCGTCTTACTCCAAGCCAGCTTAACTCTTGCTTGGTTGCTTTCATCTAGGTCCTTCAACAGCTCAGAGAAGATGTCCAGCACGAAGAAAAAAAGTTGACAGAGTACACAGACATACTGAAGCATCAGAAGAAGCAGCTAGAGAAAGAACTGGAAGAGCAGCAGAGTCAGCTAACACAAGCTGTAGCCAAGGTCCAAGAGATGGAAGAACGGATCCGGAAGCTCCAGAAGGGGGAATCTCACATTTCAGCTCTCGAAGGAAAACTCCGCAAAGCCTGTGAGTTGTATATGAGACCGGGAAACGTGGATGTATTTTCAGGAGAAATGCATCTCCATTGAGTAAGAAAGTCAGCGTGGTATTTGCAGCTAAGGATGAGGGAGAGAGCAAGATTCACTGGGCAACTTGTTGTATACATTTGGGAGTTTTATCCACTAAAAAGCATCCCCTTTCAAATATTTTGAGCTGTCTGCAAAGAGACTAGCATTCAGATATCACGAATTCCGCAGGATCCAATCTGAATCGGACACTGGGACCCAAAGGTTTATTCTTCCAAGCTTTTGGGCTCCTGCTGGAACTTCTCTCTCCCAAAATATGTGCATTGGGCTCTTCTACGCATTGTATTTGTATGGTTGCCGGTTGTGTGTAACTTTTTCTTGTTTAATTAAGATTCAGATGATTGGCTGTTGCCGTATTTTTCGGAGTATAAGACGCACCAGAGTATAAGACACAGCTTAGTTTTTGGGGAGGAAAATAGGGGGGGGGGAATCTGCCTACCAGGTATTCATCTGGCTAGCGTCCTTAGTCTGGTTAGCTCCAGCACATTAGTTCATTGGTTTTGAGGGCGCGCATGTGCTTTTTATCCCCTGCTTGGGGATAAAAAAACAGCTTCTAAAGCACAGCTGATCTTTGGAGAGAGAAGCAATGAGAAAAGCAGGCGAAGCGTGGAAGATCGCTTCACTCACTAGCACCTCATTAGGGCTGAGAAAAAGCTTAGAAAAAGTTACATTCGGAGTATAAGACGCACCCAAATTTTCAGCCTCTTTTGGGGTGGGGGGGGGAGTGCGTCTTATACAGTAAGTTGTTAATTGTTGTTTCCTTGTGACGCCAAGCCCTCGGCTCTTAAGTACCCGATAGGCTGGTGGTAAATCAGCACTCCTGTTGACTGATCAGGGGTACCATTTCCCAGGCTTCAATCCTTTCTCTGGCTGTTTTTGTCCCTGCTCGGCCAACAAGCATCATACATTCTCGTAGGGATGTCCTTCAGCAGTTGGAAAAGCACACACATCCGAGGCTCTTGGTAAGGTTGGTTGGGTAACTCCTCTGATTCCAGGGCATCAGCTCTCTGAAAAAGAACAGAAGCTTCAAGAAAAGGTGAATGAAGTTTCCTCCCTGCAAAGAGAACTCAGCCTCTCCAGGGCCGAGGAGAGGCTGCTCCAGGACCGACTGCAAGAAGACCACATAAGAGCAGAGAAGCAAATGACAACCTTGAAGGAAACCATCAAGGCTCAAAGGGACCAACTTGAAAGAGCCCTTCAAGTACGTAACTGTCTTCTACCTCCATTGGCTTCTTTTCCATTTTTAGGGGGTTGTGGAAGAGAACTGAGAGGATTTCTTAAAGACGAGGAACAGCTGGCTTGGCCCCCAGTTCTACCGAACTCTCTGAACGCTCGGAAGTGATTTCTTTTATCCAAATAAGAGATGTATATTTAATTTTGTCTCTAGTTCGAAACTGTTTCCAGAATTTGTGTTTGCAATGAGAAGAGGGGGGGGGGAGTGAAACTTTGATTCTGATTTTTGTAAATTAGACAGGCTTATTGTTATAGAATAGGGATGCAGTGGCTCAGTGGCTAAGACACTGAGCTTATCGTTCGAAAGGGTCAGCAGTTTAGCGGTTCAAATCCCTAGTGCCACGGAACAGGGTGAGCTCCCGTTACTTGTCCCAGCTTCTGCCAACCTAGCAGTTCGAAAGCACGTCAAAAATGCAAGTAGAAAAAATAGGGACCACCTTTGGTGGGAAGGAAACAGCGTTTCGTGCGCTTTTGGTGTTGAGTCATGCCGGCCACATGACCACGGAGACGTCTTCAGACAGAGCTGGCTCTTCGGCTTTGAAACAGAGATGAGCACCGCCCCCTAGAGTCAGGAACAATTAGCACATATGTGCGAGGAGAAACTTTACCTTTTATTGTTATAGAAACAGTTTTTACATATTGTGTAAAAACAAAAAGTTATAGTTGTAATGCTGCTACCTTTGATTATGCCGATGAGAGTCGGAAGTCGGTGCCTTTTTCCTTTTTTTCTCCCGTTACACTACACCCCCGCTTTTTTCCTTCCTCTCTTCTTACTTTTCCATGCTTTTTTTTCCTTTGTATTTTATACTTCGATAAACTAATAAAAAAAGTTTTAATTGGAAATGATTGCAGAATACAACTTCAGCTAGTCTCATTCCAACTCTGTGAGGTTCTGTTGGGGGGGGGGACACGGGTGAAAGGGGGTTCATTCAAGACCACCGAAGGAATCCACGGCAGTAGTAGGACTTCAGTAGGTCACTTCTGGATTTGCAATCCAGTTTTCTCTCGTAACTCACAATATGACGTTCTTGGATCCAATCCACGTTGGAAAATCTGAAGCGGGGCCAGACACTAGTATCCTCCAGATGTTTTGTATCAGGTCAGGTCTGCCCCATCTGGCATGGACATCTGGGGCCAATGTGTGTGTCCATAGCTTTAAATCATTAAAGATCACAATGTAGCATTCTCCTCACCCCACCCCACCCCACCCCTCCATGGAATGTGTTTGTTAATTCCAAGGCCGATTGGGGGGGGGGGGATATTCTTCTCCAACCCACTGTTGTAATTTTAGGAACAGAAGCAAGAAAACTACAGCTTGCAACGAGAAATAACCTCATTGGAACAAGTGGCCCGAGAGAATCACGAGCGAGCCAAGCGGCTGATGAGGGACCTTGGACGGATCCAAGAAGAGCACGCACAACTCAAATCACAGGTAACACTCTGGAGCCTCCAAACAGCCTCCCCGTTTCCCAGAAAAGATGGCTGCCCCTTCTTGGCCTGCTGGCCAGGAGAATGAACTTCTCCCCACAATCTAAAATTAATGTACAAAGTTGACTTCTCCCGGGTATAATATACACAAGCTTTGAGATCTTTGAATAAAGCAGAGGAAAGGGCTATCAGGGCTCTGGGGATTCTCCTGCCAATGTATAAATTAATACAGGTAGACCTCAGTTCATTTAGTGACCGTTCAAAGTTATAATGGCACTGAAAAAAAGGGACTCAAGACCATTTTTCACACTTACGACCGTCGCAGCATCCCCAGGGTCACGCGATCAAAATTCAGATGCTTGGCAACCGATTCCTATTTATGACGTTCCCGGGATTCACGTTATCCCGTTTTGCGACCTTTTGATGGGCAAAATCAATGGGGAAGACCAATTCACTCAACAACCGTGTGATTAACTTAACAATGGCGGTGATTCCCTTAACAACGGTGGCCAGAAAAGTCATAAAAGGCGGCAAAACTCACTTAACCATAGTCTCGCTCTTAGCCACAGACGTCTAGGGCTCAGTTGTGGCCATAAATCGAGGATTACCTGTAATGTAAAAAGAATATAAATTGTAAAATGCAAAAGGAAACATCATTAGACATAAATCACTTCAGAGGTTCATGTTTAATTAGTTGCATTGAATAGATAAACTCGTCCACAGGGCTTTCTGGCACTTCCCCCCCCCAGAATCATAGAGATGCAAAACCAGTCGGTGGTTCGACATTGGTGTGGAATGACTCTTGTTGCTTCTTGTGTCTTAGATGAAGAACCAGGAGGATCTGGAGAAACAGCAGAAAGAGCTGAAGGGCACCGTTAAGCTGGTCAGGCTGGAAGTGAAGGACAAAATGAGGAACGGTTTGAAGGATCTGAGCCAATCTCCTCCAGAGTTATTGGAAGATAGAGAAGCTGAGCTGGAAGGGAAGGCAAGGCTTTGGAGCGACGTGGAAAGCCTGAAGGAAAACTACCCGTTCACCGAAAACAAGGCCAGGAAGCTGTTTTGGGATGAAAAGCTAGACCTCTCCAAAGTTCACATCACGGTAAGTTATGTTAAGAAGCAAAGTTGTACCATGGATCAGAACAAGGGGCCACACACACGATACTGTAGCTAGCATGAATGTCCACTTGAAGAAGGAACTTCTGCATCTTCCACGTGAGAAAGTCTAGGTTGTCCATCTATATTAGAAATTCATACATCCAAGTAGCTTGTTCCCACGTGCAGCTGGTCAACGATCCTTCCTTTCCACCACTCCCATTTTTTCACTTTTGGTTACTAATCATCCAGGTTTATTTCTAATTTAAAAATATGAGATCTATGAGAGGCTGGAAACCATTTCTGGACTTTCTGCATGCTAAATACTGTATAATAACATGGTTAATAGAGGGATTTGAAGATTAGTGTAATGTTTAGCTCAGACTGTTGATTGCTTTTTCTTCAAGAGATAGATAGAGAGATGATAGATAAAAGGAAAGAAGGAAAGAAAGAAAGAAGGAAGAAAGGAAAGAAAGAAAGAAAAAAGCAGTCAACAGGTTGAGCTAAACATTATACAAATACAAAAATGTATGTGTTTGTAAAACGGGAGGAGAATTTATTGCTTTTTCTTTCTTTCAGCACCCAGCCAGGATGGATCGTACATGTTCAATGTCAAATTTAATTAACCATTTTACTCTCCTTGTTTGTATACTATTTTTTCCCCTTTTTTGTGGTTGAAGGTGTGTTTCTGTTTTGTTCCATTTTTGTTTTGTTTTGTATTTTATTTTGCATGATAAAACAGTAATTTTTTTAAAAAAATGAGACCTAGAAGCTTGGTTTTAAATCTCTGCTTCGGCTGGAGCTTGTAAATAGGAGTCTGCATTTAAAATACCTGTGTGATAGCTATTGTCTGACATTACACAGTATCACACACACATGTGTTTGCTACATGTGTGATAGTTAACCACATTCCACCCTGAATGAGTGTGAAGGATTGTCAAGAGAGATCTTTTCCCCCTCAAGTTATTTGCTGATTTGTCCCTTCACCAATTCTTTCTTCTCTTCAAGGATGAACAGTGGCGTGGAAAGGTACGCCGGGAACAACTGCAGCACCAGGAAGATCGTCTCAAGGTAGTGACGATTCAGTTTTATTTGCTTGGGATGGGGAATAAATGGTCCAATACAGACAGTCCTTGACATGACAGTTCATTTAGTGACTGTTAGATGTTACAACAATAGAAGGGACATCTTCCCAATTGATGTTCTGCCCCAGTTATGGACCCCAAAGAACCAGCACACACAAACTCTATACAAAGCTTATTTTACTCAAATAACTTAGTCTTTATCAACCAAAGGCTGTTAATAAACTGTCTTAACAGCCTACCAGAATTCTAAGATAAGGTAATCAGTGTCTTACTAGAGTTGGCAGAAAGCCCAGAAGCAATTTTGCAGACACGAAAGAGAGTGAACTAAAGTTGTTCCCTACAGCTTGCTGCAATTGGCGTTACTCCTTAAATAGACTAAGGGAGTGGCCAATTAGCCCCAAACCTTACTCTCGAGGAGACCTCGTGAGGAGCCACTCCTGCCTTTTGGCAGCTCTGCACGCCCGTGCATCGAGAAGAGGCTCCTCCTCTTTGTTCTCTTCACTTAAAGGAGCTTCTGGAGGTTCTGAGTGGCCCTGGCTGAATCCCTGCCTCTGGTACCACATCTTCTCCAGCCTCCTCACTGTCCGACTCGAGCTCCAGCTGCACAGGCTGCTGGCGCAGCACCACACCAGCCTCCTCATTGTCGGAATCAGCTACAATCTGCAGAGGCTGCTGACGGGCCACAACATCTGATGATTTCACTTGAACATTATCCATCTAGGCTCAACTCCGGCAATGCATGTCAAAGCAAGTGGAAGCATTAATCAAAGGTAAGCAGCAGACCGAGGGCACCCTCCACAGCCTGCGGAGACAAGTCGATGCCCTGGACGAACTGGTTAGCAGCAGTTCTACAGATTCCTTGTTTCCATCATTAAATTCCTCAGGATTCACAGATGCAAAGAACCAGGTATGTCAGCCCTGCCACGTGGTTTTCTTCGCTGGCATTTGTGTCAAACAATCTTTATAGTAGCGCACACTGCATGTTTATCCCATTCAGCCCGGATCCAAAGGGACCGTCCTTTCTCCATGGCCTTTTTCTAAAGTGTCCCTATTTCCCCCCCCCTCGAAAAATAGATTTAATACAGCAGTGTTAAAAACACCACCACTAATCCTTTTGAAAAGGTCAAAAGCCAGCATTATTTCACGCACTGGATATTTGCAAGGTGTACCAACTTGGACTCAGTGGCTCAGTGGCTAAGACGCTGAGCTGGTCGCAACTTCCTTATGACTTTTAGAGAAAAAAAAAATCGTACCTGTACGATTTTTAGTTTTTCATGTTGAGTTAAGGTTTTGGTTTGTTTGTTTTTTTTCCCTAGTCCACCACAGCTCCTTCTCCCTGGACGACTGCAGACACTTCAGGCCAATCTCAAGTGATTTATCAGTTCAAGACATAGCTTCAAGAAAGCAGGTGAGAGGTGCAAGACGCACCGAGCTGTGAATAGTTTTAAACATGGGTTGACCAATTCAAAGGCTGAAGTCACCATTAACATATGTATTCCTTCTTAGTAGCATGACCAAGGTTTTCTACTCTGATCTGGACAAGACCTTAAAAATCCATTGTGATGCTGGACAAATCTTGCGATAACCAAGGACAAAACTGCAGTTATAGGTAGTCCTTGACATAACAACAGTTGGTTTAGTGGCTTCAGTTAAAAATGGCATTAAAAAAAGTGGCTTATAACCATTTTTCACGCTTAATGACCTTTGCTTGGCAACTGACTCACATTTATGACGGTTGCAGTGTCCCGGGGTTCGCGTGATCCCCTTTTGCAAGCAAGATTGTTAAAATGGGACAAAACTTCACTTCACAATTACCTCCGACTTAGCAACAGAAAGTTTAGGCTAAATTGTGGTCGTGAAGTAATTACCTGTATTCAGAACCTGGTTGTCTGTTCCGAGCAAAACACGGCTTCCTTAGGACAAATATTACACGAATAAAATGAAACAAGTTTGTCACAAGGAATTACATAGAGGGAGGACCTACAGTAGTGGCCAAAATGGTGGAAACCTTTTTGGGAAAAGTGTATTTTCTAAAACTAGCTAACACCACCACTTTTTTTTCTTTTTTGGGGGAAGTAGTACCATAAAATTATGTATAATGGAAAGATAATTTAATCAAGAATGTAATGCCATAACTTTTATGAAGGGTTTGCTATTAGAATAGCAGTTACAGTAGAAAGAAGAAAAGGGAAACACGAGATATACAAAAAATGATCACCCTAGAAAAAACGAGATATACAGAAATGGTCACCAGGTCAGTTAATCCTTCGTTGGGTAACCTTTAGCATGAATGACGGCCTTACAACGTCTTCCCATGGAGTGAACCAAGTCTTTGAGTTCTGCAGCTGTTCTAATGTGAAACCAAGATTGAAGGATGGCTTCTATTAACTGGGTTTTATTGCTGGGTCGTTTCTGACTAACAGGTTTTTCTAGTCGGCTCCATAGATTTTCAATTTATTTTTTTCCTGCCTCTGAAACTTCTGAAACTCTATTTCAGAAAAAACTTTTTTTCCTGCCTCTGAAAGCCTCCAAAACAGAGCTTCAGAAAAAAACCCTCTGAAGCTGTTGGGGGCTTCTTTTCTGAAACTTAGTTTCTGACGCTTTTTTCAGCTTCTAAAATCTCCGTTTGAGAAGCTGGGTGGGGCGACATTCGGCATATAAAATGCACCCTCTTTTTTGGGGGGAAATGGTGCGTCTTATACTCCAAAAAATACGGTACACTTTTCCCTAAAGGTTTCCAATTTTGGCCACTACTGTATAACTTGCTGCTTGGTATTTAAATTGCCCTTTTTGTTGTTGTTGTTGTTATTCTAGAAAAATACTATGCAGAAATGGGGTTGGTGAAACCCGTGCCAATTGGACGTGAAAGTCATGAAGACTACCTCAATTTATTTACAAGTTAACCGTCTTCGAGCCACCTCAGGTTTTCCGCATCTCTTATAGCAGAATTCTGCCATGCTGAAAGGAACATCAGCGCTTTGTATTCCTTCGGCGTGGAGGGGAATCTAGGAAGAGGTGTGTGTGTGTCTCTTGCTCTTTTACATTTCTTTTTAACCACCGTTTAAAAGCAAAAAACGGCTTTTTATGGGATAAAATATTTTGTGAATAAATTTTTTTTTTGTACAAAAGGGTTCGACTTTTCGAGTGTCTATGCTCGATGGATTCCATTATGAGGATTACACCGATATTTAATGTCTCAAAAATCTCTTCTCCCTCCTTTATTCAGACAGCAAAAAAAAAAAAAAAAAAAAAATTATTTAAAAAGCAGAATTATAGGATGTACGATAGCCGTCTAAGGAGCCCAAACAGTTGATACCGTTAGTGTATCCATCATTTGCCTGTAGCAAGTTATTTGGAAAGTTTTTAAAAGGCCAGCAATAGCTCACATCATTTAATATTTAAGAAAGAAGTCACACTTTTATCCTCAACCGTATTGTCTTTCTTAAAAATTAAATCAGCCAGCAAGGAAAATCGGAGCAAATTCTGAATGCAAGAAACACTTCTGTAGATTTCCTCTGTCTTTATGACACCCCATAGAAGAATTCAAAAGTCTGTGGAAATTCTCAGTCATCCAAGGCCTTGGTTGTCCCAAAGATGAAAGCAACTGGGCTTTGTTTTTTTCCTTGAAGACGTTTCCCTCCTCATCCAAGGAGCTTCTTCAGTTCTGAAGTTTCTGAAGAAGAACTAAAGAAGCTTCTGTTGTGGTCCGCCAACAGCCTACAGAGCTGGCGGCAGAGTAGGACAGTGAGGAGACTGGAAAGGAACATGGGCCAGTCCTAGAGTCTGGGGAAGGCTTGGACGAGGGCTCTGCATCGGAGGCAGAGAGGGGGCCAGGCCCATCTGGGAGTGATGTGTGGAGCCTCCAGAGCAGGACAGCAGAGAGGCAGAGGAACAAGAGGAGCCTGTTTCTAGTGCGCGCATGCGCAGAGCTGCCAGAAGGCACAAACAGTTAAAACAAAAGGGACAACTCGGGAGTAAGGCCTGGAGATGATTGGCCCCTCCCATAAGGCTTAAAAGAGGAGCAAAGGCATGTGGGCCCTTTGCAGGAAAGCAACGCTGTTAATTCTGTTCCCAGTCGGCATCTCCGTTTGATTCTGGACTCCGTGTGGCTTTGCCAAGTAGGTCTTTGGCAGAGTGTCAAGGGAGATAAAGGTTGGTGATTATCCTGAAGGACTTCTCCCAAAGGATTTTTTGCAACTAATTGGGACTCAGTTGTGAATTAAAGTAATTCACAGCTGATTTTTGGGACGGCTCGTGTGTTTTAATGACTCAGGAAGCCTAGGTCACAACAGCTTCCTGGATGAAGAGCAAAATGTCTTCAAGGAAAAAAACAAAGGAAGTCCACTTGCCTCTTGAAAAAGCACTTTTAGGACAATTCAACCCCAACCTTTAAAGGTTTTGAATGGTCCTCCCCCCCCTTTTAAAAAAGCCATCCGTCTTCAGTCATCCCACAATTAGCAACCCTTTTATTCCCCTTCCTCAAAGAACAACTAACTCATTATTATTTTTTTTTGTCTAGATACAGGTACTTTATTTACAAATATTTAGATAATAGCATTGTTACATTAAATGAGTATACAGCAGCCCAAATAAATCCTGTCACAGAAAATGAAGACCTACTGTAACTTGAATAGGGGGGGTGGGGGGTGGGGAGTAAGAAAAGGATATTGCACCGCTAACAAGCTGCAGGAAGCAAATTTTTGCTTTTGCCCAAATTGCCTTTGCCCAAAACTTATTTTAAGTTGTGTCAACAGGTCATGGTCCCTGGGCAACCCCTCGCCCCCACCCACCTACCCCTACCCCTACCCCAACGGTGCAATCCAAAGAGCAGAATTCTGTAATACCCATCTACTTTTAAAGAATCTTTTGAGATTTCAGGGAGGGAAGTGGGGGGAAAAACTAGAGCGAAACGAAAAGGGCACGTTAAGCGAGGGACAGCGCACAAGCTACCCAAATGCGAATCGTTTGCACATCCCAGTTTTTTTGGCGTTTTGAAGGTTCACACGTCGACTGTACATTATATGCTGGTTATCCCCTTTCGCTTTTGCACACTGGAACATGGCCTGGTTTTAGTGTCATCGAGGGTGGGGTGGGGTTGGTGGAATCGGGTGGGAGGGTGTCTAGGCATGGTCGCTTGAGACACTGCGGGCAACAGAATCAAAGGTGCTCATTTTTTTTCCCCAGCCGGGCTTAGCCACATGTTAAAACCAGATTGCCATCGAGAGAACAATTAAGGGTGGAGAGAGGTTTGGGGGGGGGGGTGGCAACTGCATCCTACAGGCCCACCCTTCTCGGTAAACCGTCTTTCAGGGATCAAGGCAGAGAGGAGGTTGGGAAGACTATCGGCAACCAAGCCGGTGGAACTGTAGTGTCCAATGCCACCGCAGAGTCCGAACTCCCGCAAGAGTAACGCTTGTGACCATCCAGTTTAGAACAGACCCTTCCCAGAAGCATACAGATGTGCGACCCCCACCTTCTTACACAACAAGGTGGGCAGCGCAGCTGGAATAAATGCAGAGCTATTTTTTGTGAAGGGGGAGGGGAGAGAGAGGAAAAGCGATTTAGCACATCCTCAAGTACAGGAGACCCGGAGTAACAACAATAAAAAAAAAGAGAGAGTAGTAGGTTGCTCAGAGGACAGAGACATCCTACGCTGAGTTAGCAATACTCTTGGGCACTGCATTAATGGCAAACATCATAAAGTTCAACTGGGGTGGACAAATAATCTGGCTGTCTTTCATGGAGCTGTACAGATTTCACTTTTAAGTTTCTAATGCCAGTCATCGAGGACTCCCCCCACTTCTTTATTAAAACCATATACACAGGATGTATTTTAGTGTATAGCTTGGTTTGGTCAAAATTTATACATATTTACGCTTGGTTAATAATAAGGGCCCGTATGGGTAAAAAACAGGGAGGAGAAGCGGCGGCAGCCTCAAGACATGGGGTACGAGATAAAGCCGTACCAGGTCCTAGACCGAGATGGAGGGGGCCCAGCGATAAGTGCCTTTCTCCCACCACCTCTCCCCCCACTCCAAAAAATCCCCAGCCACCACCACATTTCCCAACGAAAGCAATCTACGCAGGATCCCATTCTACCCTTGGAAATAGTTTCATAGCAAATCTTTTTTTTTCTTTTTCTTTTTTGTTACTAAAAAGGACAGACCAGTTACAGATTGGGAGAAAAAGCTGAAGCTAACGAAGTTAAACTTTACGAGAGACAAAGCTCTGCGGATAGAGAGAGGGAGAGAAAATCATGAGGTCCAGCATCAGAGCTCTTGTTTTGTAAATCATGAATCGGTGACATCTATTCACAAGGACGATTGATTATGGGGAGGGGGGAGAGGAGAGGAGGGGGGAATAAAGACGTCTAGATTTACCATGCAGGGATGGGGGTATGACTCTACTTGCCTTGGATAACCTGATTACATCTAAGTTTTTTTCTCTTTTATTTTATTCTTTTAGCAGTTTAGTACTGTGTTAAACTCTTGCCTCGGGAGTTTTAATTAAACCTGGTAAGATGTGCAGAGGAAAACGGAAGCAGCCCCCCCAAAAAAAGCACTGCTCTTGACAGAGGTGAAAGGTCACAAATAGAGCCAAGGAACCGAAGGGCACTAGCAGCCGCAGCCTTCTCTTTGGGGCTGGGGTTCGCTGGTTAGCCGCCCACCCTGTGGAGCTGAAGGCTTGTGCTGTACCCCTGACTCCGCCGCGTTCAGATCCAGGCTCCCGTCTTGGATATTCTGGTAGATTTTCTTGGCGGCTTCTAGGAACGCGTCTTCCACGTTCTCGCCTCTGAGTGGGGGAGGAAAGGACAAGCCGAAGCAGCAGCATTAATTTGGGAAATTTATGACCGATGCATCTGTATTTATAGCTCGGGGTCGAACTGAGGGGTCCTTGGTGTTTCTCCGAGCTTGCTTCCTTTCCTTCCTTGAAGATGTTTCGTTACCTAACTAGATCACATCGGCCATGCCGGTGTTGCATGATCAACACGGATGATGTTCCCTAATTGGGTCATGACATCTGCAACAAAACGATGCTCAGAAAGCATCAAGGACCCCACTAAATATATCCCTCCTGTTTGCACACTGCACTTTCCATGTTTTGAAGCAGGCAAATAATTTTTTTTTATTAGTCATAGACCAGAACAAATAAAAACACTCAATAAATACACAGTTAAAAATTCTAGAATAAAATAATAAATAACAGATAAAATCTATGATAAAACCCAGTCTGTCAATTATACATGGTCGAACTATACTAAAATCACAATCCATAAACTCTGCGGCCCGTAGTCGGTTGCTTGTGTTTTGAAGCCATAACTAGCATTATATCCGTGCAATTTTAACCACCGGCATTGGCATAAACCGAAATGATTCTTCTGCTGCCAGTAAGGTGTTCTCACTCTTTGTTTTTGGCAGAGAAAAATTTTTATGGGGAAAGAATCTCAGTTCGTAAAGCTCCTGTTTCTTTCGAATTAAGGAAACCCCCGGGTTTTTCCTTTTCCTGCTACAGCTAAGAAATTACACTGACAAAAGGCACTTGCTTTGCCAGGCAAATGATGAATTCATCTATGAAACAAATGTTTTGTTTTTAATGCACAGCTGCCTACTTACGTTTTTGCGCTCGCTTCAAGAAACAGCAAACCTGTTGGGAGAACGAAGTGCAAGTTTAACTTGGGTCGGGAATCAAAATATACACCCCTCTTTCGGATCTTCACCAACCAGCAAGTTGGTGTCTCCAAAATAAACAAGGTCCTGGATACAATCTGAATAGCCGGGTCCATCCATACCACTTCACCACCCAGAGGGGGCCTAAATTGGCATTGCTCTGTGCCATTTTTCTGCCGAGCGCTACCCACTCTCCGTTCTGCTTAGGCTGAGCAGTGGTTAGAATGCAGCATTGAAGGCTAATTCTGCTCACTGCCAGGAGTTTGATCCTAATCGGCTCAAGGTTGACTCAGCCTTCCATCCTTCTGAGGTTGGTAAAACGAGGACCCAGATTGGTTTTTTTTTGGGGGGGGAGGGGGGCAAGAGGCCGACTCCGTAAACTGCTCAGAGGGTTCTGTAAAGCACTGTGGAGCAGTATATAAGTGTAAGTGCTACTGCTATTACTCTGGAGCAGCCGTACGTACCGTTCTCTTCGGCAAATTGTTTGGCTTCCTCATATGTCACGTCTCTCTGGGCTTCCAGATCTGCTTTGTTTCCTATAAGGATGATCACCTGCATCCAGAACGAGAGAAAAAAAACCCAGACATTTAACAGAAATCTAGCAGTGGATAAAAAGAGCCAATCACGGGTAACATCATTTCCCCCCCAAAGGCTCCTGTTGGATCCTTTTACAGCACATGCCTCATCACAGCTAATAAACACTATTCCTTTCTCCAAGAGATTAAACATTGGGGGGGACGGGACACTACGACTGGAATCGGGCAACGCCAGAAATGCAAATGCTTTTAATTAACGGACAATTTGGTTTCCTCATTAGGCGAAGGAAGCTGTTTTAAGGAACTGCTCATTATGCAATGAACACAGACGTGCTAGAAGAGGAAGTACGAAACCTAGCGAGCTAGAATGAATTGATGTAGTTAACCACATTGTCAGGAGGAAAAGCTAACCAAGGCTGTGCAAAAGGGAAGGAATCCCCTCGCTTTGGAATACGAAGCTGAGAAAAAAAGTTCATTTTCAAAACTCTCCCCCTTAAGCAAACTGTAATGGACTCTGTACAGCTGTTCCACCACAAGACTTCTAGAGGCAGAAAGGAAGAGGCAAAATAGGAAAATAGAAGGTATATTTCTAGGGGTCTGGAGGCTAAAACATATGAAGAACGGTTGCAGGAACAGGGTATGTCTAGTTTAATGGAAAGAAGGACTAAGGGAGACAGGATAGCAGTCTTCCAGTATTTGAAGGGCTGTCACAAAGAAGAGGGGGTCATCTTACTTTCCAAAGCCCCAGAAGTCAAGACAGGAAACGATGGAAACGAATCAACCTAGAACTAAGGAGGAATTTCCCGACATTCTCGACATGGAGACGGAGCAGACCCTAACCCAAAAGTTTCTTAAATTGTGACACTCACAGTATTTGGGTTAGTTAGATTCCTTGCGTCCGTCAGCCAGCTGCTTAAATGGTTATACGTACTTCTTCTGCGAGACAAAAAGGAAGCAAACATTTTGTCACGTTCATAAAAACGCCCGATCTGTTTTCCTTGTGAGAAAGTCCAACTTCATCCCATTTGGTCCGAGAAAGAAAGGTTCAGTATTTGTGTCCTTCCCTCCCCACGCCTTTTTCTACCCCGTCTATCAAAACAAGGTGCTTTTTAAACATTGATTTGAGAACGTTGGAAAATGATCATCTGGCCGAAAGGTGAGGTTTGGTACAATAGGTCTGACTCCTGCTTTGTTCCAGAGCAGCAGTCACCAACTGGTGGTCCATGAGAAAATTTTGGTGGTCCGCAGAAAAATTATTTGCATTTTTTACATTGCACTAAATCAGGGGTCCTCAAACTATGGCCCCTGGGCAGGATATGTGCAATGAACATTTGTGTTGCTGCAGAGAGTCTCCCTCTTTGGGGTCTTTTTGTGTGGGTCGGAGAGGAGCAGAAATTCTGACTTGGGATCTGCTTCAGCCTCCTGATGTGGGGCTTTGGGTGAAGGCTGGAGGGAAGCGCCACTGGTGGCGAAGAGCCGGGGGGCCTTGTTCCAGTGGGACTGCCTCATGGCTTGGAAACTGGCTGACCATCTCAGCCCGCTGAGCCTACAGGCGCCGGTACCTGGCCTTGCACTCCCGCAGGTCTTCCCTCTGCTTGGAAAGCCTATGCTCCTAGTCCTGAGTGAGGTGCTTCTGCTGAGCCTCCTTCTCGGTCAGATCCAATTTGAACTGAGCAGCTGTTTTGCCAACTCTTTCTTGCGGTGGCTGCAAAAGGGCATCTCTACCACCTTACCTAGTGATATCATAAACCATAAGAGCTCCCGCAGCTCCTCTGTAGTAGCTCCGTGTGACAGCTCTGAATCTCTCTTGTCCCGCCGTGTCCCAGATCTGCAGCTTTATTTTCTGGCCGCTAACTTCAATTATCCTGGTGCCGAACTCAACTCCAATTGTATGGGGACAATCTGCCATAACTGCGAGGCAGAACGAAACAAAGAGAAAGCTTACTACCTAATCACAGGGATTCCCACAAAACAAAGAGTCATAACTGAAGGCCTGCTTAACCCACCTCAGCTAAAAGGCAGCCCCAAAATCAACAGTTATGGGTTTTTTTCCCCCATTACAGTGAACAATTAATGTCTACTGCATGTTTTCTTTATAGGAGTGGGAAAGAGGCATGGGTTCTGGCAAGACCTCCCCAGCTCTTGTCGTCAGCAAATGTATAAATCTTTGGTTGTTAAACCTATCTCTGAACAAAAATTCACATCATTAAACTAATAATGATCGCGTATTATATAATGGGAGGTATTTTGCTTTGGTGAAATCCAGAACCGTTCCCATTCTGTAAGGCAGCTTTAATAACATAGGTAAAGGTAAAAGTTTCCCTTGTACATATGTGCTAGTCGTTCCCGACTCTAGGGGGCAGTGCTCATCTCCGTTTCAAAGCCGAACAAACAGCGCTGTCCGAAGACGTCTCTGTGGTCATGCAGCCAGCATGACTCAATGCCAAAGGCGCACAGAATGCTGTTACCTTCCCAATAAAGGTGGTCCCTATTTTTCTACTTGCATTTTTTTATGTGCTTTCGAACTGCTAGGTTGGCAGAAGCTGAGACAAGTCACGTGAGCTCACCCCATTACACAGCGGCACTAGGGATTCGAACCGCTGATAGACAAGCTCAGCGTCTTAGCCACTGAACCAACCCAGCTCCAGTCGTCAGCAAACGTATAAATCTTTGGTTGTTAAGCCTATTCTCTGAACAAAAATTTACAACATTAAACCAATAACAATCGTGTATTACATAATGGGAGGCGTTTTTGCTTTGGTGAAATCCAGAACCGTTCCCATTCTGTGAGGCAGCTTTAATAACATAACAGAAGCCTAAAATTAACACGTTGGGAAAGTGGAGAGGATAAAGACACTCTTGTAGTTTACTACTTTCAATTAAAAAGAGATGTGGACACTTACACTTCTTTTCTGTAAACTGATGGAGCAAGCACGACTTTCCTACACCCATATCGCCTTAAAATGGAAAAACAAAAAGGAGAGAAAAGAGAGGAATATTTAGAAATGAATTGCTGCCTCAACTTAGTATCTACTGCAGAAGTTATCTATGGAGCCATTTTTCTCCCACACAGACGGTGTTTACATCATCAGCATTCCTCCTTAATAAAAGTGCCAAGTAAGTTTTTTTAAAAAGGGAGTGAGGGGGGAATGAAAAGAAAAGTAGTGCATAATGCTACTGAGAATTGCTTTGGAATTATTATTTTTTTTCCTGGTATTGCTATTACAGAATTTGTAACTGGAAAGTAAGGAGAGAAAAGTTCCTCCTTCTTAAATTTCTTCGAAAGAGCACGGATGAGTAACACGAATACTCTGTCTTCCCACTCAGGAACGTAATTTTATGTTTTATACAACTTGCTAGGCGTTAAGACATGGTTTATAAACACACTAAAGCCAAACATGCCATCTCGCGCCTGATCTTATTCTGTGTGCACACGTCTCACGTTTAGATGAAGAAAGATCTCAAATCACTATGAAATATAATCCTGGATTTACAATTGGTTATTTGGGGCCAGAATTTCTGCTTGCCTGTTTGGATCCAGGACCCTGCAACCTCTGTAAATCCATGCCAGTTGTCAAGTTCCCAAATTTTGATCCTGCGACAGTCGTGTGTCCCTTTTTTCCCCAGTGCTGGCGTAGTTTGTGGGGTTTTTTTTTAGTTTTTTAAATTTTATTTTTATATAAACAGTCCATTTTCCATTAACCAGTGTGTCGTATGGGGTACACATACTTTGTGCCAACACTGAAATATACAATCTTATTCATTGTTTAATCTCATCTCGGCTTAATTTCCAATACCTGAAGTATCTAATATTATAACAATCTCATTGTGATTTATTTAACTCTATTAATTATATTAACTATTAATACATTTTCTATACTTTAAATAACTTCTTTTACTATTAATTCTTATGTCTATTCCCCAACCACCGGTAAAAAGATTCCCAAATTGTATTATAATCAGTTTGTTCTTTCTCTTTGATAGCCAGTGTCAATCTGACCATTTCTGCACGTTCTAGTGTTTTTCTAATCACATTCTCATCTGTAGGGATCTCTTCACTTTTCCAATTTTGTGCATAACGGCTGCTGTTATAACATGAATAATCAAATATACATTTTCTTTACTAGCGGTCGATAAATGAATGTTTGTGCGTTGAGGACTTCCGTATTTTACGGAGTATAAGACACACCTACCTTTTTTGGTAAGGAAGACAAGAAAAAGAACTCTGCCTCTGCCTCCCAGCAATTTTGCTTTGTTACAGCAAACAGCCTGCTTTACTTTCATTTTCGTTTTCAGCATAGCTTGATTAGCACAAGAAGAAGAAAAAATCTGCTCCCAGCAATTTACCTCCTTGCACCAAGCAGCCGAGGCCCAGGCAGCAATAGGCAATGACAATCCCTGCAGCCTGAAACAGCTGAGAGTCAGGAGCCTGATCCAAGGGACAATCAACTTGTGCTAATTAGGCTGTGCTGAAGATGAAATGGGCTGTTCCTTCTTGCTGCTTGCTGCAAGGAGGTAAATTGCTGGGAGGCAGAGGCCAAAGGGTGGGGGACCAGAGTGGATGGGCAGGAGCTACATTTGGTGTATAAGACACATCCAAATTTTCACCCCCTTTTAGGGGAGGAAAAGGTACTTCTTATACTCTGAAAAATACAGTATTTCGAAGCTGGATAGGAACAGAGTCTAAAATCACATACAGGAACGAATGTGAGACTACTCTACCAGTTCTCCTATGCGTATATCATGTTACTATCTAGCGTAGTAGCCTTTGCCCAATACCAGACACAAAACAAGAATTAAATGTCAGCACCACAGCAGCCGCTGAAGGAAGTGTCTAAAGGGTAAATCATTCTACCTCACTTCCTGGCTATGAAATCCAAAACTCAGCCGGACTGAAAACACTGACAGATTTACTCGTGAAAATAATGCAGCAGTCTAAGCATTAAAAATAAACCAACTCTTGCTTTTGGATGAATAGGGCCAAACCCTCAAGACCACTGAATTAAAAGCGCCACAATCCATGTGTCAGTGACTTGTGGCATTGTATGCCACCTTTCCACTGAGCCTTGCATGCCAGGGATGGTTTGACAAACCCTGAAAATAGATCGCTTGGTAGGTTGGTCCCTGCCAGCATAATTGTCTTCCCACAACATCTATTATCCTAAACCAACTGCAGTCAAAAGCATCTGGAAGTTGTGCTATAGCAGAAATAATGAGGTGCTTCCAAAGGAGGTTTAGACTTACCGATAATGATGTATTTAAAGATGTAGGAATAGTTGTAAGGTGCAGTTGCCATTGTGGCACTAGAAAAGAAAAAAGAGAAACAGCTTAACAGGATTATCCTTGGATCACACATTTCCTGTTTCGTTTACAATTCATAGTTGGTCCTTAAGAGAAAAGAACCACAGAACCCCAAAACTCCAAAGTCAACAAATATACAGATACCATGTATGTATGTATGTATGTATGTATGGGTTCGATTTATATGCCGCCCTTCTCCAGAGACTCAGGGCGGCTTACAATGCGTTAAGCAATAGCCTTCATACTTTTGCATATACCTGCTTAGTAGGGCTTTTGGCCCCCCTAAGCGGTGTTCTTTTTTATACAAAGTCAGCTTATTGCCCCCACAATCCGACTCCTCATTTTACCTACCTTGAAAGGATGGAAGGCTGAGTCAACCTTGAGCCTGGTGAGATTTGAACTCGCAGTAATTGCAGGCAGCTGGCAGCTAAGTGCTAATTAACAGCATTTTAGTCCGCTGCGCCACCAAGGCACGTATATTTACTGAGATAGCAATAGCAGTAGTACTTACGACTTATACAACACTTTACAGCCCTCTCTAAGCAGTTTACAGAGT